>OV884003.1:8207050-8825063 GCA_930367185.1 Myathropa florea | reverse complement strand
TGCTGCCGTGATGTTGCCATTGATTTCGAAACATTGTCGCACCATCTCGAGTGATATATCATTCTACATAATTTTTCGAAAATAATGATATAGTTCTAGATCTAGACGTTAAAAATGCAAAGGTAATGTTACTGAGTTTGCAATTTTTAATTTTTTGCGAGACATTGCGCAACAAATCGATAAAATAGGGAAGACTTTTTTTTAAGTTTTGGAATACTACACACTGTGGGCGCCGTGGCGTAGTGGGTAGGTGAGTCGACTCCTACGCTCGAGGTCTAGGGTTCGAATCTCGAAAAAAACATCTAACATTTTTTCACGGCTCCACCTCTTTCGAGTCACTGACAATAATGCCACGGCGCCTACCGCCGTCGACCGTTATTGCCCATTTTATTTCATTTCCTTTATTTATTAAAAGGTATGGTTTTATTTCGCCATGCAACAGGAAGCAATGCCAAAAAAGTAAAGGAAATAACCCAAAATATTGTCAAATAAAAAAAATGATATTATTTTTTTTCAAAATGGAAATAAGGCCGAATTTCAGAAACATGTGTACTAAAAATGTAATTGCTGCTTTTAATTATGTTAGTAGTCTTTTCGTTAACGGAATATATCTACTGCTCCACAATGAATATAAAACAAATACCTTCCACTCGTTTTAAGCAAATAAGGAATACAACACGAGTAACTTCGTTATTTCTTTTATTTCCCAATTTGTCTTATTTCAGATCACCAAACGATGGTATCCTTATGAAAACACTGGAAAGTGAAGTTTCGTTTTACAAACCTAAATGTAGCTAACGAGATCAGTTGTTGTTATGCACTTGTTAGGACCAATGTTATAAAATTTGAAAATCTAACTTTGGAATGGACTGGGCCAGAATGTGGTCCAATAAAAAGATCAAACTTAAATTGCTGATTTTTAGATTCAGAAACGCTTTGATCATTCTTAAGTTCTTGGCATTATCGCATCGTTTCTATGAAAAATTGAACCAAAATCCTATTATTTCTTCTTAATTTAGACTTCTTCTCAGTTTAAGACTAAAATTTCTCTTTTTGAGAAAAATTAAAATCAAAACGATGTCAGAAAACAAATTTGCACGATCTGGAACTAAAAGAACTCTACGCAGCGTCAAGTTTCAAAACATCAAAGAATTGAAGGTTTGATTAGATTAATTGCTAATATGCGATTTGATGGATGAAACCTTGGAATTCTTGTAAGCGGCTACATTTACGAAAGTCAAGATATGGAGACGCCTATGAATTGAATGAATTAAAATGAAGCAAAAATGTAGAGGGTTTTGTCAACAACGTCATAAGCTCCCGCCTCAACAAAATTGGTGCAAGGTATACCAATTTGTTAGCTTCTGTTTTGAGATTTAAGATCTCAAGGTCTGCCCTATCTACTAATCTTAATGTCCACCAGTTTTGTTGGTTACATAGGTCAAATGGGTCTGTTTCTCAAACCGAACTTCGGACTCTTCATAACTTGCAAATGGCTGGTTAAAGCCCTTCTCTTATCTAAATTCATCAAGGGAATTAGCATGATTAGGTGATTATCCCCAGACAAGTAGAAGAAAAAAACATGAAGTTAAAAACCATGCAGTTTTACGTAACAAAACTTCAGCTTTGATTGCTTTGCACTCATCCAAATCTCATATCTCAATTTTCCTCGACACACAAAAGCAATTCATATGCAATCCAATTCTCTGCGAACCCAAAAGACACACAAATCGTAACCAAGTTGCCAAGAGTTTGAAGCTACAAACTGGAACGAATTGCTGTTTGATTTGCTTCTCTCGTGTGCTTGTATCTTTGAATCTAATCGCGGAATGAAGGGGAAACTTTCTATTTCGTTGAACTCTGCCATCACAGGTTAATCGACAGAACCACCGATGAAGAGACAAGACACAAGAAAACAAGAAAAAATAGCCTAATCGTTCCCCGACTCACAGTCAGAGAGTTCGTTTTGTTCAACTCCAAGGCACTCTAAGGTGGAACGCAGACCAGAAAGAAAGAAACAGCAGACACAAAAAAGAACACACAATCCAACATTGCGTGTACCTTTGAGAGATGCTTTCACTTTCACGAAAGACCTCTCAAGCAGCGCGATGCAACACAAGTCTGGAGCGATACATCGGATCTCTGTGCCTCAGGTGAACCTCACCATAAATCAACCGAACCGAAAGCGATTATCTGACTTATGTCCGAGGTCCTATTTGATTTACCTTTTGATTGGAGAAATATGATAACTGCTATTCCCAATTGTTGTGCGTGCGTGTGTATGTGTGTGTGATCTACTGAAACGAGTTTCGTTTTTTCGATTCGGTTCGTCCAACTTTCCGGAGAGAGATGGAAATGGTACGAGAAACGGTTTCCAATACAGCAGAGCAGAGAGGCAGAGACGACACAAACTGCACAATGTCCCCTAAGTCACCACCACATCCGGGAGAATCGATGAGTTAGTCAGCATTTAACGCATTCACACCCGATGTCCGTGTATCCAGTTGCAGATGAGCAGCACTAGTTTGTCTTGTTTCGAGTCGATATCTGAGCGACAAGGGGAAGGGGTTTGTTCTTTTTTTTCTAAAATCCACTGTCGTGTGTCTCGCAGCGATTCGCGCAATCCAACAGGTAAAAGATACTCGGAATGCGGGCACAGCTTCACGTGAAGCAGATCTTATTTTCTTACTTCTCTTGCTTTCAGCATATTTTTACTTATATTCTCTTTTTTTCTTTTTTTGCTTATCTGGTTTCACATAACTTTCGTGGGGTTCACTTTACAATCTTTTCCACACTATCCGCACTTTCGTGTTGATTTGCTGCACCTTTCGCGGTTGACTGGGACGAACACACGCAGAGGAGATATGAGAAATGTGGCGCTGGGTCTTGTGGTGCAATTCACTGGGTAAGTAGGTAAATTGTTTTCACCAAAAAAAAAAAATATATATCACCTATCTCGCACTTTAGTCACCAGGAATTCACTCAAAATTGCACAGACTTCAAAGCACTCATTTGCATTTAAATTTGTATCCAATTTTGTGAAGAGAGATGGAAAGTTGAGGACGCACTCGTTTAAAACACCGCGACGTTGACTGAGCCTGAACACCAGACGATGGTTCGGAAAAAACTGACGCTTGGCAGTTGAATTTCTTTCAGCAGACCCTCCAGCTACACCATATTCAACACGCATACAATCGTAATGGTTTCTTGGCCGGTTCTGCTGCGGTCTTGTGAATGAGAGTACACAAGCAGAAGAGAGCCCAAGTTTGTCTGTGTTTCTGCTTCGCTTCGTGGTTTAACTTTGGTAGCTTCTTGTTTTTTGTGGAGTCTCTCTTTCTCTGCCTTTCTTTGGGCTGCCAAAGTATCTGTGAAGTCGTTTTTGTTTTTCACTTTTTTGTCAGTTTTTTTTTGCGCGATATTCCGTGGGTACGCTGTTTTATTTGAGGTTTCGCTTAGGAAATTATTTTTCTTCGAGCACCAAACTTTTGGTTCTCAAGTTGAAATGCTAATCAAAGGGAGGTTTCCTTGTTGTTGGCGGAGGGATTTTTCACATTTCAGATGCACATCTGCGTTGGCACTTGTTAGTGGCTTACCTTGAGACCGCGCAAAGGAAGTGGGTAATGCGAGGAAAGGAAAAGTTTCTCCTCGAGAGATGAATACATGTTTTGTGTGGAATCCAGCCCGACAACCTGATCGAATGTCTCCATCGGACGAGAGGATTTCTTTTACTTCAAGGATCTTCGATTGATCACTTTCCACTCACTTAACACAATTGTTGGCATTCTGTAACAATTATTCGCTGGCTTCTTGCTTAAGCTTGATGTTGACAATCAAGCTGAAGCTGAATTGTAATAACATGTGGAGCAGCGATTGTGGTTTTTACTAGCATTTCTGTGGAATTGCGTCTGCTACAGATCCGGGGATACTTAAAATTAATTAGTGCAAGATTTCTTGCACCTCGAGAGGGTTCTGCATTAAATTGTGTGCATGTTAACCTTGACCGTTACCAAGAGCAGGCATAGGCGAACAACAGTTTTTTTTCGGATGATTTTTGAAAATCTACTGGAGCACTCAAACTCAAAACTGGTCCATTGAATTGCCAGGTAGCAACTTACTCCAGTGCCGTTAATTTGATCTCAACGGCAAATGGTGACTGGATCAGATTCAGTTTCACTGGGATTCGAACCTAGGACCTCTCTTACTTGGGGCAGGCACTTAACCACTTAACTTAACACTTAACTTTCAGTCGAGTCAGCCACAATGCTCAAAGAGTAGGCTTCTCAATCTCGCCGTTCGGAGTCGGGATAACTATACACTCGTGAGAGAACCATAGCACGAACACACGAGTGGTTGCTGCAGAAGATAGGTCCAAGTCCTTCAGGGACTGTGGCGCAACATATGTATATACAGGGTGGGCCAGTCTAGTGTTTCAAAAACAAAAAAAAAAGAATCTGTTCAAAATTTCCTCAAGATTGTGCTGCAAGTCGTTTTTCTTAAATTTATAAAACATACTGGACAAAAATGCCACACTGAACGGAACTCAGATTTGACAGCGCTAACCGAAAAAACGTCAACCTGTGCTGTAATACAAGGCGTGTCGTATGCCTTTTTGCTCGCACTCTTGATAGCTCAGATCCCGGGACGCTAAGGAGCCTCATTTCTGCTTGAGACTAGGCCTAGGGTATTAGCAGGGTGACCAATAAGAAAGTGTTCTCCGGCATGTTCAAACCGCGTATTATATTACCATCAAATCTAGATGGCGACAAATTCTTTTTGCCTCAAACTACTGGTTATCCTTTCCCTTTTCGGCTATACCGTCACTTGGAGGGATTTTGATGACGCCACCGCTAAAATTATAACTTACCCCTTGCTATGAGACTGAAATTCAGATGCCACTGATACAAATCTCCTCATGTATTGACCACAACAAAATTCCAGAGAAAAAAGCTATCAACCCGATCACATTAAAAATCATCATGAATTGATTTTAGAAAAAGCAACATTTAATTGGTCCCAACCGACCGTGCGTCGCCATAAACTTTCCTAGAAATACTCCAGTTAATTAGCGGCGCAAAAGAAAGTGTCCATTGCCTCGGCTAATGGTCGCTATAAAGCGTTAACGGGTTAAGTCTGTACGAGAAGATTTAATAACCAACAATTTGTAATCGAAACAAATCACAATTAACACTCGAGGCCCATTGTGGTACCTGCACAAACAGTCGCCTCTAAACGAGTCTCGTTCCTTCATTTTCCCTCTCAAGGTGATTATCTAACGGTTGCAAGTACAATTTCGTCCGAACATTCACATTCGTGTGCAAGTGAAAGTTATCTGCTCGCCTCAAAATAAAAACAAAAACCAACAAAAATTATTAAACAATAACATTACGCAAATGTCATCGACGGCATCGTGCGGCTGCTGCTGCGAGTGAATAGAAGCCATTGGTACTGCGTCACCGTACGTGAGTATAATTCTACGAATGTGGTCGTCGTCGGCTGCGAGTGTTCCTTGATACCAAGACCTTAAGTGGACCCACTCAGGGAGTGTGTATGCCTACGGAAAATGCATTTTGTAGAAGTACGTGTGGGCACGCCACCATTACTCAACAGAATTACATGCGCTCCCTACATTCGGGTTGAAAGTGAGTGGAATGCTAATAGATTTCGATTTGTGGTCTTTACGAGCACGTCCAGAATTATGAAAGGAGAATGTGGCCGGATTGTGGGTGTGGGGTTTTCAGCGGGAAATCCAGATTTGTGAGGTTGAAGACCTTTCTAGTTCCTTTTAGCTGCAATTAATTGGATTTACCCTTTCAGAGAAGTCAGGGAATCGAACATTTGCAGGCTGATGTTATACAGAGCATATGGAGCTCCTACAGGGAAGATCTTCAAGTTCAGTACAGGAGGACAGAGAAGGCCCATACGAAGATCTCGACGCAAGTTACGACCAAATCAAAGTGTTGGCTGAGGAGTTGCTCGTTCAGACTCAGTCCCAATCAGGAAGGAAGGTAATCACTAGACCTCAGCCCTGTCTCTCTACATCTTCTACACCACAGTGTCGTGACCCTAGATGGCTAGACTATAGGCCACAGACCACAGACCAGAGACCTGAGACCAGAGACCAGAGACCAGAGACCAGAGACCGGAGACCAGAGACCAGAGACCAGAGACCAGAGACCAGAGACCAGAGACCAGAGACCAGAGGCCAGAAACCAGAGAACAGACAACAGAGACCAGAGGACAGAGAACAGAGAACAGAGACCAGAGACCAGAGGACAGAGAACAGAGAACAGAGACCAGAGACCTGAGACCATACCCCATGGAGCGTAGAAAATAGAACATAGGATATGAACATAGAACATACAACATAGAACATAGAACATAGATCATAGAAGAAAAACGCTCTGGATGGTGACGAATTGCGTTTGTTTGTAGACATTTTATTCATTTGTTTTCCAGTCTGTAGCCCCCGTGGCGGTGTGATTGCGTCAACTCATACACGCTAGATTTTCAGTCAGTCTCGCCGTTCGGAGACGACATTGTGGATGTCCTTCACTCGTGGGAGAACAATAGCACGCACAACACGAGTGGTTGCTAAGAAACCAGGCCCAATTTCACCTCGGACTGTAGCGCCAACATTATTTTTATTATTCTACTGAACAGAAACGTCGTTTTGACTTGACACTGCTCAAATTTGACAGCACTGAACGAAAAAGATCGTGTACGCCCATTTAGCTGCCCCATTCAGCTAGCCTTCATATCGACATCGTTCGGCTTCGCATTTATGCCAGTCCGTTTAAGCAATCGTCTACTGATTAAATGTAACGAGAGTTCACCGTTTGGACCCACGCAAGTTGCACCACTCTTATGCCATCGTTTTGAAAGCAATACAACAAATCATTTCAGCTCCGTTTAGCCGCATTCACTGCTCCTCCTCCACTCAAGTAACCTTTAAACTGATCGTTAAGTAATTTCCATGATCAATCACCATAAGATACCATGCCTCAGTGATATCAGCGTTTCATTGTCGTGCCTCACCAAAACTTGACTTCATTCCGATTCCCATTTCGCATGCCACACACAATGAGCCAGACGCAGATGCGAGATTGTTTTCTGCTTTTCAAATTCTCTTCTTAACCCATTTCGAGCTGGAGGTCGTTTGTTACCGTGCGCCATTGTTGTGTGCGCATTCGACAAGGCAATTAGGTTGGCAGTCTTCTTCTGGTCTTCCTCTTCCAGATCTCCAGGCCTAGTGATCTGCTTTTGTTGCGTTTCCCTAGAAGTGGCGAACAACACGCATGCGCGAAATACAGACTCGCGACTGGCGAGCGATCTCTTCGGGCGTCCATTGTGTGCGATTGTCCGTCTCGATATGAACCAATTCTTGCGATACATCCGATTGGCGATTAAGAATGTAAAGAATGTATTTAATTGAATGGCAAATTCAATTCGGCGACAATGCCATGCAAGTGTGTTACGTGTGACCAATTTTGTTTTGCTGACGAAGATAAACCGTCGAATCGATGTCATCGCGCATAATGGACAACCTTAATCTGGGGTGTTGACAGTCAGTGTACGTCTTCTTTTTTATGTGCACAGAATTGAAGGCGTTCGAGGAGGAGAAGGAAGAACATTGGGGAGTGGAATAGAGTTCAAACTCTTGCTAGCTTACGCGTCAAGTTTGTAATTGTTGAAGCCTTATAATCTGACCACAACATCATCAATTCATCAATGTTGTATTTGGCTGAGAAGCAAATGTGCGGAGTTCTTTTGGTTTTCAAGGAAGGCAGCTGGGACATCACTGTGACATATTTTTTAGCAGCAGGTTTTTCGAAAGTATATCTTCGAGGAGTTAAAAAACCACTCTTGCCAATGACTGTTTCGTTGAGATCAAGAGGCAATTGGGAAATAGAACCTTCTAAAAAAACCAAGCTGACTTTGTATAAGACAATGACCATCACACTCCAGTTATACGGTGCAGAGGCATGGACAATATCTGAAGAGTTTGTAAAAGCTGCTTTTGATCTTTGATCATATTTGCGCTCATGGCGATTGGAGAAGAGGATTCAATTACGAACTATACGGGCTGTAAAGCGAGAATGAGTTTAGTCAAGTCAGGCGCATGGACAGCTTAGTTCCGGTCTGAAGAATCTTCGACTCTGAGCTTATAACAAAACGCAAGAGGTGAGAGGGACCTCACAACTTGGTGTGTGCAGTTCGACACAGCTGACGAAAGATCATGCTAGCTGTAAAGGCTTATTGCTTTTGGCCCAGTCTCACCCCAGAATGTAGCGTCACGATTTAGTTCTCGTGAAGGATATTAAAAAATACTGTTGCAGCATGTACTTTTTTACTCCTTAGCGATTTTACACTTTGCTTTGGTTCTGGGGCTTAAAGGGGACTAATGCCAATGTGCTAAAACGGCGGATCGGCTAAAATGCACCACCTGCGGCATCCATACAGTGCTGGTCCTAGTTAAGTCTGAAAACTCGGTATTTCAAGAAGAACTTGACAGCATACATACATTTATTTTTTTTAAATGAAGTGGTGTTAGGTTATGTTAGGTTAGGGGGCTGCTAGTGAATTCACCAGCACACTTAGACAATGTTGGTCCATTGTGATGCTCACAGTCTGACTACCACTGATCGACCGCTCCAGTGATAGAGTCGTTAATTTGATTCCACCGGCAAATGCCGACTGGACCAGATTTGAAAAACCGGATAAAAGCGTATTGCTTTCACTGGAATTCGAACCTGGGACCTCTCTAACTTAGAGCAGGCACTTAACCAACTGTGCCATACAGTCGTTATGAAGTATGAGGTGTTTTCACCTGACCAATAACGCCTATTCTGTTCTTTGACGAAATCGTCTTCTTCTTCTTCTTCTTCTTAGGGCGCTACAGTCCGAGGTGGACCTGGGCCTCACTTAACATGCCTCTCCAGCCAGCACGATCTTCCGCCAGCTGTCTCCAGTTTCGCACACCAAGCCGGCCGAGGTCCCCCTCGACTTGTGTGCGCCACCTTGTACGTGGACGTCCTCTGTTGCGTTGTCCCACAGGCTCAGAGTCGAAGACTCTTCGGGCCGGAGCTACGAGTAAGTTGCCCATACGCTTTACATGGCCTAGCCATCTTAGGCGTTGGATCCGTAGACGCCTGGCTAGACTCATGTCGCTGTACAGCCCATACAGTTCGTGGTTGAACCTTCTCCTCCAAAAGCCATCAACGCAAACAGGACCAAAGATCGCGCGCAGAACTCTCGAAAAGACCAAGAGACTGTTCATCCGCTTGGGATATTGTCCATGCATCTGCGCCGTACAGCAGGACTGGGATGATCAAGGTCTTATATAAAGTCAGCTTGGTCTTCCGAGAGAGGGCTCTACTACTCAATTGCCTTTTGAGCCCATAAAAACAGCGGTTGGCAAGAGTTATTCTGCGTTTGATCTCGGTACTGATGTTGTTTGTACTGTTTACCGTGGAGCCGAGGTAGACGAAGTCCTTCACTACCTCAAAGTTATAGCTGCCAATGGTGACGTTCTGGCCAAGTCGTCGATGTTGTGCGTCCTTTCTTGATGACAGCATATACTTTGTTTTGCCCTCGTTTACCGCCAGACCCATTTTAGCCGCTTCGAAATCGTCTACGATGACCAATTCTTGGAAACGCTGTGGAATAGACTGTTTTGGTTCATTTGCGACGGACGCTTGAACAGCGGCAATATTCTTAGCTCTTTGACCTATCCGTTGTCTCACTGGCACGGGAACATCCAGCATCGAAAATGTAGACTCAAATTTGTTGACTATGAATTGCTTGTCTACTGGGACGACAATTACGACCAAAAATTTACGTTAAAACTCTTAGTTTCCTTTACCGACTCGTTCGTAAACTTCGCCATAATGAAAATGTTGGATTCACTGAATGTTTTGACATTGAGAGTTTGGTCGTTGCATGCGTTCGCAGTGAATGTTCAAAGTTGTCAAGTCCAAATTGGAAACTCAAATTGACCTCTCTCGACAGATTATGGTGGGTGTCATCACATGACCCTGCGTTATAATAAACGACTTTTGCAGAAGCCTTCTAGACGAGGAGGAACTAGAGACGGACGTCTCCAAAATGGCCTACTTCTTTGAAACAGCTGTCACCTCAACGAGATATTTGGAGATATTGGCCGAAAACGGTAAATCATCGACGTGCGAATTTTGAAGATCTGAAAACGCAGTTTTGTAGACCTCAGAGTAAGGAATGAAAGTGCTCAATGATGCAAAGTTTTTGTGATTTTACAGACTTTCAAGCACTTTGGTTTAAAAATGGGGAACGCATTAAAACCAACTTTGGAGCTTGACATTTTTCAAATGGTACACTGAAGCGGAAAGTTTAAGCAAACCTCTACTAAAAACTACAGCCATAGAACCATACAAGGCAAGCACTACCACAATTCAGAAGGTGCAATAGGATAAGCCGGACAAAAATAGGATGAAAAACTGCGACATTTAGTACAGCGATTGCTGCAGACAGTAAAGGTAGCTTCAGATGCGACTGTTTCAAGTAGACTTAGGCAAGTAGACTAAAGTCTTAAGTACATAATCAATAATCAATATATAACAATCAGCATCAAGACTAAATTCGGGAATATCGGCCTAATCTGCGCCCACGCCTCAAGAGAGAACCAGGATGACGATAGCAAATATGACTTCTATGATCTCCTAAAAAGAACATACGATCAATTCCCCAACTATCACATAAAGATCGTTGCAGGAGATTTCAATATCAAGATGGGCAAGGAATCATCGGAAAACACACGTCCGAAAACGAAATCAGGCTGGTGGACTTTATAACGGGACTAAACCTCTCTGCAGCCAGTACGCGGTCCCCCTGCATCAGCATTCACAAATGATCATACAGCCGTCAAGATTTTGCGATCAATGTGACATTTTCTGCTTAACCGCCGATATGTTTTTCCACCTCCTCGAAAAAATGCTTAGGAAAACCTCCTAAACCACAGCTAAAGAGCCGCTTACTGAAAGTTATATTTTTATTTAAATAAATTAAAACTAAGTTCACAACCAAACATACTAATAATGAGCGTCTAATTGTCCAAGGATTCTAATCACTTGAACTGGAATAATCGCACACTAAAGACAAACTACTTTTGTTCGTCCCACTCTCCGCAGAAACTGTGTCCTCTTCCCCCACCTCACTCGGTTTTGTTTGAGCAACCTCAGCGGTCTCGGTTGCAGCGCGTTCACTGGATATATCATCTTTTCGCTTCTTGATACCCAAATCTCTGAAACTAAGTTTCGAATTGATTAGCTTTTGTCGCTTCGTTCCACCAAATGTGGTTTGGGTTGAGCCCGGTAATGCTGGCCGCATCAGAATGTCCAGTCTCTTCTCCTCTTCTCTTTCCAGCGCTGGCTTTGACTGCAGCTTCATGAGTGAAGCCATTTGACGATCCTGCTCGTTCTCGGGCAGCAGACTGATCTCCAAGCTGCATTTCTGCAACAGTCGGTCGTCTAATTCCTTTTGAGCCTTCAATTCTTTCTTCTGTTTCTGTAAATAGGGAATGGATGGGGTTAGTGTCGACTTTTCGGAAATTCGAAGACGGACTCACTCTGAATTCAGATCTCAGCTTACAATTCGCTTCATAGCAATCATCCCACACATTCTCGTTCCTCTCGTAGAGCTTCTCCAACACCGGTTTTGCATCCTCCCCGGATTTGATGTCCTTTGCTAAATGCTCCAGCTTGTACATGGGATCATCGAAGAGACGTTTTTGCACCTCCTTCGTTTCCGGGACAACTTGCTCATTCTGAAGGGGGTCCCAGCGATTCTCTTGTCTCCGGGCACCGGAGAGTATAACATAGTCCAAGTTCCCTGGATCGGTTTTGATTTCGAAGTGGTTGTCGCATAAATGGCATTTCATTCGGAACTGATACACTGGAGTGGAGTAGTACATTCCCACTTTCTTCTTCTCGGCATTGTAACGAACACCCATTCCGATGTGATTGTTGCATCCTTCACACCAGATGTTGTAGGGCATTTCGAAGCGGATGATGAGGATACCCATATGGAGTTTTCGGGCTCTCTCGCGGAGGGCGTGCGTTCCGAGGAACTTATTGAGACCACCCTTCTTTGGATCATAGTCTGGCGGGTAGTATTTGTTTTGACCTTTACGTTCACCCATTTTTAATGGTTTATTTCACAATTCTCGATGGAATCGATGATGAATTTAAAACTTCTTCGAAGATCGTTTGAAAAACGTAAATAATAAAAATCCAATCGCCGAAGGTGCTTCTGTCAAACAGCTGTTTGTCAAAATAAAGAGTGATTCCAAGTTCTGTGTAATCCGTGATTGGTACGGCTGATGAGTGCATTTGCAAAGTAAGGCACACATTTCGAACACTCTTTCAGTGGTCTGCAAAAAATAAAACTTATGTCATAACCAGACAAAAAGTAAAAGGCCAGCCATAATGACCGTATAAAAAATTAATTTCAAAGTGTCCATAATTGCTTAAAGAAACTTAGGGAAAATTCAGCTGTCAACTGACATTTGCATACGTAGAGAGCGATTGTTTTTCGCTGCATAGTAAATAGACAAAAGTAAACGAATTTAATGAAACTGAGCGGAGCGGTTATTATGATCACAGTGTATAGTTTTTGTGTTCTTGTTCTTACGCCTCATTGTAATTACCAAAAAAAACCTTAAAATCTATTTCCCATGCCATTTCTGCAACGCTCTAGACTTGGCAGCACTGAAAATAAATGTCAAAAATGATAACCACCAAACTGTCAACTATTCCTGGAAACCTGACAGACACATTGTGAAAAATTCCCACAAGAAACCAAACCCAGGCGCAAATCGCGTGTTTAAGCGGAACTTCTTACTTGCCACGTAAATTAAGTGGAAAACTGCAACTAGAAAATAAGCGCAATGATAATTTATACGAATGAAGGAAACCCTTTCGGTTTGAAGTTGCTGGTGCTGGTGAAATTCGCTAAGAAAGATGCCACAGTGAAAAAAATTAACCTCAATGGTAACGACTTCGATGAATTTCTTCACAAAAATACAACTCAAACCTCGATATTTTCCTCACCCTCGTAGATTCACCTGTCAAAGGACTCAAACAACTTCCGATCTTGGAGCTGGACAGTGGGCTTCAGCTTTTCTCAGCAACAGCAGCTGCCAAATATTTGTTTCCCGACGAGGGTCTGGCAAGGGATGAAGTAAGTTCACATAAACATTTCATCATCAACGACTTATGACTAAACCCTTTCAGTGGCTTGAGTGGTCAGCAACTCAACTCGCACCGGCTTTGGCTCATAACATGGGCGTGGGTCATCGGGCAGACCCCAACGCTCTGCCTGTGTTGAATGCTTTGGTGAAGAAGTTGAATGATCGATTGAAGGTGTCACCGTTCTTAGCTGGAGACAAACTGACAACCGCTGATCTGTTCGTGTGGTGCCTGCTGTCGCCCGATGGCACTCTGAAGGGCGCTCAGAACATTGAAAACGTCTTGGCTTGGTATCACAAAATAAGCGTGCTGCCCGAAATCAAAGCGGCTCTAGTCGACCAACCCCTGAAACAGCTGAGTTTCAATTCACTGCAACAATCCAATCGGTTCGGCGGATTGCATCACATCGTGCTGTCTACACCCAGCGATGAATCGTCCAAGTTGCTCGCAGAGGTGAGCTCAAGCATCGCAGAGACCGTCACGGATGAGGAAATCGAGGCAGCACGTGCTGGCTTTGTGGTTAGGGAGATCCCTCAGCGCAAGGAGCAGCGAACCGTGCTGCCGAAGAAGGGCGAGCGCAACATTCTCATCACATCAGCGCTGCCGTACGTCAACAACGTCCCACATCTCGGCAACATCATCGGGTGCGTCCTGTCGGCGGATATCTACGCTAGATATGCGCGGTCCTGCGGCTACAACACCCTGTACGTGTGCGGAACGGATGAGTATGGCACCGCGACCGAGAACAAAGCCCTGGCTGAGGGTATGACCCCTAAGGAGATCTGCGACAAGTACTTCGAGTTGCACAACTCGATTTACAGGTGGTTCGGCATTGGATTCGATTACTTTGGGCGCACCACGACACCTGAGCAGACTGAGTGAGTAACAAAAGAGGGTTGGGGGTTTTCCTAGATCGTCATTCTGTGGTTTGTGTGCTCCGTAGAGTTGTCCAAGAGGCTTTCAAGACCATCTACGACGCGGGGTACATCCGAACGGACAGTGTGGAGCAGCTCCTCTGTCAGAAGTGCGACCGTTTCTTGGCCGATCGGTGAGTATTCTCTGGTACAGCAGGACCTTAAGTAACCGGAAATCCATTCTAGATTTGTAGAAGGTACCTGCCCTCATCCTGGTTGTGGCTACGAGGACGCTCGTGGTGACCAATGCGACAAATGTGGTAAACTAGTCAACGCTATCGAACTGATCCGTCCGCGCTGTAAAGTGTGCAACACAGCCCCAGTTATCAGAACCTCCGATCATTTATTCCTGGATCTCCCTAAGGTCGAACAGAAGCTCAAGGAATGGGTCGACAAGACCGACAGCGGGTGGACGAATAACGCCCGAGTAATCACACGCGCATGGCTGCGTGAGGGTCTCAAACCGCGTTGCATCACGCGAGACCTGAAGTGGGGCATCCCCGTCCCGCTGAAGGGCTTCGAGTCCAAGGTCTTCTACGTGTGGTTCGACGCACCGTACGGCTACGTGTCCATCACCAAGCGGTACAGCAGGCAGCACTATGTCGAGTGGTGGCAGCCTGCTGCAGGCGTCAACGTGGAGCTGTTCCAGTTCATGGCGAAGGACAACGTCCCCTTCCATTCGGTCATGTTCCCATCGTCCCTCCTAGCCTCGAATAAGGGGCACGTGCTTGTGTCCCACATCATGGCCACGGAGTACCTGAACTACGAGGACGGAAAGTTCAGCAAAAGCCGCGGTATCGGCGTCTTCGGCAACGATGCTCAGGAAACTGGTATCCCCGCTGACGTGTGGCGCTTCTACTTGGCTGCGACGCGTCCCGAGGGTCAGGACTCCAGCTTCAGTTGGAACGACCTTGGAGCGAGGAACAACTCGGAGTTGTTGAACAACTTCGGGAACTTCGTCAACCGCGCGCTAATGTTCTGCGAGAAGAACTACAACTCCGTGGTGCCCCCGATGACGCTCACGAGGGACGAGCTGATCCTGCTCGCTCTAGTCAACCGAGAGGTGAAGGGTTACATCAACTCACTAGAGAGGGCACGCCTGCGAGACGGTGTCCGTCATATTCTCTCAATTTCACGACACGGCAACGGATACATGCAAATCCAACAGCCGTGGGTGCTGCTAAAGGGAACCGACGATGAGAAGGCCCGTGCGGCGACCATCATCGGCATCTGCTGCAACATCGCATGCCTGCTGGCCACTCTGCTGTTCCCGTACATGCCGTCGACGGCACGTACGTTGTTCGAGCAGCTCAACGCCAAGCAGACCCTTATCAACACAGAGTAAGTCTTCCGAATGAATTTCAGAGAACGGGGAATAACTCGAGAATTCTTTCAGGCTACCCGTCGCCAGCATCCTTCTGCCCAGCGGACACAAGATCGGCAAGCCTGCGCCTCTCTTCGCCAAGATCGAACAGACTCGCATTGATGAGCTGAAGAAGAAGTACGCCGGGGCGCAGGTTGTGACCTCAAGTTCCGGTGGCCCCTTGAGTGTGGCTGAGCTTGAGAAGGCGGTCAGCGACCAGGGCGAGAAGGTTCGTGCCCTAAAGTCCAGCAAGGCGGACAAGAGTGTGTGGCAGCCGGAGGTGAACATTCTGCTGGATCTGAAGAAGCAGCTCGCAAGTGCAGTGGCTGCGGCGGCAAGTGCCCCTGCTCCTGCAGCAGCGAACTCAGCGCCGATCAGTGATCCCAAGGCAATCGAGGAAATGGTTGCTAAGCAGGTAAACTCAACGAGGAAGCACTGATATTGATTGCGCACTTCATAATCCATCTTTTTTCTCGTCTGTAGGGGGAAAAGGTTCGTGCACTCAAGACAAGCAAAGTGGACAAGTCGGTGTGGCAGCCAGAGGTCAACATTCTGCTCGACTTGAAGAAACAGCTGGCGGCAGCACTTGCCGCTCCTGCACCTGCTCCAGCGGCTGCATCAGCGCCCGATCCAGCAGCCGCACCGACACCTGCGACATCCGCTAACTCCAACCAAGAAGGTGCCGTCAAGGAACTCGAGGAGAAAATTGCCAAACAGGTACGTCCTCTCCATCGGTCCCTTTGCTCTCACTCACTCTCGTTTGTTTCCAGGGAGAAAAAGTCCGTGAATTGAAACGTTCCTCTGACGCTGCCGTGTGGAAACCTGAAGTCGACATCCTTCTAGCTCTCAAGAAGCAACTCACCGCTCTCACCGGTGCCCCCGAACCACCATCATCGGGAAAGACCAAGAAGAAGAAATGATATCCGATCATTGGCTTCATTTCGACGCTCTACTCACCGCATTATTGAGTCCTGTATTTCTTTCTTTGCTACCTCCGTTCTCTCTCGGAAAGAACGAGTCATTATTTATTTTAAATTAAATTATTTAGTGCGACTCTCATTTCGTGAATGTTTTGCTTGATGAACATTAACCCTGACCGATTGGATTTTTCTAAAACCAAAAAGACGTTTTCTACTTTTTTTGCATTTATTGTGTAATAAATTATTTCGTGTTTCTTTATTTCGCTTTGTTTTCGATTCTCTTTTTCGCTTGGACTTTAGTTTGAATCACTCTGATGGTGGTTGTGTTCGTTTAGTAGTCATAAGTTTGGTTATGTTTTGTGTTTCCCATCAGACGTCATTCGAAATTGTTAGGCAACAACAATTCATACTCTCAAATTATTCATGTTCACTGTCTCGAGATATATCCAAAGAAAATTTAAAAATTTACCAAAAAATCAGAAGAGCACACGCTCGCAAACGTTTTGTAAGAATTTTGGTAGACTATGTAACGGTGTCTGTCACCCAGTTCAACACTTTTACATAAAGCGTACATGTAAACAATAAACTTCTAAATTATTCAAACGGTTGTTTTTCGAATTTACGGAGATGACCAACTTTCCGCAGCTTCCTACTACGTGCTGGATGCTAAAGAATATTTAGGCTTTTCGATATTTTATGTTCCATGGTTAGATCGGGACGCTGCTATAGCGACAGCGGCCAGCGGCGGAACTCAACCGAGGTTACTGGCGCAGAAAATCCCAAACCCCTTGTACAGGGGCTAAAGAAAGAGTCCTGGTCTACCAGTTGCGAGTTGCGCATGGGGTTAACATCTTCACCACTTTAGAAAAGAACAAGAGAGAGACAACTAAGAACCTCGGGTCCATGCGAATCTACTGTTGACGATCGCAGCACATTGAAAAGGACAATGACTTTTGGTTCTGCAAATACAGTTCCTGAAACAAGGCACTGTGACGCGATGCTGTAAAAATCAGTTACACCAATACCTAATATAGCGATGAACCGGATATAACAATATACTTTCGAAGTCTCGGCAAAACTCCGTTTAACTCAGAGTAATTTGCAATCGGTTACAACAATCCTGGATACAACAATGAATCGGTTATAACAATAAAATTCGATGGTCCCTTCGACACCGTTATAAACGATTTTTACTGCATCTAAATAATAAATCAATTTTAAATAACTGTAATTTCTAATTTGCAGAAGTCTATACGGTGAATTCATCGGCTCGGTGACCTAATCATCAAGGCAAGCAATGACATTTGTACTTATTTCTGCTGTTGTCATTGTCTTCAAATTTGTCTATAACTTGGTTGTTTCCGATTTAATTTCAAAATTCCCTCTGTCACATCAGTTGGATACATTCGTTTGATTTATTTGAATTTAAAAAAATAACAACTACTCTAGTTACGAAAACATCCATTCACAGCAAAGAAATTGACTAGTAGTCATCTGGTTTGAGGATAAACTAAAATATTGCATTTTGCTTTACATTTGAGTACTGCCAAATCTACAAAAAAAATTTTCTGAAATTCTGCAAACATTTGTATGTAAAAGTAGATGTAAATGTTTTTTTGAGGGTTGAAAGTCAAATTTTGTTTTTTCTCCGTCGAAACATGGATTTGAAAATAAGTCTGTTTTAAATTGCGTAATGCTTGCCAGAACTAATAGGCGTTCTTTATTCACAATTGTACAAGGTGGCACAAAATTAATCATCCAATTTAGTTTTTGAATTACTTTTTTACTTAATAAAAAAAAAAGATTTTGAGTGATGGAAATCTTTATTTGAATCTTTACAATTTTTTCTGCTAACTGGAAAAGATGCTATCTACCAAGTGGCTGCCGCTAGTAATGATACACATTTATGCCCGTTTTATCGCATTTTTCATGACTTTCCACAAGTTTTCCGGCGATAACTGTTCGCATCGCATTTCTGTCAAATATTCTCCTTATGGGCTGCGATTGTCTGAGGCTTGTTGGCATAAATCCACGACTTCAAGTTGCTCAGTCTTGTTGAAACCACATGTTCACCAATCACCGCTCATCCAATACCGGCAGTAAGAAGTCGAAGTTATCATAGCCCTGTACCGTTCGCCATTAACAGTGACAATATTGCCGATGTCGTCCTCAAAAAATACGGCCCAATCACTCCTCCCGCGTGAACGCAGGACCACACAGTGGTTTTGAATGGGTGTAATGGATCTTCCTGTATCACACGCTGATTTTCAGTGTTTATTGACATAATCACTTAAATGGTAATGCGTCTGGTCGCTCACAATGATTTTCAACACAAAATCGTCCTCTGCGTTGTTGAGAATAAGGATGGCTTGACAGTAATTCACAAGCGACGACTGACTAATGCACTGATTGCACTTTGTATGAGAACATATGTAATTTTTTCATAAAATTTCGCTGTAGGGTTCGTCTGGTGATGCGAAATTAGGTGGTTCGTCGTCTGGTTGATGTTCCTTCGTTCTCAGCGACATCGGCAGCCACAGTCACGATATTCTCGGCTGAACGACCAATCCGATGGCAGCCACGAACAGCATGGTCTTCTGTGGTTTCAGTCTGTTCAAGTCGAGTAGCTAGATGGCGCAAGACGATTAGAAAATTAACGTCGAAATTCACGTTGCGCTAACACCACCGACTGATTATTGGTAAAATCGACTCAATTATTCTACACCCTTGCAGAGTATAGCGCTCCATTACTTGTCTGTTCACATACTGCAGGTGTCTAGTTCACAAATGTCAAATAAGATTGACGTACGACGCCATTTGCAAAACTTATAACATCTTCCGATACGGTGTTTGAGTCACCTTGTATTACTAGCTAAGTAAACTTATAACGTATCAGTATTTCGTCTATAATGATGCACACAAGTGCAATATTAATCCATAATAACTGAAAACAATTTGAAAACTTGCCTGGAACTTTGATGGCCACTTCCGCTTTCCCCATCATTTTCCCTTTCTCTGAAATCGATAACTAAACGGAAACAATAATTAATTCCTAATTTGACGCGCAATGCAATAATTAATCTCCTTTCAATTTGTAATGAAGGTGATAATCTCAAATTATGCATGTTCATTGAAACGTCGTAAATCAACATTGTAAACAACAATGTAAACAAACCGAATGAACTATGTTTTCCTAAGTTATCAACCAATGATTTTGAATTTAAATCAATATCTGCATAATGTGATTTACGGTGTTATTGCAGGATGAATAAATTTCCGTAATTTCAACAGAATCAACTTTGTTGTGACTTTGCTTAGCAAACATTTTGATTTGTTGAAAGATAACATGCTTGAAGATTTCTGCTGGGAGGCAGAGAAAAAAAGCTGACAAAGGACTTATGGTGCATTCAGTTTTGGAGCAGTTAAGAGGGGCTTAGACATTCCAAAAAATGCATGAGACTCAAAGGGCCTAAACATAGCCTTCATCAAGATGACAGTCTCACGTTATTACCGAAGAAAGCATTTCTTGTATTCACGAAAATGTTGAACGCCTTTTGAGGAGAGAAAAATACTGTTATATCATGAAAATTAAATAAAAATGGACGTCGGTCGAGAAAAGAAATGGAATGCGACGCTAGTTTAAACGATAGGACTCCTATAAACCGTAACCTGACTTGACCAACATTTAGCTTCGGCTTTGCTAAAGGATCCAAGCAGAATCCCTTCACAAGATTTCAAACCTAAGTGACGTATGGTAGCGGCGACACCGCGGAAAATAATTTCAGCTATCAGAAATGTCAGCCTCGCTCAATCAAGAAAATTCTGTCCCCTTCCCAAAACCATCGGCTGAGGCTTTTCAAAAGCGCATGTGAATAAATTGAAATCCAAATCCCTAACCCCATCAATTGATCCACGTTCTTGCTTCAAATCACAACGAACCACAAGCCAACGTCTGCCGCAATCAATTAAGACATCGCGACCTACACGCTTCTGCCAGACTCTCCCGAATCACACGTTGAAACCTACTTGGCATCACCCTCACGTTCATTAAGACTCTCCTTCACTACAGACTTTTTCGAAAAGTAAACATCCCGCACAGCGTAATCTTGCCCTGGGCGGCTTTGAGCGCGAATCTTAAATTTCATCCGATGTCAGGCGGGAGACACAATTCAGTTGCGGTTCAGATTCACCGAAGTCAACATGAGACCGACACTGTATTACGACGACCGTAGTCCGCCAGTGCGCAGTTGTTTGCTGCTCATTAAAATTCTGGGCATAGATGTGGAGCTGAAGTTTGTGGACTTGTTCAGGGGAGCACAGCTGAAACCGGAGTTTCTGGAGGTAAGTCCGCATTCCCGGCATGGTATTGTCAGAGTTTTTGAGTGACCTCTCTTGCAGGTGAATCCCGCACATACTGTGCCGGTGTTGCAGCACAATGATCTTACCTTGACTGATAGTCATGCGATCTTGATTTACTTGTGCGAGACCTTTGAAGGCGGCAGCGAATGGTGGCCAGAAGACAAGCGCTTGCGGATCGAAGTGATCAACAAACTGTTCTTGGAATGTTCTTTCTTGTTTCGCCGGGACAGCGATATGATGGTGAGTGACATTGTTTTTCTTTTTGATTTCGGTTGTCAATGTGAAACCAAATTTGACAGATAGGGGATATTTGGAAGATTGTCTCAACTCTAGGTATTTGAGATGTTTGAAGAATCGAAAAAAGTCTACTTGACATTATTGAATGACATTCCAAAGTGTGTTTTATGAATGGGGTGTGTTCGTTTTTTTTAAAATGGAAGTAGCTTAAAGCATAGCATATTTTTACGAACTGTCAATGTCAGCTGTCAACTATCAACCTTATCCATGGGCGTGTTTTATTTATAATTTTGTAGCCAGTAACTGTTTTTAAAACCGTTATACTTACTGTATCTTAAAGACTGCAGTTATTTTTATTTCAGTGTGCTATTTTCATCAGCATTGTTAAAACCATTTTCTTCAGCTGCCACTTATCAAAATGAAAACTAATAATTCCACAATTTTACTGACAAAACTCAATCGGAAAGTGAAGCAATGTATGTAAGTAAGAATAATAAATTGTTTTCAAAATTAAACTTTCGAAGAATATCTTCCGACACATCATCACAACACCAGTCGTAGAATCACTCGAATAGTTTCACTCAAACGATCTCAGCGCCATCTGGACTTCTTAAACACTCAATCTAGTCTTCAGGCAGTAACCTGAACACATCTGGTGTTGTTGTTGTATAATTTCGCTGAGCTTGCTAACCAGTTTTGAATACAACACGCTTCATATACTTTTCGTTTGATGTAACATTTTTTTCATAGAAAATTTTAATTTTTGATCGTGTTTTTTTTGTTTTATTTTGTCTTGAATATACATATGTAAGTCACCAGAGGTATTTTGAAGAATGTGTACAAATTTTTAGGTTGGAGTTGACAGTAAATTGGCGTTGGCATAATTTGAAGACACTGTGAATGTAGACACGTTAAAATTTGTTAGAGATAGTGGATTAAGTGTCCACCGTGATTAAAACGTCGTGAAAAAATATTAGAATATGCGCTGAGTCAATCATAATCAATGCAAGGCTTTTCGAATAGCCAACTCAATTTTGGTCGTCCATTTGAAGCTTAAAACATTGAGGTTTCTTAAAACCACATTAAGGTCCCTTAAATACTAGGAGACGAACCGAAGGTACCGATATTTCTAGATGTTTTGAAAGTATCCACTTGGTTTTGCAAAAACTTCCACCGTGAATGGAAGACGAAACAATTAGCAATTTGTCTTCTGATTCATCTGATTTCCGTTGAGATCAAAGGAATTGATCACACATGTTACGAAAGGTGAGGTTATTAACTAAGATAGCCTCTAATGAAACATTTTTGTTAAAGTCTTCGTTAATGGGAGAGATATTAATCTGATAATTGTAGCCTACGATCCTAATCTCACACTGAAGTGGAAAAATTACAATATCGCTCAAAATTTACCACTTAAAAACAGATATGTTTACTGTTATGGGCTGCAGTTACTAAGGCTACTTTTAGCTACTACATCCAATGCTAAAAACATTTTTCTTTTACTTTTCTCTATCAGGAAAAACTCTCGAATAGTTAAAGAACACAACTAAATAAAAGAATATTTTTCCAGAAAAAATTTATAAATTTTTGAATGAAAATACCTTTTTGCCAAATGCGTGGAATGGGAGTTCGATTTTCCCACGAAAAGACAAATTCACCATTACCTGTCAGCACTGGCTCCACGTAAGAGCAAATCTTTATTCAGTCATTCTCCGTTCTCGGCATAATAATCGACGGTCATTTTCTGAACTTAGTAGATTGACCCCATTTTGTGCAATATCTGTGCAGCAAAAAAAATGCGCGCATCGCTTTCTCCTCTTCATTTGGATACTCTGGAAAAGAATATATCCAAATGAGCACACCGTGCTTTATGGCAAGGCAAGTTCTCCGTCGATTTTGCATTTTATGGCTTGACGATTGATGTTGTTTTCATTTCGTATAACGTTGCAGCAGTGCATCAAAACAAAAATGACTGCACAATTACAAAATAGAAACAGTCATTTTGCACTTATGCACACAAGTGATGCCAAACATTTACTATGATAATGCAGATTGTCTTAATTTGTGAATGGAAACTTGCGTTTTTTTAACGTTTCGTTCTGATTTTGGTCGTCCGGCCGCAATTCTTGAGTCAGCACAATCTTATGGGGAAGTAGGCCCAAACCTTACCGCAAAATAAGACGGGTTGACTCCCTACCGATGCCCAATTTAGCTGATCGGCGTCGATTCGATATTTTTGGGTCTTTTCAATACTGACCGCTTGGCTAGTTTAGGTTAGGTTAGGGGGTGGGGGCTGAGCCTCACATAGACCAATTTTGGTCCATAGTGTTACCACCTTACAGAGTTAACCTAAGTGTTGACTTCTGAGCCCTTATTGAGACAGAAAGATTCCGAGGTACTTACAAATTTGATGAGAAGATGGGGATTTACGGAAGCTATGTCGTTTAGGAATTTGAAGAAAAGCGGCGGCTATGTTTTCTTAATTTCGAATCAATTTCTGTCTGGTTGGTGGCTTAAGGTCCCAAAGAGTGTGCTCAGGCTCAAACTTTCCCACAGTGCGATGCATTGCTGGCACACATAAGCCTTGCTTACGGCCGAAATTCACGTTATGTATTTAGAAATGAGCTGGAATTTCGTTTCGAAGTTTTTTTTAAAAATGTTCGCACGTTGGACAAGCGCGAAACGATTCATGATAAAATGGATGTCATTGGTAACTTTGACAGCTTCTGAAACATAATTATTCGAAAAACTGTCTTTGCTATCTGGCTACTCTTTGGTATATCAGGAAAAAAATTGTGCAAAAATTCCAACTCGCTGGTGATATGAGATAACTCGCCACAACTCCATACACGAGCAATAGATAAATTGACAGCCTCCACCTCCACATCGAGAGACTTAGACTGCTGCCAACGAGTAAATTGCTTCCACATGCCCTCACCCTGCCCAGCGCCATACATTTTAGCCTGCTTCCATTCCCTAATTGAAATTTCTTTCCAATTTAAGCTGTCAGCCGACCTGGTCGGGTGTGTGAGTGTGAGTGTATCTTAGTCAAGTGAAATTATCTAGCAACGTTTGCCAATTCAATGGGGCTCCCTTCACCCACCTCCAGCCCGTGTCAAGGTTCGGAAATTTGCAAGATTAATCCAGTCATTAAGTCAGAATCACCGACAACACTGCACAGTGTGGCTAAAAATAGAAAGTCATCTCCTCCGCCCGGCGGTAATCGAAAAGAACGGGCACACTCTAGTCCCTTTTTAGTCCATTATCCTGAGTTTAAATTAAATTCGATTTTCTCTCTTATTCCAATCTCACCGAAGTATCTAACTGTTTATCTTTCAGTCGGAAATAGTGAGGAAAGGGTTCGATAATATCGATTTGCCGTACCACGAGAGGAAAATCCTCGAGGTGTACGCGGCGCTGGAAAAGAATCTGGCCGTGCAGCAGTTCATGGCGGGAAGCAAAGTAAGTATCCGCACGGTGTCGCCAGAGTGGACACCAGGCTCGGCTCTAATTAATCTGTCGTTACGTACCATTGAACTTTAATCCATTCCCGGATGCTCCCACACGTGCTCGACGCCCCGGTAATGTTTGCGTCTCACTGAATGTTTGTGTTCTCCTCTTGCAGATGACGATTGCGGATTTATCCTTCCTGACCACACTCAGCACAGTGGATCTGATGTTTCAAATTACCGCAGAGAAGTGGCCACGTCTGCATGAATGGCTCGGAGCGATGCAACAATTCTTGGGAGGGAACTATCAACAATGCAACGCCGTCGGTTTGGAGAAATTGAGATCCATTGTGGAGACCATGGGAAAGTTTACATTCCCCGAGAGGAAATAATTTATTTTCGAAGCACTGACGCACTGGTGCTCTGTGAATGTTTTCGAAATAAACTCCTGGCAGGACTGAGTTGAGTAGTGTTTCCTTCGAGGAGGGTGAGAGGGATGATTGATTTTGGAAGGGAAATGAAAAAGGAAATGTGCTGTACGGGGCTGATCATTGATTCGGTGCCGGTGAGTGGGTGTGGGGTTCTATTTCAAGATTGCTAAAATTGGAGGAGATTAATATTTAAATCCACTTGAGTTGCGTCATGACAACCAACTGCCCCGTCGACTACGTCAAATTCTGGGAAAGAACGATGGATATTCAAAGAGGTGATCCGAATAAGCCATCAGTGGGTTGGAGGAGAACTCTCAACACCCCGAGAATGCACAGAATTCCCTTAAATCCTCAAGAAAAAACAAAAAACGAATCCAAATGTCCTTGTATTCGGTCCTGAGCTCATTCACAGTCCTCCCAGGCACTGCCTTTGTCCAAGAGGCGTTAAAGTTTATGAAAAATTAACCGCGCGGATAGTGGAAGAAAAAAAGAAATTGGAATTCCTTTCATGCTTCCGACACAAAGAACGCGGAACAGTTGTTCATCACCGCGCTGCCGCGGTATCCTTGCAAATTGCTCAGCTTCAGTTCGCCTGAGTTCACCCACCGTTGTCCGGCTCCATCCACTCGGATGTGTGCATATTGCACTTCATAAAAACCTGCAATTACAGCAATTTCACAATTCTCCTTTTCACTTTCGCCCACAGTGCACGGCAGGACGAAACTACTGGCGGTAAACCTGTTCTTTGTGTTATCATTTCGAGGACTACACCATTTTCTCTTTCCTTTCGTGGCGAATTCAACTACAGAAAGGGAGGAAGGTCAAGTTGGAGAATGTTCGCTGGGAGAATGGAATTTTTAAAATTTCAGGACTGATTATGGATTAAGTGATATCTTTTGACGTTTATAGTCTTAATAAATCTCATGAAGGAAGGAATTCCATTAGCTCTTGGGAAGTATCAAATGGACGGGGTCTTGCAAAATCGCGAATGATGGAATTTGAAATAATGTGACGAAGAGCATAAATTGGGTTAGTGACAGAGAGCAGATGGAGACGGCTTGGGGCAGAAAGCAGATGAAGACAGCTTCAGTGGACGAGTCAAATGAAAGTCGTTGTTCATTAACTTTCTAGGATTCTCTGGAAATTTCTTATTCAAATGAAGTCGTCTTTGTGCAGTCCTGTGTGATGATTTATGTGGAGACAATGTCAGCTGAATGTACACTTTTGTGGATACATTTTGCAGCAGTGAAAATTGCTGGTGTTTCGTTAAGTTCGTTAAGAACGTAGTCTTTGATTTGCTCAAGTCATTTTCGATGTGTTGGCATTGGCTACATACAGGGTGATCAGATAATAACGATCTTGACTCTGAGCCTGTATGACAATGCAACAGAGGACGTCCACGTACAAGGTGGTGCACAAAAATTAAATCAAAAGATTATGTATACATTGATTAATAAGTAAATAAATAAAGCCTGCAAAAAAAAGTCGAGGGTGACCGCGGCCGGTTTGGTGTGCGAGACTGATGACAGCTGGCGAGAAATTGAGAGGCATGATGGATGAGGCCCGGGTTCACCTTGGACTGTAACGCTTTAAGATGAAGAAGATCAGAGCGATAGGAAATACAAAATTAAATAAAACAACAGCGGCGTGAGTCATAAAATTGATTCTGACTTTATTTTGAAGCTACATTTATGCCTTTTTGTAGCGCATCATTCAAATGGCCTCCTCGACTTCGCTGGCACTGCTTCAAGCGGTCGGTCCAATTTTTGATGAATTGCTTCAATATGTGCAATGTTATTCAGGAAATAGCGTCTCGAATGTTGATCTCGAGTTCGTCCGAAGTAGTTGACTTTTTAGTGTAGACCAGTGCTGCCAGAATTTTTAAGCAAAATTTACCACACTTGTGCAGAAAAATTACCGTATCACTCAAAATTTACCACTTTCAAAAAATGAGGGCTATATTGATACTAGGGAAGGTGTTGGACTACATTTATATTCTTTTAATGTTGTGTGCTTCCTCAACCGTGCTTTATTATTTCTGTTCCTTAGCTCTGCTGCTCGCTTTTTTGTTACACAGGTTTCAGCCATCCCTTAAACCCAGAGTATTTCAATCATAAATTTGTTAGAGAATTTTGAATTTGTTTCAGAAGAAATTTTGTATGAAAATACCATTTTACCAATGGGATTTGGAATTTCCCACGAAAAGGTAAATTTACCACAAACTGGCAGCACTGGCGTAGAAAGAAAATAATCGAATAATCAAAGAAAATAATCGAGTGCTGTCCAGTCGCATGATCGCGGCGGAATGAACGCTCGACGTGAGATGACCCAGTCCCCAAATTTCTCTTTCACAATTTCTAGCGTTGCGACGCTTGTAGGGCATGTAGCTTCGTTGTGTTGGAACTACAGCACGGATATATTGAAGTTGTCGAGCTATGGCCACAGAAATCGGTTAACATCGCTCTGTAATTTGACCAATTCCCCATTTCGAAAGAAAAAAGGTCCGAAGATGCCGCCTTGCCATAAACCGCACAAACAGCCAATCTTTGTGAATGTATTGATGCTTGGTTAAACACTTGTGGATTGTTTTCGCTCCAATAACTGCAATTTTGCTTGTTCACATAGCTGCTGAGCCAAAAATGGGCCTTGTCCAAGGAAACAAATTCGAAGGCACCAAGAATCAGCTCTGCAGTTATATTTAGTGTCCAGCTTTCGGCTCCATATAGCAGGACTGGCAGAATAAGAGTTTTGTACAGCATGAATTTGGTCCTTTGAGTCAGAAGTTTTGAGCTCAGTTGTATTGACAAACCGAAGTAGCATCGATTGCCAAAGACGATTTTACGTCGGATCTCCACTGTGATGTCGTTCGTGGAGTTCACGTTTGCCTCGAGGTAGACAAACTCCTTCACTACCTCAAGATTTTAGCTGTCGATTGTGATGTTTTGCCCTAGGTGGTGTGCAGCGGATCGTTTCTTGCTCGACAGCATATACTTTGTCTTATGCTCATTAACCTTAAGACCAGCTCGTTTCGCCTGTTCTTCAATCGTCGTGAAAGCTTCCACTACGGCGCGTTGGGAAAGCGCAACGATGTCCATGCATATTCCAACAGTTGGACTGACTTGTAGAAGGTAGTGCCTTCCGTCTATCTTCTCCAGTACCAAATTGAAGAAATCACACGACATCGCATCTCCTTGCCGAAATCCGGTGCGGGTTTCAAACGGCTCGGAAGTCCTCGAGCCGAACTGCATGGTGCATCGCGTATGTGTTAGCGTGGTGCGACACAGCCGGATCAGTTTTCCCGGGATCTCGAATTCGGCAATCGCTTCAAATAGTTCCTTGCGATGAATGCTGTCGTATGCGGCCTTAAAATCGATAAAAAGATGGTGCGTATCGGTTTGAAACTCGCTGGTCTTCTAAAGGATTTGCCTTAGTGTGAAAATATGGTCTATAGCCGATTTGACGGGCCGGGAGCCGCACTGTGGTGCAAAACGGCTTTAGACGTTCTCACAGTACGCTGGACAGAAACTTGTAGGCGACGTTGATCAGCGATATGGCTCCATACTTGTTGCAAAAGATTGGATCGAATTTTTTGTGGATGGGCATATGTCGCTGATATTCCAGTCGTCGGGCATGCTTTCGTCTTCTCAAATGATCTGATGGATGCTCGCTACCATACCTTACCTTACCCTTTCTTCGTAGATCCAATGCTTTTTAACGTTTTTAAAAGACCTTGTCATAGGCTTTTCTTTAAAATGGTCTCTGACGCTACATTATCTGACTCGTTCGTCTTAAAACTTAATCATATATCAACAACATAAAATTGAAACTCAAACAAGTTCCTTATTACAAACAAAACAAAGCATACTTCCGAAAAACCTCCCATATGCTCTCCCATCTTTTCCCCAGTTTCACAGCCAAATAAAACAATCTCCTCTGCCAAGACGCACAGAGCAATTACTTCCTTCAACACTTAGCAATTGTCAAAAATAACAGTCTCGACAAATAGGTCGGCCTATTACATTAATACATTTCCTTAAATAGCGACACCTTAAAAATAGTTGACACGATCATTGCTTCTCACCGTAGACTAAACAAATTAGTGCGTAGCGTCTATTTTAAGGCCCGCCAAGTCTTGAAAAGCAAATTATGAGTTTTCTAAAAATATCTCATCTCTTTTCCAAACAAAAATAAGAAACGTCACAAATGCTGTCAAAGACTCTCAAAGGTCGCTGTATCGCAAATTCTCTGTTCGACATTGTTCAAAATTCTATTTTTGTCTAAGTGATGAAAGATCGTCTTTAAATTGACGAAGACAGTTGTTAGATGTGGGAAGGGAGGCCATAAATTGTTTAGTCGATGACTAATGGGACATTATGGGCTTGATAGGGTTAATTAGTTTTTTGATAGAAATTTATTTTGACTTGAAAGGGGTTTTGAGATTGCTTTGAAGAAAAAGTTGACATTTCTTAACAAGTAATTTGTGGAAGTTCAATCTGAAAAGACAAACGAGGTGAAGCTGAAGTCGTTTAAATTGCATTTCCATCATCGTCATATTCATCTGAAAGCTCTGTCAAGGTACCAGATGTTTCTCCAACAACCCTATCTTAACAGAAGCGATACCCATGGTAGTCCAGGAGCGTTGTCGTACTCATTACGATCACTTCATGCTTGGCCTAACAAGCTGCCGCCCCAGAACATTGCATTTGAAACACATTTTGGAAGACAGGATTCAAGCCCCAAGACAAAGATAAACTTCCTTTGTGTTCTTGTGTTTATGACCACATTCTACAACAGCGCGAAGGAATCTCATTTTTGCTGCCAGCCAGCCAGCCAGCCAGTTAGCCAGACAGCCAGCCAGCCATTTTAGGGCTATAAATCTAGGGCTAGAATTTTGGGGCTAGAATTTTAGGGCTAGAATTTTGGGGCTAGAATTTTAGGCCTATTAATCTAGGGCTATAAATCTAGGGCTAGAATTCTAGGGCTATAAATCTAGGGCTAGAATTTTAAGGCTATACATATGGGGCTAGAATTTTAGGGCTATAAATCTAGGGCTATAAATCTAAAGCTATAAATCTAAATATATAAATCTGAGGCTAGATTTCTAGGTCTAGAATTTTGGGCTATAAATCGAGAGGATGCGACAATGTTTCAAAATCAATGGCAACTTCAACTTCAGCTGTGGAGCCACCCCCAAATGGCCCCATATTTTAAATTTTAGTGAATGGGTAATGACATCTAGGCCTGAAGTACCTCATTCCAAAATTTCATGCCGATATCTTTATAAACTTCGGAGATAAAAAAGTGTGACAGACACGACGGACGGACGGACAGATAGACGGACACTTCGAAATTATAAATTTGTAGAGATGTACGGAATTAGACTTCAGCTACAAAACCAAAAATAACAGACAATGCTATCAGAATTAATCCAAGAAACATATTTGGCTGATTAACTGTGAAAGAGTTGTGGGAAAGAGATATTGAATCCTAGTAGTCCGGAAGGCAAAAATCCGTCATCCGACTACACTTGCTTGGTCAAGTCAATTCCATAACTGTAAGAGAATCCACGAAACACAGCCACCCAGTACGAGAAAGAAAGTGCTCTTGTATTGAGAGCTAGTTACAGAAGATGAAAGGTGCCACGGTCTGGAGTGATTCGTTGGTCTATCAAAAGAAATAAAACGGTGAGTTCAATACAGAAAGGCTACAAAATATTTTCCCATCAGTTTACGATGCCCTTTCTTGGTGTAATTTATGAGGCAATCGTTATCGTTTACGTTCCATCCAATCAGCACTGCAACACCCGTTGTCGCCATCAGGTTACTACAAGCACTTCAAGGATCAAAATTGACGCCCAACGAAATGTACGCTGTTTACCCGAAATCACTTTTCCGGTGAAGATAATAAATTGAATTGAATTTCTCCGAATTTATGCAACTTTTAAAGCTTAAGCCCTTGGCACTCATCCTGACGAACCGCGGAATCTCCAGCTGCGCCACGTTTGTTTATGTATTTTCCACCGAATAGGATAACACGCCCGAAAGAGAAACCAAAATTATGCAAATATTTTCCAATAACGCTGAACCAGTGCCGCGTCCCATTTGACGGCAAACTACAACGAGCGGAGATTCTGCACTCGGAAGTCGCTGGTTTGAGTTACTATGCGCATTGAATATTCATTGCGGGATATCTCGCCTTCTGGCATCGTTTTCAAGTCGAAATGAAGGATGCTCGTGATTTGTTTGAAACACAATATCGCGGGGAGATGCAGTCATAAGTATTTGCAACTCGAATTGGAATAACTCCAGATGAAGTTCATTCGGTAGAATACTTGAAGTTGAAGATTCTAAATGCGAAATACAAGCGAAACTGTAGCTGATGTGGAGGTCAGTTGGGGGAAAGGGTATCTTATTTGCACTGGGATCCGACCATTGCACGTTTCCTGTATTCAGTTCCGACGAAAAACCCGGCGGACAGTGCTTGTTTGAAACTTCTTCCAGCCAGAGCTTCCAATTCCTGGGGTTAATTAGTCTCTCAGGGTACTCCTTGTTGGCGGTTTTGGAATTGCAGGTGTTCTTCTCAATCAGCCAGCGTTGTAGTGAAGTTTGCTTCGCAAAATTTGACTGTATAATATTTTCGACGGAACTTTCTGAGACAGGGTTTGTTTCCTTGAGCCTTGAAGCTTTGAAGTGGGCGGAGCTATAAAATATACCGTGCGTTTCCTCCTTGATCAGAAAGAAACACAAGTGAATTGACGTAAGCGAATAAATTTATAACCTACGTGAACAAATTGGACAAGAAGAGATGTTGTGGATTCAGTTTTTGAAGCAGTCTGATCGGTAACTTTTTTTCCCTCGTATCGTTGCTACTTTTCTAATATACCTGGTTTATGTTTCACTCGTTTCTGCATCATAGTTGCAGGGTTAGGACTAGGACGCGCCATTCTGGTCAAGTCGCCGGTGTTGTGCGCAGAAAATGTCGCAGAAAATGTGTAGGCAGCTATAACTTCGAGATAGTCATGGACTTCGTCACTCTTCACTTTATAATAATAATAATGGCGGCGCTACAGTCCGAGGTGGACCTGGGGCCTAGCTTCTCTGCAACCACACGTGTTGTGCGTGCTATTGTCATTGTCAGTGACTCGAAAGAGGTGGAGCCGTAAACAAATGTTTGATGTCTTTTTTCGGGAATCGAACCGACAACATCGAGCGTAGGAGGTCGACGCACCTACCCACTACGCCACGTCGCCCACTCTTCACTTTACATACTCATTTGAATTTGAAGTTAAAGACCTTTCTAACGAAAACTAAACTCCCCTCCCATAGACGACAAATCAAGTCAGCTGTTGCCTAAGAAGTTCTCTCCATGAGCAAAAGTTAACATTGTAGTCATCTAACAAAAGAACATTCTTCTAAGAACAACATATGAGTCAATATCTCCTCCTCCTTACAAAAACATGGAGCATCTTCCATCTCCCTAAAGTTCTTATGAAGTCCACGCTGTTCCCTATTCAATTTAGACTAGTCCAACATCCCTTCTCGAGCCAACAGCTGTTCATCAAGTCTTCAACCTCGTATCTCATTCACTTACCACAACTCAAAAAAAGTTGAAAAGTCTTTCTTGCGATAAACTGAACAAGAATCATGTTAACAAGTGGCTGACACATCACGACATGTCGCCGTCAAGTAATTTTGTCGCGAACGACTACAACTCCGACAAATGTGCGCCGAATGCCTCCCACGCACTCACTCAATCGACAAACACAAATTTAATCACTCTTCGCATTGTCGGCTGAGGCAAACAAGGCTAAGGATAACAACCTGCAACAGTTGTCTCTACAAAGACCTCGTTCCCGCCAGGGGTGTGCCTCAATGAAGGGTATCGCCCCCAACACACTCACGCCGATGTTCCCTTATTAGATCTCGTAATAACCAGTTTTGCAAATATGAAATTTATAAACTTTTTCCCTCTTTGGAAACTTTTACCATGCTTGTTGAATCATATCCCTTGAGTTTGCTAGTTTGCTTGTCGTTGATGGGGTGTGAGGTGAATTATGAAGTGCTCGAGAGGAGCACATATGAAATTTTAATTGAAATTTAATTTCAGCAAGGAGGACAGAGACGTCGCACGGAAATGAGCGGCGAATAGTTGAACTGTGTGCAATTCGAAAGTCAATTGTGTCTGCATCCGGATGAATCAGTTTGTTTTCCTGTAAATCGAATGCGATTCGGGAGATGGATGAGCAACGACACGAAAGATGGAGGTTTCTATTATCTGAGGTAATTATCTTGCTGACTTCTCCGTCACAGAGACTTTGTAGTTTTGAATCAAATTTGACGCTGGAATTGTTCCTTAAATATTTATGGTTTTGGTTTTCTTTGGATTGCTGACAGTGTCTGCTTGGTAATTCATTCAGAGAGCGAGGAATGCATCCTTATCCCAACCATAATCGGAAAGCTATAAAGTTTCATGGACAAGACTTAAATAAATTTGCTTGATTGTGGCATTCTTTTACCCAGATCTTTGAACATCCTAATCTGTGGCTCAGAAGCATCCGAAGCAGACGAAGAAGGCCTCGTTATATCGAAAGAAAAGTTCTGTTTACCACCTTAATGCTGCTTCCGTTGATGTTGGTTGGAATAGAAGATTCAGTCACGAATTGTACAGCGAAATGAGTCCAACCAAGCGTCTATGGATTTAATGCCTAAGTTGCCTAAGTCACATAGAACGAGTGGATAACGTAGCTCCGGCTCGAAGAATCTACAATTGAGAGAACGCCCGTGCTTAAGATGGTGCACACAATTGTGGCGGAGTGTACAAGACTGCGTGAGTTATTTCGCGCAGTCTTATCATGCTCATACTATTCAGATGGTTAGTAGATGGACTATAACGTTGTCACAATAATCTTCTTAGAAGTCTAGATCTCTTCGCTATCCGGACCAATCCAAGACTTTTCAGGCGATACGCTAAGCCTGCCTCTTCATGTGCTTTCAAGCGGCAATTAAAGTCATCAAGTCGGTTACTCACCCGAATTACGGTAGTCGTATTCGACAACTAAATTCGACTACAGTCGCATATTGTTATTACAAGATCACATTTTTCGAACAAAATCGTACTCAAGTCATGTGTATGGCAACGCGTACGACTCTCGTTTTGAACCAATATTTCGATGGAGTCAATCTGTCAAGTCGGCATTTTCCCTCAAATACGCTAGTCGTATCCATAAGTCAAACTTTTCGAGCCCACTCCTATTAAATATCTTTTAGAAGATGTGTGTGTGGCAACGTGGAGTCTATCTGTTGTCTAATGGTCGTATTTTACTCGCATACAAATTATGCATAGTCTCAGCATAGATTTGAGGGAATATGGAAAGCAATCAAATGAAAATACAGTCGACTTCCAAGTCGAATTTTCAGGGGATATCAAAATTTGTTCGAGTTAGAGGGAGTTCGACTTAAAGGATGGTTTTTGTATGGAAAAGGAGGGGAATGCCAAAATAAATATGGCGGAAAAATTCGAGTTAGAGGGAAATTCGACTTAGGGAGAGTTCGACTTAGAGGGAGGCGACTGTATATCAATTTGTACAGGAATTTGGCGTGGTATTTATACATGTGTATTTCGAACAGGTCTCTAATAAAACAAAAAATTTAACAATTTCCGGATATGCTTTTTCGAAATCAGTTTTGTGATGGTAAAACTATGTTCCGTAGTAAAGAAGAAAATGTGAGAAAGATCATGACATAAAGATCCAGCAAACGATTTCAGAAATAAAAACTCAATCATTTGACATTTATGCACCGCCTGGTTTTCTTCCTGGTGAAATGTACCACAGTGGTAAAATTGAAGGTAAAAAAGAATTATTTTACTCCAATCAAAAATGGATTCATCAAAACAGATAACATACATTGGACGCTCGATATTGTGAACTAATGAAAACTAGGCCTGTTCACTGCATCGAGATTGTTCATTGCAACGAGCGTGGACTGCTTGGAGCAAATTTCATCAAAATGCGTATGTTTTGAAGTACAATTCATCAAAAATAGAATATAAATAAAATTTTTCATTGCAATTACTAAAAAAATATATAAAAAAGAATATTTTATTTTTAACAAAAACAATTCATCCGTAAAAAAATGCAAAATGCAAAAAAATAATACATACTATTTACAAGCAACGCGCACTTTGTATTTGCTTCAAACAAGCCCAAAATGTGTACCACATACAAACAGTAAATTTGAACGATTGTATGGATACTGCCCACTGCATGGCACTAATGAGTTTTAGACGTGTTTGTGAATGCTGAAAGGTTCAAAGAAAGAAAAAAAATAGCCTGTATAAAATGTTGTGTGTTCACTATATTGGATTGTTCACTATATCGATGTTCACTATACCGAGCGTCTACTGTATTTTTTCTTAAATTATTTCTTTTATTTCCTTTTTTTTTAAACTTATGGATAGATGCAAAAAATGTATTACATCAACAGAAAACAACGATCTAATTTATATTTTGGTTAGTACTGTACTTCAAGTTTCTTACTAACGAGGTAATAAACTGTACAAGTGCGGGTTGTACTCGCCCATAAATAGTTTTTCATAGAAGCATTTCTGAATATCAGGCAACGAATTCAAGTTATTACCGTTGAATTTTCTTCTAAATTCAACCCAAATCAACATGTGCACATAAAATCCAAATTTTTCTAACGTAAAAAAAAATTCTCCGTATCCCTTTCATAATACCCATTCACTGGTCATACCTGCTGTTTGTATATTGTTGTTGGCCATTAATAGTAAAAATTAGGGTTCGAGATCCACTGAGGGTCGTGTTGAGTTGCCGATTTTAGCAGGGAATTTATGTGGGAAATTTTAAATCTTTGATAACTGGAAATTTGCACATCAATTGTTTTTTGGACGTTTATCATTCCTTAATGTTTTCTACACAACTGGGTTTTCAGATCTTCAAAAGTCGCTTGTTGACATTTTACCGTTTTCGGCCAATACTTCCTTTTTTTCGGAAACAGCAGACACTGACATTCTGAGACCATGTTTTCACTGAAATGAAAGTGCACAGGCTACCTGATCCAAAAAAAAAACAAATTTGCATTTAATTTGGTTCTCGGACAAACCCTACGCACCTTTCTCCGCTAAAAAAAAAAACCAAGAGAGGTTCTTAGCCTGAGCTAATCCTGTCTCTTATCCTTTTCATTTGCGGAAAGATGTAAATTATAAACTTTGTTGGAGTGAGATGAAGGACACCATAAACAAAAGGATTTTCCTAAGAAACTAATTTGCAAGATCCTTACGTGCAAGGATTTGGGCATTTCCAAAAATTTTATGAAACGATGCAAAAAAGTAATTAGTCACTTAGGGCTTGGACTAGGTATATAAGAGGGTCTGTTTAACTCTACTTCAGATCATTTCAAATCGAATTACCGTACGTTATAGTTTAACACAAGTTTTCTTAAAACATGGATAAAGCAAGTACATCCTCGAATAGCGCTTATTTCTGGACTAGCGAAGTCTACAAAGAAAGTGACACCGTGGAAATCTCGGATAGCATTTCTAATCTAAACCTGTCCCTGCAAGAAGGGGCCTACGCAGAGCCTGTAACTGGCCAACAATCTCAAAAAGGACCACTGCCCACTTTCTATTCCAATATGGCCGCAATGATGCCAAATATAGTGGAAGCCTGCAGTTTACCGGCGTCAGTTGCAAGCGAGCCAGGAGAGTCAATTCAAGTGGAGGAAGCCAACAGCAAGAGGTCAAGATCGAGTACATTGGCTCAATTGTTGATCGATGAATTAGAGAATGTCTCTGACGAGATATTCTTCGAGACAAAGTGGAAAATAATCGATGTCTTGCGGGAGGCGCAGAGAAGGCAGAGAGCCATTCGCTTAGATGAGCTTAGGCGAAATCGCCAGAGGTCACGTTCGTCATCGCCATCGATCATTACATTGCCATCGCCATCGTCCACTTCACCTTTGCTGTCCGAGTGGGGATATGAGGAGCAGAACTAAACAAATTTCAATTCATTTCAGTAATTTCTTGGACCAGAACATCTATCCCTGCAAACAAATCCTTAACTACAAAAAATAATTTTTACTGCAGAAATTTTTTTATTTTTTATGTATCCTTTTAACGCAATTTAGCCCGATTTCTGAATTAAATCATTTTTGGGCAAATTGAATTTTATCCTGTGTCGCTCTAAGCAAATTTACTGTCGAATGGCAAATAGAAAACTGTTATTTACATTCTTGATATAACGCTTACACACAATGTAATTTCCTTTCTTCTCATGACTTAATAAAAAAAAACAGAAAAAACAATTTTTGGTTAAGTTTAGTCAAACATTTGTTTGCACTCTCCAATTTATTCAAAAACAGTGGTCAGTCGATTCTTGAGGTGAGATTAAGGTTCTAGCAGCTTTAATTCACAATTTTCTTACGAAAATATCGTTGGAAAAATGTTTTAACCTCATCTACTGGGAGGAGATTAATTCAAAAATGGCAACGTCTAGGCCGTCCATCAACAAGTCGTTCCACACATCACAGCAGTTCGTGAGAGTGTTGCTGATAGTCCAAGTGCATCAGTTCGGCTCAATGGTCAAGAATTGCACATTTCGAGAACGTCGCTATAGAAGATTTGCAGACAATAATATCACGAAGTCAGTAGAATCGCTCGAATACCGTTAATTCCTTGTCATTGTTTTAACAAAGAGCAATTTACTCGACAACTGAAGCCTACTGAACCGTCAAAGTAAATAGAAAAGAAGACTATGTATTAAACGAAGCGACAGGATGGCGCAGTTGGTTAAGTGCCTGCCTCAAGTTAGAGGGGTCCCAGGTTCGAATCCAAGTGAAATCGAATCTTGTCCAGTCCGTTGGGATCAAATTAACGGCAGGCACTGGAGTAAACGACAAAAACTGGATGCAAACTTTTTCAAACAAAATCATCTTCAGCGATGAGGACCATTTCTGGATGAATAGGTACGTCAACAAACAAAATTGTCCAATTTGGGACGGTACCAATCCACATAAGTTCCTAGAGTATCCAATGCATACCTAAAAAAAATCTGTTTGGTGTGAATTTCAGTCTATATTCCTTTGAGAACTACGTTGGCCAGGCCATCACCGCCAATGGCCAGCGCTATAGGTTAATGATTATCAACTTCTTTCGGCCTGATTTGGATGATATGGACACCAACGACATGTGGTTTCAACAGAACGGCGCAGCGCCACGTGACACACAGCTCACATCACTTTGAAAATTCTGCTCGACCGATTCAAGGGGCATGGTCATCTCACGTGGAGGTGCACTATCCATCGAGATGGTGCGATTTGACTGTGTTAGACTTCTTCTTGTGGGGTTTTTTGCAGTCGCAGATCTATGCGAATAAGGCATAAACTACAGCGGCCCTCAAAGCCAACGTAAGCCATCCCATCGGCCAAATTCAGTGTGATTTGTGCGTCAGAATCGTGGAAAGTTGAACATTTTGAATGCGAGCCACCCAGAGAAGCCACTGAGCACATTTTAATGATGTTACATTTTTACTCAATGGCATCGATAGTCCTTTCAAACGAATAGAAAAAGTCGATGATATCTTCCACACACCTTATAATAATAATAATGGCGGCGCTACAGTCCGAGGTGGACCTGGGCCTAGCTTCTCAGCAACCACTCGTGTTGTGCGTGCTATTGTTCTCTCACGAGTGGAAGGAACCTACAGTTTAATACCGACTCCGATCGGCGAGATTGGGAAGCTTTTTCTAGATAGTTATACTCTTTGAGCATTGTCAGTGACTCGAAAGAGGTGGAGCCGTGAACAATTTTTTTTTGAAAAATTGTTTGTCTGATCTTGTATTCGAACCTAGACTGTGAAAGTCTAATGCGCATGGGTCGACGCACGAACCCACATGGCCACGGCGCCCACACACCTTGCTTCATTTAAATTTAAAGATAGGAAGCGCTTAATGAATTACCTTTTACAACATATGACTAAATATCGTGCTCATTTTGCCCAAGGAAGGATCTTCTAAAGAAAATACGGTTCGGATCTTTGACCAAACTCGCCCTTCGCTCTCCATTTCGAGTTCGTTGAAAAAACCAACAATTTTCGACAAGTCATCACCCATACACGCGATGATTTGCTTGTAAAAACCACCGACAGTGGACCGACCACTCGATTGAAGAATCCATTAAGTGTCATCACCCACTTAAGTCATTTGCAGATTCTTCACTCACTGTCCAAAGTAATTTCCATGCCCAATGAAGCCACTTCAAAGCTCCTTGCTCCCACTTACCGTTAAATTGCACTTAAAATGTCAAATCTGTTGACAAAAGCACCATCGTCTCCATTCGCAAACACCATGCTCTCCATCTCACTAATCACTTGCTAATCTGTGAAAGTTTCAATCGGGTCATGTTGGCATTAGTACTAACAGCGTTATTCCACACTGCCACCGGGCTCTACATCAGCTCAAGTCATTAGAAGATCACCCGACTCATCGTAAATACAGCCCTTGATGTCATTAAATTGAAAGCCGAAAAGGATTAGATTGCCACGCAGCGCGAGCGACGACTGTACACATCATCGGGCCTGCCAATACCGCGGCTCGTCCTAATTATATCCTTGTGTAAACTTGAAGTTAATTATGAAATGTCATTAGGTCCACACCTCGCACGCTGAAAGGGTTGTCAACACTCTCGTGTGTACAGTGGATTAAGTGTCATCTGTTCTGCGCAGGGAGTGAGCACACACACTCACATAGGGGGATGCAATGGAAAACCCCGATGGGTGGTTGTGGGATTGAATTAGGAAGGATGTGTCGATTTTGCCACAATGATCAACTGCTTAAGGAGATGACGTCGTGTTAACGTCTTGTAGCGTGAAATCATCTGCTAATCAGATTGCTGTTGGCCTTGAGCGGTGCGATTTCGAAGGAACTTTGTGTCGGTTCGGGGAGTGAAAGTTCAACGAGTCGGAGTCAATTAGGGTCGATTGGGTAATGCGAGTGGTTATAGTGTCGTGGTGTGGTTAAAGCTATTTGGTAAAGCACTTTAGCTGTTGACACTAATTTGGCTTAGAGTTGCTTGAGCTTTTCTTCTAATTGAATGGGGTCGACAATGGGTCCTAGTGAGGAAGTGCTTTGACCGGGAGATTATGCATTCCGAATGGGACGTCCATTGGGGTGTGGACAAATGCAATAAGACTAGGTGGCTGCGGTACAGTGCTCACAAGGATATGAGGCTGAGGATGAAAAAAACGGAAACTATTTTGGAGACACCGTTACTCTTGCGGGCCATAGCCAGGCGTTTAAGGAGGTCAACAATAAGAGGATTTTGTGGAGTTTGGAGTCCCTTTTCATCATTTGAAGTCGGCTTAAGACTGAAGATAGCCTAGTTCTTGATTAGTGGAGCCACTGCATGGCCGTGTGTGGCCTTAGGTGACACAAACATTCTGTCGGCAATATCTAATGGGTATTTCATTAAGCGCTTCTTATCTTCAAATTAGAATAAAGAAAAATATATGTGAAATATTAACGACATTTTTTATTAATTTGAAAGGACTATCAATGCCATTATGGAATATAAAATCGTTTAAATATCCACCGCTACTTCTTTGGGTGGCACGCATCCGAAATGTCAAATTTTCCATGAGTCTGGCGCACAAATCAGACTGAATTTGACCGATGGCATGGCTTACGTTGGCTTTTAAGACAGCTGTGGTCAGTGGCTTAGTCGCATAAATCTGCGACTTCAAAAAACCCCACAAGAAAAAGTCTAACGGGGTCAAATCACACGATCTCGGTGGCCAGTTGACATCGCCTCCACGTGAGATGACCATGCCCTCGAATCTCCCGTGCAGAATTTCCAATGTGGCGTAAGCTGTGCCGCACGTAACGCCGTCCTGTTGATATCAAATGCCGTTGGTGTCCACTTCATCTAATTCAGGTGAAAAGAAGCTGGTAACCATCGACGTACAGCGCGCGCCGTTGACGGTGATGGTCTGGCCAACGTCGTTCTCATAGAAATATGGACCGATGGCGCCGCCAGCCCAAAATCCACACCAAACAGTGATTTTTTCGGAATGCATTGGACGCTCTTGGATCTCATGTGGATTGGCACCGTCCCAATTATTCGTCGACAATTTTGTTTGTTGACGTGCCCATTCATCCAGAAATAGGCCTCATCGCTGAAGATAATTTTTCGATTAAAATTATGGCCAGTTTGCAACTGCTTCAAAGCCCATTCAGCGAACACGCGTCGTTGTCAATGGTCGTTTACCTTCAGCTCCTGGGTCTGTTGAATTTTGGGCGAATGCAGGCCCAAGTCCAGACGTAAAATTCACCAAGTTGTAGTCTACGAAAGGCCGTCACAACACAAAATTCTCCAAATTGTGTTCTGCGAAGTCGAGTTCTTGTGAGCGACGCGAAGCGACTCCCTCGGATTCTCCTGCACATTCTCAGGGGCAGCGGCGATATTTTTGACAGATCCTTCGTTTCATTTTGTCGTTGAAGTACGGGTGTTGATCTATCGTTTACTGAACCAGTGGACCCAAATTTATTCACCAGCCCGCGAATAGTCCTCTCGGAAGAAGGATTACGGCGACCGTTAAATGGGGGAAACGCGCGGAATGTTGCCTGAATAGAACACCTATTTTAATTTTTGGGATCAAATTAGCGGCACTGGAGTAAGTTGCTACCTTTCAGTACAATGGACCAGTTTTGAGTCTGAGTGCTCCAGTAGTGTTTCAAAAATCCTCCGAAAAAAGGACCATACCGCCGAAATTGTCCTTCTATCCAACAATTACCATTTAGACAGTCGTAAAGTGCATTAAAAATTACAGTATTCCGGCCTTTTTAAAAGATTTCCTTTTTTTGCAGAAACATCTGCCATTCCCACAGAATTTTCAAAAAACCCTCGCACACAAAGAGTATCCCACAGCAGAGGATAATAGAATTTCCCAGCAGCATCGCTTGATGTCCAGCCGTGAAGTTAATTTTCGTTCACTCATCGTCACGGCTGGCGGAATATGCGCGCCAACATCGTTAACTCATTTCGGCTGTCCAACGCCATGGAAATTTATGTCCTACATGTCCTCGTAATTAAATTTCCATTCTCAGGCATTTTCCGTGGTTTCTGCGGCAAGCCCAGTTCTCCACCACCCTCCGCTCATTTGCCAGAGACGCACATCAGATGTCATAACTTAAATTGGTATCCGCTGCTTTGGCCCTGTAGCCAGTCGAGAATGAAATTGTTTAAAACAAAAAATGTACGGACTCAGAGGAAGAGAATGAGGAGCGGGAACATGATGCAATAGTATCTGAGGAGATGACACTCAGGTCACAGAAGCCGTAAAAAGAAACTTTTTGAATTACATTCACGCGCGTAAATAGACAAAGCAGACTTTTATTACGTTCATCCGGATGCGACTTTGCTTCCGGAGAGGAGGAGGGCACGAGAATTAACGACGGAAGTTATGACTTTAATTAGCGGCAAGCGAAGCTGCAGCCGAAGCGACTAATAAGCGATAGGAGGTCGACACTGAAGTTCATAAAATCGACGGGGAGCCGTCTGCAGTGTGAGATGAACATTAAAATCTGATGAAATGGCAGTAAATCGAGATAGTCACAGCTCACAATGGTTGGATTACTATGTCGTACATGAGTGGATCAGCTTTGTTCAGGATGTTTTCAAAAGATTGGCCGTAAATTGTTTCAACTCTGAGTATCAAAAACAGAAAGTTTTTTAATTACTTTGGTTTTGTTCGAAATTTTGATGACGTTGATGTTTCATTTTAGTTTTCCACAGACGACTTTAGCCTTGAATGGAATTGGCTTTGAAAAAAGTTTAAGGATATGTCATCAAGAGGGTGACAGTGATGTACAAAGCAGTTTAGAGATGATTAGTGAAGGTAATCTGCAGTGTTCCGCCGGAAGGTTTACTCATTTATTTTGATACAACTTCATAGAAGTGGAAGGCACAGCTCTTCAATGTTGGTTGAATTGAATGTTGTTGGAATTATGAACAATAGTGTCCGATGGAGATGATCTGGTAGGGCGCATACATCAGCTCATCTGTAAGATATTGTCGGAGGAAAGCATGCTCGATGACTGGAATCTCAGTATCGTTTGCCCGATTCAAAAGAAAGGAGACCCCTTTGACTGAGCCAACTATCGAGGGATAAGTCTCCTTAACATCGCCTATAAGATTTTTTCTGCCATCCTGTGTGAATGCCTGAAACCTTTCGTTACCAAACTGATAGGTCCCTATTAGTGTCGTTTCAGGCCCGGGAAGTCCACCATCGATCAAATCTTCACACTGCGGCAGATCCTGGAGAAGACCCAAGAAAGGCAGATCGACACACACCACATATTTGTCGATTTCAGGGCCGCATATGACAGCGTGCATAGAGACGGGCTATACAGCGCCATGTCTAGTTTTGACATTCCTGCCAAACTCGTCAGACTGAGCAGGATGAAGATGCTCCATCAAGGTCGATAACGAACTCACCGAGACCTTTAATGTCAAAAAAAGATTCAGACAAGTCGACTCGCTGTCATGTGACTTCTTTAACATTGTTCTTGAGAAGATCGTGCAAAACTCACTGGCCAACACAAAAGGCACCATCTTCCAAAAGTCCGTTCAACTGCTAGCTTACGCAGATGACATTGAGGTGATTGGGTAGCGAGAACACAGCGAGCCGTCAATGAGGCGTTTGCTGGGATTGAAACGGAAACAGCCAAAATGGGTCTGGCGGTATACGAGGGCAAAACCAAGTACATTCGACTCCCTCTAAGTCGAACTCTTTCTAACTCGAACTAATTTTGATATCCCGTGAAAATTCGACTTAGAGGGAGCCGACTGTATTATCGAGAAATGACGCACAACATCGACGACTTGGCCAGATCGTCACCATAGGCAGCTATAACTTTAAGGTAGTTAAGGACTTCGTCTACCTTGGCTCCGCAGTAAACAGTACAAACAACATCAGTACCGAGATCAAACGCAGAATAACTCTTGCCAAACGCTGTTTTTTTTGGCTAAATTGCATCGAGTAGTAGAACCTTCTCTCCGAAGACTGAGCTGACTCTCTACAAGACCTAGATCATCCCAGTCCTGCTTTACGGAGCAGAGGCATGGACAGTGTCCCAAGCGGATGAAAAGTCTCTTGCTCTTTTCGAGAGAAAAGTTCTGCGGGCGATCTTTGGTCCTGTTTGCCTTGATCGCATTTGGAGGAGAAGGTTCAACCACGAACTGTATGGGCTGTACAGCGAAATGAATCTGGCCAGGTATCTACGGATCCAACGCCTAAGATGGCTAGGCCATGTAGAGCGTATGGACAACTTAGCTCCGGCCCGAAGAGTCTTCGACTCAGAGCCCGTGGGACAATGCAACAGAGGACACAATCAAGGTGGCGCACACAAGTCGAGGGGGACCTCGGCCGTCTTGGTGTGCGAAACTGGAGACAGCTGGCAAAAGACCTTGCTGGCTGGAGAGGCATTTTGAGTGAGGCCCAGGTCCACCTCGGACTATAGCGTCCTAAAAAGAAGAAGAAGAAGATATGATTTCTTGCCCTCGGATTGAAGTTCAAAAGAGTGAAGTCGAATGCAAATTTTGTGCGCCCTGGAATACAGCTGAGACATATCCTGAACTTGCAAAATGAAAACAGTGGCTTGACTTTCCTGAGCTAGTTTAAAGCATTTTCTTACCAAGTCAATGGTGTTGATCACAACTTGAGGGTCTTTCTAACGTCTTGTAACGTTCGGTTCGTCCAAAACATTGCCGAATGGGACGGAAGACTGCGGACTTTGCAAAATGTCCAAGGCTCGGAAGCGCTCGGAAGCTTTGGACATTTTGCAAAGTCCGCAGTCTTTCAAGGCTCGGAAGCGCTCGGAAGCCTTGGACATATTGCAAAGACCGCAGTCTTCCGAGCGCACAACCACATCGACTGTACAGTTGATAGTTATAACGCCGTGTACATTCGAAGTCAAGTTCATTCACCCACCAGCCCCAAAAAGACCCATGTTCTTTCGGCCTCGAATCCAGTATCATTGCCTCCCATCATTCATTAGCCACTGTCACTCATTCATACGAAATATCATAACCAAAGAAATGTTTTCCCTTGGTTCACACGCTACCACTGGCAATCCCCAAATTGTGGTTGCAGGAAACCAATTGGATTATCCTTTGGAATTATCTCTCTCGAAAAACTCAGTCCTTTCGGATCTCTCTCCGAACTCCGAGCAAGGACAAAAAGTGATTTAATTTGAGGATGCCTGAACAGAATTCCATTCAAACCGAAAGCAGTGAATCTCTTGTTTCCCACCACTCCATCATAGCAGTCTCGTCAAACCTTAACTTCGCCGCAAACATGTTCATTCTGCCGTCACTCATATTCCGCAACGAAGGACAGTAGTTTAATTGTACCATCCCATGATTTACCGTGTGCGATGTCCTTGCAGTGCGAATAACGTGTGCACCCGGCTAGAATATTCTAGCAGCCCAATTACTCATCAGTGTCACTTCTGAAAGAACATTCTTCCCAGTCGACTGCGGACAGAATCGCTTCACTCACGCTGACGTCCGCAGATCGCTCCTTTAAAATGTTCCATTTAAATGCCAACAGGATATGTGCAGCTTACCCTTGATGACATCCTCTCCATAATCCGGGGACTCCCTCCAGATGGTTCAGTGCCTGCCACGTGTGGAAACGTGGCACTCAAGTGGGTTACCCCCCACAAGGGCGCAGTCGGAAAGGAGGATTCACATTCGTCTGTCTCTGGAGAAATCTCCCGAATGGAGTATGTTTTTTTCCGATCAAGGAAAACTCAAGTCCTTTTAGGTTCATTTTTTTTTTCCATAAATCAATTCGTTCTGATTAAGTCGGCGGCGGCTGTGGGTGGGTGGTGGTGGCGACAAGGAAAGTCGAATAGGGACTTTTCGGAATCATCACGAGTTGCTTGGTGTTTTTTTTTTCTGGTCGGTCTTCCTTTGAGCCGGTTGGTGGTGTTGGCGGTTTCTGCGGGCGGCGGCGGAGGGGCTGAAAGCCTTCAAATTGATAATTCTACTTTATCCGTACGCGTGCGGTGGCAAATGAGGATATGAACAAGAGCTTTCATGTGGTGGATGGGAATTTCCGTTTTCAATTATTTCCTGAAGGGGATAATTGTGAAATATGAGGCATGGGGGCTGAGTTCCGACCTAGTAAGATTCTTTTGCTGGGATAGGACTCACTCGGTTCACTGTGTCTGGGCAGGGATTTACGGGCTGTACTGAAGCGGAAGTTGAGAACTTATGATGGTTTTTGCAAGAGCATTCTCTGTCTCTCTCCCTCTCTCTCTCTTTATCTGGCCAGAAATGATAAGTTATGTCCTACAAGCGGCGTTGTTGTCGAAATTTAACAGGGAAAAATGGCTACTAGGAGTTTACGTCAGTATTTCCGTTGATTGGTGTGGGCGCGGAAGAGAATTGTGTATCAGCTTGACCTATAATCCGGAGTAAAAGAAATTTAAGTTACAATGAGGTCAGGGAAACACTGTTTTACGCTGTGGAGAGCAAGTCCCCAGTCTCTTGCTTAAATGGTCTGTCTCTGGGGTAAGGACAAGATTATTTTTTTGTTGACTACGTTCCAAATGGATCCAAAGAAAGGACTTAAGTGAGCGCAGACATCACGGCTTTAGTAAATTTGAACAAGTGACTTGTTTTGGGATCGATGACGCTCTGCCCAATGTTCCACGTGTTCAACTGACACAAAATACAAATGTGGTACACTGTCTTCGGATGATATTCAGTGTCCCTCCGCCATTCTGTCAAGCCAAATCCCACTTTTGCTAGATGCCTTCGGTGCCATACACGAATGTAGCGGTGTTTCTTTTCTATTTGTGGGTGCCACAAATATAGTATAACAAGTTAAAAGTATAACCTACGAAGCATAGTCCTTTAGGCACCAGTTCGATCCGAGATGTTCAGAGTAGCATCTGGCTTACCTAATCACAAAGACCAAATTTACCTTCCTCAGCTTCAGGGCCCCAGACAGTTACAGTTTTGATGATAACTAGAACTTGCGTTCGCATTGCTGTATTGATCCCCAACTCGGTCGGGAATAGTCCATTTAGTGTTGGATAGGGTGTTTTGCGCGATCGGGTCAAGCAAGATGACAAAGAAGTCGGGGCGTTTTGATTTCAACTTTCATTACGTCTAAGGATTTCGGTAAGTTTCTCGCGGTCCTCGATGCAGCCGCGAAGTTTATTCATCATTATCCCGGACAATCTGCATGAGCATAAGGAATGTTAAACGCGTCTAAGGATTCAATGACTAAGGTACATAGCTAGGTCATATAAAGCATATGAACAACGTTGCTCCGAGCCTGTGGGACAACCCGACAGAGTATGTACCCGATTGAGGTAAAGGACGCAAGTGAGCTTTTCGCTATCGCCTTAAACACGATGTTAAAAAAATCAGAGCGCCTTGCCTTAAACTTTCTTTACCTCTAAAGATTTCAATGAGTTTTTCGCAGTCCTTGATGCAGCGGCGAAGATTATTCCTCATCATCCCGAACAATTTATGTAAGCAATCAGCTAACTAGGAGTGCGATACTGTATCCAACAAACCGAAAATCGTACCAGCTGGAGAAGCTTGTTGGTTGAGATCGTAGCCCAGTGCGAAAGAGAAGAAGAAGAGTTAGTAGCAGCTTTCACCCTTACTCTTACTCAACCTTACGCTGCATGGGTCATCATTCTGTGTTAAAATCAGATTTTTCTTCTGCCTGGGGCACTTCACCTTCTCTGATGGCTTTTTATTTCCTATTTCAATTGTTTGTATGTCGGATATACTGAGGTTTTTTTAGCACACCTAATGAACAAAGTACCCCGCGGTCAGTAGCGGTTATAGCTTGCGTCAGATAATAGTCCCGTACCGGAATGTGACTATGTCGGCCTGAGTGACACTGAGACTTTAGCTGGCAGTCAGCCATATGTACCTCTACTAATGGGCAGTCAAAATACTCAGAAAAACACTTCATCCTCAGATGTCCTCAAATCTTCACACCTTTGTCTAGGCTTTTGACTATTCCTCCTCTTGTTTTTATTCCTGACATCGATCTCAACTATTGACTCATGCCACCCAACATCCTCAACTCAGCTTGCCAAATGATTGAAAATTCGCATCAACTGTCACATTTGTGTCAAATCACACATTTTTCTCTCAAATCAATGACGCCTATCATTTCCTCCCTCGCCTCAAAACACGTCTGCCTTAAAAATATACTCCAGTTCACATTTACGTCGGATTTCATTTCATCATGCCACCCAGTCACGTTTGCACCCAAAAACACACACCCACACGGTCGTTTAGCATTAGTTTTCCCATCAAATCCACCCCAGGAACTGTGGTGACCTGCCCTCAGCCGAAATTCCGCAACTTCTAGGTTCTTTCAAACTTCACCGACGTCGCATCACATGTATGTGTTCCCCGGAAGTTCGCTTCTAATTAGATTCCGCAAGCCAATTAACGTCCATCTAATTGGAATGGCTTGTCAATTTGGCTGACGCCCGCTGCCAGGAAATCAATTATCGGATATTTAGATACCCAAACGTGTCCAGACTAACGGCCGGCTAAAAGCTTTCCGTCCGCACTCGTCACAGCACCACGACCGTAATCGATGAAGTCACGGATACAGTGGCAACGGACGTGCCCAGCCATCAGGATGGTCTGCTCTCAGGAGCACACTAGTGCTCCTCCGACTTTTCTTTGATGCCGGAGATAAGAACTTTGAGTGGAGATGATGTATCCTTGATTTGATTACGAGTCCGCCGCCAGTGGGAAGTGAAATGCACTCATCACGCGTCCAAGGTTATCTAAGTTTTGCCTGAAATCAGGACGACACTGTTCGCTTTAAGCTCCGCACAAAACATACGTGATCTCTTTTCAATTTACCACTGATTTAGTTAGCCTGCATTGTGTCTGCACCCTTATCCTCTCCCCCAGGCGTAATAAGATTTTCCAGCAAACAGGCAATTTCCATCGCATTGACACAATTTCATCGGTAATCCGATGAAGATCCTGAACGCAGCAGCCAGTGTGTGCTCCACACTCGGGCTAGATTAAAATTCCACTCAGGAGCACGCTTAATCGGAGGACGATTCAGGGCCTGAATTATGGAGGCACTCCGGCGCTGTCGATTTGATTTGAGATATCGATAAAAGGATAATTTCGTTTCTGTCGGCGTAGGGACGTTAACGGCAGCTGCCTCAATGCAACACGTACGCCGAAAGTGTTGGCTCCAATTGTGGCGTGTCGGGATGTTTGTCCTTTGGTTACGTTTTACGACGGGACTCATTAAAATGTTTACGATTCCATGAAGACGACCCGATGTTTTGTGCGACCCTTTGCTGGCGTGTGGGGGCATAAAGACTCCTTGTGTCCTTTTTGTGATATTTTACAGGTTTTTTTTCCGGTTTAAAGTAGTTTTCCCCTGATTGAATCCATTGGCTGGTCGAGACGGGACGTGGTGCGAGGTGGGCGTGCAGGTCGAAATGGGGCAGCTCTGCTTCTGAGGGACGATTCAAACTTTTTCCTTCGTTATGACGATCTGATTATGGGAAGTGGTGATAAAAAGGAGGGAGTGGAAGGGTTTTATAGCAACGGAGACGTAAATATAAGATTGCTCCATTTCGAAATTTAAAAGGCGGTTGGAGCGTAAGTCAGCATTTGTTGTTAAATAAACGAAAGGTCATGGCGATTGCGTTGGTGCTGGAAATGGTCAATGAAATGAAATTTGATGTAAACAACGGCCAGGAGATCGTGTTTTCATAGATGCCACTTAAATCTTTGGGAAAATAGAGTTGTAACGTTGACAACAGAGATCCTTGATTAAGTCTAGGATCCGTGAAGTGAAATTAAAGTGGATTGTGTGACAATTCACGAAAATGGGTTGTTGATTGTAGCAAACTGTTGACTCCGTTTTAATCCGTAAAATTTGCTTAAGCTCGCAGTTGAGTGCTCATATGCCCCCAATCATTTTTAATTTTGCGTATCTTCCTTAGAAGACTGTTACTTGCTACCTCGTTGTAGGCATTAAATGCTAAATGCTGAAAAAATAACAGTCTTAAGAGAAGTGTCATTATTTATAGATTTCATGTTCATCCGCATTCAGCCGAATACAGAATACGGGATGAAAAAATGTTCGCTCGAAAGGATCCAGTGTTTTCCCTTCATTTCTGTTCAAGACACAGGCCAATATCCAGTAGAATATAGCTAGCAATGTATTGCTGCTAAAGTGCAGGAGGCTGTAATCGACAAATGAACGAATACGGTGCACTAGACCTGCCAAGACATCAGGATAGCCCGGATAAAGCTCCCAACAAGATTACCTCCAGCTGCTTTTAAGATTTTTGCGGACAGACCATACACCATCTGAGTGGAACATTTTGCCTCACAGCGGTATTTGTGTCCCCAATGCCGTTTAAAATCTGCAGGAATGATTTTTTTCCAAATTCTCAGTATCGACTGCAAGTCCACTCTTAGTTGCTCGTTCTCAATCCGGCAGACTTCCGTCCGAGATTTAAATCCTCCGGATAATTGTTTTACCTTTTCCGAACTTTATTCCTGTCGTAACACCTCTCCATCACCTCCACCAAGCGCTTCTCATGCTCTGTCTTTTTCTTCCTTAGAAGCCGGTTTTCTTTCCTTCTTCTCTGTTCGTAGAGCTCATGAACGGCTCTAGTCGTTCGATGCAGCATTGCCTTATCTGCAAGGGCCTGCATACATACTCGTACATCGTCAAACCATGTGTTTTTCCTGAGTGGTGTCGTAAAACCCAGCACATCTGTGGCAGCTTCTTTGATGGCTTCTTGACAACGTTTCCATTTTCAATTATACATGCAGGCGATGTCGATATTGTAGAGAGTTTCTAGGAGATTCGGTTGGCAGAGTTCAGTTTGGCGATCTGTTGCGAATATAGCTTTCCGACGTCAAACCGTGGTTTTCTTTCTCAAATCCGTTGTTCTGTTGATATCCGCGTTCTTACCTTGGCTACAACAAGGAAATTATCCGACTCGATGTTAGCTTCTCGGAAAATTCGGACAGCGAGAATACTGGAGGAGTGTCTGAAGTGATCAATCTGGTTGACGGTTGAATGATCAGGGGACCGTCAGATCCCTTTATGGATGTTGAGGTGTGCTAGATACAGAGAGGTGTAAATATGACTTTATGGCGCAGTTGGTTAAGTGCCTGCCGCAAGTTAGAGGGGTCGCAGGTTCGAAACCCAGTGAAATCCAATCTGGTCCAGTCACCATTTGCCGTTGGGATCAAATTAACGGCACTGGAGTAGGTTGCTACCTGCCAGTCCAATGGACAAGTTTTGAGTCTGAGTGCTCCAGTAGTGATCCAAAAATCCTGCGACAAAAAAAAAGTCCACCACCCTGAGTCCGTTTTCGGACGTGGTGTCGTGCAGGCTGTGTTTACCGATGACTTTAGCAAAGATGTCCTCTTTACCCAGCTTAGCGTTAGAATCTCCTAGAACGATATTGATGTCGTAGCTGGGGCATTGATCTTACGTTCTTGCTAGGAGATCAGAGAAGTAATCCTTGCTATCGTCATCTTTGTCTTCCGTTAGGCCGTGGGCGCAGATAAGGCTGATGTTGCCGAATTTGGCCTTGATGCGGATTGTTATGAGGCGCTTAAGATTTTTTGCTTAAGATTGCCTACGTCTGTCTCGAACAACAAATCCACATCCAAAGAAGCATTGTCTTCCCTCTCTGTAGCAATCGCCGTAGTAGAGGTCGCAGTCGGGTCCCGACATTACCATGGAAACTAGTTAGTTCCTGCTGACTGGAGTTATGGATGCTGCCTTTGGCCAATCAGTTGATCAGCTTCTCCGCCGCCATCCAAAAAGAGTGATGAGCCCTGGTAGACTCACACTCCCCCCTCTCTCGTTTGCAGCCGCCCAGACGTCCCACAAGGGTTGGTTACCCTATCTTCTGTCGAGGGTACTTGGCTCCCGGATTTCACCACGGAGAGGTGAGAGTAGGATAGAGGCTAGGTGCAGACGCTCGTGTCTGCTTGGTTCGCCTGTTAACGCTTCGAAATCCTTGATAGCTTAGAGAAAAGAAAACTTTTCAATTGATTTTGACCGTGCTCGTCAGTCGAGAAAAGATTCAACGCCAAATTGTTGGTGCAAATTCGGGCTAATCAAGATCTACACAGTTAAAGCATAAAGTGAAAACGGCATTGAAAGAGAATGGACTCTACATTTCCGACCAAAATAGTCGACACAAAAGGAGACTCAGTTAACAATGCCGCACAGGATTTTGTCGTATTTCTTAGTTGGTCCACTCAAGTGAAAGAAGATGTCGGCTAGATGGAGGTCGAGTTATTTTGATGTAGCCTACCCCCAATTCCCCGGGACAAACTTGTCTGTCGCACTTACCATTCTCAGAATTAAGTCCAGTTGCCTTCCATGCTTAGGGCTTTACCTGATGAGTTGAAGAGGGACTCAGCTTACAATCGAATATCTGTATGAAACCTACGTTCCAAATCACCCTTTTAAGACCAAGTTCCTAACTCTCAGCTCCCTAAAAATTAAATTCCTCATTAAATTTAAAAAGCAGATAACGATGACAAACACGTGCTTCAGCTTCAGCTATTCCTGAAGAGTTAATTCAACTCAAAACAATCATCAACAGATTCACCACCCTCGAGAACCGGTTCATCTCCCGATTCCGTGTACCCTTTGCCCGAATGAAAATTAAAACCGCACAGACACGCCATCCGCACTGACAGCGCAGCCAATGAGGTCAACCTTATTGACTCGACAGCACACAAATTCCCCCAGAAGACCAGCGCTCATCATGAATTCATTGCTAATCCGTCGATTTGTTTTCCGGCCAATATGCCGGCATAAAAGGTCAGCTTCACCAGCCACGTATGCAGAAGCCTCTCATCGCTCGTTTGTTGTGCATCCATTTTTAATGCGGAATAAAGCGTGTGTGCACAAGCCACTTGCACGAATGCCTCCTCATATCCCGTCGCGGTTTCGTATCACTGACACACGCGCATCCTGCAACCTGCCACAAACCAGACTCGCACTTTGCTGTCACTTTAAATAAATTTAAATGCATAATTCGTAGAATAATCTACTTGCCGTGATCGCAGAGGAGAAGCGCTTTAAATGCGCCCATTAAACGAGCATAATCGTCGTTCTTACTCACACTGCCACCGTCAAAAGGACTTTATTCCATCCGGAATCCAGCCGCGGCTTTGGTTCGCTGTAAATGGATCCTTTGACTGCTCGCGCGACTACACAGATGCAAACATCAGACGGTGCGAACGAACAGTAGCCTTAATTAACGTTGCGTGCACACTAAGGGAGCCACTTAATCCACTGAACACTGAAATAATTAAGACAGCAGACACGGGCGATGCATTCAGTCGACAAGGCGTCGCGTTCAGGCATGAGCAATCTCCGCTGTCATCCCTCTCAATAGAGGCCTTTGACAAATGAAACGAGTTGGATGGAGTTTTGCAAGTCATTTCACTCTCAACAAGGGGGCTGTTGAGTGTCTGAAGGAGGCAGGATATCCTCAGATTTATCACTGAAGAGACACAACAAAAGGATCCTTGTAGGAATTCTTTGGTTAAGGGGTTTCCTTTTTTTGGCTGATTTTGTGTATACAGACTTAGGGAAGTCGGAGCAGGGATGTCTTTGAATTCTGAGGTAGAACATGACAGCAGACGACATTGTTTGGGAAGAGGCTTATTTTAAGCCGTTTCAGGGTAAAAGGCAACCAATTTATTTGAATGACGTGAGCTTGGGTATGTCGCGAGTACACTTCTTGGGAGGGAAAGAGTGCTCGAGGGGTAATTGAATAAAAACGACTTCGATTTGAATGTCCAAGACGACTCATTTGCAGACTAATTCTTCTTCGTTTTTAGCCATAAATGGAAAACGTTTACGTTGATGCAGACCATGTCCTTGCTTGAGGTCAGAATTTAATCCATTTCCACACCATTTTAGCAGCATATTCGATGAACATTTGAAGCGACAGTAACTTGAGTTATTTTTAGAAAGCCTTACAATTTTGCACTTGTGTCATTTAAAAGTTTAGGATGTTGAACGGGGTATCAAACCTAAACGTTGGTGTCGTTTGAATGTTGGACACGACTCGGTAACGATAAAAATAACTTATCTGGGAATGAGTGGTTCAAGCATCATTCTGGCCGAATGTTCTTTAAGAAATTGTTCGATCTTGACGAATTGAAAAAGGAGCGTAACAACCTTTGTCTTTTTTTCTGAGTTTTTTAAAAAACTACACTGGAGCACTCAGACTCAAAACTGGTAGCAACCAACTCCAGTGCCGTTATTTTGATCCCAATGGTTAATCTGACCAATGGTGGCTGGAACAGATTTGATTTCACTGTGATTCGAACCTGGAACTCCTCTAACTTGGGGCAGGCACTTAACCAACTGTTCCATCCAGTTCTACTTTATCTGAACTTGGATTTGAATTTAGACTGAAAAGACGCACAAACCCACACGGCCACGGAGCCAACGATGATATGTTTACAGTCCACTAAATAATAAACAATTTTATTGAACTTGAATAAAATCTTGTGCTTTTATTTTACAGTATCTGTTAAGTTACCGAACACGAATAAACCGGAGACCTGAGATCGCCATTTGTTGCAGATCATCTCGATGTTGACATTGCTGACCAGTAGTGGTTCTGTAAGGCGTGGTTCAGGCAAACATACTCGTTCACCTTATAGACTTCTTGAAAAACTGCCCCCACTTTTTCCTGCGAATCTTCGACCATAAAAAAGTTGTCCGTTTACTGGGTCAATATCTGCAGTTGTCAGTATTTGTTCTTCTTCCGCTGATATAGAAAACTTAAGACACGGAAGTTCGCTTTACTGCGGGAAAATTTATTAATTATTGAGGTCCATCTAAGAAGAAGAAGGATGCTGAAATCAAGTCTTTGCCACAGTGTCGCAAAACTGGCAAATGAAACGATTCATCCACGAAACGAACGTGGACAGTGTAAAAAAAACCTCTCGTCTGTGGTCTATTAAAACAGATGTCCCAGCTGCAAAACTGCATTCAAAGCGCCACTTGAACATTCCCAAAAGTCCACAAAATCTCTTTCGTTTCAACTTTCGTCTAAGTTAATGTGGACAAGAACAGGGAGTCTTGAGTCCTTGAAAATGTACCAAATCTTCACGCTGCAACTTTGTTCCTCCTTTGACTTCCGTCAAAAACTGAATTCAGACAAGAGTGTAAGAGAGATTCCCCTCTTCCAAAGGGAGATTTTCACTTCCTTTGCCAACCGCTTAGCATGTTTCACTTCAGTTGCCAAAGTCATCCATTGCAGAGAAGCCCCACCAACTTCTACACAGTTCTAGAGGTTTTTGCAAAAACATCGTGATAACTTCCGAACAAATTATAAGAAGTATTTGCTGTTGGCAGGCGCTATAAATATTCCATGACACACAATTAAACTCCTTTGGAGGAGAAACTCCTCGCCACGCAGTCACCCTTCCCCACGAACAAGACACACTTCAAAGGCTCCGCTTCTATCACGGGAATTCCTTCGGGCAATGGAACGAGTTATGTGTTTAATTTGTCCAACATTTGGAGTTCCAATTAATTAGAGAGACTTTCAAAACACAGACACACCGGACGTCGACAGCACCTATCCAGCATCCAGATAGCTATCGGCTTCGTTGGGGGAAGTACGAGTAACTTTTGCAAATTCTCTCAAAAGGCCACTTAGAGCAAAGTTCAAGATCCTTGGTCTGCTGGCAGGACACTCTTTTGTCCGAGAGGTGATTTCAAAGTTTTCCTCCCGCTTTCGAGGGGGGAAAGTTGATTTAAATATTTCCCCCCCGTTCGGCACTACGGCCAGCACTTTGTGCTGCTGACAAAAGCGAATTGAACACAAAACCAATGAAGTGAGAGAATCCTGCTTGTTCCTTGCGATTTAATACAATTGATTCCTTTGTGTGCTCTGGCAAACATCCCGAAAGGGGACGGAAAAGAAGCGGAGGATATCTGACCCGAGGGCACATGAGGAGGTGGGTAATCTTATTTTGAACTTAAGCCTCTCGTTCGGACAATTTAAAGATCAAACTCAACAAGTGACCATGGGGCACAAAGGTCAGGGGCGTGGATGTTTGTGATTTGGATTATAAGGACTTCGATGGGGTTGCTATTTCATCAAATAGTGAGTGGGGGAGGTCTTCTTTTATTAAGAGACTGAGTGTGTCAGGGGATCACAAATGGAAGGCAATGACTTTGAAAGGGAATATGAAGGATTTATCAAGAAGACTGAATTTTGGTTGTACGCAGACAAAGGACACCTCTTCAGATTCTTTGAAAGAGGGATATGCACGTCTTCATTGGATATTGCTGAAATTAAATCTCAAAGCCCACAGACGGATAGACGGTCGATAATTAAAGAAATTGTATAGGGTGCCCGAAAATTCACTCTACAAGTAATTTTGATGGAGATCACTGGTTCTTTACCAAAACTAGAAGCATCTCGCTGGCTTCGTTTTGAAGCTTTTAAAAATAATATTTCCGGGAATAGCACAACGTTTTTAAATATATTTTTTTTAATCAAAGTTGTTGTACACTAATTTTTTTTTGAAAATGGACAATTCTTTAAATTTTGCCTACAGCTCTACCTTGCGTGCCTACGTAAAAAGATTGGATAAACTAAGTTGTTTCCGGAAATTTCCAGCGACTGACCTTGCGTTTTATCGTGATCGCAAAGGCAAGAAAAAATTTAAGGCGTTAAGCGGCGAGTTATTCGAATTAGAAAATTGAAAAGTCTGCGCCTTTATATTTTACCTAACGATTGCTTCAGTTAATTTATTCTTTATCTGTTTTGCTACAGTTTATTATTTTTTTACTAAGTATAGTCAATTGATGCTCCAACTTTAAAGTGCAAATTGTATGCTGGCAACCCTGCAAATCAACTGAATTCAAAAAATCGGGAGAGCAATTTAGCACGCCATCCTAGGCGCTGTGGCGTAGTGGGTAGATGCGTTGACTCCTACGCTCGATGTTCTAATGGCTCCACCACTTTCGAGTCACTGACAATGCTCAAAGAGTAACTGTCTAGAAAAAGCTTCTCAGTCTCGCCGTTCGGAGTCGGCATTAAACTGTAGGTCCCCTCCACACGTGAGGGAACAATAGCACGCACAACGCGAGTGGTTGCGGAGAAGCTGGGCCGAAGTTCACCTCGGACTGTAGCGCCGCCATTATTATTATTATTATTATTATCCTAAAAAATAACACCATGATAGTCATCATCATCATTTTCCGTGGCCCGCATGTTCCTAAGGGGTCCCGGGGGTAATACCTGCAGGGGAGATCTCCAGGCCATTCGATCCTTCGCCATCGACTCTAACTCATCAGCGCAACCAGGCGAGTTTTTGGACTTGGTCTTACCATCTCGTCCTCGGTCTGCCAAGCATTCGCCTACCTGGTGGAATCGCATTCAAGGCACGCCTTGGTTGTTGTGATGATGAGGACATTCGTGCCAAATGATCAAATCGTCAAAACATAGGCCTTTCTGTTCGAAGGAGCATCCAGTCTATACGCATAGACATATAATGAAAAGAAGAGGTGATAAGACGCACCCTTGTCGAAGTCCAACGCCTATGGTGAAAGGCTTTGATTTACAACCGTTATCCCAAACGCAGCTGCTACAGTTTGTGTATAGAGACTAAATGGCCCTCAACAGCCAACCATTAATCCCATACTCCTGCAGGGCACTCTAAAGTTTCCCTCGAGAAACTCGGTCGTTTGCCAAATTGAGTGCGCTATTTACGGTGCCGTGGCCGTGTACGCTCTAGACTTTCAAGTCTAGGTTCAAATCTCAGGTCAGACAAATGGTTTTTTAAAAAGAATTCTTCACGGCTTCACCTACTTCAAGTCCTTGACAATGCTCAAAGAGTATAACTGTCTAGAAAAAGCTTCTCAAAATCGCTGTTCGGAGTCGGCATAAAATTGTATTTCCCCTCCACTCGTGAGAGAACAATAGCACGCACAACACAAGTGGTTGCTGAGAAGCTAGGCCCAGGTCCACCTCGGACTGTAGCGCCGCCATCATTATTATAAAAACAGCAATGTCGTCGGTAGAGCTTTAGATTACGTATTTCTTTCCGCTAAATACTTTATTGCACAGTAGTGGTCCAAGAAGTGACTCTTGTGGCACTCCTGCCGTAAACTATAGTATTTGGTGCCATCTTCGGTAAAGTACATAAGTTTCCTTTTGTTTAAATAGTCCATGACTATCTCCAGCAGATAGGAGGGCGTATCCCTGGTAATTAGGGATCTCCGTCTGCGCGTACAGCTCGCAGAGTTAAAGGCATTTTTAGTGACTAGCTTTTTCCTCCCCCAGCGCCATCTCTCTCATTGGATCAGGTTCAGTTAGGTTAGGTCGAAAGTTTAAGATAAAGTTTGGTTTAGGGAGCCTGCAAAGGACCATTAAATAGTATTTACAAGTTAGTATTTCAAATCTGTTCGTTCAACTAGGTTAAGCATTTTGTCTAGTATATGCATACGTTTTTTGAATTTTAAATAAAATAAGCATTAAAATGAAAATTATGATGTGACCCTTAATTCTGTGATGAAGCCGGTCTTCAAGCAATATGCTCCTCCAGCAAGACCAACTTCTCATTAGTTGTCATGCATCCTGCATTAGTTGCAGTGGCCCTACCCCGCTCGGAGTTAAAAATTGTTCGGATAATTAACCACACGACTGATCGAAAGATCATGCCTAATCCAGAGAATGTTGATCAAAATCAAGTGAATTTTGGAGGACTTTTCTTTTCCGCTCTGCGGAATTATTCGGATAAGAAAGATCATCAATTCTTAAACCATTTCTATTCCTATCCTAAACTCCTAAGCTCCTGAACTATTTCACTGCAAACTTCCACTGGTCAGTTCAATTTGTTAGAGTGGCCCAAACCCAACCCCCAGTAATCAAACGTATTTATTGACAAATTAACAATCTCCCAAAACAAGTCCGCACCACCGAATGCATCGTTAAATCCAAACTTCAGAGTAGTTCTGCAACACTCTGGTGAGTCCATAAAGTGAGTCGAAATCGCCTCCAACCGGGTAATACCATTAAGCTCTTGTTTACTGAAATTCGTGGTCGATTACGTAACTCGGACACACACAAAGACCCAGGCACATGCAAATTAATGAACGAGAGGATAATGGTCACAACGGAAGCACATCATCAATCCATTTATGGGCGCCTGATTAATTTTATTTACAAACACCCAAATGCGACATTCCAAACATGTTTTCGTGCCCCCCGAGGAAGGGATCACTGCCGCAGGGAGTTCAGTCAGCTTTTACAGTTAACTGTCTCAATCCGTCTCGCCTTGGCCTTCGTCGAGTTGCGAGCATCTCAAAAGTAAAATTCGTCTAAAAATAGAGTTCTGATGATTGCATAAAAATGCGAGATACTTTGAGTAAACAAATGAATATAATCGCATAAACAGAGTGCCAGCCAGTATCTGTGTATCTACGAGTATAGTGGCAGCAGATACATTTGTTTACCAAATATAAGGATGAGATTCTGGTTCTGAACGAGGGTTTATCATAAAATATTCCGCCCTGCGGTTGATACAGAGACTATCAGCTGATGCTTGCTAAAGAGGTTATCAGTTGAATATGTAGATAGTCGAGTGTGCTTGGGTTGGAGTTCGAAATTTATTCATTCCATTGCCCTAGGGAGGACACAGCAGAGTGGCACGCAACACACAAGCATGCGGGGATGGCCGTGGCTTGTGTGTGGAGCGTTATTAAGATGTTTTTGGCGTCGTAAAATTCAGATGAAATGTGTGCTTTAAGACATTCAGGGTGCATATGAAATAAGGTTGAAGGGGTTTTGTTCAGACTTAGATTGTTGAACGAATTCTGGGAACAGACTGCACCCACTGAGGGATATGCAGATGAATGTGGGCAATTTTGCGGGCAAGAGCATCACGGGCGGGTCATTCTGGGGGATGTTAGTGTCCACTTTCTGTGTAGGGGTTGGGTTCTGTCAAAGTTTACAAAAACCGCAGATACAGCAGAGAGAGCAATTATTTGGAGTTACTTGGACTCTGTAGTCTCGAAAGGACTAGATGGTGACAATTAGAACTCATTTCAGCTCTGTCCTATCAAAGAAAAGTAAACGGAGACAAGCAAATCATACAAACGTTGGAACCAAAATACTGCAATCTCCAAAGGAAATCATGTCAAAGTTTTGATTTGTGGCAGAAAATTCTCATCGCCATCGCATGCTCCTCACAGCAACAATTCCATGAGAAATGTCGTGTCATTCTTCTTCATTAGCAGTCGCCTTGAACTCCCCTAAGCTCTTCCGTTTTATTTCAATTGTTTTCCACTTTCCATTCATTTCATTGTTTCCTCCACATCAGCGGAAAACTTTCGCTTTAAACTTCGCATTCAAAACTTCACGAACTGCGAACTTTATCCCGCTTTCAATGCCTAAGACGATATCATTTGGGTCTCAACAAAGTGCACGGTGAACCGGATGAAACGATTCCGCCGCAGAATTCTTCGAGTTGGTGAAGCAAAGTTTTCCACTAATCTCTGTCTTCTAAAATTTCTTCTGAATTCCGGAAAGTGAAAATTTGTTGTTTGCTGGTTAACGCTGATCTGGTGATAGATTCGATGGTTGATCTCTTCCGAGAACATTCGATTTGTGGTGTAAAAATCAGATGTTCTTGATGAGACGATGGATGGATGGATGTCTGTTGAAGCACAAAGCACTACGAACAGTGGGTAGGTGGAAGAAAGTTTAGCTGTCACACCCGTTTTCAAGAAATTTCTGTCTTTCGTCTTTTGAAAAATCAACACTTTGGTTGTCTCTGCACATCTCTGGGGTTTCTTTGAAGATGCTGGGTGTTGGAAAGCAAACAACTTCTGAATCTTCAGAGGTTCCAAGCGGGCCGTTATTTTTTTGCCACCTACAGAATTGTAGACACTGCTAAAGGAATCAGGATGATAGGCACTGCAACAAACCTAGTTGCAGATGAACTTTGAACGAATTAAGAGAAACCACTAAGGTTTCTGCACTAATTTCACGCCTTGTTTTTGGCCGGTGGACAAGGCTGTAATTAAATACCGCAATTTAACGTGGGCGCCGTGGAGTAGTGGATAGATGGGTCGACTCCTACGCTCGAGGTTTAGGGTTCGAATCTCGAAAAAAACACCAAATATTATTTTCACGGCTCTTTCGAGTCACTGACAATGCTCAGAGAGTATATTTGTCTAGAAAAAGCTTCCCAATCGCGCCGGTCGGAGTAGGCATTAAACTGTAGGTTCCCTCCACTCATGAGAAAACAATAGCACGTACAACACGAGCGGTTGTTGAGAAGCGTGATGGAGAATTGCTTCCGACGAAATCTTTATGAGATGGCCTTTCGTGGTTCTGTTGTTTGAAGTGGTAAGCCTTGAAGATAAAATTATTGAACTGTAGTATTCTGTGAAGGTGAAGGCAAGTTCTGACCAAAGATAAGACCTCTCAAGCTCCTAAATTATAAAGTCACTTCGATTTGAGATGCTGTAGCCAGTTGAATATTTTTCTTGGCCTTTAACCATTGATCGTTTAAAACAAATGTGCAGAAAGCCTTTTTCCCACCTCCCAATCCTTATACTTGCCCTTGATGCAAGGAAATAAAAGAGCGGACGTACTTGAACGACCTGTGCCATTGGCACTCACGCCTCAAGAATGTGACTCCCTCACAATGATTTCTGCAGAAGCTGCAGAGACGAAGAAGAAGAGGAAAGCATAACGCATCTCCTTTGCTTTTGTAGCGCTCTCTCCTCTCGCAGGAAGAAACACCTTGGAGCCTACTTCTTCAACGACTTGAGCGAGTGGGTTTTCATGGTGGTGGATATTAGCGCCTGTCAACACACGTTCAAAAACCGTGCCGGGGTTGCCATAACCTAGTTCACCCATGAGGTCATGTCAAAAAGTCCCCCAACGGATCTTCTCCTGTCAATCTGCAGACAAACAGTCAGTACCCAAACAATTGCTTGCAGTCTGTTTTTTAAATATTTTCCTAATTTCCATTCAATTTGTACTACAAATTGTCTCATTAAATCCTGTCAAGTACCTCTCTAGCCCTGTCCACCCGTCAAGACGTCAATATCACCGTAAAACATCCGCCAAGCACTTATATCGTTCCGCACTTGACACACTTCATCGTATCAAAACGTCACTGTCAAGTCATAAAATCAACCCAAACCATCTGCCGCAAATAATTCTGACTAATTACCGAAGCAAAAGCAGAGAAAAAAGTCCAAACTGACCAGCAGCTCCTCAAAGCTTCTAGAATCGATCTCTGTCAAGCGACTCATGCCGCCCGAATAACGCCACTGGAATGCTTAAGTTTTTCAGTCTCCTCGTCATAGACACTATTTTCGGGTTCCCCCTCGAGTATATTTAGTATCCACCTGTTTGTGTGTACCTGCATGCCGCCCCACACACACTCGTCCGAGGGTCGACGCTTCACGAAGGAACGAATTATGTTCTCAGGCTCCCCGTGTGTGGGCGCGAATGTGAAGTATGCAATGTCGCCGGTGGTGGGTGAAATTGGGAAGAGCGACAACGAGCGGAATGAGTGGTTTTTCCCGAAAATAAAACCCACGATCAGTGGTGACGGGAAAACTATTGGCATATTTGGTCTTTCATTCGCGGGCATGTTCATCATGTCGACGCGGGAATGTGCTCTCATAATCGAGTTGAATATTTTTGCCCGATGACAGATACACATGGAACCTGTGTTTCAAGGGTAATCGTGTGGGAGGTGTTTGTACACACCTGAGCTACAGGGACGTATACACTAACGATCAAAAGTTTTCGGTCACCACGTAGTGCTCATGTGGGTTGGGATGGACTAAAAGAAATTTTTTTTATTTTGCAATTTGAGAAGTTTTGGTCGTTTAATATTAAAAATAATCCTAATCATTGGCGCATGTTATTTTCTTAAAAGTTGAAATACACTGAGGCAGCGCGTGAACACACCCCCACTTTAGCGGAAAGATTTATAAGTTTTCTCTCTTTTTTTAATAATAAAAATATTTAGAAAATATATTTTGGTGACCGGTTTGTGATATTTTTGAGAAGCCTTGTCGTGACCACATGGATTGTGGAAAATTTCAGAAAAGTTATGCTTTGTTATTACTTCGTGGCAGATGCATGTTGGACTAAATTTTAAACTGTGTTCAAAATGACCCCTTACCATTGGGTAAGTTTGTCCAACTCCAACGCCGAAGGCCTATGGTTTGGTCTCAGACACAACAACTTTCATTTTAATGGTGCTACATCCCTCGAGTTAAGTCTTAAATCCTTCTTGAGGGAGGAATATTACGCATAAGATTATTGATTGCTGCAGAAGTTAGGCCTCAGTCCACACTTGACTGAACTAGGGCCAAAGAAGAAAAAGAAGTGTTTAAAATGTTGTAGTCTTGTAGTCATTCTCTTGACCTTAAGGTAATGAGTTTACTTTAGAATTATGCAAATTTGGGTTTTTCTGGAATTTCCGAATTTTTCGACAGTATCACATGCATGCTTATTTAAGCACCAGGTAAATGTCAGATCAAAATCTTAGAAAAATGCGCTGCTTATAGGCACATATTCATAAATTCCGATCTAAAGATTTAAGCCGACTCAGTTGTAAATAATAATAATAATAATAATGGCGGCGCTACAATTCGAGGTGGACCTGGGCCTAGCTTCTCAGCAACCACTCGTGTTGTGCCTACAGTTTAATGCCGACTCCGAACGGCGAGATTGAGAGGCTTTTTCTAGACAGTTATACTCTTAGAGTATTATCAGTGACTCGAAAGAGGTGGAGCCGTGAAAAAATGTTTTGAACCTTAAACCTCGAGCATAGGAGTCGATGCACCTACCCACTACGCCACGGCGCCCACACGCAGTTGTAAATACCTACCGTGAATTTTGTCGTGAAGTCGATCAATAGTAGGGCTTCAGTGGGCAGGCAATTCGTCGCAACGTAGAAAAGTTTGAGCGTGAGTACACTCTTTTGGACCTTAAGTCACCAACTAGACTGGTACGAAATGAAGAAAACAGAGGCGCCGTAGGGGTCAGTATCGAAGAAGACCCAGAAATGTCGATTCGGCGCTGGGCATCGCCAGAGAGTCAACCCGGCTTATTTTGGATTGGATTTGGGACTGCATCTGTATAAGATTGTGCTGACTTAAGAATTGAAGTCGGATGACCATAGACAACTCCGTGATTTCGCTGGTTGGGCACTGAACATTTTTGGCCAGAGATCTGGATTTTGGCAAAAAAATCATCTTCTTGGACGAGGTCCATTTCTGGCTCAGCGACTATGTAAAGAAGCAAAATTGCCGAACACAATCCAAAAGTGTATAAGCAAGCATCAATGCATCCACAAAGATTGACAGTTTTGTGCGATTTATGGCATCGTGGCGTCATCGGACCTTATTTCTGTCGAAATGAGGAAGGAGACACCGTTACCGTCAATGGCCTTAGGCAAAGAACGAAGTTAAAATATCCGAGCTGTGGTTCCAAGAAGACGGCGCATGAAAGCGACGCAACGATCGAAGTTTTGAGGGAGAAAGTTGACGGCTGAGTCACCTCACGGCGAGCGTTCATCAATTGACCGCCGTGATCATGCGACTTGGAACAACTCGAATATTTTCTCTGGGTCTACGTCAAATTCTTAGCCTACGCTATCGACCCAACCACTTCGGACGAGCTCGACGCTAAGATTCAGGACTATCTTCTAAAATATTTTTAGAGTTAATTAGGACAGAAGCAGTGCTATGGATAGCTATTCCATCCATACAAAAGGGCATAAATGTAGCTTCAAAATAAAGCCAGAATCAATTTTCTTTAATTATCTGGTCACCCTGTGCTTTTCTCAGGTGTTAAGCATTTGGAAATATAAAAATAGAGAACGAATTATAATGATGTACGGTCTGTACTGCGAAAGATTTTTGAAGTTTAAATTTAGTGATGGCAGGTCTGATCTCTAAAAGGGCCTATATTCAAATAAATAAATTTTAAATTTTAACAAACAAGATCGGTTTCGTCTGACTTTTCTTTGAAAGGATTAAGATTTAAAAGAATTGCAGGCGACTTTAAGGGCAACGCTAGTCAAAAGAGTGTCCTTCAGTCTTCAGAGACGGTCCAGTAATGCCAGCAAATGCCAAAAACCGATAAGTAATACTGAGAGGAATTTAATGGGCTGGCATAGTAGAATTGAAATTCTTTGACTCTTCATGTTTTCAAATTGCGAATTAATCTTTAAATCAACTTCGGAACATCATTTGGGGCTACTCAAAGTTAAGTTATTTACTTTTACAACGTTCACTTCTGAAATCTAAACAGTTTTCTAACAAATTCCCCTACTTTACCCAAAGGTGTCCTCTTCATTGCTAAGCAATTGTGTGTAGTGTAGTTCAGGACATTTCACTAAAATGTTAGCTAATATATACCATTTGTTTATAAACAGAAACAATCGAAGAATTTTTAAAAATCTTCCAATCTAAACTTAAACTTCGAATTGGCCGAAATAGATTTAACGGTTTATTTATTTAGCATTTTTTATTTTTTTAACACTTATTTATTTTATTTTATGCAAAGCCAAGGTGGTAATAAATTAAGGAATCTGCATAAAAATCAAGAAAAATTTAAAGGTTCCTTTACTGGTCTCATGGAATTCATTCCTATTTTGGCGATTTTTTTGTTACAAACATTGTTCTTTGATCAAAATTTTGATCTAAATAAAAACAAAATTTCCTTCTAGAACCAATTTAATCCAAAATAAGAAAGAGACGTTAAATTGCACTAAAAGTTGTCTTATTTTATGGTCCACTAAAATACACAATTAATCTGTCTCATTCGAGTTTTTGTTCAATTTTCGGTTTGGTCAGAAATTCCCCAATCAATTATGCCCACAAAAGCAGAGTTCAAAAGGAAGCAACACAAATACGCCTCACATCCTTTCAAAGGCGACTGCATTCCAGTGCATAAGCGTGTAGTGCAATGCATGCGTGCACTTCTTCACGAAAATAGTGGACAAAGGCCCAATTACCAACTAGCGTAACATTTGGTGAGTCTAATTCGTAAAAATAAACACTTCTGCCAGAGTTGTCCGCCACGCCCACGCATCATGAGATTCGCCTCTCCTTCAGGCTCACACACAGAAGCGATGATGAAATTATTTTTGGAAAATTCGTGAAGAAATTGTGTTTTTTTTTCATCTCATTTTCATGAAAATTCCGCTCAACATCTAGTGTTTAAAAGCGTCCGCACCGCAGTTGATCTTCATCAGTGTTTGGTGAATTCTCTTCTCGTTCAGATCGAAAACAAGCAAATCCGTTCAATAACAAAATGTCTCTAGAACGTGCCGTTCGTGCCAAGGTGAATAGAATTTTCGTGAAAATATCCTCAGTGATCCCACCAGAAACCTCCCAAATCCTTTCCTTTAACCCAATCCAGAGCTTTGCTCGGAAAATGGACTCAGATTTTGAAGAAAAAATTTAAATCTTAGTGAAAATCAAGTGAAAATTAATTGAAAAATTTTACAGATTGCTGGCAAGCGCAATCCCGAGATGGACAAGGAAGCCCAAGAATGGATTGAAGCCATCTTGGGAGCCAAATTCCCACCAGGCGAGTCGTACGAGGATGTCTTGAAGGACGGACAAGTACTCTGCACTCTGATCAACAAGCTCTCGCCAAACGCTGTCCCCAAGATCAACAGCTCCGGTGGTCAGTTCAAAATGATGGAGAACATCAACAACTTCCAGAAGGCCATCAAGGAATGGGGTGTACCCGATATTGATGTCTTCCAAACCGTCGATTTGTGGGAGAAGAAGGACATTGCCACCGTGACCAACACCATCTTCGCTATTGGTCGTGCTGTAAGTTCCGCAAATTTTCCCTCGGTCACATGATTTTTCATGGAATTTTTTTCCTTTCATTTGCGAACAGGCCTGGAAACACGAGGAATTCAAGGGACCCTTCCTTGGACCCAAGCCAGCCGATGAGTGCAAGCGTGACTTCACCGATGAGCAACTGAAGGCTGGACAAACCATTGTCGGTCTCCAAGCTGGCTCAAACAAGGGCGCCACACAAGCCGGTCAAAACCTCGGCGCTGGCCGCAAGATCTTGCTCGGCAAGTAAGCCACCAAGCGACGCACACAAACAAAGTCCAGGATGAGGAGGAGTTTTTTTTTCGTTTAATTATTTTTTTATAAATTATTCTTTTTTTATTAATGACTATATACTCTTAAGCAACAATTCCTCAATTTTTAATCAAAGCAATGAAAAATATTTAGCGGTTACTCATAAGTGAATTTGTATGAAACTGAAAAAAAGAAAAACTAAAGAGAAACGCGTTTCTAACCAAAAAAATGAATTCCCTTGAGTTTTCTTTGACGCAGGGGGGAGGGGGAGAGTGATGATCTCCTGGAAAGGTGTCAGACATTCGATTCCGCTTCGCATTCAAAACAAATCACAAAATTTTGACTTGAATCAGAGATTTTGGTCTATTTTTGGCTTGGCATTGGGGAAAAAAAATAAACTTTTTGACGGCGGCGCAGAGGTTACGCCCCGAATTTTTGAACAAAAATTAAACGCGCCTCAATGAAAATTCAATTGAGTGGCAAGTTGTTGCACTAGAGCGTTCGAGTGGGTGCTTTGCTTTCGAATACAAAGTCAATTAGTTTGGATCGTCCGAGAAAGGAGAGTTTTTGAAAAGTTTCCACTTGAATATGCGGGCCAAACTGAGAGATTGAAAACATCTGGATGGTCTTTGAGGGGCTATCGGTTGTCTTAAGCGATGAGAGTGTGTTGGTTTTGAATTTATATCTCACGAATACGGTTTTTTTCTCAATTTATTTGAGAATTTTTTGCGTTTTTTTTGAGAATTTGATTTACTGCGTTCTAGAATTAGAAAATCTTGTTACGAGGGGTTGCAGAAAAATTGCGTCATGGCGTCGTTTTTATAATCGGAACAAGATTGTTTATGTTTTGATAGATTCTGAGTTGGGGATTCGCGAATTTTGCGACGCAGTTAATTCGTGGACATGGGCATTTTTAAGTGGTTTGCGTGTCAACAATGGCTCTTTAGGCTGAATAAATCAAGAAACGTGGTGGGAGATTTTTGGAATTTATTTTTAAGAAAATTTATAGGTGTTTGGTTTTGGCGGAGACCAATTGACCAAGGCTAAATCAACAAGTGTCTGGAGAACAAAGGATGTTGACAAGTCTTTTAATAATGCCCTAAATTATAGTGAAAGTGTGAAAGTCGCTCATAACGACCATTGTTTATTCATATGGTTGGTTTTCTTACATTATATCCCACTCTACTGATGGATATAACGTCGTCGTATACAGGGACGTGTCAGACATAACGACTAATTTCCAAAAATAATTAAAATAGGGGAAAATTAAAGAAAACAAAAACTATTCTTGTTAATTTTTGATTTTTCGCTTAGGGTATCACTAACGATTTGCAACTTTTTAGAAACGACTATCGTTTTACATTGTGCAGCTATGTATCTATTAAATATTATCGGAACCTATTTGACTGCGTAAAAAACAAACCAACGATTTCAATGCAAATCGACACACACCACCTATGCATAGAGAGAAGCTATACAGCACCATGTCTTGTTTTGACATTCATGCCAAACTCGTCAGACTGAGCAGGATGACGATGGAAAATTCTCCCTGCTCCATCTAAGTCGGTAACGACCTTCAATGTCAAAAAAGGTTTTAGATACGGCGACGCGCTGTCATGTGACTTCTTTAACATTGTTCTTAAGAAGATTATGCAAATTTCACTGGTCAACACAAGAGGCCCGATCTTTCAAAAGTCCGTTCAGTTGCTGACATACGCGGATGACATTGACGTGATTGGGCGAACACAGCGAGCCGTCAATGATGCGTTAGTTGGCATTGTAACGGAAGCGGCTAAAATAGATCTGACATTAAACGAGGGCAAAATCAATGCTGTCGTCGAGAAAGGAAGCATCAATGACTTGGCCAGAACATCAAAATGAGCGGCTTTAACTTTGAGGTAGTGAAAGACTTCCTCGACTCCGCCTTCCGTCTTTGACAGTCCTGTGCACTTTGTCATCTAGATTGAGAGTTGCCTTACATCCGGCGAGCACTTGGTCTTTATACTGGAGGTTCAGTCTTTCTCTCCTCCTCGAACCAAGGGTCTCGGATTCGGACACTCTCTTGGCTGGAGCATTGGTGTTCATTCGCTCTATGGGGCCTAGCCAGTTTAGCCGACGGTTGTTTGCTTCTGGCCTCTATCCACATCTTTGTAAAGCTCATAGAGTTTAATGTTGTGTCTTCTTCTCCATTCCCCTTCTTTGCAGATAGGACCAAATGTCCAACGCAGAATTTTTCTTACGAAGGCACTATGAATCAGCTCCGCAGTGCTCCTTATAGTCCAGCTTTTGTGATCCACAAAGCGAGGCTGTCAGTATTAGGGTTTTTTTTTTTTAGCATGAATGCCAATATCGTCTGTGTAACCGGACCTATTTGTTGCACAAGAAGGAAAGCCTTCTGTGTATACACCTACCTGGCCACCACACTATTTTCTCCACAACCAGATTAAAGAAATCACACGAGAGCGCATTTCCTTGCCAAGATCCGGTGCAGATTGCTAAAGGTTCGGAAGTTCTAAAACTGTACTGCACGGTGCATCGCGTGTTCTATTTTATTTTTTCCAGCATTACAATAATAATGTAATAATAATAATATGCCGACAACTATTAGCATATGTCTTAAAGTATTTTCTTCGTAATACCAGTTTTATAGATTTATTACGTTCAGAGTGGATGACGCTGGAGGAATTAGTCCAATATGTACTTTTTCATACTCTTTGTTTTTGAGTGCCTCTTTACGGCGGCAGATACAAAAGCACCCAAGAAGAGATTTATTTTTTGCTTCTTTTTTTAAGTCATTACGCTCTTTCGTTGATTTCGTAAACTTCTTGCCAATGTATTCGTGCAATCGAATGCAATCCGTGTGGTTATTCCTAAATTCGTGGTGAAGTGGGCGCCGTGGTGTAGTGGGTAGGTGCGTCGACGTAGTAAGGAAATATAAAACTATTCAATTCGAGTTGTTTCCAAGCTAGGCTTAAATTGCTACTTCAGTATTATGGACAAAGTAGAACCTCTTAGCTATTTCGAAAGAATAATGCAGTTCACACAAGAACTGAGCCTGAACGAGTGTCTTTTGCCATCCATCACTATCCGGGACACGTTACTTCCAGATAGAGATATCAAATTTCCTGAAATCTGTTATTACTTGTTCTCCAAACTCCTGTCTGAATTCCTGTTTGTCCATATAACCGATGCAGTCGAGTCGGTGCAGTTGCTTTGCCATACCAAATCAGCGTAACCATAAACATTTTCTGTCATGAATTGCGGTATACACTAAGCTCTGTTTTCTTGCTATGTCCCCAACATTCGGCTTCATAAAAAAGAACTGCTAAATATAGGATTTTATTCAGCATAGTTTAGATCTTTCTTTCGTGTCCACATGTCATAAACTTGTTGACATACACAAATTAAGCAATATATTGAAAAACTTATACTAAAACGTCACATCGTTGTGGAACATTCAATTCCTGTATGAAGTGTGAATGTCTGCGTGCAAAGTTCAGCTGGCACTTCCTGCGCTCGATGCGGATAAATGAAAGTCCCCACCGATGCATACTCAACAACGGTGAAGATAAACAATTTCCATTTCACTTGATGAATGATTGCCCATTTCAGTGAACGGAAAGGAGAAATTCTCAATAACCCATCGAACTATGCGCTCACAAAGCGCTCTGATGAAATTTCGAAATGAGTCTTCCTTTTAAAATAAATACTCACAACTCAAAGTCAATATATGTATGCCGCTGCATTGAAAATATTTGTACATGACTCCCATCCCTGCATCCACTCTGCTCGAGCAAACAGCCATCTGGCCTTTTAAATTTTTTGTTCGCTTTGTTCACACGTCCGTCAAAAAAGGACCGGATGTGCATTTCCAATTTTCCATTTCAATTCTCGCAGTTCATACATCCGACCTATCCCTGCATTCGTTTTATTCAATTTCGGGCATATTTTTAAAAACAAATTTCGTCACAAATTCGCCATAAACTATTTTTCAATTTTTGTTCTGCAACATTTCGTTTAAATTTTTCATTTTCTTGGGGAAAAATAATTTAAACTTAAATAAGTTTGCGAACGTGAATGTATTGCTTGGGATATTTATGTTGAGCAGAAATCTATGGGGTTAGCTGGGTCATATTTTTGATAAAAAAATAATTAAATTAAAATAAAATTATTTTGAAAAATTTGGCCTGATAGTCGGAGAGAAATGGGACAGTATCTGAGTGACCTCGAAGTCCGTCTTTGCTTGAGCTTAATTTTTTTCGGGAAAGGAATGGAACTGAAACAGCGCATTCATTGGGCATTAGTTTGTGGACTTATTTAATACTTGAAATAGATACGAAGGGTTTTGAAAATAACTTTATAGTAAGGTCCATCATCACACAAAAGCACGTTCAGTCTTAGCCAAATTTTATTGTGGTGAAGGCAAAATGCTTTGTGATATAAGCCATAGTTGTTATAAATGGGAATAAAGGCGTTTCATCCAGAAAATTGAGATTCCATCTCTCTCTATTGCCAGCCACTAGAGGACATCTTGGTAGCCACAAGTTAGTCAGCCTGGTCAAAAATACTGGCGGCATCAAAAATGTCGAATTTTCAAAATGGCTTTTCATTATATTCGTCGGAGCCAATGATATGGAAGTTGGTTCTGAGGATATTTGAACGAGTCACTGAGCAGTTACTCTTCATTATTCAGGTGTCATTAAGTCTTAAGGATGATGAGCTTATGATACTGATGAGCCCTCTTTTTGCCATCAGAACATACTCAACATTCCACTGACCTTGAGGGGTGTTTTTCCTGCATTCATTGCCAACTCAGCCTCCTCTTATATCCGCCTTCCCACTGATCTCATTAGAATCCACGCCAGATCTTAATCCGGCACATCTTTCCATCATCCTGACGGAAGACCGACACTCGCCGCCGGTTCTTGCCCTTGCTAAAATCATGTACCATAAAGCGAATCCAAACACATTCCACAAACGATTACACTGCAGCAATCTTTTCCGCATCACTCAACCAACAACACGCTCTCTGACACCAAATTGTAGCTTTTCAAAAATATCTCACCATCTATGCCTTGTTCAACATCCATTCAAAAAGACCCTAATCGTGGCAAATTGTTGCACCAAAAATGCTGCTTGTAAGCAGCTGAGAGTGTAGGTACATTCCACGGGATAATTTATCGACCACACTCAACAGCCCCGCCGTTGCGCCTCGATTCTGTTCATAAATCATTCGCTCTTCGGAATGAAATTAATTTTTAATTAAAAACTTGTCCCTCCCTAAGTCTCTGTGCACACACTAAATTGTCCGTTTCGTCCGCCCGCGAGGAGAATCAAAAAATCTGGCAACGAGTCAAAAAACTGAGTCCCCAAGTGCGAGCAATCTGCTTCGAGCCACTTTCCATATGGAGGCACTTATGCCTTCGATTATCTACCGTGTTGACAATGAAACCAGTCCAGCTCTGCGCGGCGATAAATTCGTTTCAGTAACCCAATTATGTCCCTCGACCACCTAGGACCCTCTGGGAGACGTGAAATGTAATTAGAACGGCAATTAGCGCCGTAACTTTATGAGACTTATGTTACGGTCTTGGTCTTGCGATATTTCTAATTCATTACTCAAGGTTGGCCATACAGTCCCGTGCGTTGAAAGTATCTTGAAAATTGAATTTTCCGCTTTGCCGGTGGATGGAGGAAGGACTTGACGTAATGGAGCGAGCAGAGGTGTCTCTCAGCATTTCGGGGTCACGCAGGAATGTGTACGGCCGGCGACAGTGGCGTGGGTGGGGATTTATCGGCAGATTCTCAGCGACAAAGTGAATTCGTTCACTTAAATCATATTAATTGCGTTATTTTCGCATTCGAAGCGCGCAGTAAACATCTAAACTGTCTGGGGGAGCGAGTGTCGGTGCAGCTGCGGATGTATCTGGACTGTTAACTGTGATTGAATAGGATAATTTTTTTGATTAATTTTGTTGATTAAGTGGATTGGTCTCACTGGGGTAGGTGAGTGCGACGCGGGAAGAGACTGCTCAGCCCACCTGATGTCAAAATTGTTTTTCTCTTGGAATTTGGGTTTTTTTTCTGTTTTTCATATTTTTGTGTTTATCTTGTGCTGCTCAAAAGGAGGAGCGTGGGATAAACACGATGACTGATAGTTCCCAGGGAGACTGCCGCAACCGTTGATGGCAGCTATGCATCAGTTGATACTCGTTCACATGGCTGAGGGATGGGAACTGAAATATCCATCAGTCGGAGGGTTGTGCAAGATGATAATTCTCACTCTGCATGGATAAGGGGGATATCGAATCAAACACACAAATGTAGTATTTCGCCAGTGCTTTGAATTTATTTATTGAATTCGGTGAGTAATCAAACGATATCCGCTTGTTATTTTAAGAATCGAGGAACACGAATCGCCGGCGAAGGATAATTCTGCACGAGGCATCACACATGAAGATGTCATTTTTACCAACTACATAAAATCAATCTGCCTACATAAAAAAATCCGGCTGTACGCCTTGTGTTGATACAAGGTACCATTGCTATAAACGTGTGCAAAAGTCTACGAGTCTTCACCGAAAATATATTGAAATAGAAATTTTTGAGAATAAATTATTCACGACTCCACATCTTTTGAGTCACTTGCAATGCTCAAAGAGTATAACTGTCTAGAAAGAGCTTCTCAATCTTCCCGTTCGTAGTCGGCATTAAACGGTAGGTCCCCTCCACTCGTGAGAGAACAACAGCACGCACAACAAGAGTGGTTGCTGAGAAGCTAGGCCTAAGTCCTCCTGGGATTGTAGCGCCGCCATTATTATTATATTATCATCGCCGTTAAACAGTCTACAGGAGTGCTTTTTCCAGTATCTCGGTATCAATTGCGACTCTACTAGCAGTTCTCCCTCTTTTGTCCGAAGTTTCTTAGAATGAACAGGTCATCCCTAAGGACTCTCATTGGCGTGCCATTGGCACTCACGCCTCAAGAATGGGACTCCCTCACAATGATTTCTGCAGAAGCTGCAGAGACGAAGAAGAAGAGGAAAGCATAACGCATCTCCTCTGCATTTGTAGCGCTCTCTCCTCTCGCAGGAAGAAACACCTTGGAGCCTACTTCTTCAACGACTTGAGAGAATTGCACAACGTCGGCATTAATCAACTAAAGAGCTTCGTTGAAAGCACCAAATGGTTTTTTTTTGGATAGGTAACATCAGGTCCGTGTGGTATCACAATGGGTATAAATTGGCCTAAGTGTGACTACTATCTACAGTCAGCCACTTCAACCTAAACTTGTCCGAAGTTTATACTTGCATTTCCTGTTGTCTGAGAAGCCGGTTCTGTTCCCTTCTTTAAACTTGTAGAGCTCACGAACTGCTATCATCTGTCGTGGTCGGTTAAAGGACCTTACATTCCACATGCAGAACCAAAAATCGTTGTCCATGGTCGTCAGAAATAGAATTATCCGTATCCGAGGCTTGTTGTCGTTTTAAAATTATCCCCAAGCAAAACTCTCGAACCCAGAGGATCGGATCGGTTGCCGCTGCATTCACCTCTAAGAGGTTGCTGTAGAGGCTATCCAGAGGACGCCACGAGAAGGATGTATGCCAACTAGACCCATACATTTACAGGAATCGTTGCTGGGAGATCACCAGGTTGAGAGCAATAAAAAACTTTACCCTAAATGCACAGGCCCATGCCCTCCAAACTTACAGAATATGCTAGTGTTTTCCAGGAATATCAGCGCATTTCCTACAGATGGATAGCGTGAGATAGGAAAGTTTAAATAATTGTGCAACATCTAGGAAAACTTGGCTAGAGCAACAGATATCCTTAAGAGAACTCGGACCGATGTCGTAAGAATAGCAGGGATCATCGCGCACCATTGGCCAGCAAGCGTTCACGCAGCAAAATTGGGCATGCCATATAATGATCACGGCCGTAGCTGTGATGTTACATGAGAAAGGGAGATCTTGTCTCAATTCCATTGCATCCGTCCCGCATTGGCTAGTGCCAAGCATCGATCTCTGGGAGGACCTTTAATCGAATCACCTGAAGAATAATCCAAGATAGCCATCAAAGAATTGGTAATGTTCCTTAACTCTCCATGATGGCTTTGATCTAAATAAAAGCAAACCTAACAACCTCCATTTCCATTCTCTTTCAGAGCTGTGGTATCAAAACAGTATTCCATATTGAAATCTGGAACGCACAATATCCCCCCTCTTGCTGTCAATTATAGTCTGCGCATTTCAAGCCAATCTCTAACCACTACTGCGAGACCACCTCTCTTCATATTTAAGAGCTATCCAAAAGCGTATTGACACGGTCCTTAAATCAACATCGACTCACCACTCACAAGAATGCAAATATTCCGTCAGCCACTTATTCTCGCTCGTTTCGCAAGGAACACACTAAATTCGAAAGATAAACAATCAAACGATCAAAGGTTGTCTCAAAACGTCCAACTTTCTGTCAAGTTTATTTCTTCTGCTCTGAAATATGTCTTTCACTTTCCCCGACGGCAGCCGCCCATCACCGTGCACCTTTGCGTCATATTTTTAGTCAAAAAAACAGACGCTTTTTGTTGATGAAAGTGATCCAAAAATAAACTCCTCTGTCTCTTGAAGCTCTCCGCTCCAAAGTCAAACAGCACCCTCAGTGCCGCCTGAGAGGATGTTATGCAAATTATTCGTCCACCCTCCTCATCCGCCCAGCCGAAGGATGGATAGTGTTCCTCAGAAAAAAGGCACAAACACTCGCGAGTGTAAATAACCAAGTCTACGTTTTCCGCTCTGACAGGTGGTGATGGCAGCAAATAATGTTCATAACTGTGGAACTCGCTCCTCCTGGTGGATTGAGGTAGTCTGTCAGTCTGTCATCGCGTTGAGTAACTTTCCCTGCGATGGCATTATGCTTTGCGTTGTGCCTTGACGCATGGCGGTGTCACCAGGTCGCACGGGGGAACTGACAAGTGTCATCTGATTGAGGGTGTTGAGAGTTTTTATCACCGGAGTGGTGCGTACCTTGACCTGATTGGGATGTTGGATGGCGCTCTACTGACATGGTCAAGACTCGAAAGGAAACCCCATCCATCTGAAGCGTATGAGGAAAGCACAAGCACTTCTTGACGATACGTTATTTTCCCAGGAGAGAGTTGTAACTTTTGTTAAGACAGAAGACCTCCTTGACCCAGTGGCAGCTTTGGTGGTAAACAAAACATGAATCTGTTCCAATTCCCAGAACATAAAAGTTGGCTCCTTCTTTGTCTGCCTGGAAAATCTCTCCCGCTGTGTGCTGCTGTACATGCGTGGGTTTTGGTGCGAGAACAACAGCAAGCCACCGGAGCTAGGCAATTTGGTGGAAGAGCAGCCGACCAATCCCGAAATAAATTCGTAGAAAGAAGCCACCAAATAGCCTAAAGTCCCTGAGGTGGATATTGTCCTTGATTTCTTTTATGCTTGTGAATGGAAGTATTTGGAGTTCATACAATTTTTTAAACAAAGCAGGGTGATTCCATAAGAATTTGTTTGTCTTTTTAAAGTTCCGTCATCAGTAACTGCGTCTATCTGTTTATTTATTCGGGCGGAAGCATGCATTTAAGCGTTGATTGAAGCTCCTTCGGTTCAAATAAGAGAAAAACACTGAAATAAGTTTGAAACTCTAAATGAGCTACATATATACGGATTTTTTGGCAGTTTAACATCACATTTTCCTGTTCAGTGTCACAAACTGGTCCTAATCCATTCATTTACGCCCAAAACTTATGGAATGTTAAGCAAAAATTCGAAACAAATCTTCAGGAGAATGTTAAATTAATGGAGAATTGGAAATTACGTCATGTCTTATGCCGTCAAATCTCTGCCTGAAGTCAATGACAAGCAAACAAAGCAAAGCCTACACCTGACACTAAAGCTTGTCTTTCTCAAAAACAGTGGGTTGATTTTGGGTAATTTTTGGTCGAGTTGAGAATTGTCCTTAATATTATTTTGATCACTGCCAGAAGAATGTACCTTTGGTCATGGTCAATAAATAAGTCAATCCTTCTTCATATAGCTGTTGCTTAGGTCCAAAATTTTAGACATGGCTTCCGTTGCAAACAGACAATGTGACTGTACAGGGTGACCAAATAAGAACGACAGGAAAAGAAATATAAATATAATTAAGTAACGGCATGGGATATAAAATTATTTCTGACTTTATTTAGAAGCTACATTCATACCATTATAAATATGAATGGAATATCACATCATTTAAATAGCCGCCACAATTTCGGCCCTATTTTTGAGAACTCGGTGCAATATGTGCGGATCTATTCCCGCAAAACATCTCCAATGTTGGAGATTGGTTGGGTCGTTAGCGTAGACTAAGAACCTGACGTAGCCCTAGAGAAAATAATCGAGTTGTGTCAAGTAGCATGATCGGGAGGGCCAATAGCTGAACGCTCGCCGTGCGATAACTCAGCCATCAAATTTCTATTTCACAACTTCGAGCGTTGCGTCGCTTATGTGGCACGTACCACCGTACCGTCTGTTTGGAACCACAGCTCGGATGAACATCGATATGTTGTCGAGATCTAGTCACAGAAAGTCGGCTAACAAAGCTTTTTACCTGAGACCAGTGACGGTAAAGGTTTTTTCTTTCTCATTCGAGAGAAAAGAGGTCCGACGATGCTGTCATGTCATAAACCGCACCAAACAGTCGATCTTTGTAATGTTATGGGAATTTTACTTGTTGACTTAGCCGCTGAGCCAGAAACGAACCTTGTCCAACGTCCAAACAAATTTTTTTTTGCGAAAATCTGTATCTCTGGCGAACACTTCGAGCACCCAAGTGGCGAACTGGCCATTCGTCTTCAATTCTTTCGTTAGCACATTCTTATACCGATGGAGGCCCAAATCCAACCGCGAAATAAGCCGGGTTGACTGGCGATGCGCAATTCAGCCGAATCGACATTTCTGGGTCTTCTTCGGCACTTACTGCCCCTCGCCCATGTTTTCTTTATATCCCACCAATGTACTCGCAGTAATCGATCATTACGTTCAGCAGTCACAAAATTTCACTAAACATTTTTTGAATGATCCTTTATCTGTTCACAAAATCGGAACTTTTGTGTATAATTTCGGTATGTCCATCCGTCCATCTGTCTGCCTGTCGACTTTTTTAATTTAGTATAGTTTAGTTTAGATTGCATCCCGGGTAGGTGAAGCTGTCGTTCATTTTAAAATATTGGCGCACCCCACCGAATGAAATATCCATCGTCAGGAAATAAAGTGAAGGTTCGGTTAACAAATTTTGATCCAAAGTACCGTTCGTGAAATACGGAGCTACAAATGCGTCCCCTTACCATTTCTAAACCAAAGTGAAGCGACTGGATGACGCAGTTGGTTAAGTGCTTGCCCCAAGTTCGAGAAGTCCCAGGTTCGAATAGCAGTAAAGTCGAATCTGGTCCAATCACCATTTGCCGTTGGGATCAAATTAACGGCACTGGAGAAGGTTACTACCTGGCAGTACAATGGACCAGTTTCGAGTCTGACTGCTCCAGTGTAGTCATTCATCATACATTTTCTTCAAAAAACTTTTCGCAAGCACCCTGTCGGCGGATTTAAAACACAACAACGGCGTCTTTTATCTTCATTTGTTTTTATACTCAGTCCCCTGATTTGACTTAATTCCTCCGAAATAGGCGCCGCACAAAAGCACGAAAAATATTTGTTTATTCCCCGAAAACAAAACAACAAAACGTCAGATTCGCCAGGATATCAAAAAATACATTGAATCACATGCAAGAATTAAATTGAATTAAGCCCCGCTAAGGGATGCATTCCCTTGCATTGGTTTTCATTTAACACGCTGTGTGTTTCGCTCCGTCTACTGAATCAGCCTCATCATGTACTTCAAATTATTCTCGACGACGGCTTGAGCCGCTTTCATTTCACTGATTTTGACTCGAAGGTTGTCGGCCTTCTCTTTGGTAACATCGTAGTCCAACAGGAGATCGGGCTTGTCGAGCAGGCCATTTTGGAAGCTGAGTTTTTGGAATTCCCTGCGAATCGAACCACGCTCCAGCTTGAGGCGATTCAGTCCCTCTCGGCAGAGTTGCTTCTCTTCTACAAGCTCCTCGTAGGCGTCCTCCTGCACATCGATTGTGTTGCGAATCATGTGCTGCTTCTCACAAACGTGCGCTAGATTGTGAATATCGGCGTTGTACCGGACGTGGAGCCGGTTCAACTCGTTGTTTCTGTCTAAAAGGGGGAGAGATCAAGTCAACGGATTGGACAGCTCCCTAGGATATACCTTCGATCTTCTTGCCAAGGGCTTGAGTCTCTGTCTGGAGATGCTCGTAGTCCGCCATCCTCAAGCCGTTGCCGAGGTCCTCCAGCTTTTTGGCTTTCTACAGGGAGAGAGTTGAAATTTATTCAGTTTTCAAAAGTCAGGCGTCAACCTTACGTCTTCTAGGGCAGCCATTGTGTGCTGTCGCTGAATGAGCACGAATCGAACGTTCGATATCTCCCTCCGCATGTGCCTCATCTTGCCCATCAGCAGATCAATCAACTGAAATGGACAAAAAATTGCAGATCCTGGAGCCGGTCTTGCAACACATACTCACCGCGTCCATCTTTTCGGAGCCCTCGGGGGAAAAGGTTTTCCTCACCGCATCTTCCAGCTCGCTTGTGAGAGCCCTCGACTTGTCCATAAGTTCCTCCTTCTCCTTCTTAAGCTCGCGGACTTTTTTCTCAAACAGCGCCTTCGTCGCGTCCTCGCGTCCTCTGGTATTGTTGAGCATGAACAGACCCGCCCTATACTTGCGCATCTCCGCGACGATGGTCTCTGGACTGTCGTCGGTCAGCGGACGCATCGCCTTCTTCCGGCGGAAGTGCTCAATGACCTTGCGATTCAAGAACAGCCTCACCTTCTGCTCTATGTCAAGCTGGAAGAGCTTGTCCTCGAGGTCCCTGCGCACCTTGGCCTTGTCCAGGCGCGTTCGGAGCACCTCGTCCGGGTCCACGTACTCGCATGTCTCAACCACCTTGCCGATGAGGTTGTTTATGTAGTTGTGCGTGCTCGCAACGATCATCAGTCTTGCTTCCTCCTGCTCCTTGCTCTCGACCACTTTGGTCACTCCGCCGAAGTCGATCTTCATGTCCATCTCCATCCAATCGTCGGCGGTGGCTTTCTTTGTGGGCTTTTGCTTCGGCTTGGCTTCGGGCTCGGGCATATCGTACTCTTCGTCGAACTTCATCTCCTCAGTGGGAAGGCCGGCTGCGTCGTCCTCAAAGTCCTCCTGAATAGATCCCTCTTCCGACCTCGTTTCGGTGGCTTCGCCCGATTCTTGAACATCCACTTCTTCTCCCTCCTGTTCATCTGTCTCTTCCGGCTCCACCGCAGCGGCTGCAGCCTCCTTCTCCATCTCGGTCTGAATGAACTCCTCAAGCGACGGCAGACCAGATGGTATCAGGAAAACCTCAGACTCGACGATCTCCATCTCTGGCGGTGGCTCCCAGTCGCACTCACTGATCTCCTCCTCGGCCAGCTGCTCCTCATGTTCGGGATGCTCCATGGATGTGCTAAAAATGAAAACGCCTCAAAAGTCGCAAAAAATAAAAATGCTCAACGTTCGGTTGACAGTCAAAAATTGATTTTATTTCTCAGCGCTTGTGAGAGTTCAAATTTCAACTACTCGTAGATGGGGGAGTCTCCTCCTCCAGTTCCCCGTATTCTTCTTCTTCGACTTCTTCTGACAGATCCAATTCAGGCTCTTCGGTGTTGTCGACGATTATTTCCGGCTTGGCCGCATCTTGCTCCTTTTCCAGTTCGGCCTTGATGAAGTCCTCCAGGGAGGGAAGCCCAGACGGCACTTCCAGGATTCGTGACTCGATTACGGGAATTTCCTCGGGCGGTTTCCAGTCATCTTCAGACTCTATCTCCATCCTCTCGTCAGCTAGAGAATTTCAAATCAAATCCACACAAAAATTTGGCAGCTCTAGTCTAGTCTCGCGTCTGAACGAAATGGGTTTTTTCGTTCAAGGCGAATGTGATGTAAACGGATGAATGGTTGCTTGAGTGGTTTTTGAGTAGTTGTCCAATAAGTGACGGTGTCTGTGAGACGGAACACGTCTCAAACGAGTGCTTCAACTGTCTCCCGAGAGTTGTCCACTCGTCCGCAACTCCAACTCGATGCTGCTCTCAAGTGCGTTGGAGCATCCACGGATTGTGGATGACACTTGTTGTCTGGTGAATGTCAGGTGTGTGAACAGATACATCGTTTTGATATTTCAGAGTAACGATGCGATGCGGCGATGTTCAACCGAGCTTTTGGAGGATATTACACGCACAATAAACGATTCCCTGGCGAACGAGTTTACGATTCCATTACTCACTCCGCAGATGAAGGGATATGGCCATAAATGCCGTCAAATGTTCAACACGTGAGACTCCTAACGACATGGGCGTTGACATCGACTGAAAAGGGATCCAAGACGAGGACTGAGGGGTCACAAAATCATCGGTCTCTCGATGAATGGAGAGAGCAGTCTCAGAGGATCCATTTGAATTTATAACTCTGTCAGTTTTAGACGTTTAACGTCAGCAATGGCCAACGCTCTATTGACAGCTTGCTGTTGTTGAATGTCAATGAACTGATGAGGTCCCTTGTAAAATATTGCCCTCTGGGCGTTGATGTTTTTCTTCTTTAGGTGGCGGTTCAGGATGTAATTGGACTAGTTTCTATGGCAATCACTTATTTTGTGTGTGCCGTTGTTCTTCAACAAGTGCAAGGGACCATCAGGTCTAGATTGGCTCTGAACGGCTTCGTTTAAACAAGCTTCTCTTCTCTCAGTTTTCACTGTGAGATGAATGGTGTTATAAAATTGAGAGTTATCGTGTTGATCGGTCTACTACGCCACAGTTTCAACGCCACGGCTACTAAGCTACAGCTTCTACGCCACGCCACAACGTCACGGCTATTACGCCACAGCTACAATGCCACGGCTACTACGCCACGGCTACTAAACCACGGCTACTAAGCCAGGGTTACTAAACCACGGCTACTACACCGCGGCTACTAAACCACGGCTACTACACCGCGGCTACTAAACCACGGCTACTACGCCGCGGCTACTACGCCGCGGCTACTACGCCGCGGCTACTAAACCACGGCTACTAAGCCAGGGTTACTAAACCATGGCTACTTAACCGCGGCTACTACGCCACGGATACAAGGCTACGGCTACAACATTCGGTGCAGGTTTCAAAAGGTTCGGAAGTTCTAGAACTGTATAGCACGGTGCATCACGTACTTTTTAGCGTTTCTTAATACAGCCGGATCAATTTTTCTTGGATCCCGAAATTGAATAGTTCCCTGCGATGAACTCGCGACTTGATGCTCTGTAATGTTTCAGAAATAATGGTGGCTTTAGTAATCGTTGCATAAAACACAGACTAATTGATTTTAAGGTTGATTCCGAAAGGAGACCAATTTAAAAGTCAATCCCTGAACTCTTCACCTTTAACCTAGTTCCCATTGGTCTTGGTTGCAAAAGACCTCATTTTTCTACTAATCAACAGCAAAAATGCGTGAACATCTTCAGTTTCCTTTCTTTCAAGTTTGCAACATTTTTTGTTATTTCGGCTTGAGCGTGACTGACTTTAGGGGACGCTGCCTTGCCCTTGTCCCCCAAACTTGTGGCGTTTAATGAAAAACTTGCCCTTCGATACACACTTTTCTCAGTCACTGTTAGCCTATCGGGTCACTTGCTTCATGACGTTATCCATTATCCACCAAATGTAACAAGATTCAAAACAACACAGCCCCCAAAGCTCCTTAACCCTGAAAGAGGAAGTCATTTCGAATTCCCTTGAGAACCAACAACATTACACGAAAACTTGCCACTCCTCTCATTCATTTTCAATATCCTCATCGACCCTTTCGAGGAGGCCCTTATCCCACGCCCTACCCCAGTCCTTATGATTATAGCCACTCAACAACTGGGTTATTGTGTCTGACCAAATGAATTTGTTTCAACACCGCAAACGCCAATCACTGAGCTCGTCTATTTAAAAACACAATTTTCCCTCCACACGCAAGGCAACCCCTCACAGAAACCCTCGTGTCCAATTATTCCTTTGGCGCTCGTTCCGGAGAAACACCAACGCACTCACTCGGCCCATCACTGACCATGTCATCGCACATTAGGATCCGAATTCAATGTCAATATTTGACACCCATCAATGCGTCCACACGCACCCACATCAGAGGCAGAGGAACAGAGGCAGGCATTCCCAGGCCCGGTCCTGTTTGATTACCGCTTTTGTGTTCGTCGTCATAATGAATGAATTTTTGTTTTGCGAACAATGGGAATGTATCGATTGTTTGGGTACCCAGATAGGCACTTCGAATCCCCTAGGGAATGACTGCCGCAACAAGGATCCGAGGGAGTGTCGTTGTTTCAACGACCTGCCATGGTTGGCAAATAATGATTTTCACCGGGAAATCGATCGAAATTCGATTGGATTCCATTTGATTGGACCTCAGATGGAGGTGAATGGTGAGGATATGAGACCCAGGTGGTGTGCCGTTTGCTCCGTTCAACCCGCATCTGGGGGTTTCTTAACGAGTTTATTTTTTTCGGCTCATTATCTGTCTTTGTTCGTGTTGAATGCTGGTTTCGAATTTTTTTTCCATTTGGTGTTGGACAGGTCTACTGGTTGTTCGAAACCAATTATAAAACAGAAACAGCTCTCATCATGGTTTCAGTCAGGAAGCAAACGGCGAGGGATGGGGAACAAGTGTTGGTAGCTGGTGTTTAGGAGTTGAAGAATGACTTCGTAGGTGGTCTTCGCACTTTTGCTTGTGTATAGAGGATCCCTGTTTGGGTCTGTCGTTGAAGACACTTTAAGAGTGTCGGTCAGTGTTTCCAGACCATTCAAGAGTTATTTGTCTACCGGTGCTTCACAAGTTCTTAGTGGATGTTGTTTTGACTTTTAAGCTCATGGCTTTTTATGTTCCAGGTCGATTTTTTTTAGTCGCCATATCTGCTTGGAGAACATTTGACAATTGGCCTAGCCTAGACTGTGAAAGTCTAGCGCGTATGGGTCGACGCACAAATCCACACGGCCACGGCGCCCGCGAACCTATACTGAACGTCAAATGCTTAGGTCATCCCGCTCATATTTCCTACGCCTATTTTCCATAAAATGGCGTAACAGTCTAGCGTGACCACCACAAGACTTCAAAAAACTAGCCTCTTTCGTTGTCAGTACAGCATAGAAAGCTTGAGATGTCTAATCAAAGATCGTACGGTGGTCGACCGATCTCGATCCAATCACTTTCCACAGTGTCAATGCTTCTGCCATCATCTCGTCTATGTCAGGGAACGTTGAGTCAGCTCGGTCTTTAACTTCTTCTCGAATCACGAGACTCGAATTCAAGGACTCTGTTGGCTGGAGCATTGATCTTCATTCGCTCGATGTAGCCAAGCCAGTTCAGTAGATGAATTTTCGCCTTTCGGACTATGTCAACATCCTTATCGTAGAGTTTTCGGTTGTCTCTTGTGCCAAATATCAGACAAAGAATTTTCTTCCGAAGGCACTAAGCCTCAGCTCTACTTTATGTCCAACAATAGGCTTCATATAGCAAGACTGGCAGGACTAGAGTTTTGTAGAGCAAGATTTAGGTCCTCCCAGTCAGGAGTTTTGATGCAAATTGTTTCCACAAACCGAAGTAGCAGCGGTTGCCAAAGGGCGATTCTTCATCGGATCTCTACCAAGATGACGTGCGCGGAGTTTACGTTTGCCTAGAGGTAGACAAACCCCTTAACTACAATTCTGGCGTTTTGTCGTAGATGATGGACGACGGATCAATTTTTACTCGACAAGATACAGTTTGTCTTCTCCTCATTTAGCATAACACCAGCCTGTTTGACCAGATCTAGCCTAAACTAGATCAAAAATTATGGTAGATGTCATCACTGGATACTGAGCATACCACAAGACTCGGAATTTTCTGAAGCGACTTCTCCAAAGGCTGTCTAGACGAATTGGATTTGGAGAATGTTCACTTTTCCGGCTCTGGCGTCCTTAAACAATTACATTTTCGAGCCCATTTCTTCGAAAATTTCTTAGTGGAGAAGCTGGCGAAAGATCGTGCTGGCTGGAGAGGCATGTTGAGTGAGGCCCAGGTCCACCTCGGACTGTAGCGCCCTAAGAAGAAGAATAAGAAATGGTTTCCCTCAAGTGAATAAGTTGATCAATTATTTGGTGCTCCACGTAGAATAACAAGGGATCTAATTTTTTTTAGGATTTTTGAAACTTTACTGGAGCACTCAGACTCAAAATTAGTCCATTGTACTGCCAGGTAGCATCCTACTCCAGTGCCGTTAATTTGATCCCAACGCCAAATGGTGATTGGACCAGATTCGATTTCACTGGGGTTCGAACCTGGGACTCCTCGAACTTGGGCAGGCAGGCACTTAACCAACTGCACCATCCAGTCTGTTTAGGGATCTAACTTAATTTCTCCTTGAAACTCGAAGGCCAATATAACCCGCCTATCATGCTAGTTTCACGAAACGGGAAGCATATTTAAGCTTAAGAAGCTCAGAGCTCATCTCAGACGATCGGGGCAACTTGTATAGCAGCCGGTTAGCGCTTTGCAAAGTATTCAGTAAGGACTCCCACTAAATTGCGTGTGAATTTTGAGACAGAGTTTGACCACTAATAAGGATTGTCTTTTGTTCAACGCCGGCCGTCTCCGCTTAAATCCTTTTCCCAAGCCTTCTTCTTTCTTTATTCTAAGAAAGATGCATGGATAAAGCTAAAACCCTTTTCTAAATCTGGACTTTTCATCTGAATATGTCTGCCATTTATTACTTTGAAGCCGCGCCGAACATTCGGGTCACATCAGGGACAAATATCATCTAGACTTCGTTGAAGCCGTCCATATAAAGCTAAACCATCCATCAAAGAGTCTATTGCTTTGTTTACAGTCTTGTCCAATATCAAGAGCAAACATTGAGTGAATAAGAACGAAACGAATAAGAGAATTGAGCGAAACCGATCAATAAAGTCTTTCGGCAGCTGAAATCTCCTTGCCTCGCCTCAAAACATTCGGATAAGCGTGGTTGTCATCTGATTCACGCGCTCAATGTCCTCATATCCTTCCTTGCAAAAAGGAATATATTTTGATTAGCAAGAAAAACGAAAAGACCCCATGTGTTTGAAAAACAAATTCAAGATTTGACAGCTTCGCCCACGACAAGAGTTTCATCATCGTTTCCATTTTCGAAAAAACCCTCCACAACAACATCGTAAACTTGTCCATCCCACCTATCCCACCTATTCCATGGGATTTATGTCCCAATCCCATGCATGTGCAGACGAGATACGCACTAGGCACCGACTTGTAGACGACTATGCAAACATGGTCGCAATTACAGACCGAAAAACTTTCGAGCTGTAACTTACCCGAGAACTACTCTGCCTGCATACTTATCGCCCCTAATCATGTAATTCATTTAGTCCGCCCCTACTTGGTATTCATCACCTTTTCAGCCATCAAATGGCACGCATATCCTTCGAACCCCGATGTGATTGAATATTCCCAACTTTCCTTTAGTTTTTGTCGAAGTCGCTTCCCCCGTAGGAAAGTTCGTTCTCGGTTCACGTCGATTTAACTGGATTAAGATGAGCATAACTTTCCACTCAGTCCGTCGCTTCCTACGTGACACTCCCCCACCCCACATCTGTTCACCCAGGAGGAGGAATAATCCGGTGGCGTGTATGTCGCTCCCAGAGACAGCCTGCTCACTCGTCTCACCCGCGAGTCGTCCGTCAGCTCGAAACCACTTAATTGAGGATTGAAAATTTATCGACAAAACCTCATTCGTGCATGCATGTCCCAGTGCTGATTTCCTATTTCGACTTCGATTTCGATTAACCGCTCGCCACCCACCAGCAGCAGCAGCAGTTGTCGCAACCGCACCCGACCACAGGACAACGAACTCAACCGCCAGAGAGGAACGTGCCTTCGTGCACTGACTGACTGCAGCCCACCAATCGATTGACATTATTCGAGGGGATTTCCTTAGATCCTCGTGTGTCAAGATGATGACTATGATTAATTGCCACCCCCACCCCATTACTGCTCAAAGGATTGGGACTCCTGTGAAGCGAAAGAAATGAAATCAATTGAAATTCTGTGTGCCGAGGTGATTAGACTCGCTCGTTGTGTTGACACACGAATGGGTGTTATCCTTTCTTTGGGAAAATCCTGCAAATTAAATCACACTGAATGGGAGGGAGGAAGTAAGGAAATGAGCCTGCTGTCCGGAAGATGGTGGGGGTGCTGGACCCTCGGGCCAAAACTTAACAATTTGCTTCCTTTCGTGACGGATACAGGCCCGGATACGGCCAAAGGATCGTTAGGACGGCACATAGTGGGAGAATGAAAGACACAAAGGAACAGACATCCGAGTCGATTGAATCCAATTGAGATTCAGTTTTGAAAGGAACGACACAAAAAAAGGAAGAATCCTAATTTTCGAGGTAAATGCAACGACGCGGTGGTGGGGCGACCTTTTTTCGGGATCCTTTTGAAAAGGTTTGAAGTGGGGGATGAACTTCGTGTGCTTATCGTCTTGAGATGAGTGTATCCTCGTTGGAAACAAGTTATTTTTGTCGAAGAGGATGAAGGGGAGGGATTTTCAGCGTTACAACAACGTCTTTGGTGAAATTGAAGGTGGCGAGATATTTTTCTGTCTCAATTTTGTGGGAGAATTGAATATTGCAAAGAATTCAATCGTTGACAGTGTGAATTTTGGCACCAGGTCAAACCTTGGATCCCCTTCAAAGTCTTGTCATGAACCAAGGATGTCAATGAAGGTCGTCAAACTGCTTGAATTTTTACAAATTCAGCAGGTATTTCGGCTTTAAAGACTCGAAGTAGTTCAGAACAGTCACGAAGTACAGGGTGACCAGATAAGAACGATAAGAAAAGAAACTTAAATAAAACAACAACGAAGTGAGATATAATATTATTGCTTGGCTTTATTTTGAAGCTAAATTAATGCCATTATGCATGGAATAGCAAATCATTCAAATGCCTGCCTCGGCTTTACTGTCTGTGCTTTAAGCGGTCGGTCCAATTTTTGACAACTCTCTCCAAAATGTGCGGCGTTATTCCGGACCTAGCGTCTCGAATGTTGGGCACGAGCTCATGGTTGGCAAAGGGCCTGACCAGTCTCCAAATTTATCTCTTACAACTTCGAGTGTCCGAGTGGGCGCCGTGGCCGTGTGGGCTCGTGCGTCGACCCATACGCATTAGACTTTCACAGTCTAGGTTCGAATCCAAGTTCAGACAAACAATTTTTAAAAAAAAAATTTTTCACGGCTCCATCTCTTTCGACTTACTGACAATGCTCAAAGAGAATAACTGTCTAGAAAAAGCTTCTCAATCTCGCCGTTCGGAGTCGGCATTAAACTGTAGGTCCCCTTCACTCGTGAGAGAACAATAGCACGCACAACACGAGTGGTTGCTGAGAAGATAGGCCCAGGTCCACCTCGGACTGTAGCGCCGCCATTATTATTGTTATTAACTTCGAGTGTCCAGTGGACCCATTTTGATGACGCCCAACTCTTACAATAGCATCAAGCATAACAGCAGGGATGTCATTGTGTTCACAAGTGTTTGCAAGATCATCAATTTTCGACAGAGCAATATACGACAGCGACAGTGATTCATCATATTTGACCGATAAACGACTCGTGCAGTCGCCTTTGCTTCCTTCGGTTTCCAAGCGTAGACAAGTTCAACAATTGGAAGAGGAAATTCAATTTCCCCGGTCAATTTCATAAATTGACTTGAATGGCCACGGTGACGACAACGACAAAAAACGATTTTTTTTTAAGTTGTCACATAAAAATGGAGGAGAATTTGAACAAATTTGGCATAGGGAGGGGCCCGCACTTAGCAGTGGATCGTGTCAAATGAAGAGTGAACGTCCAGATTCGACTCTGTGCTTAGAGTCAATTTGTTTTTGTCATTGGTTGTCGAGGTCCTACTTCGGCAATTGACATTCGCTCTATTTCATGAACAACTTTCTACCAGTCAACCACATGACTGGTAGAAAGTTGTTCATGAAAATACTATTTACTTAGCGGGCTCCCGACCCCTGAAGGGTCTCAGCCTGAGACAGGGCAGCCTTCCATGCCCTGCGGTCCTGGGCACGCTGCTTCCAGTTATCCAGACCAAGCGCTCTAGCATCCGCGTAAGCTTGGTCCTTGAAACGGAGGTTCGGCGCTCTCTGTAGCCAGAGCGGCTACTCCAGTCGTGTGGCTGAAAATATCCAACCCAATTTACATCACCGGTCTTTCATTCTAAAAAAAAATACATTTTATAACAACAATAAAGCCAATTTGAGTGAGCGACCAAATTATGAAGGTTCCTCACCACAGCGACCACATCGAATACGCCATTTAATAGATGAGGACTAACTAACGATCCCTGTGGAACTTCTATAATAGCCCCAAAGTTTTCCCGATTTAATATCTCTCCCTTCTGTTTTCCAACTATCGCTGGACACACCCGTGCCAGCAATCCCCCCATAAACAAAATTTCAACGAGTTATTAGATACATTTTATGAGCAGTTTCACAACTTTACACAAAAACTTTGTCACCCCTGTCCATTGTTGGCGGTGCCTCAATACAGATTCCCCACATACAAAGCCAACTACTGGCATTTCTGTCCACAAGCATGTCCTAATGGCACGACGAATGGGACATTTAAATTCAGACACAACTTTAAACGCCCCAACCATTCGGTTCTTGACACATCCCCGTCAATCTTGATTCATAAACTTTGCTCTGTGCGTGACATCAATCACGATAATCACTCAATGAATCTGCCAGAGGCCCTCCCATGGGAGTGAATGAAGTTTCATCCCAAGCGATTGCAGGATTAATGACAACTGTTCGACTTTAAACAATCGCCAACGCAGTGGAACCGATTAATTAATCAAAATTAATTGAATTCCACGCTCCTCGCTCAGGGTGTCCTTGGTTCAAGGACATCGATGAATTCACCCACTCATGCCAGCAAAAGAGTTGTGTGGTTTACCTACGTCGGTTCATTACAATTCGACCGATCCGTTGAATTAAATGTTAATCCGTGTATCCGCATCCGGTCTTGTCAGTTTGTTGTCTTTTTTCATTTCTTCATTAATTGTCAGTCTGTCGCCATGCTGATTTTGGGGCGGTCAATTTGCATAAAACAAGCGAACAAAAGGCGCGGAGATTCAATTGAAAAGTTCGCCTGCTTGACGCAGGAGATAAGGGGGCGATAGTGTTGGTAACGAATTATGTTCTTCGTTTCCGTTTGATTCAGAAATTCACCACCGCTCTTGTTAAGTGCGTTCTTAGAGCTTCTATTGATGGTTTTTTCCGAAGGAAAACCATATTTTCGAGAGAAGATTCTCAGAAATTGATAAGACATTGTGTCGAGGTCTGGGCGGCACTCGTGTCGAATAAGGTAATCTCTTTTCTTTGTAAATCACAATCAATTTAGCGGAACATTTGAATAAAAGAATTGAATTTGTGAAGACTTCTAAGGGAAAGTTCATCTCAAGAAGGACACGATTTTGGACATCAAAGGACGGCCATCAAGGGGAAGATAAATTGTCGAAGTTGACATATCGGACCTGGGGGGACATTGAGAGGTAGAGAGGATGTCAGTGTATGGATGAGATGACGAAGACGTTGTGAAGGGTCATTCATTTGGAGGTTACAAAGTAAATTTGGTACAAAATCGATTTTTTTAAAAATAAATTCAGATTTTCTTTCTGCAATGGGATGTCAAAAAACGGCATTAATTACGGAAATGTAGGCCTGGAAGTTAAAGTAGTCACAACCGCTCAAGAAACTAACACAGAAGTGGACTTGGGCCTAGCTTCTCAGCAACCACATGTCTTGTGCGTGCTATTGTTCTCTAACGAGTGGAGGGAACCTATAGTTTAATGCCGACTCCGAACGGCGAGATTGAGAAGCTTTTTCTAGACATTTATACTCTTTGAGCATTATCTGTGACTCAAGAGAAGTGGTGCTGTGAAAACGAAAGCTTTTGTGTTGTTTTATTAGCGGTGTAAAATCGATGTACTAGTTTGCTACTCCCCGGCGGCCATTTATTCTTGGCAAATTAAATACCCGTACAAATATAAAGCAACATCTCTTCAGCGACTGGATGGCGCAGTTGGTTAAGTGCCTGCCCCAAGTTAGACGAGTCCCAGGTTCGAATCCCAGTGAAATCGAATCTGGTCCAGTCACTATTTGCCGTTGGGATCAAATTAACGGCTGTGGAGTAGGTTGCTACCTGGGAGTACAATGGACCAGTTTTGAGTCTGAGTGCTCCAGTAGTTTTTCTTCTCTTCAGTTTTTCGAAAACTATCCTATTCCAAGTCTATGCTGCCGGGAACTTTAATGCAATCGGTCCAAATGATGAGTTAAAGTTTAAGAATCTTCCAGATTCTTAACAGTTTTTGAAAAATTTTAAATTACATGAGTTTCAAAACTACATTTTCTACACACTTATGGACATCAGTGATCCTTATCCTGCTTAGGACTCTGGATGGCGCCTAGCTGCAGCCATCTCCAAGAGGGATTAATCGATTCAATTCTCTCCAAGCCCCTAGTCCGTCACCTCCTTCAACAAATTTTCACTTGCAAATCCATTCTCCGTCCTCAGTGCTCCACACCTCAAGTGAGGGTCTTTTTCTTCCAATTCGATTGTGTTCGATGGGCTGCAGCTCCCACCGACCTCCCCAGAAAAACACTTCCAATCTCCTTGTCACAAATCAAATATCCTTCGCATTCAAGCACTTTTCGCTTCCTCTCCACGGAACGTCATGTCTTTTCAATTTCTCGTTTAAATTTCCGTTCATAAGAGCAGCCCCTCTTGACAGCAAAGTGGCCTAGGTCACAAGGGCGGTCGTTGCTATCGCTCAACAGCCTCAACAACGACTCGTGCAAGTCGCCTTTGCTTCGGTTTCCAGGCGTAGACAAGTTCAACAATTGGAAGAGGAAATTCCATTTCCCCTCATTTCCTTTCCACTTAGGCCCGGTGTTGTCCTTGGCGCGCTATCCCCTCTCGGGATGTTGCAAATCTGAATTCCGTTGCCATGTTTTTCTGCACACAACAAAGGAGGCGGTCGGGGCTACGGTCAATTTCCGTCTTCCAGGCACTTGGAGCATATTAGGCGATGAATGCGAGAATAATTGCCGTCCTGGCAACCTTGTTTCGCAGAAAAGGACTTCCAACACCGAGTGGAGAATGGCTTCTGTCCAAGGCGAGGTTATGTCCTTGGGAGCCGTCCAACCGGCTAATTTAATTGCTTGGCACTGTTTTGCCATTTACGTGGTCTGCAGTTAGGGGGTGTTCTTCACTGAGGATGCCGTGTAACCCAAACCAGCGTGCCATGGTTGACAACTGAAATACTTTCGTTCCTTGGCTTAGGTGCGCACAGACCGCATGGGATCCGGTAATCCACTTGGTGTCTCCTGGCGGAGTGGTAAATTGCATTTTGTTGTTTGAGGGCGATGTGCCGAGCGTTACAGTGAATCCCAAATAAATTGGGGGAACAATCACCCTACACAACGGGCATGCGATGTCCTAGAAGCTCTGCAATCGTTCAGACGATCGGACTGAGAGGGTGCAGCGAGTGGGTGGTTGAGGGTGCTTGCAGGCGAGTCCTTAATTGCGTTACATGAAGCGGACTTTAAGGGAATTATCTCGTTGCATGCAAATGAATGTGAGCTGCAATTTGTAAGCTGGGATTTTATGTCCTGTCGGATGTCTTGTTCCTCGCCGGGTGCTGTGGCCTGAAGTCATCGATTGGGAGTAGGATGAGACTTTTATTGCGGTTTGATTGTGCTTGGAATGGGGTGGGAACTCCAGTGTGTACAGGGACCACGTCCTTGTAGGACTCATGACGATGGACGAGAGCACGATCTGCAAAGGGATTTATGATTTCAGCTTTCTAAGGAATGCTCCCATTCACAGTAACCACACGAAAATGCAACGATGACTAAAGGGTCCCACCATGAAGAAAGGTGTAAACGAATTGGGGTCCATCCACTCTCAAGATTCCATCAGCGTTCGCTCCTCACACACACACGTCTCCCCAATCTCAGCAAATCCAATTTTGGAGCCAAAGTCACCTCGAGGACGGTAAATCCGTGCTGCGTTCGAAAAGTTTGTACAACTGCCTTGCCACGTGTTCGGTTCCATGGAATCCCCGAAGGAGACCTCAGAATTACCTGCGATACGCACTTGAAAACAAAAGTTGCTAAGAGTTTCTCAAGAACATCATGTCCCATTGTACTCCCCGAGCACTTAGGGCGTTCTCCCGATTGCTTCCCAGCGACGCGGCAACACGTGATACCTCTTCACAATCGTGAATCACAGCTCACCGATTGTCAAGTGACCCAAAATTCCTCAACAAAGTGGAGGCACGTTTCGCGGTGCTCCACACGCGCCCTCTGTCACGACCACCGATGTTTGCGAACAATGGGAAGAGGAACACCACTTTGAAGCGGATTTTATTAGCGCTCCAGAGAATTAATTTAACAAAGATTTACGCACTAGCTGCTACACCTTTTCGGTGGTCACCTCCACCTCCTCGGAACTGTCGTCATCGTCCCCTCCACTGTCTGCACCAACTGCACACGCCTCGGGATTGGATTCGCAAAGGGCAACTGAGAAAATTTCCTCACCAGTCGGCGGTTCCACTATGTCCTCGCTTGGTTCGGATTCGAATGACGATGAGTCTGGAATGATGGGCTGGGCGTCTGAAACGATTTCCTCTTCATCGCTGACTGGCACGAGGACGATCTCTAAAAATTCAAAAAAAAATCCGTCAGGATTGAATTGCTACACCTGCTCCCATGCTCACCTTCCGCTGGAAGTACATCGCCAACGATTTCTGTCTCTGTCCCAGTCCAGCAGGTATCACACGGCAAAGCAGACGAACTCCACGAAAGCAGAAGCAAAACAAGTACCACTCCGGCTGAACGCATTTCAATTGCTCAGGCTGCACGTCCTCTGGTCTGTCTTAAGTAAATGAAGAAGTGCTTCTCCTCGGTGAAGAAGATAATTCCAGAAATTCAATCGGATGAAGCACTGACTCTTTGCGTGCTCGGTCACAAGCAAACTGATGACTTATCGTCACCAGATGTCCAAAATTCGATTCAATTAACATCTTTGCTGGTGGCCAAGGTCTCTAGACGGTGCTGTTGTAACAAGACCCTCTTAATGAGATGTTCAAACAGAAAAGTGCCAAAAGCAGTGCGAACGTGCTTCCGCTAGAACCGTTGAAGTTTGGGAATCAAATTTATCTGAATTTAAGCACGGAGACGGAGACGTGTTAACCGTCGGTAGCACATTGGCGATGAACGTGGTCTTTGCATTGTTCATGGGACTTAGCGTTGTGATGGGGACTGCGTGGAAGACAATTTGTGGCGGTTCTTGGATGAAAGTGTACGGGGGTTTGCATGGCGACTTCAGGAGAATGTGTACCTTTTATTTGGTTAGCAAACGATGGCATCCGACGTGGTGGTAGAAATGGTATTCTGAAATGCATTCAAAATTGATTTGAAACAGGGACATTTCTCTTCAAGCCACTTGCAAGCATTGGAAATTCAAATGAAAGGAGTTTTGGTCTTAGAATCAACAAAAAATGGTTAAAAAATCCTCTAATGGGAAGAAATCTTCGAAGAACATATTGCCTCTACGCTCTAGAAGATTCAACCATCTTAAGGCCTGGATCGGTAGACGTCTCACTAATGTTGCTGAGGAGCAGATATAGTTTGCTTGGGAGACAGGGGTCACACTTTAAAGTTAATTGATAATCTGTTAAAACTAAAGCCGAGGACCAGGACGAAATGTTCGCAGGGTAGTTGTGCTTGCCCCAAGTTCATGGGTTCCAAGGTTCGAATCTGGTCCAGTCACCATTTGCCGTTGGGATCAAATCAACGGCACTGTAGTAGGTTGCCACCTGGCATTACAATGGACCAGTTTTGAGTCTGAGTGCTCCAGTAGTGTCTCAAAAAATACTCCGAAAAGAAAACAAAAAAGATTTTTGGGAATGAATTGGAGAAAGCCGGAATAAACCGAACGTGATGGCGGACATCATCATCAACTCCGTCTTTAATCTCGTCTTTGGCAGCTATTCAAAGCACACAACCGAGCAAATTTTTACAAAAATATTCTTAATACAATCTGTTCATGGGATTCAAATGGTAGTCAAGTGTTTTATGAAGACACAAGCGTCGACACTCTAACCTCTGTCTACCAACTCCTACTCTCACCTCCAAGCGGGGAATCCCGGGTGTCCGGTACTTTCTCTATGAGATACGGACTTGTTCCCTAAGGATGCTCTTGGCGGCAGCACACGAGAGTGGGGGAGGAGACGTGTCTTGACTAATTCATTTCTTCTTTTGATATAGGAGGCAGCGGAAGAATTCCCTAGATGGAATCAAAGCTGGCGTCTACAGTTCCAGTCAGATCGAACTTAAGCTTAGTGAAACCTTAAAAACCTTAAAAAAGGATATAAGGTAGATATCAACGCGATCCAAGAAATGTGGTGGGACGGGCCGGATGAAAAACTATGATGTCTATTACGGTGACTGTTACAAAGAACGAAGACAGCTTACATTCCGATGCGAATTTGTCATTGGCAGCAGACTGAGGCAAGAAGTCTTGAGCTTTAACTATATAAGCGAATGCTTGGTGACTATCCGAATCAAGGCCAGATTCGCCAACATAAGCCTTTTATGTGCACACGCCCATACAGAAGAGAAGGATGACGCAACCAAAGGCAGAATCTTCCACCCAACATAGGCGATGATAGACAAGAATTCCGCCCTCCCGAACTTTGTGAAGCACCGTATGCCCAATCCTAAAGAAAAGAGATCTTTCTAACTACGCCAATTACAGAGGTCTAAGTCTCCTTAACATCGCGTATAAGATCTTCTCTGACGTTTTGTGTAATCGCCGGAAACCCTTCATAAACAAAAATCCACCAGTGACCAGATATTTATACTGCGGGAGATCTTGAAAAAGACCCAGGAGTGTCAGATCGATAGTATTAACAATAAACTGGGCAAGTTCCGTCGCATAATATTGATGAATGATTTCTTAATATCAAACGACGTTTCCAAACTATTTCATTTGACTTTTCTTCTAACTTCAACCCAAATCAACCATTTATTCATAAATTCATACATACATCCAAACAAACAAATATTCATCCCTACATATACCTATATCTCAACACAGAAAATCGCTTCCATCATACACATACCCAATCATTGCTCATGCCTGTGGTGTGTGTGTGTTCATTTCTGTTGGGCACTTAGGGGTGAAATCGAAAAGATAACACTCATCAACGAATAGAGTGGCCGAACACAGCATGAAATTATGTGTGAAAATGAAAATTTTTTCTTATTTTAAATCTTAGATATCTCAAAATTTCAACATAAATCGATATTTTGAAATTTATCATTTCTTAATGCTTACATTGATGTCTTCAAAACTGCGTTTTCAGATCTTCAAAATTCGCATTTCGATGATTGACCGTTTTTGGCCAATATCTCCAAAACCATTAGGGCCAGAATGCTCGCAATGGTTTTAAATGAAAGTACTCAATGAAGCCAAGTTTTTGTAATTTGTCACATTTTTAAACACTTTGGTTTAGAAATGGCAGGGGGGACGCATTTAAAAAAATTTGGAGCTCCATATTTTCCAAACGGTATTTTGGATAAAAAAGTGTTGAAAGAAACCTCCACCTCATTTCGAAAGATCTGTCGATTGATATACATTTCGATGGGGTGCGACAATTTTCCAAAATTAATGTCAACTTCACCTGTACTGGAGCCACCCCCAAATGGGCCCAATTTTTCAAATTTGGGTGCATGGGCAATGACATCTAGGCCTGAAGTACCTAATTCCAAAATTTCATGCTGATATCTTCATAAACTTCGGAGTTAAAAAAGTATGACAGACATGACGGACGGACGGACGGACGGACACACCGAAATTATAAAGGTTCCGTTTTTGTAGACGGAACCTTAAAAACGGAAATATTTCCGTCACGTGTAACGTGTCACGTATAAAACATGAATAGTCTATCGAGGAACATATTTCGTGAAATTCTCCCTAAACTACATTCGACGCTGAGCACTCCATGCAAAAGCAAGCATTGAATTAAAAATCAAAAAAAAAAATCAAGAACAAAAAAAAAAATCAGGAATTTTCGAAAAGGAAACAAAAATAAAAATTTTTTAATAATGGATTCGGAGCTGTCACTGATTCCGAGTGATAACTCGGAAAATGGCAGCGACGAAAACCTAAAGAAAAAAAGACGAAAAATTTTGAAGTCGCAGACGAAGAGGCAGCAGCAGAGACAAACAATGCTGCCGAACAATTCCGGTAAAAGAAATGATGGAGAAGAAGCCACGTACAGCGGCAGCGGAAACCTGTACGTGGAACTTGCTTCTTCCGAGGCGGCAGATCAGGCCGAAGATGAAGAAGAACTGGTCAAGAAAATAAAGGAAAAGGACGAGCTGGAGGAATTAATAAAAGCCCTCCAGCTGAAGCTGAAAAAAAGAAAAGAAGAAAAAAGAGTAGTAAAAGATGGTGAAGAAACTACAATGGAGAACAGGAAGTTGCCACAAGCGAAAAGGCAAATAGAGCAACAGCAGCAGCAGCAACCCAAACAGCAGCAGCAGCAAAACAAGCAACAGCATCAGCAACCCAAGCAGCAGCAGCAACAACAACAGCAGCAACAACAGCAGCAGCAACAACAGCAGCAGCAACAGCAACAAAAGAAGGAGAAGAAGTTTAGAATGCCTCCTATCAACATAACAGGAATGGACGCCGAAGATACGATCCAGGTATGTAAGTTGGCCGTAAAGGACAACTTTTATATTAAAAATAAAGGCTTTCGCAAGCAGGCCATCCACTGCTCATCAGTGGATGGCTTCACGCTTGTAAAAGAAAAGATGGCGTCAGCTGGGGCTGACTTCTATTCATATACTCCCAGGGGAGAAAAGGTTCAGACCGTTCTCCTCAAAGGATTGAGAGTCTCTGCTGAGCCGGAGGACGTATTGAAATCGTTGCGACAAACGAGCGTCGCCAACGTAGAGTTTTTGGGAGTCAAGCGCTTCTCCACTGTCCGGTCCAGGATGGAACCGGTGCGTTTGCTTCCCCTTTTCTTGGTCCAGGTGACACCAGAGAGCAGGCTTGAGAGTCTAAGGAGCATAAAGTTCCTTGACTTTCAGGCCGTCTCTTGGGAGAGGTTGAGGAGGAATAAGCAGATGCTTCTCTGTGCAAGATGCCAGAGATTCGGGCACGCTGCTGGAAACTGCAACATGCCGACTCGTTGCAGTAAATGCACAGAGGGGCATCTGTCTGCGCAGTGTCCTCTGGGTGAGGGAAAGGTAGAGGACAGATCTCGCCTGAAGTGCATCCATTGTGGTGCCAATGGACATCCTTCCAGCTATCGGGGTTGTCCAAAGGTCAAGGAAATGACCAAAAAACAAATGCAAAAGAAAACAAAAGTGGTGGATTCAAGGCCGATGCCGAGAATTCTTGCCACTCCTGTTACGCCGGTTGTCTCCTACGCCCAGATGGCGTCTGGCAGACGACAGGCACAACAGACAGCGCCAAAGGTAGCTCAGGCTACAGTAGAGGCTCCAAATGTGGGTTTCGCGGAGCTGTTGTCAATGATGGCCTCAATGCAGGCCCAGATGGCACAGTTCCAAAAAGACCTTGCGCGGATGGACCAAGTCCTTTCGTCGAGACCCGCTGGGTCAAGTGCGTATCCAATATAATGGATACGCCGGCAGCTGGAGACCTTTCGATCCTGGCGGTGAATTCGAATTCACTCGTCAGGATCGAAAGAAGGTTGGCTTTACTCAACCTGTTGGAGACCCATAAGCCTGACGTGTTAATGGTTAGCGAAACTAAGCTAAACCGGAAGCACATACTCAGGTACAAAGATTATACCGTTATTCGAAGGGACCGCCCCCACTCCACACAAGGGGGTGGGGTCGCTCTCTTCATTAAAAAAGGTATACGGCACAAAATCGTGTATTGCGGCGAATTGCGAACTTTCGGTGTACTGGAAGCGTGTATTGCGTGCATTTCTCTCCAAGGTGGAAGGAAATTGTACGTGGTCGCGGTCTATGCGCCAGACGCACCTCGGGCCACAGGTTTCATATCGGAGCTCGAGACTCTCTTTAGAAAACTTCGACTTTGCTTGGACGAAAACTATTTTATCATAGCCGGCGATTTGAACGCGAAGCATGAGGAATGGGGTAATTCTGTGCCAAATCAAAGGGGAAACTCCCTCCTTGATTGGTGGACGCAGCACTCTATTGAGTTCAAGCTGAATTTGCTTGCAACCGATAGACCATCATTTCCCAGAAGTGGGTCTTATTTGGATCTAATGCTCATTGACAGACGACTGACGTTACGCGATGTGGACAATGACACAAGGAACTGCTTAACAACGGTGGAGTACGACAGTGATCACTGTGGACTTGCCGCGGTTATTCAGTTCCCGAACGAGCTGGTCGAACTGGAGCAATTCGTGGAGACGGACCCTTACAATTATCGTAAGGCTCGTTGGCCGCGTTTCTCTAGGGCCTTATCCAGAGAACTACATTCGAGTGACATCACTCCACCCGCAAACAGAAACCTGACGAACGAAGAGGTTGACAGGTACCTCGTACGAGTGGACAATACAATAAAACGCACCATGGACACGACGCTTCCAAAAGTTGCACCGACCACAGATGGCGACATCTATCGGAACGCTACTATCGACGCACTGCACGTGAACAAAAGCAGACTGCTGTCGCGACTTAAGACACTTTACAGACGTTTTACGGACAGAGACGACCAGGAACTAAGGTCGCTCAAGTCGCAGATCAAAAACCTCCAGAAGTTAATTCGGATGAACTACCGAATTGCAGTCAATTCGTATTGGGGAGACAGGATTCGGGCTGTTCGTTCCAACGGTCCCGGTATGTTTCCCCAAATCAACCGAATTTTCCGAAGGAGGGATCACAATGACTTGGAGGCTATTCGACTTGACAGAACGACTGACAACGCGAACCTACTGACGTCAGTTGGTATAGATCCAGATGGGGCCGTGCTAGACAATGACTTCTTGGTTGTTGAAGATCCTCAGGAGAAGGTTGAAGCAATAGGAGCAGTTTTTCAGGAAGTGTACACGGTCAACGAGTCACGTTGTCCTAACCACGACTTGGAGAACAGAGCCTTGCTTAACCATTTCTATCTTCGAAATGAAATACAACAATGGCGTTCTGAGAATCCTGGTTTCACCAGGTTCAATGACGAAAATATGGCAAATAATGCTGTCGCCTATGGTGGATCCGATTCCATCCTCATTTCGAGGGAGAATCTCAAGGGCATCTTCAACAGCCTCAAGAACAAAAAGTCGACGGGAATAGATGGGATACCGAATATTGTGCTGCGTCATCTCCCCGATGAGGCGGTAGAGATATACACAATCCTATTCAACAATGCACTGAGTAATGCATATTATCCAGCGCATTGGAAGACGGCGGTAGTGAAACCCCTCCCCAAAAGGGACAAAGATTCCTCTCTTCCGAAAAATCTTCGGTCGATTAGTCTCCTTCCATGCATAAGCAAAGTTTTTGAAAAGATTGTCAATAGAGTTTTGATGCAGTGGGCTGAGGACAGAAAAATAATACCGAACAACCAATTTGGATTTAGGGCGAGGCATGATACTGTACATGCCGCGTCAAAATTGGTGTCCGACATTCAATGGAACAAAGCAAAAACCCAGTGCACCGGGGCCTGCCTCGTTGACTTGGAAAAGGCATTCGACACCGTATGGTTAGAAGGTCTTTTCCTGAAGTTGACGAGGATGGGTATAAGTAATTCGCTGCTTTACACGATTTATGACATGGTAACAGGTAGAAGTTTTGTTGTTAAAAGTGGACACACGACTTCTACCAAAGTTTTCCACATAAAAAATGGGCTCCAGCAGGGTGCGGTTAACTCACCAATCCTCTTCACTATTTTCACCAGTGAACTGATTGGCTCCATGCAGCACTTGATCGCATACGCCGATGATTTGGTGGCATATAGGGCAGCGCCGAAGGTTGAGGACATCAACATCCTCCTGCAACGGGACTTCGATAAAATTCAGCGATTTTGCGACGACTGGAAGTTGAAAATCAACTACCAGAAGTGTGAAACCATCCTTTTCCGAACTCCGTTATACAAGGCCTCAAGGGACACGAAAAAAAACTGGCGCAAGTTCGGCATAGTTGACCCGCATGGGGAGCCGTTAGCAGTGAAAAATGTAGTAAGATACCTAGGCATTTGGCTGGATCAGTATCTATATTTCGACAGACATATAGCTACTGCTCTGATGAAAGCTAGGAAGGCCTTCGCTGTGGCAAGGGGGTTGTTTTATAGCAGCCAACTTGATACCAGGGTGAAGGTAATCTGCTACATGGCCCTCATCCGGCCAGTCATGACGTACGGTTGTCCAGTGTGGTTCAACGTGAGTCCTTCCCAGATGGAAAAGATGAGGCTGTTCGAGAGGCAGTGTCTCCGAGCTTGTCTCAAGAAGTACAGAACCCCAGAATCTGAGTACAAGAAATTCTATTCCAACGAGTTCTTGTATAACGAAGCAAACGTGAACAGGGTGGATAATTTTATTATTAAGCTGATTCGAAGGCACGTTGCACGAGCCATGACCTCGGAAAACGAGCTGATATTTGGAGCTTACTACACCAATGAAGCATATCATGAGAACGCTCGCCGAAGTGGATTCATTCCGCCGGAGGCGTTCTTGTACCTTGACCGGATTGGCTTAATCCAGAATGCAGAGGGATGTCCATTGATCTACCACGTGGTGCGAAGGACAGTGGATAGGCGACTCCTCTACGAGGGCGATATCGCAAGCGTTAGTCCGAATGATCTCCGGTTCAGTAGATCTATCTCTGTTCGCGATAGAACGGAGTGTGACAAAGTTCCTGGGTTCTACTGGTGGTTGCAGCCCAATCAAACGTCCCAGCTGTCGCCAGCTTAATCAGCTAACTGTTGGTCCCTTACGGCCAATTTACATTTAGGTTAAGACATTAGACTAGGGTAAATTTAAGAAAAAAAAAATTAAAAATCCAAAAAAAATACAAATAATCTAAAAAAAAACAAAAAAAATAATAAAATAAAAAAAAAATAAAAAAATGTTGGATAGTTTAGTTTAAGTTAGTTAGGTAGGATTATTTTAAGTTAGGTTAAGAATATAAATTTAAAAAATGTTAGATTACTAAGTTTTTATTTAATATTTTCTTAGTATAAGTATTTTTTGAGTATTATTAAAAAATATATAAAAAAACACAAAAGAAGCCGAAAGGTAAAATTAATTAAAAAGTCCTAGATTAACTTAGAGTGCCCGCATAGGGCCAGTAAGATAGTATAAGAAACCATTTATTGTATATCTAGTTTAAGTATTTTTTCCTAGAAAATAAGATTTTTAAAGAAAAACAAAATAATAAAAAAATGCATTTAAAATGAAAAAAAAAAAAAAATCTCCCTAAACTACACTCTCAAATATGCAAAAGGTGTCATCACCAATGACGAATGATTACCACTTGTGACGCGTCACGTGCAACGAACACCCACGATACCACTTGTGTTTGTAACTCAATTGTACGCCAATTGTATTTTGCTGCTCTCATATGACATGCATTTCCATCTGCACAAGCTATTCTAAAAAACTGCATTCATTTTCACCAAAGTAGCTGCTTTACATCCGCTTCCAAGCGAAGGAGCTTGTTTTTGTTTGCCTTCGACATGTCACTTAGTATTCATGAGACGACCCATTCAATAAACAAATTCGTTCCTCAAACGATCATATCACGTCTTGTGTGTTCATTTACGAAACACTTTTCAATTTGCTGCGGATGGCATCGTTGCATCTGTGGAACATGCAAAAGTGCAACACACCAACCGGTTATCGTCCGTGTGTGCCAACCCGGCTTTTGTCTGCTCGAGCACAAACAACAGATAAATTGAAAGCGCAACTAAATGGAGGTGCATTAGCACACAGTCAAAAGGACACAGCGCACGAAACGAGAAAAGTCCTTCGCAACGGGGTGGAAAAAAGAGGAAAGAAAGAAAAACAGAAAATAGAACAAACTTTTCTCGTTTTCTTGGATAGTTATGTCCGGAAGAGTGACTTTTTGTCTGTCGTGAGATTGTAAACAGGAGCAGAGAGGGATCATGGACACAGACGCCGATGCAATGCAATGTCATCCTGATTACTGGTCAAACAACTGTCATCGAGTTAAGATCCACTGTAAGGCGGATTGGGTGGCCAGACGCTTTTGTCTTCTGGAAGAGGATTCGCTTCGCCTCAGGAGAAGACGTTTGAGTTTATGGACTTACGCTTCCAAAAACTTGTTTCTCTTTAACTTGTGCCGTCCTTGTAATCCTTTGGATCTGGTCTGGGCACTATGTATGGAATAGTGTATCACTCTCTCTGGGGTGCATGTTCTTGCTGGGGAAACACAAAAAGCCAAACTCCTCTCGTATTGTTTGCGCCCCAAACCATGTTGCAGCTATGTCACCAACTGGCTAAGCAGGGGATTATGTCAGACTGCTTCCTTAATCGTGCCGTCGGGTCCTTTCAGTGGACATTCCGGATGACTAAATTGGCTCCGAGCCATGGACGGTTGGGTGGTTGAAGTGCTCGCTTGTGTAGGTGAGGAGAAGGCGTTGCTGGCGTGTTCTATAATTAATCATGAACGAGTGGATGGGGAAAAGGTCATGTAATTACTTGACAGATGACCCGCAATTATGGATCGATGTGGGGAATGATGAAAGATGACTTGCGGGTGGTGGTGGTGGACGTCATCGTCGTGAGCGATGATTGAACATGGAAATGGGGGTCGAGGGTGAGTAGATCAATTGAGCTTCAATCCAAAATGAACAACTTAAGAATTGGATCAAATTGAAGCCGGTCAAGGAGGCTTAGAAGAACATTAAGAGAAGTGTAAAATAAAAACAAGCATTTGAAAGTTGCTTCCCTGCAAGGACTAGAAAATGTAATGAAATATTATGTCACTCATCTCAACTCAAGCATTTCCTCATATATTCTGAGTCAATGTTTCAACAGTTGATTGGCAAAGTCGACAAATTAAGGAATTGGCTTGAAATTTAGTGATCAATTCGGCCTTCAAGTGCTTGAAACCGGCGGCGCTACAGTCCGAGGTGGACTTGGGTCTACCTCCTCAGAAACCACTCGTGTTGTGCGTGCTATTGTTCTGTTACGAGCGGAAGCGACCTACAGTTTAATGCCGACTCCGAACGGCGAGATTGAAAAGCTTTTTTTTGGACAGAAAGAGGTGGAGCAGTGAAAAAATGTTTGATGTTTTTTTCGAGATTCGAACCGAAGACCTCGAGCGTAGGAGTCGACGCACCTACCCACTACGCCACTACGCCCCGAGAATAAGTTGCTCTAATAAGAAACAAGTTAGCGCAACCATTCCGTAAGTACGTGTGTTGACTCCAACGCTCGGAACCACTCAACCTCTTTCGAGTCACTGACAGCGCTCAAAGAAAATAGCTGTCTAAAAAAGCATTTCACACTTTGCCGTTCGATGTTGGCATTTAACTGCAGGTGCCCTTCACTCATAAGGGAACAATATGACCCACAACACGAGTCGTTGCTGCACAAGGTTAGGTTAAGTGATTAAAATGGATGCATTCGTCAAAGTCCAGGGATGTCACACGGAACGGCTTAGAATGATTTAATTCCATTGTTTTAGGGTCTTAGCACAAATTTTGAGTTACACTCAAGGACGATAACAGGATACAAATTTTTATCGAAATTTTCTTAAGCTTATTATAAGAGTTTGAAGCGCCCTTTGATGGATCTCTGCACGTTTACACAGGCGAATCAAAAACGAAGGTGGGGATGACAATAGTAATAAGATGTCACTCATCTCAACCAGCTTAGCATTCGGTAGACCTGGACCATAGAGATATTCCAGGCAACAGTAAAGCGGACAAACTTGCAAGGCATGTAACCATATTACCAAGCTCTACTGTACTGTACTGTACCGAGTTGTTCAGAATAGCTAGATCCAAAGCGATCGAAAAACTGATCTCTCAATAATCGGCTTTATGGTAGGTATCATTTTAGGGCACTGCCAATGGGGAATATTCCAAAAGACTGAATGTTATTACCAATGACACTCTTTTTCAATAAATATGTTTTTGGGGATAAGTTTCACCATTATCAAGACAAACGCATTTTCAATAGCAACATCTGGTAGCAAAGACGGAGACGATATAATTTTCCACATTTTCCTCCATCGCTTTGCGTGCCAGATTTATGAATTAAGATGTAAACACATCAATAAATTGATTTAACAATTTTACTTGTGATTACGGTTGTGTTTTTCTTACACAGGCCTACATAATTCATCGTACGACACCCACATAAATGCTCCCTTTCAGTACCAACCGTATTTGGTAAATAAACTGGGCAAGTACGGGAGAGGTTCCGTCGCATAAACATTTTTTGAAAGAATCATTTCTGAGTATTATGCGACGTGTTCAAACTTTATTACAAAGCTGAAGAGTAACAGAGCCGCAAGCTCAGGTGGTTTGTGATCAGAGTTCAAAGCTGGCGGTGATATTCTGGTGAGGAGCACGCACCAGATCATTTGTAAAATTTGGGAAGACGAAAGCATACCCGACGATTGGAATATCAGCTCCATATGTACCATTAATTCATTAAATTGTATACTTAATTAAATTGAACTGATGCCAAGGTGTAAAACAGTTATCGAAGACAGTTATTTGCCACCATAAATTGATTTTTTGTAGTTTTCTTGCATGTAATTATATTGAAAATTGCAATTGTTTTGTCGCGCACCATTTAGAGGTTACAGTTGCAAATCCACGCAAAGTACTAACATTTTTATACGATTTCAAAAATTATTTATTTTTTGTAAAGTACTGCTCAAGTACTTTAGTAAAAAGGACTTGAACTTGATTCAATTAAACTACCAGTACCAAGGTACTGAAGTACAAGTACAAGTACAATTCCAGGTACTGGTACTTATGCTTGTACTTGATTTTATACAGCCCTGGTAGTTTTCTTTCAAGTACTTGAGCAGTACTTTCAAGTACTTGAGCAGTACTTTCAAGTACTTGAGCAGTACTTTCAAGTACGTGAGCAGTCTTGCTTTCAGTGTCTCAAAACTCATAACTGTGCGTAGATCGAAATTGATAAGGTAAGCTAGTACTTACGACTAATTGCTAAATCCTTTTTAATAAAATAATTGCCAATATTTGATATAATTTAAAGTACTTGAAAGTACTTGCAGATACTTGAAAGTACTTGTAAGTACTTGTAAGTACTGGTCAAGTACTTAAGTCCTTATTTATGTACTTAAGTACTTAAAAATTAATACTTATGGCGAATAAAGAAAAAAAAACAAGTACCACTGGACTTCATTCTTTTCAAGTACAAGTACCGCCGTACTGAAGTACAAGTATCAGTACTCGATACTTGTCTCTGCATCTTGATGCTGGCAACACTGAAATTTATAAAAACCCCAATTAAGTTTCCATCTTCCCTAAAACTCCTCCTTAACAAGCTCTAGAAACGTTTTAAAATACAAAACCCGCTTAAAAACCTGGGTGTCCCCTTTGAAATCAAATAAAAGACACACAGAACACAGTTCCACGCTTATCCTCGCAAATCTTCTACAGGAGATTAGTAAATCATTTACAGAAGCCGAAGAGGAAAACCCAAGATATTCCGCTCTAACGACCACCTCCAAGGAAAACTTGAGCATTCACAATGGTCCTTCAAAGGACATCCTCTGAAGTCAAATTCATTTTCTCTTGTCCGACAAACATCATTAACATCGCTCATCGCGGCTAACTCAGTTATCTCTTCGTTCCAGGACCTCATTATGCACTCACCCGTCCAGGTGCAGCAAATTACCACCCCCGCAAGGACTTATTAGCCCCCGCCCACTCGAAGGGACTAGGATTCCATCCCAGCCACAACTATTGTGAGGTGAATGTTGTGTCCCTGCGTTGGCGTTGTCATCAAGAATGCTAAGTAGTCCTTGGAAGACGGAAAGGACTACAAAAGTGAATCAAGCAAAATGTCTCGTAATGGCGGTCCAAATGAAGCAGGCCCCCCGGGACAGAGGAGCAAAAAATTGAAAATCAACTCAACGCACTCCCCACCATGCATTATCCTCAACACGGATAAGAGCTCGTCTTTCCCTCATTTGTCCCCAACCGCCACTGTCGCCGCCTACTCAAAATCTGTCCAGGTGTTCGTCGCCTCTGGTATGAGCTGGATAGCTCCAAGGAATGTGCTGGGGAGTGGTGGCTCCTGTGTTTACAGCCACCCGATGTGTGTGCGGTTATGACATGAAAAGAGAGGAGAAAAAGGTCACGCAGGCATGAACTCAACGTTTCTGGTTACAAATTGAAAGAGTATTCTTTAAATTCTCACCCAGAGGGGAAAGCGGGGGAGTGGCACGTTCCACTACAGTTGGAATGAATGAGATTTTCCTTTTTTCGTCGGGGAACAAAAAAAAAGAGAATGTTTGACAACTCGAACAAATGAATGGGCCCTGGAACTCTGGGAATCTGTGCTGGAATCTCGGCGCACATGGGCAGGCACACACGTGTGGCGGAGTAGGATTGACTCACTTTGAGGGCTTTGTGCAGTTTCGCTCATGCATCGGGTGTGCGCCTGTTGCCGAAAAGATACTCCGTTTTGTGAAGAATTTTAATTAAACTTGCCATTCGGCGGGATTCGGAAAGTCACCGGGGAGGGGGTTGGGCAAGCGGCTGCCTGACAGACGGAGGTATCCCGGATTCGAATGAATGTGCTTGGAAATTTTGTATGCAACCATAAAGCTTGGTGGCTTCGCTTTTAATTGCTACTCGTCTAATCAGAGGATGTATGTAAATGTGTCTCGCATTTGCATAAGCTCTGAAAGGACTCGGACGAGTGGATGTCCTTAGCAGTTGGACATATTTTCTGTGGAATTCTGTGGTGTGGAGATCTTTAAAATTGAGAGCGTGTACAGTTTACGAGGGGATCTGATGTCTGCTTGGATAATGAGGGTCTTGGAGATCCTTATTTATCCTTGACAATTATACGTCTGGGATTATTATTTACTGCTGAGAGATTGCAAGGAATGTCAGAGACATGAGAACAGTCGACGTCGGTTCGATGACATCAACTGGACTGTGAGGAGAGGATCTGGAGACAATCGCTTATGCGGCAAATCCTTAAGAAAAACACACCCTCAAAATGACAACTCAAAGAATTCATACTCGAAACTTAAAAATGTCCTTATAAATGACGGTTTAATTTAGGTAAGGTACAGTTGGCGGCAGACTGCTATTGGACTAATTGTGATGGCTTGCATGATGGAAAGGATGATCTCATTTAACCAAGTTTACAACTAAGCTCATTCACTCTAGAATTGAACGCTCTCAGATATGTTTTTGAATTTTGAAAACGACATTTTATACCACCGCTCCTGAAAGAGTTAAGTGAGCTTAGTAATCAAAGGGTCCCTCCTTTTTAATCCAGAGATTTCCTTCATTAACCTGCTTTCCTTTCTATAGATGAGTTAGTGTATGCGCTTAACCAGGTCATGTCTAAATGACTTTAAATTTCTATAATAGAAGCCTTCTTTCACTTCGGTCTCGACATTGCTATCTTGACCTCCTTTAGATTGAGGACGCGACATTACGGGGGAAATTGCTTGGTTCAATCAGCTTGAACTTGAACTTTCTAAATCAATAGCATCGACCGCAACACTACAACCAGCTGCCGATACTCGCCTTGTCCTTGTGTCCACTGCTTCTTCGAGTGGCGCCACAGTCCAAGGTGCTTCCACTTGAGGATTCCTTTTTCCTTTCATTCGTACCTGCGCACCACCATATTTCAAGATCTTTCTTCTAACTTCTTCTTTTCTGTTCGTACAGCTCAAGAGCACCTCTTGTTGTCGATAGAGCCTTAGAATATTTTCGAAATAGAAACACTTGAATGTGATACGATATTTTATTTTAACACAGGGAATAGTGGACTGGTTTCGTCGATAAGTGGATGTGTGAGACGAAAGAGGAAAATTCATATCCTGTAGCAGTTGTGTGGTTGTTTCATTGTCGTTCTTAATTAGATGCCTTTGACACGAACTTGAATGAGTTGCGAGAATTCTCTGTAATTCTCTTTTGTGGTTGCCTTTCGCTTTTTTTTGGGAGGGGATTTTTGGAACACTACTGGACTCAGGCTCAAAGCTGGTCCTTTGTACTACCAGGTTAGAGGTGAGGGAAGGCCGTCCTTCTTCGGGGTAGTGACAGAGTGGAACGTTAGACGTGGCTAACGTCTTTGCTAATGGGCTATCTCCCACAATATTTCGCCGAGGGTGATAGCGAATGTCATGTCGATAGACATGAGGGGTGGGCAGGCGGACTAGTGCCAACAACAACAGGCACCCTCGGGTTCTTGACGAACCTGCATCGCCGAACGACACTGGAAGGGTGTTGTTTCGTGTGGGGCTAAGCTAAGTAGTTTTAGGGTAGATTATGTTTCCAGTCTCTTTTGGTGGTAAATGCATGCACCTTGAACACCTTTCTTTCCTTTTTTATTGCGCAGGTCAAGTTGACATATAGCCTCCAAGCGGCGCCCCCTGGACTGCCATCACATCAACCGTTGTGAGGTGAACCAATATATGCAGCGAACACCCTAGGCAAGAGGACTAGGAAGTCAAAAATTCGTCGACTGTACTGGCTCGGCCACATCGAGCGCATGTCCAACGCTCCAGTTAAGAGGGTCTTCGAATCCGAGCCTCCTGGTTCGAGAAGGAGAGGAAGACCGAACCTCCGGTACAAAGACCAAGTCATCGCGGATGTAAGACAGCTTGGTTTTGATGACTGGAAGCAGCGTGCCAAGGACCATCAACGATGTGTTGTTCCAGCAGTGGTTTGGGAGCTGCTTGTTCGTGCCAAGGAAGTTCCAGGTCGTTTAACTATGACTAGTTTAGCACTAGTCGTTTAATTTGAAAGACGTTACAGGTCCGATCACTGAGCTGGTTTTACATCGACTAACCTGACATTTATTCATCTCTGTTACATGTGTCTGTGTGTGTTACTGTGGTATATCGTACGATGGTGTTTAACATTTTGTTTCGTTTTATTTCTCGACAGGGTTGCCACACTAGCCTTGTTCAAGTGCTGCTTTAAATGACAGTTGAGCTGAAAGTAGAATAACTCTGGATGCCCTTGCCCGATTTCGATGGAAAGTTAGGTCGAATCTGCATTTCCCTAAAAAACCCCCACAGCATCAAGAATTATGAAGATATCTGAAGTTGGTTTATTACTGAAATTGAAGCCCAGCCAGAAGATGCTTCACTCCGTCGTCGATAAACAAAGACGATGGGTACCTTGGAAGCCAACAATTACCATTTTATTGTCGATTGGCAGCTACAGCTACTGCTACCTAACTGGTCCAAATCTCTGCTTTGATTTCAACACCATCTAAGCTTACCCATTCAACCACGAACTGTATGCGCTGTACAGCGACATGAGTCTAGCCAGGCGTCTACGGATCCAAGGCCTAAGATAGGACAACTTAGCTCCGGCCCGAAGAATCTTCGGATAAGGTGCAGCACACAAGTCGAGGGGGACCTCGGCCGGCTTGATGTGCGACCTGGAGACAGCTGGCGAGAGATCGTGCTGGCTGAAGAGGCATATTGAGTGAGGCCCAGGTCCACCTAAGAAGAAGAAGAAGAAGCTTACCCATTGGAAATCAATTCTCAACCATCGAGTGCACCTCCGCATCACCAATCGATTGAAACAAATGTCAGTCGTGAAGGTATGTAGATAAAATAATCATTTATTCACTATTTATCTTTCACATCACTAAACAGCTATTTCTCAAGGAATCACAATAAAATAGGACTAAGAGTTCATAGAAAATCGTTTAATAAAAAATAACCTGAATCAACTGTTTCGCTTGAAGTCGCTGGCTACAATACCAAAGGAGTCACACACTCCTTATCCCGCAACACCTGGAACGACAAGAGTCCCATCAAATACAAAACTAACTGCTTTTTACTTAAAATTAAGGTAAAACCAAAGAAAACATTACAATACTTCACAGATACAGACACAGAGACAGAGTTACAAAAACAAAACAAAAAACAATCACATGACGACCGTCTGCTGGTCGCTGCACGCTATAGCCTAGGATGTGTTACACAATGGAGCACAGAGCATGGAGCACGGAGCACGGAGCATGAAGCATGGAGAATGATTTCTGGTGATTCTGGTGAGTGTGGGTTGATTATAATGCCTCGTCGGCCACTTTGTTGCCGTCTAAGTTGAGATTATTGTTTGTACAACAGGAACTGTTGGCCGTCGTGGTGGTGACCACCACCACATTGCCACCATTCTTAATACTATTAGTAACTGAAGCACTGACGGTTGTCTGGTGCTGATGCTGCTGCTGGGGTTGGAGCGGCACTTGCTGCTGCTGCTGTTGCTGGTGATGTTGTTGAGAGCCTGTCATCGCGTCTTCCATCAGCGGCTGATGGATGCGTGAGTTGTTGATGGTCTTGCGACGGAATATCCTGGCGGCACTGGTGAAGTTTCTCGTTGCACTGCTATTGCTGCGAGGACGTCCGTGGAGATGATGATGATGATGCTGACCAGACGATGAGGTGGAGAGGACAGCGCTGGATGCACGACGCGATGGCAGCTCCTTTAGTCATACCTTCTCTTCACCCGGCATGGGGGGACCACATCGGACGAACTGCAATCAGAATAACTGTGATTTTTGAGAATATTCTCATTCACACCCGCAACAAGATCAGATGGATGATGGTAACCCGGTGGTGGGGTGGCACAAACAAATTAAAGCACATTCAATGCGATTTTCTAATTAGCGACAAAGCGAAGCCGGGTTAGATCAGAGGGAGGGGGGATGTGAATTATTAATGAGATTTTTGTTCCCCTCCACTGAGCGGGTAACCCTTTCGACGACTGGATGGAAGGGAGGAGGTCCGGCTAATCGAATATAGGAATGATCCCGGAGGGTGTTCCGCAGAAATTGACTTGTTAGCGATGGAAATTCGCCGAAGGACGACTGTTGTTTTGAGCTTCTCCCCATTGGCAGATGAAATTCCCGGCAACCCTGACAGGGGATGCCCCAGGAATTTCGAATATTGATTTCTTTTCGTGAGAGGGGATCCGGGTTTATTAAAATGAACCGTTGAATTATTAAAAGCGAACATAGAGGGGGTGGGGCCCTTGCGTGCTATTTCAAGAATTAATTTAATGAGCTCTGCTGAGGCGCCTGTCCACAAGAACCGATGTAGGATGCGGAGCAAACATTCGATATGAAGTTGTATGTGAACGCTTAGGAAGATTAGGAATGTGGCTGTTCGAGGTCGGTTGACATGACAAAGGATGCGAAGATGTCTGGACCGCAGAGAAGTAGTTTGCCAACTTTTAATTTCATTTAATTTGAGATTGTCACCGTCGTCAACGAAGGATTTTCAAATATTTGTCAAGAGAAACGAGCACAAAACCCTTTTTGGAGAAGCAGTTATGCACTCTTATTGGGCATTCTTTGAGATGGACTTCGAAGGAATTGACGCTCATTTCATGCGTGCCTCGCTATCTGTTCATTTTGAAACACCGCCTATACAGGGATAGGCAACAAATGGGGTTCAGAGCATTTGAATTGACCAAACGATTAAGAATCAAACCCAAAATCCCATTAGGGACTAGAGAACGCATTTTATTTTTGCTCGATTTAGGCCCAATTTGGAGTACCAATTCCAAGCAATTTTAAGCCATTTTTTTGTGACTTGGTCTACCACTAAAAAGAAAGAAACTCAATTTGAGTCGCAAAAGCACGGTCTTCCCTTTCTTAGAGCAAACATTTTTCTACGCCTAACCGGCCTAAATTTTGTGAACGTTACTTATGGGTTCAAATTTGGAACACAAATGAATCTGTTTTTTTTTCCATTTTTATAGACACCAACTGGAACAAGAGGAACAATAAATGGTGCATGGCTGCGTTCAAAATTTCATTTCTGATCAAATTTTGTGAAAATTCGGAAAAAATCCAAAAATCCTAAAGAAAGAAATAGAGGACGAAGCCGTTAGCTAAATGAGCGATGGCTTAATCTAGGCATTGGGTCAACGACGAGAGCCGTATGGTCGGTGCTAAACAGGAACAAATCATTGTCAGTGATTAGCAAATATCGCAAGGATATTCGAATGGTTGTGGAAATCCTTACCGGAGATTGTCCGATAGGCACCCATGGGTTGGTATCCTCTACAGCGACTATTGTAGAAGTTGCAGGACGAGGAGGAAATAGAGTCCGTGCGCCACCTGCTTTGCGATTGTCCAGCTCTACGGGGAAGGAGACTGGGCAGTAACTTTTTTGAGGAGTTGGAAGACCTGAATAAAATAGGGCTGAGGCGCCTTCAGAGATACATACAACAATCTGAATGGTTCTAATCAGCAGTGGTAATGTACGTCTCACGGGATACATCCTATTCCCCGGTACAATGGACCCAAACTGTTGGTCTACATGAGTCGCGACACTAGTCGCAAGGGCACCATTCAACTTACCCACCTACTTATGGGATTAACTTCCTCACCACGTAAAACACTCTTAGTTCAGCGACGAGTAACAATCTCGTATACGGACGGATATACTATTGGAGATTTGTTGGACTGAAGCGCCACAAGAGGTAAAAAGAGGGCGAAGGATAAGACATGCAACGCTGCTCCATTGTGACCTATTCGCAAATTTGTCCCAAACAGCCTCTTAGGCATTTTCTGCGTCATGCGTCTATCGAAATCGATTCTAATTTGGACATGATCCGCTTACCTCAAACCCAATGGAGGCACACTATTGATGACTCATACCACAAGCATAGCCAACATATGTCCGTTCTTTCACGCAGCTTATCTCAAATTCAAGGCAACACATACGTCCGCGTCCACCGTACACTGGACATCACTGCCTCCACCTGCTCTCGGATTCCTTATCAAAATAAATTGCTTAGCTGACCTTGAGCATTATGAAAGCCTCAATGAATACCAATGATTCAAATCCATAGATCCTTCGATGACAATGTGATTGCTTTACGCAGCCAAATCCCCAACGAATAAGCAACATTCTCACGCACCCTCTGGCATATCCTAGTCAGACCAACAACTCACTGATCCCCTGCTCACGTCGTTCACATACTCTGTCGTCCAGAAAGTCAGGCATGCATTTAACCACTGGAAGGTGGCTCGCTGGACAATCCACCATCGTGACGTCTTACCTATCGGAAGCGAGCAGAGAGCATGCCGCCGCTGTGCGGTTAATGACTCCACCACAACATCCACTAACAGCCACATCGGAAGGGAGGACTTCAGGAAATCGGTGGGAAAGCCAACAAATTCCGGATGTGTACTCGGTTAAGTTGGACAAGGACGGCAATTATTGAGGTTAATTAGAGACAACCACGCACATGAACTAAGCAAGCACACGCAAGGCACCGTCACTACCGTTAAAAGCCCCTCCCCCAATCCCCCAATCCCCCTTTACCCAACCGTCAATCAGCGACCGCCACCAGAAGCGATATACGCAAGCAGAAAAATCTTACCGAGACCTGAGTGCCAGTGTAGGAGTTCGAACGCGGCCGATTGCTGTAGAACATGGTCCTCCATTTGCGCTTCACCTGGGCGATCACCTCTCCATTGAAGAAGCAGAAGAACGTTGCGACGCACAGACCCTGCGAACGAGAAAGAAAAAGAAAAGAGAAATTTCAATAAATCATCAAATGAACTGTAAGTGCTGTGGGTGGGAGTGTGAGGGAGGGACAAGCAGACTAGAAAATGATGATACCATCCCCAGGGGTGTCCTCGATTTCAGGTGAAAGAATGGGCCATCACTTGAGTCCCCAAGCGGAACCGCAAAAGTGTTGACAGTGGCGGAACTCAAGAGCGGCTGCGGCTGAGAGGGGGCTTAGTGGCGGGTGTGGGTGGTCGGTAAGTTTATGACAACGACGTCGAACGTAAAAGCGAAGCAAGTGCCAATAAAATGTATCGTATTTGCGCTTTTCATGTGAATATCCTTTTTCCCTATTAAGCGCGAAACACTTTCAGCGCGGAGCTTTATGGATTGCATTGGCGGCGGTTAATGGCCGAGACCAGAGCACAAGACATTGTTGGCATGCGGCGCAATGAAGGCGATGGGATGGCATATAAAAGGTGATTACCGCGAGAATATGGAGCATAATCGTGTCCTTTAGCGACGCACTTTATGGGCTGACAAAGCACTGACGAAAGACAATGCTCGAGGGAGAGGCTGTCTTGCTGTTGTTGACGTTGGATGGGGGCTTAATGTGCATTTCTGCTCTCATGCGAGTGATGACCTCGAAAAGGGGTTGAAATTTACTGAAGAATTAAAAGTGGAACTCACGTTGTTTATGGTTTACGAGTACATTTGAGGGGGATTCTTTGCAGGTGGCAGTGGCCTTATACATCTGAAAATACTGTAGTTGACGTCAGAGGATGTGGGCGGTGCTTCCTTGGGAGAAAGGCGTTGTGTCCTTTAAGACTGATTGAGTGTCGTTTTATTTCCGGGTTGTCTAGCATTAGTTTGATGAATTTCTTAGTACCACTTGATGAGAAGTGAGGGCACAAGTGGATCTCCGGTCGGATATTTGGACAAATTTTCATTGATTGAAGACCACATACTTAAGTGGTATGAGTAGCGTACAGCGTCATGAATATGTTGGTTCCAATCACATTAGGACTTGTAAATCGTATGGTAAGAGCACAGGGCGAAGAATGTTCGATTTAGATTTCGTGGGACAACACAACACAGACGGTTATGAATTGGGTGATCCACGCTGGCTGAGGGGAACTTTAATCAAATTGGTGTGCGTAATTGAGTACATTCAACGAGAGATCATTCCAGCTGGAAGATCTTGTTGTTTGATGTCCAAATTCGCTCTAGATTGCAGCTCCACACAATTTGACCCAACCGGTATTGCTTTTTGCACATAGTGGAATTATATTGAAACATCTATTTCAGTCCATACCACAAATCTATTATAGCACTCGTCATGATCTCCTCGAGCAACAATATTTGAGAATTTTCTATTGACAGGTTCTCTCCTGCTGCTGGGCTATTCAAGCCTAATACCTTCGTATTCACTATCATCGAAGTTCGGTATTGATAAGGAAAAATAAGAACGACTTTCTCAGAGTCTCGTTGCCGCACCTACACCTACCGATCCTCACCTTTTCTCAAAATTTGTAAAAAAAAAAAGTGGCCGACGAATGGTCGCTCCCGAACATCCACTGACTTCTGTTGAAGCTGAAGGGTCTGAACCGTCTTCAATTAAACTGCAAGCAGTTGCATTAAGTCACTCAATGTTTACCATGCAGTTTTAGCTTGCTTTTGTGAAATCGAATCTGGTCCAGTCACCATTTGCCGTTGGGATCAAATTAACGGCACTGGAGCAGGTTGCTACCTGGCAGTACAATGGACCAGTTTTGAGTCTGAGTGCTTCAGGAGTGCTCCAAAAACCGTCCGAAAAAAAAAGAGTCACTGTCTGTCAAGATCGCCATATTGTTCTCATATTCATTGCGATATATTTCATTTTATTCACTTTGCAGGCAACATTGCTGAAGACATTTTGAAACTAGAGATAAGCTAGACCAAGTGTCAGTATTAATTAGGACATCGTGGAGTTATTCTCCCTATAAGATGGTATAGCTGTGATTTATCTTTTGTGTTGAAAAATATCATAGCCTTCCGAAGAACTTGATAAGTACTTAGCTGGTGACAGAGGTCTCGTCTTTAGATAGTCTTTATGCAGTTGCATTTTCCATTCGTCTCCATTTTTTTTCTTAAATGGTTAGGGGTCTTCTATTTGAAGAAGAAACAACCAAACACCATCCCGAGCATAAAACGCCTCATTTATTGCCTGCATCTATTGCATTGTCATCCTGTTAAGATTCGATAATTTTTAGATCACAGCTGTGATGTCCGAGCAACTTGAATCAAAACACCGATCAAAATCATGATCTCCAAGACATTTTTTTTTAAATGTATTTTTTTATTTTTATCTTTATAACAACTTTACTTTACTTAAACTAGATATGGAACAAATGGTTTCTAATACTATCTTACTGACCCTAACCTAATTCCCTAACTTAAATGCGAGTTGGCCGTAAGGGACCAAGAGTTAACTTTTTAAGTTGACGACAGCTGAGAAGTTTGATGGGGCTGCAACCACCAGTAAAACCCCCGAAACTTTTCACAATCCGTTCTGTCGCGAACAGGGATGGATCTACTGAACCCGAGATCATCCGGACTAACTCTTGCGACATCGCTTTCGTAGAGAAGTCGCCTATTCACTGTCCTTCGCACCACGTAATAGATCAATGGACATCCCTTCGCGTCCTGGATTAAGCCAATCTGGTCAAGGAACAAGAACGCTTCCGGTGGAATGAATCCGCTTCGGCGAGCGCTCTCGAAATATGCTTCATTGGGGTAGTAGGCTCCAAATATCAACTCATTTTCCGAGGTCATAGCTCGTGCAACGTGTCTTCGAAACAGCTTATTAATAAAATTATCCACCCTGTTCACGTTTGCTTAGTTATAAAAGAACTCATTGGAATAGAATTTTTTGTACTCAGATTCAGACTCCTTGAAACAAGCCCAGAGACACTGCCTCTCAAACAAGGACTCACGTTGAACTACAGTGGACAACCGTACGTCATGACTGGCTGGATGAGGGCCGTTTAGCAGATTACCTTCACCCTGGTATCAAGTTGGCTGCTATAAAACAACCCCCTTGCCACAGCAAGGGCCTTCCTAGCTTTCGTCAGAGCAGTATCTATATGTCTGTCGAAATATAGATATTGACCCAGCCAACGATCTACAAGACTCTCATCCTTCCAGTACCGCTATATGGAGTCGAATGCTGAACGATATGCAAGAAAGTAGAGCTGATCTGGGGTGACTTTAAAAGAAAGTGTGCCGCGAAAATTTGGGCCTATTTGGTAGGAAAGTGAGGACATTTGTTACTGCAACCTCTATGAGCTATAATTAAACTGAATCGGTCACATCGAGCGCATTAAAATCAGTAATCCGACTAAGATAGCCTTCGAGTTCGAAAATCATGCTTAAAAAGGAAAAACAGATCTTTCGATAGATCAAATGATCGCCAATGAAAGACAAACTGATCTTCGTGACTGAAAGCTGGATCGTCAAGGGTGGTAGACAGCATTAGCGTAGGCTCAGAGCTTCCATAAGTTGCTAGTCTAAGAGATGAGGAAGTAAGTAAATTTGATAGTCTGGCCAAACTATATCAGTTTTGATGCCACCTTGCAACGTCGCTTAATCTTTAGTAAACATTGAACTCTTTTTAACCCGTAAGCACTTCAAATGCCATGTCGCCTTATTTGTAGCTCGGTATTGACTCGTATGAGTTGATTCACTCCGTCTGTTTCTCTACCATTTTAAGTCTCCACATTCAGCGAGAAAATTCAGTTTCCCTACCCCATTCCCAACACAACCAGCAACTTTGGCCTCTGCTCGCGACCTAAGATATGCTTGGCATGAATTTAAAGTTAAAACCGGGAGAAGACTCCGGGGAATATTTTAATCCAATCTCGGAATGTGGCCAACACCTACCTCCTTCCATCGGCTGAATCCAAATTAAAACAAAACCAAACTCAGAAACTGCTTCCAAAAGGTTCCCCTTCAAAATGCCACAAAAAAGCAAGGGATGGTATCTCCTCTTTTTTTTTCGAACACCCTCCGGTTGAGCAAGGTTAGCCACCATGTCGTCCACTCCATTGTCCTTCGCCAGAAGGGAATTGTTCCCGTTTTTTTTTGCATTTTTTCATAAATATAATTAAGGAAAACCTGCCCACAGTGGCGTTTAGGGACTCCAACAGAAGGCAAGGATTTCATTTGTTAATTGAGTTGTGGCCACATAATTGAATGAAACCAACTCGAAGGACTCGCTGGCATTTTTTCTCGGCCTCGGCCATGAGCATCCTGTTTACAATATAAATTCGATTTAAATAATTTTCCCGAGTGTACTTGATGCAAGTTCATTTTCATTGTTATCGAAAGGTGCCCTTGTTCTCTGCTGCACTCATGTGGGTGGATGCAACTGGAAAGGACATCCCCTTGTAGGGACTTTTTCTCGATTCTCCTTAAAGCGCATGAGGAGAGAAACGTGTTCCTCTCGTTGGCGTTCGCAGGAGATGCAGAAACACGATACAATGTGATTATGGAGGAAATATTGCCCCGAAGCACGGGGATTGTAGACAAAGGAGTGGGATACACAAGATGCCGCTTAAGGAGGTGCAATTCTTGCACTGAATAGGACATCGCTGCACAAAGCGATTGTCTGCAATTGAAGGAAAAGCTGGTGAAGTATCTTCCTTTTGCGTTGAAATTCTCTGGAATGGAATGCCATATTGTCATGGCGGTTGGGGCTGGGATGGCGTGGGAAGCATCCTTAGACGGTTGAGTCCGAGATCTTAATCCTTTTTCCTTTGCCTTAGGAAAAATGGGATTGCCTTAGAACGGGGAATCAGTTTTAAGCAATTCCTTGGAAAGTTTTCAAAACGAATTAAGCTCCAGCTCGAAGGACCGTTAATTCGATTTAGAAAAGAAACGTTGCGATGTGCACAAAATGGAGCTCAAAATGATTGTGTGTAATGTAATAATGTTCGGATGACAATAAATGGATATGTCAAAGGACGTGAAACTGCTTTCAAAGATTGTTCGAGACGAGATTACATCACAGGAAGTAGGTGAACTTCTGCCTGCTACGAGGGAGAGATCGTGTAAGCATATAATCGGTGCACATATCCTTTTAGAGGAAATAAGGAAATAAGACTCCTGTGTAACAAGGAGATAGGATTCAAAGCATAATCATTCACGACAGCGTATTCATTTGGAGCATGAGGGAAGGAAAAAGGCTATGATTCATCAAAGTGGTCCTGGAAATGTGAGAATGTTCTATTAAATTGCACTGCATAGAGCGAAGAAGAGAAATTTTGGGCCAAAGGATACAAGACACCGTCAGTTACAAATGCTTGATGAAACTAACTCAAAAGTCCAAGAAAGAGTTGCTCCTGAGGTCTTTCTTCTACAATGAATTCCCTTCTCAGAAAGTGCGCTTCGAAAACTCCCATGATTATTTCCGAAGTCGTTAAATTTAGCAACTTCAACCATAATAAATACAGAGGGAGTAAAAATCCCCCTTTAATAAGTTTCACCCTCCTTGGCAATATTTTTCGAGTCCTTGTTCTTATTTTAATGACAACGAAATTTTTCAGAATCTAAGCATTAAGTAAACGTGTTCCACTGCTGCTATTCTTGGAATTGTGCCCGCTGCGGAGTTGGGGAAAATAATTTCCGGTACATAATTTTATTTGCTTTTTTCTCAAAGCATCTTTACTCTAGGAATGGAGAAAGGAAGGAGGAGAATGTATTTAAGCACCAGTCATCGTCAAGTTTTCAGGCAACAAATCAAACGATTGGCCCTTTTTCCCCTAGCAATTAACGATTATTGGTTTCGTTGCATCCTTACTTAATTTATTTCATGAATTTAGGCCCATCAGATATTGTCCTGTTTTTCTTTTTATATTTTTCGGGGTTTTCATGTGTACGTGCAAATATTTACATCAATTTGATGTGAGAAATAACTTTCTAATGAATGTAATTCTTATGTTGAATGTTTTTTTTTCTGTAGTCCGTTTTTTTTATAAGAAATCATTAAAATTCTACCTCGGACTATAGCGTTGCCATTATTATTATTATATTATGCAAGGAGGGCGAATGGAGGAGAAGATACAACCGCGAACTCTACGAGCTGTACAAAGATGTGGATGTAGTCCAAAAAGCCAAAAAACGACGACTACATTGGCTCGGCTACATCGAGCGAATAGACAATAACGTCCAGCAAAGAGGATCTTCGAATCACAGCCCACAGGCTCAAGAAGAAAAGGAAGACCGAACCTTCATTTTAAGGACCAAGCTATCGCGGATCCCAGCGCGCTTGGTCTGGATAAGTGGAAACAGAATGCCCGGGACCGCAGGGTATGGAATGCTGCCGTGTCTCAGGCAGATACCCTTCACGAGTCGGGAGCCGGCTGAGTAAGTAAGTATGAAAGCTATACTGCAGACCACAATTTCTGTCAGCGATTAAAAATGTCATGTCCTCAGTGGCAGCACTATTACCACCTGGTCTGGTGCTGCTTTCAACACCAAAGCTTAATTCCTTCTTCTTCTTCCTAGGGCGCTACAGTCCGCGGTGGACCTGGCCTCACTCAACATGCCTCTCCAGCCAAAGCCAAAGATCTCTCGTCAGCTGTCTCCAGTTTCGCACACCAAGCCGGCCGAGGTCCCCCTCGACTTGTGTTCGCCATCTTGCACGTTGACGTCGTCCGTTGCGTTGTCTCACAGGCTCAGAGTCGAAGACTCTTCGGGCCGGAGCTAAGTTGTCCATACGATCCACATGGCCTAGCCATCTTAGGCGTTGGATCCGTAGACCTCATGTCGCTGTACAGCCCGTATATTTCACGGTTGAACCTTCTCCTTCAAATGCCATCAACGCAAACAGGACCAAAAATCGCGCACAGAACTTTTCTCTCGAAAAGACTAAGACACTGATTATCCGCTTGGGATATTGTCCATGCCTCTGCGCTGTATAGCAGCACTGGGAAGATCAAGGTCTTATACGGAGTCAGCTTGGTCTTCCGAGAGAGGGCTCTACTACTCAATTTCCGTTTGAGCTCAAAAAACAGCGGCTGGCAAGAGTTATTCTGCGTTTGATCTCGGTACTGATGTTGTTTGATCTTGTTTACCGCGGAACCGAGGTAGACGAAGTTCTTAACTACCTCAAAGACATTGCTGCCTATGGTGACATTCTGGCCAAGTCGTCGATGTTGTGCGTCCTTTCTTGACGACAGCATATACTTTTGCACGATCTTCTCAAGAACGATGTTAAAGAAGTCACATGACAGCGCGTCGCCTTGTCTAAAACCTTTTTTGACATTGAAGGTCTCGGGGAGTTCGTTACCGACCTTGATGGAGCAGCGAGAGTTCTCCATCGTCATCCTGCTCAGTCTGATGAGTTTGGCAGGAATGTCAAAACTAGACATGGCGCTGTATAGCTGGTCTCTATGCACGCTGTCATATACGGCCTTGATATCGACAATAGGTGGTGTCTGTCGATCTGCATTTCTTGGGTTTTCCCCAGGATCTGCCGCAGTGGGTAAATCTGGTCGGTGGTGGATTTCCACGCCCTGAAACCGCAGGGATATGAACCTATCAAAGAAAACAGCAGATAAGAAGAAGGCGATGCTTAGAACACTTGTCTCGTTGGAGCAGTCAAACGGGATTTTTTGTGGATCGGGCAAAAGACACTGAGACTCCACTCATCGAGCATGCATTCTTCCGACTATAACCTTAAGATGAGCTAGGTCATCTCCAGCTGCTCTAAAGATTTCAGCAGGCAAATCATCTGCCTCAGTAGCTTTTGTTAGATTTATGTCTCGATAGTGCTATTTTCACTTCGTCTAGGTCGAGGAGACGGAATTCTTCTCTATCAACGTCCAAGTTGAGTGGAACAAGATTGCAAACATTGTCTGGTTGGGTTCAAACTCTTAAAGAATCACTCTCAGACATTAGCCAGCAAACTGAAAAACAGCTAGTAGATTTTTAGACATCTGGTTCCATTTTAGTAGCGACCTTTTTTTCGCTTTCGGTGAAGACTGCATTTTTTTTCAAGCAATCGTGTCAATCTAATACTACCAATCAAACAGACGACTCCTTAGGAATTCCCGTTACAACAGATGACACACTATTTGACTAAAGAAAAACCTGTCTGATCTGGTGCTTGTAAATCGTTTGAGAGTACCACCGAGTACATTGCAATTTCGCAAATAGTATTGGCATTACCCCAAACTCAAAAACTTTCTGAAGCGCACACACTTAACAATCCTTAAAATCATCTGTAGGCTATTGAGATCGTTTTCAAACACCGTTTTTAATTGAAGCGGTTTAGCCTTCTTCTTTTTCCTTTCCCTCACATAATTTCGTGGCAAACATAGCATTGCTATTCCAAACGGACAATTCTTGCTTATTTACCAGGCCATTTCAATAAATCTCATTAATTGCCAATCGCTAACTTCAAAGCTCTTCGATTAAACAACGTCCCAAATCCCGAACAGCGATTATTTCGATTAAACCGCTCTCAAATCAATTGCGTGGTTTGATAATCCTGGAAAATTAGTTGCCAAAATGCTGCCCACACCACACACTCACTACATGACCCGTTCCAGTGATCGGTTTTAATTAAAACCAATCAGCGAGGGATGCTGCCGATATCTGAAAACTGAACCGCGAACAGGAAGCCGCCGACATAAACATCAGTATCTAATTCCAATTGGGATTACTTGGCCAAGGTAATGACGTGGCCATTATCAGCCCCAGTATCAAGCCATCAATTTAATTGGATTCCTCTTAACACCCCTAAGCCCGTCTGCGGTCGAGATAAACGGCATCCCATCCTCCCCACAACAGCGGCGCTAACCACGGGTGAGTCTTAAAAATTTTAATTAATTCGAGTAAAAATTGAAAACAGCCTCCCTTCGCGAGCGGAGCTCATAAACATCTTGCAGGTGGTGCCGTCAAGGAAACGTTCGCTTCCCCTCAGCGAACCAATTTCATTACTCAACCCCGCCACTGGATCCACCAAATACACACTCACCTGAAATGATGCGGTGAAGGCCGCTATAACTTCGTAGGCGTGCTCCCACGGATGTCCCGGATCCGGCCGAAAGGGGGTCACGATGAACTGAAGCCCCAGCAACGGCACCAGCAGGAGGGTAGCCCTGAAAAACAAAATAAAACGCGGTACACGTTACGACGAGAGCGGGCAGCACAAAGACAAAAGAAAAATCAATTCTTACCGAAACGCCTGGAGGATGGTTCGTGACGGCCCACTGTTCCCTTGTAGGCTCGCCGGGGCCTTCAGCTTCAGCAGCACCACCCGCACGATGTTGCAGAGGAACAGCAGGTTCAGCAGCATGGATATGCAGACAGGTACAACGAATATATTTGCATACGCGGTTGGGTTCATCCAGCAGCTGTGCGTGTGAAAGGAAATCACGATAAGTGAGGGAATGTCAAGTGCGACGTATGCCGGTGCTTTCAACTTACTGCTGGAGATCCTCCTCCTCGCCGGCCAGGCCGCGGGACAGGCCATAAATAAGCATGACGATGCCCGGTGCGCCCCAGCCGAAGGCTATCAGCCATTTGACGAGCTTCTTCTCCGAAATGAACGCCGAGACCAGGACCGTGTGCAGATAGAATCCCTCGCACAGCATCCACGAGTAGATGGTGATCAGGAAGTAGTGAAGAATCAGATGGAGGACGACGCAGCTGGGCTGGAGGGAGATTTGAGTGAGTTTGCGAATCGTGATCCTAGTGGGGGAGGGTGCTTACCGGGCTTTCTTTGAGGGTGTCCGGATCGGTGAGGACTACGGAGTACCAGATGAGCCACAGCGAGTTGTTGGCGGCGAACGAGGCGAACAGGTTCATGTGCAGCGTGATGCGGGCGCATTTCAGTGATCTGAAAGGAATGCATGTTAATTAGATGGCGATGAACGGCGAACGCATGAGTTCGCGTTACTGGTTGTCGGCCAAATCGGCGGCGGTGGGCGAGATGCGCATTTGTGTGGGCCTGGCAGAGTTGATTGCATGTGAATTCTCTAGAGTGTCAGCTGATTGGTGGTTACGTGTCGGTCGGGGAGTGTTGTGAATGTGTCAGAAGTGGCATCTGTTGTGTGAGTGGTATTTGGCGAATTGGTCAGTGGAATGCAAATGACGGCGAATGCCTTTTGAAGTCCCGGATGGTTGGGGAGTGGGTGTCACGTTTGAGGAGGCACTTTATCATGTGGATGGTTGGGATGGTCACTTGGCATCAGTGCGGTATGCGATTTTAGCAAGCCTGTGTTTTAAACCGTGGCTGTCACGTTAGATGACATTTGATTCTGGGGCAATTTTATTCAGTTGATTCCTTGGGTCACTGTTAGCAAACTAAATACAGAAGCTTTGTACTTTTAAGGTCACCAACCAGTGAACAGAAGTTAAATAGGGACTCAACCAATTTGGCCCATATCAGTGAAGGCACCTAGAGGAAGATTGTTGCAGCTTAAGAGGCGTTTTGGTTGAGCTTCTGGTTCAAATGTGGCGGTAGTTAGCTAGGAGATGGAAGGTGCTATGGCAGGAATGATGTCCGAAAGTTTCACCAGAGGGTGGAGCTACTATCGAATGGAATTGACACATTATTACCTATGGTGCCCTAGTCTTGTGGACTGCTAGTAGTCCTCCTTGTGGAAACAAGCCAACTATGGATATGCAGCAATAATCAAGACCACAGATGATCTGGGAAGGAAATATGGTTTCAGTAGCCTCACAGCTGCAACCGACTATGACTTCTCTCTCAGGATGCCAATTCTATTCTTCAGCAGAGACGAGTGGTGATCGAATGCCGTTATCAACGAGCACGAGATAACCCTATTTACTGACGGGTGAACGAACATAGTTACAGGGGCTGGGATCTACCCGGACACCCTGCAGAAACAAGAATCATTTAGACTTCCTAACATGTGCAGTGTCTTCCAAGCAGAAATTCGGACGATTGAGAAGGCAGCCAAATGCACACAAGAAACCTTCATCCCACAATCGGATATCACCATTTTTGTAGACAACCAGACTGCAAGACAATAGGATCCTTTATGATCCTATAGGATCCTGCCACGACTCACTGAGGTCCATCAGTCATCACAAAGTCAAACCCTGCTGGGTCCCGGGCCACAGCTTAATAGCAGGGAACGAGAGTGCAGACGAATTGGCTAGACGGGGGTCTGGAATGGGCATCAGTAAGGCAGATACGTCTTTGCGGCCACCGATTGGTGCATTGTACCAGATCATAAGCGATACAATACAAAAAGAAGCCAACTCGTCTTGGCTTATAAGAAACGATAGCCACACGAAAAGAGTCTTCGACTCTGAGCCTGTGGGACAACGCAACAGAGGACGTCCACGAACAAGGTGGCGCATACAAGTCGAGGGGGACCTCGGCCGGCTTGGTGTGCGAAACTGGAGACAGCTGGCGAAAGATCGTGCTGGCTGGAGAGGCATGTTGAGTGAGGCCCAGGTCCACCTCGGACTGTAGCGCCCTAAGAAGAACAAGAAGAAGAAGCCACACGACAAGATCAACGTGGCCAGAGCTTTTTTTGTCTTCGTAGCATTTTTTGGAACACTACTGGAGCACTCAGACTCAAAAACTGGTCCATTGTACTGCCAGGTAGCAACCTACTCCAGTGCCGTTAATTTGATCCCAACTGCAAATGGTGACTGTACCAGATTCGATTTCACTGGGACCCCTTCGAAATTGGGGCAGGCACCTAACCAGCTGCGCCATCCAGTCGTTTTCGAATGACACTTACTACCGCAGGTGTAACACTGTAGCAGAGAGGAAAACCCTTACACGCACTTCATTTGTTACTGCCCGGCACTTAATAAAACCAGACAATGCTCACTAGGCAAATTCTTTCTTATTATGACCTCCAGCTTAAGGTGTTACTTCCCAACCAACACATCAGATCCAAGCTCAAGTTTCTATGACCAGAAAAGTGATTACACCCATTTTCAACCAAATATCTCGGTAGCTTCACCGCCGGGCAACCCTCTATTCATGTAATCCCGATAACTCTACATTTCTCTACCATTCCCTCAAAATGACAAGAACCACTCAAATCAATTTACAATCAATCCTTATGTCTCTTATTACATATCCACTCGCCAGAGATACCCTCGCCCCCGATTGCGTGAACTCAAGTTCATATTTGCCCCGGCAAAGCAAGCAATCTGTCAGAGACTCCCTCAAACAAACAACCACAACCCCGATCCATCAACTCGAATCCCGTGTCTCTCAAAGATCCCCGCCCTTGTCAAAACTGAATTGATGAACTTGCAGCGGGATTATGCTCCTCAAGCCACAAGATAAATACCGACTCGCAACCCTTATCCATGTGCATCTCGATTTAATTGAAAACTTCGAAAGTTCGTCGTTTGCTGGTAGTTGAGCGGCACTTTAGGAACTTGTATCCGCCATTACGCAGATTATTTCCTCAATCTCTCGGAGGGCTGCTAGCACTTAATGCCAGAAAGTCTGTGCCCTAAAGCCGAGGACGGAGGAACTTTTTGAAGCACATCGAGTGGCAGTATCAGCAAGACATTTGACCTGATTCCGGGGAGTTCGAGTGGTGTTTTGGGGCAAAGAATACTTTGTTATGCATGCCTTGCACGTTAGGCGGTGGGGATAAGCGACATTGTGATAGATAAAAGTGAGGACACAAACTGTGGTGGTTAAGACAGAAACACCAGACACTCTGGCGAATACGTAACATATTTTTCAACACTATGACGGAGTTGCCGACGGCAGGGCTAACCGAAGAGGATACCGATTGGGGCGGTTGGTTGTATTGTATCTCTTTGTGGTGGCATTTTAATCCGCAGGAAGGGAGGGAATTTTTACATTTTTCAGCAACTTCCTGGGTGCGGATGCAGCACATTACCGGGTGTGAGGCTAATGCCGCCGACACGGGAGGATATACGAGTCGAATCGATTTCGAAGGGATACGTTATGTGGCTTACGTGAGCGGATTTTTTTGGAATTTTTGAGGCGAATTTCAGAAGAGGGGGATTTCGGCAGACGTTTGCTGTTTTTGTCCTACTTTATGGTACTTGATTCATGTCGTTTGTGTCAGAGGACGATTGGAAGTGAGCAGAGTTATGTTTACTGATGTTTCTTTGTTTTGAATTGGGATTGTCTGGAGGTGCTTAGAAAATACCCGATTGATGGAAATGGAAATCCTAGTATTTAATGGGAATTATGAAGGGAGTACATTTGGTTGAATTCGGAATTTAGTTAGAGAATGGATGCGTCTTTCTTTTTTGAAGGATTGGATTGGACCACTCACACTCGAAACTGGTCTATTGTACTGCCGGGTAGCAACCTACTTCTGTGCCGTTAATTTGATCCCAATGACAAATGGCGACTGGATCAGATTCGATTTCACTGAGATTCGAACCTGGGACCCCTCTAACTTGGGACATGCACTTAACCAACTGCGCTATCCAGTTCGAATGAACATGGTTTTGAAACAAGAAGAACGAGGGATGACCGTTTTCATCGGTCTTTGTATTTACCCCCAACCTAAGGTTAGGTTCTAGTAGCAGACTGCAGCTATACAGTCTGCAACGTGCATAGATTCCCTGGGCCTCTGTACTTCTAAAGACGTATTCTTCTGCGCTTGCACAATCACTTTTCGAAAGTATAGAAACCGGTATTTAATCAGCTCGCTCAAAAAAGGACGTATTTTCGTCACCTCATTAAGACCCATTGCGCTTAGGTCCCCTCTTTCGAAGGTCATACAAACGTTGATTAATTACATTTTTTGAAATCTTAAACCTTCAATCGCGGAAGCGACTTAATGAATTGCAGTATGCTTTCGCAGCAACAGTTCCACTGATGATCTAATGGCATATCAAAGACAATTAACAGAATTTGGCACCAAGCTCTGTAGCTAGTGCGTCACTTAAGACGTGCACTCTATTCTTCGAGTCAGGGCCATTGTCCATACGCTCTATATGACCTAGCCACCTTAGGCGTTGGAACTGTAGACGCCCAGCCAGACTAATATCGCTGTACAGACTATACAGTTCGTGGTTGCATCTTCTTTTCCAATCGCCATCAACGCAAAAGGAACAAAAGATCGCATGCAGAACATTTCTCTCGAAAAGGCCAAGAGACTGTTCATCCATTTTCGACTTTGTTCATGCCTCTGCGCCGTAAAGCAGGACAGGGATGATCAAGGTCTTGTATAGAGTCAGCTTGGTCTTCTGAGAGAGGGGTCTATTACTCAATTGCCTTTTGAGTACAAAAAAACAGCGGTTGGCAAGAGTTATTCTGCATTGGATCTCGGTACTGATGCTGTTTGTACTGTTTACCGCGGGACAGCAAATACTTGGTCAATGTCTTTCACAAAGCAAGCCTGATCATTCGAGAGAGTGCCTTTTACAAACGCAACACCCTTATTATTATCATTATCAGCGTTGCCTATTCTGATGCCTCTTTCTCATTAACGCTTCGTTCTGAACGGTCGTTGGGAACTTAGTTAAAATTTAGCTAAAGTTTCCCCCATTATCGCACATCATCTTCCACTGTTGGGCGCCAGGTTTTTCATAAACTAACGAGTCTTTTGTCATTAACGAGTTCCGAAATGCAAGCTATTACTCCCTTACCAATTCACTGCCAATTCCTTCAGTGATCGTCTTCGAAGGACGTTCTTTTGTAAAATATGTCAATTTGTCGCACTTTGGCAACTTCAAAAACCCCACAAAAATCTTGACAACAAACGTCGTCTGTAAGTTGAAGCCTCAAGTATCACCCTCCCACATTCCTCAGTCTCTAAAAATCATTCTCTCGTGATTGAATATCTTCCCTGCTTTATGTCAATATCCAGACACACAAGTGACTCTTCTAAGCAAAGTCCGAATTGTTAATCAATTTAATGTCCGAAAATTGGTAATTCACATCGTTCTTATCAGAAAATTACCTCTCGATTGGAAACTGTCATATTGCCTCACACCTTCCCCAGCAGGCATCCTTTCACAAGCAACCCTTTTCCCAGTCTCTGCAAAGGACACTCTCTCTGAATACACCAGACTCTATAATCTCCAGTCGTTACTCAGTCCCAAAGGACCTTGATAATCCCTTTCTAATCCCCGTAAGCACCCAAACGGAATCCTTCAAATATCGCAGACTGTCACTGTATTCCAACGCAGTCAACGGTATCCCTATCACGGACCAGCTCAAAATCGCTTTAATCCTTCCACATCACCCGGCTATCGATTTCTGCTTTATGCATTCCACTTCGAAAGACTTTAACTGTGTTCAGAGCTATCGAGTGCTTCATCCACCTCAGCTCTTTTGAATGCCCACAATCCCCCCCGGTGAATCGTGGCCTCAAATAAAGGAGCGACTGCTGTGCCCAGACGATTTTAAATGAAATTCCTCGAACCCATCCAAAGAGGAGTGAAATCAATTACCACACCCAGTTCAAGCGAACGTCCCTCCACCAGGCCCCTCCGCCGACCGGTGGCTGCTCATGGGATTCGTGTCATTTTTATCGAGCTTCCTGCTGCCGTCTGACATTGACCGTCCCACATTCAGTGCCAGTGTTACGGGAGAAAACACACGTTCAACATGCTGTCCACTTACCTAAAGTATCCCAGAATGGCCAAGGACAGCAGGATCGCCACCAGGGATATGGTGTAGCCGGTCTCGTAAATTAGGTTGATGCTCTTCTTCCACTGTGAACGGACAAGCGAAAAATAGTTAAAAACTCATGTTACACTCTGTGTCAACAGCCTCACCTCCAAGTCATCGTAGTTCACGCAGGTGGTGTAGTTGGACCATGTCTTGTTGGTCGATGGATGTTTAAACCACTCGCCGTCGGGCATGCACTCCTTGTGGGCGGTTCCTGTAAACGAAAAACAGAAACAAAACAATACACTTGTCAATGTCAGTGTGACAAGACTCTGTGACATCCAGAGGCACTGGTGATGGGCAAATATAAAGCGAGGCGACGTGTGCGTGTGTGAGTGCGTGGCTGGTGTTGGCCCATTTCGCAGATGGCAGCACTTTATGGCATCACCCCCCATGGGGGCATTGTTGTCAAAGGATACGTGTCGATGGTTTGGGATGACATGACACAGAGACGCTTGCACATAAATCGATTAGTGGTCGAGCACGGCGTGTGAGAGGTCAACACAGGATTGGGTCTGGTGCTCTTCCAGTCGTAAAATCTGATAGAAATGGCCGCTGGTGCGGAGGAAATGAATTTGAAGCCAGTTTCTTGGCATCTGCCCCTGGTCATTTGGAAAATTGACGTTTGTGACGTGATGTTCGTGGCGATGTTAGCCGGTTGTTGGAACATATGTTGGGTGAGTCCTTGAGGCGGTCAAGGAGCACTAAAATGAGATCGAATCGGGGCCGATTTGACGGTCGTAAATGTCGTTTAGTTAAAGATGTTCCCTGACATTCAGTGACAAGGGAAATTGAATTTTTGGTTGACACCAAAGAAGGATGCTTCACTTATGAGTGTGAAGTGGGGTAGGCATTGTGAAGTCGTTGCCGTTGTGGTTGGATGGTGATTCAGAAAGGGTTTGAAATTTGGGATGTGTTCAACGACTAGACAATTTTGACTGTCAAGTGAATTTAGGTATCAAGTTAGGAGCTTGACGTTTGTGGAGAACTGAAGTATAGTGGCAGCTGAGACTTAGCTTGCTTGTAGTGGAACAAATCATAACCAGATTTTGTTAAACCAATTGTCAACTGTCAGCTGTTAACTTTCAAAATGTCAACAATCCGCCACCTACTGTCAACAAATAAATGAAAACTTCCATTTGCCAACGACCAAATCTCACCACTTAACTGCCTACGATCAACAGACAAAAACAAACTGTTAACCGTCAACTGTCAACTAACATCTGTCAACTGACAAGAGACAACTGTCAGCCAACATATAAAAACCGGCTGAAAACTGACTATTATTGACAGACAACAACCACCTGAAAGTTAAAAAATAAAAACTATGAACTGACAAATGACAGCTGTCAACTGGCACAAATATCACCTGACAGTCAGATGAGCCGTCTGGCACTTGTAGGCTGAAAAACTTTAAACTGACTGTCAACAGTCAACAGTCAACAGTCAACGGTCAAATTCAAACTATAAAGGGTCAAATCTTGTCTAACAACTATCAAGGAACTCCAACTGGCAACTTTCACTTGACAGCTGTCAAATATCAACGGTCAGCGGTCAAATGACAACTGCAACGTCCAACAACAACCTATCAATGATCAACTGACATCTGAAAACTAATGCCTGTCAACTGTCAAATACTGTCAACCGTCAATTATTAACAAATGTCAACTCCCAACTATCATCTGCCATATAACGGATTTTATCTGCTAGTTATTTACTATCAGATAGCAACTGTCGTCTGTAAACTGTCAGCCTTCAGACAACAACTGTCGTCTATGAACTGTCAACTATCAACTGTCAGTGGTCAACTGCCACTTACAGACTTATAATTTTCAGCTCTCAACTGTCTGGAATCAAGAATCGACTGGCAAATGTCTACAAGCAGTTGTGCACTATTAAACCCTCAGCTGCCAACTTGACACCAGCTTGGCGTCAACTCTTCCTGACCGTAAAATAAAAGAATCAATTTATTCAGAAGCACGTCAAAATGGGACACGTTCTATCACCTTCTACAGTCATCGCTGTGCAAATCTGTCATTTCCAACCACTCCATTTGTAGCTTTGGTTAAAGATTCAACAGGTACACAAACAGTGACTGTGTTCAAAAAGCAGAAGCCTTTAAGCTTCCCCCAAAAGTTGCTTCATATTTTCACGCATTAAAGGGGTGCTTAAATGAAATGTTGCCAACCGCCTCACACCACACCGGTGAACGGAGGGAAATAACATGTCCTTATACACCGCCCGAAGCCCGATACAGCAGCGACATCGAAAGGTACACACAAAAAGAGCAGGAGAGTATCATGCGCTTTCAAAGGCAAACTCAATTTTTCCACCGAAAAAGTCCACCCTCGTATGACAGTTGTTGCGCCCTTAATGAATGTCTGCCCCAACAAAAGACAAAAACCTTCGACGGATAATAAATTCAATGTATTTTTAGTTCACCGAACAAGGACACTCTCGTCGCCCCAACAGCCGGCTACGAGGACCATTAATTAATGACATACTCGTACGGCACTTCACTCGGTTTCGGGTCGAAATTCTTTTTCAATTTGTATCGCATTCAATTTTCTCATTAAAGGATCCAAAATATGTCTCTCTCTGTGTGCGTGTGTGTGTGGACGACTGCTGGTTGGCCTTAATGTCTTGACAGTAAAAGAAATTCCTCGCGTCATTACCCACCGCTCGGTTTTTTTTTTTAGGTTCAACCAGTGTAACATGTGCCGTATCGTGGAAATGCGAGAACAATACGTAATGTCAACGTAATTCTAGTCGAACAAGTTGCTAATGTCATTTTATGAGCATTGCTCGTGTTAGACATTAGCACAGAGGGTGCGAGACATCAGACAACAAAGGCAAAGGCAGCAAGCAACACCACCGCCATCACACCATATCGGTGGGGGAAAGGTCATAAAATATTTGCTCCTCTGCCCATGTGTCGGAATGGCTTTAAAGCAAACGCTCCCAACACGATTGTGATCATATTTATGACTTTCTCTGTATCCTGCCACCCTATACCCACACTGCCTCCCCTCCGTCGGGAAAGAATGTTGTAAAACCTTTCATTGGAACAGCATCCATTAATATTTCGTTGTGGCATAAATTGCCCGACCTTTACAGACTCATGGTCGAACGTCGTCGTGTCCCCCTCACGAAGCCAGACGCCTGCTGTGATGATGTGAAGGTGATGAGAAGCTAATTGAGTTCGTATCTCGTATCCATCCCCAATTTGTCAGGTTTAGGTAATCATCCCTTAATCCATGGATCATAACAGAGGAATTTGCCACCACACCGCCTCGTGGATACAGTCCTAAAAAAACAGAAACGAAACGAAATGGGACTTCACTTACGCATCGGGTCGAATCCAACAATGAAGGACGGGCATCTCTCATAAGCAGACGTTCCAGCCGCCGTATCCGGCCAACACGACCACCCATCCCAGGTCCCCGGGCAGAAGCTACCTGTGGAATGAAAGAAAGCCAAAAATTGAGTAGATACACACGCGAAAGGATGGTCGGCAAATACAAAAGGAGGGGAAGCATTTATGAACCAACCTGTTGGCAAATCAAGTGCCTTTGTGTTGTTGAGCCTTTCCAGGCATTCCAGTCTCAATCGCTCTAGTGGACTCTGCGTAGCCTCGTCCTCGGGTGATAGTGTTGAGACATCATTCCTCGACAAAGGACTCTCCGTGCTCATCTTTGTCTCCAAAAGAATCGCGTGTACTTCGAACCGAACCTGGAACAAGAGAAAATGAGAAAATTAAAATCCAATCAGGCGCACATAATCCATCTGTCAAACGGCAGGGCAGGGGGCTATTGATTTTAGTTCACCCTGGTGGGCGTGGGAAAAGGGTGCTAATCGGACGGCAAACACGTTGAATTGAAATAATTCGATTCACTCATGGGACACGAGTGCAAATCGAGAAACAACCGGTCGCGCCATTACCATTACCATTACCTCTGGTGGGTGCAATGTTGGGAGTGGGGTTAAATCGCTTCTATTGAACTGGCACTGGATTAGACAGAATTGTGAGGCTGGGCGTGAGTATCAAAGCAAAATGCAGTTGGCCCCGGGACAAATGCGCCGCTTTTTATGCAACACAATCCGCATTCACTGATGCAGCAATAAATCGGGCGCCTAAAAATATAATGCAAACGACAGTAATCGAACTGTGGCACTCGGTACAAGGTGTGTTAGTGGTGATTAAGTGTTTTTCATGTTTTGCACAATTTACCATGCGGAACTTTCGATGGAGCAGGGTTTTGGAGAAGAAGTGGAAGCGAATGTTGGGTGTGTGTTTGTTTTTGGCGACAAATGGTGGTGGAATATTCATGAACACGGCTTAGCACAGCTTATGACGGTAAAATTGCGAAAATGATGAACGAGCTACGGGGCCAATGAATATGGATGGGGATTGGAGCGACTAGAAATTCACTGACAGATGAGACTTTGTTTTCAGCGAATTTTTAAGCACTGTATCGTGATATGGGTAGTCTGAGGAAGAATCAGAGAATGTTTGCTATTCTGTCGGAAATGTTGAACAGAAGTGAGCTCTTGTAATCCAAGTCGGATGCTGAATATTTTGATGAGCTTTTTCGGCTCTTAAGGGAATTTTATGAAGAGTTGGATTTTTAACAGGAGGAGCTACGTATTCTTCCTTCTTCTTCAGCTAGCGCAACAGTGCTAGTGCAACGCTTCCAGCTGATTTAGGTCACTTTCCACCGAAGACATGGTCTTCCTTTACCGCATTGTCCCTCAGGTTTGAATTCGAAGAATTTCTGGACCTGAGCGTTAGACTTGAATGGTACATGACCCAACCATCTGCGTCGCGAGACTTGGAATCGTTTCACCAGATCAATGACGCCCGTAAAATTAATCCTTCAAACACCATTGCACATATGATTTAAAGGACGTTCCTCTAGAAGCGACCAAGAATTTCCTCGTCCACTGCTTCTGCGCCAAACAACTGGGCTGGGATTATCAAGCACTATAAACTTTCAAGCAGCGAAATACTTTGTGTACCTAGGCTCCGAAGTAAATTCAAGAAACGATACCACCGCAGAGGAAGAGGCAACGAAGGATTACTCTTGCCAATCGCTGTGTCTTTCCTCGAACACAGCATCTCGCATCGAAAAATAAAAAGTTCACATTTCTTGAATTGTCTCTGTCACAATACAAAACATGTTTTCCGAGTCTGGTTGTGACCAGTTAACTTCTAGTTAAGTTTGTGTTGGCAGAAAGAAGTTCGAGTTTACACAGGACTGCACAAGGAAAGTTGTTCAAACGAAAGGCTCTTCCAATAGGGACATCTTAACTTTGACAGTTGAAAGAAGCCATATTGTTAAGGCTACACCTGTCAAATTTGTTGTCATTTATTCAGTCTGTTTTGCCACTATAGCCTTTACTAACACGTGCAATAACAAAATTATTTTATTAAATTAAGTGTTCTGTTCGGGCAACGTTCCGTACGCTTCGAATGGGTCCCAATAATCGTCCTACCGAGAGAACTATTCGCAGTGTGTTTGACAAATTTGAGTCCACTGGTTCAGTAAGTAAACGATAAACCAACACTCGTACGTCGACGGAACCCAAGATCTGCCGAAAAAATCGCCGCTGTCTGTGAGAGTGTTCAGGAGATTCCGAGGCAGTCGATCTCTCGTCGCTCACAAGAACTCTGCCTTTCGCAGACCACAACTTGGCAAATTTTGGGTAGTGACTTGGACGTGCAAAATTCAACTGACCCAGGAGCTGAAAGTAAAAGACCATAGACAATAACGTGTGTCTACTGAATGGGCTCTGGAGCAGTTGGAAACTGATCCTAGTTTTCATTGAAAAATCATCTTCAGCGTTGAGGCCCATTTCTGGATGAATGGGTACGTTAACAAACAAAATTGTCGAATTTTGAGACGATACCAATTCACATGAGTTTCAAGAACATCCAATACATTCCTAAAAATCACTATTTGGTGTGGATTTTGGGGTGGCGGCTTCATCGGCCCATACTTGCATTTCTTTGAGAACGACGTTGGACAGGCCATCTCTGTCAATGGCGAGCGCCTTTAGTCTTATTTCTTATTTCTTCCAACTTATTTTGGCCTAAATTGGATGATATAGACACCAACGACATGTGGTTTTAACAGAACGCGGCTACGTTCCACACAGCTCACGCCATATAGGAAATTCTGCACGAGCGATTCGAGGACATGGTCATTTCATGTGGAGGTGATGCGAACTGGGCATCGAGATCGTGCGATTTGACCCCGTTAGACTTTTTCTTGTGGAGTTTTCTGAAGTCGCAGGTCTGTGCGAATAAGCCACTCACCACAGCGGCCCTCAAACCCAACATAACCCAGGCGCCAGAGTCATGAAAAATTTGAGACTTGCGGCGGATATTTGAACTATGTTCCATAATGGCATCGATAAGCCTTTCGAACGAGTAAAACATTTTGCTGATACCTCACACACACTTTGTTTTATTTAAACTTAAAGATAGGAAGCACTTAATGAAGGACCCTTTACAAAGACTAGCTTTCGTCTTATGTCATAACTGAAACCATGTGAACATCTGCCACCGCAGCTCTAAAACTTCTCCTAAACATTCAAAAAGAAGCCAAAAATAACTATCTACCGACTTCTTACTTCTTCTTTTTTGGATTGGGCTGCAGTCCGCGGTTGTTTTAGCTCTAGCTTCTCAGCCTCTTCAAGCACTCTGCTGGTATTGTATGCATTCTCTCACGAGTGGAGGGGATCAAAAGATTTATGTCGACTCCGAAGGACGAAGTTCGAAAAGCTTTGGATTGCGGTTATAATGGCCAATTATTATAGCCGCGTGAAAACTTAAGCTTACGCTCCTACGTACATAAATTGGTAAAAGTGAACGAACTTAACGAAACTATACGAAGCGGTTATTATTAATCAATTCCTACGCCAGCACAATCTTATACGGATGTGGGGCCAAATTCAACCGCAAATGGGCCGGTTTGTCTCCCTGGCGATGCCCAATTGAATTGATCGACATTTTTGGGTCTTCTTCAATGCTGGCCGCTATGTTTTCTTCATTTCGCACCAATGTCTGTCTGGTTGGTTGGTCGGAGCGACGAATTGTCTGGACACCGAAGCCACGATGACGTACCGATCTCACAATGAAATTCGCTTTGCGTATTTAAAACTAAGCCGAAATTTCGAAAATATTTTTTAATAATTTCCGCACGTTCAGCAAGCGTGAACTGATGCTTGAAATGGCAAACCAGTTTTGTTTTTCGGAGGATTTTTGTTGGATACTACTGGAGCACTTAGACTCAAAACTGTTCCATTGTACTACCAGGTAGCAACCTACTCCAGTGCCGTTAATTTGATCCCAACGGCAAATGGTGATTGGACCAGATTCGATTTCACTGGGACCCCTCTAACTTGGGGCAGACACTTTACAAACTGCGTTAGCCAGTCGCATGGCAAATCTTACTGAATATTTTGACCGTTGGACGTCATTGGTTACTTTGACAGCTGCTAAAACATAACAAGAAGCTATCATTGTTATCTGGTCACGCTTTATGATCATGAGCGAAAAATACCTTATCGCCATCTTAGCGCTGTTGGACCAAATGACGAAAGCCAGTCGTACAAGAATGCTCGAGTTCAAAGAAGCTTCGATTGATGGAATTCAAAGGAGCTCTTTCCTTTGGTCCTCGTATTAAACGCGGAATTGAGGTAGACAGAGTAGTTGATTCGATCGAACAGCTGCCCACGATGTCATCCCCAACAGCAGCTCACGATGATAATCTGGGGATTATTTTGCTCATCTCATCTAATCTAATTTTCAGTGACCCGCATGTTTCACAAAAGGGGTCGCGGCGGCACTGCATGGACGCGACTCTAACTCATCAGGAGCTGTGCTCCAGCACAACCAGGCGAGTATTTGGACTTGGTCCAACTATCTCGTCCTGGGTCTGCCAAGCGGTCGCCTACCTGATGGAATCGCATTCAAGGCACGCCTCGGAAGTCGTGATGATGGGGACATTCATGCCACGTGAACAAACCAACGAAGTACAGCCCTTTCCGTTCGAAGGAGCAGATCCCCAACATTGAGTTCCTCGCGCACTGCCGTGTTTCCCACCCTATCCCGGCGAGTAATTCCCACAACAGCACGAAGAAATCTCATCTCAGCAGCTTGTATTCGCGATCTTATTCTTTCGGTCATTACTTATTATTTGCAAACAGAATCGCCCCTCTACAACTGTAATTTCATTCTGGTAATCTATGTGCGTTAAGGACATTCGCGTACACAGGAGATTATGTGGAATTTCCACTGATCCTGCGGTGTATTTGTGGCAACTGTCCCAAGTGCTTCAGGCCAGCAGCTGATTAAGCTCCTATTTAAATGTCACCGACAAACTCGTCGCCAATCCACGCATTCCGCTGGTTGTCGCAGTTTTCCGAGAAGCCATTCTTTGAACTGACATCCTTTGACATGATTTCCACGGAAATTATTTCTTTGAATTTTCGTGTAATGAGGGGGTAACATGGTCGGAGACGTCATTCCACCAAACCAGAGAATTTTGTCGTCTGCCTTCTGGAAAGATGTTAGTCCTCTTATCAAGCCTTATCTCGCAGGCATGCCATACAGAATTCTTCTGTGAGATGATTCCACGGAGCCAGAGGCTTAGTCATTCCTTAAAATGTCAAATCTCCTCGTTCCACGGCACAGATGTCAAGGGATGCTCTAGCCTGCGACCAGTGCGAGTGACAAAATAATCCAGTGCACGCTCATTTCCCCCCTCAAAATGGCAACTCAATCCCAGGCACTCGTGCTACCAGAAAAAAAATCATTCGGCCAGATTGTCTCCAGCTGTGAACCTCAATTATTTCCTGCATCCCAGAAACAGAAATCTCCCCCTCCTCCAAGCAAAAAACGGTCTAAAGCACTTAAACTCCTTTCACTCCGGGACGGGGGTGTGTGTTTTCTGAAATCGAGTTGAAAAAGGTTTTATCCACTTTGACAGTCAAAGCATAAACCCGACCGCACCGGGTGCCACGCGCCGCTTCGTTTGCATATTCAAGCGAAAATTAAATGTTTATTTTTATTCATCACAGGCACAGTCGTAAAGAACGAAACGCACACAAGTGCTCGGGGGAGATATGGCATGTCCTGCGCTTGTTGCTTGCGTTTAATTAGGTCGCGTTGCGTGTGCTTTGTATGCTCACATGTAGTTCCCCCGTGCTTCTCACACCTCCGCCTTCAGTGCACCGCTATCTAGACGACACGCGAGGCAGGGGAATATGATGTGTCGAAACTGTAAAAATGAATGTGCTTAGATAAGGACTCCGGTTTTTAGATGTCACTTAAAATTTAAATTGTCCTCAAATTGAGATAATGACATGTAGTCACGGAGAACAACGAGCAATAAAGTCGGTGCGTGTTTACAACGAGGATGGCTTTCGGGTGAGAGATGCCAGGAGACGAGTGGAACGTGTGTGACTGTCTAATGTGGATCAGGATCCCAAATAACCTAGAAGCGGCATCATAAATCACTTCTGATTCATCTCCTGCTTTGCATGTTATGCTTGTTTCAAGTCCTGCTCTGTGGCTGGTTATTCCCAACGCCTTCAGCCCTACGGCGGCGGATACTGTAGTGAACAAGTGGACGCCAATGTCTTTGAGTAAAATATTTGTTTTTTTTTGTGTCTGGACCTTTAATTTTAAGGATGTTACCGGTCAAGTAGTCGTCGTTAGAGTTCATGCACATTTGTGCAGACTCCAGATTAGAGCGTTCCTTAAGGAACTTCATGAGCCATGAGTTTCGCGTAGACAATGATTAATAAATCGCTTCGCCACAATTGACTGAGTAGTCCGCGGGGGTTGAATCTGCAGCAGCTGTTGACTTGCAGTTTAAAGCACTCCTCGGCCTTGTAATGGTGAAATGAGTTGAAACTGGGCAAATGCGAGTTGTACTCGCACGGCGAAGGTTCCGTCGCATAAATATTTGTTGATGGAAGCATTTTTGAATATCGGGCGAAGAATTCAAGTTATTTGAGTCAAATTTTCTTCTAACTTGAACCCAAATCAACCATTCATTACTACATTCGTGCATACAACCAAACAAACAGCCATCCTATACCTCTAAAAAAAATGTATCTTAGACAGAAAATCCCTTCCATCATATCCAATCACTGCTCATGCCTGCGGTGTGTACATTGCTGTTGGGCATTTAGGGGTTGAAATGAATGGAATGTGAGAGGTAACACTCATCATCGTTTTGAGTCGTCGATCTTCTTCTTCTTCTTGGGGCGCTACAGTCCGAGGGGGACCTGGGCGTCACACAGCTGTCTCCAGTTTTGCACACCAAGCCGACCGAGGTTCCCCTCGACTTGTGTGTGCCACTTTGTTCGTGAACGTCCTCTGTTGCGTTGTCCCACAGGCTCAGAGTCGAAGACTCTTCGGGCCGGAGCTAAGTTGTCCATACGCTATACATGGCCTAGCCATCATAGGCGTTGGATCCGTAGACGACTGGCTAAACTCATGTCGCTGTTCGTGGTTGAACCTTCTCCTCCAAATGCCATCAACGCAAACAGGACCAAAGATCACGCCCAAAACTTTTCTCTCAAAAAGACCAAGAGACTATTCATTCGCTTGGAATATTGTCCATGCCTCTGCATGTACAGCAGGACTGGGATGATCAACGTCTTGTATAGAATCAGCTTAGTCTTCCGAGAGAGGGCTCTACTACTCAATTGCCTTTTGAGCCAAAAAAAACAGCGGTTGGCAAGAGTTATTCTGCGTTTGATCTCGGTACTGATGTTGTTTATACTGTTTGCTGCAGAGCCGAGGTAGACGAAGTCCTTTACTACCTCAAAATAGCTGCCTATGCTGACGTTCTGGCCAAGTCGTTGATGTTGTGCGTCCTTTCTCGATGACTTGGTTTTGCTCTCGTTTAGCACCAGACCCATTTTAGCCGCTTCCGTTTCAATGCCAGCAAACTCATCATTGACGGCTGGCTGTGTTCGCCCAATCACGTCGATGTCATCCACGTAGGTTAGCAGTTGAACAAACTTTTGAAAGATCGTGCCTCTTGTGTTGGCCAGTGAGTGTTGCACGATCTTCTCAAGAACGATGTTAAAGAAATCACATCGTCGATCACAGCATTGGTCACAGTCATTGGTCAACGTCAACGTAGCAATTTTTTTGTCTCGCACCAATTAGAGGTTACATTTACAAATCTACGCAGAGTGCTTAATTTTTTATACGATTTCAAAAATCATTTATTTTTTGTAAACTAGAAATACAGACTTTTCAGAAAATATATAGGATGTTATGCCTTTGAAGAGAAACTTTAATAGATTTGAAGAAATTGCTTGGTTTCACTTCTAGTTCCAAAGAAAATTAAGGACAAATAATTTATGACGAATTTTGATATGGAGGGTCTCTTCGAAATTTTCGTGTATGCATATATCACGCTTAACTCCACCCTACGTGATATGACGTGGCGCCGAAAGACGTGAGATGGCATAGAATGACGTGACGTAATGCGACATGAAATGAGATGACATGATGCGAAGTTACGTGACATCACCTCACGTCACCTCACGTCGCCCTCACGTCACCTCACGTTAAACTCACGTCACCTCACGTCACCCTCATGTCACCTCACGTCAAACTCACGTTACCCTCACGCCTCCTCACGTCACCCTCACACCTCCTAACATCACCCTCACGCCACCTCACGTTAAACTCACGTCACTCTCACGCCACCTCACGTCACCCTCACGCCACCTCACGTTAAGCTCACGTCACCTCACGTCACTCTCACGTCAGCTCACGTCACCCTCACGCCACCTCACGTTAAACTCACGTCACCTCACGTCACTCTCACACCACCTCACGTCACCTCACGTTAAACTCACGTCACTCTCACGTCAACTCACATCACCCTCACGCCACCTCACGTTAAACTCACGTTAAACTCACGTTACCTCACGTCACCCTCACGCCACCTCACGTTAAACTCACGTCACCCTCTCGTCACGTCACGTCATGTCATGTCCTGTCACGTCATGTCATTTCGTCATGTCACGTCATATCACGTCATATCTCGTCACGTCACCTTATATCACGTCATATAATATCGCATATTACGTATCATCACGCCATGTCACATAACTCCGCGCCAAATCACATCACGTAGGGTGGTATTAAGCGTAATATATGCATACACGAAAATTTCGAAGAGACCCTCCATAATCTTAATTTATTTTGGAACTAGAAGTGAAACCAACCAATTTCTTCAAATTCATTAAGGTTTGTTTTCAAAGGCATAACATCCTATATAAATTCTGAAAAGTCTATATTTCTAGTTTAAAAAAAAATAAATAATTTTTGAAATCGTATAAAAAATTGTGTACTTTGCGTAGATTTATAAATGTAACCTCTAATTAGTGCACGAAAACACAATTGCAAGTTTCAATATAATTACATATAGTGACAAATAATTGTCTTCAATGACTGTGTAAAACAGTTGGCATTAGTTCAATTAAAATACTAGATTAATTGAAAATTTAATGAATTAATTGTACGTATGAAGCTGATATTTCAATCGCCGGGTACGCTTTCGTTTTCACAAATTTTACAAATCTTTGACGTTAGGCAAAAAGGTCTTAAATCGGAAACTGCAGTTTTTCGTAAAACCAAATTGAAAATAGATTCATTATTTGCAAATCGGGATTGAATGTATTCGAAAAAAAAACTAGGCAAGTACGAGTTGAACTCGCACGGGGAAGATCGCATAATATTGATGGATGATTTCTGAATATCAAACGACGTTGCCAAACTATTTAAGTTGAATTTTCTTCTAACTTCAACCCAAATCAACCCTTCATTCATAGATACATTCATAGATCCAATCAAACAATCATTCATCCATACACATATCTATACCTCTATCCAAGTTTATCCAACACAGAAAATCCTTCCATCATACACATACCTAATCACTGCTCATGCCTGCGGCGTGCGTATTCATTTCTGTTGGGCATTTAGGGGTGAGATCGAAAAGATAACACTCAGCAACGAATAGAGTGGCCGAACACAGCACGAAATTATGTGTGAAAATGAAAATTGTGATCATTTTAAATCTTGGATATCTCAAAATTTCAACATAAATCGATATTTTGAAATTTATCATTTTTTAATGCTTACATTGATGTCTTCAAAACTGCGTTTTCAGATCTTCAAAATTCGCATGTCGATGATTGACCGTTTTTGGCCAATATCTCCAAAACGATTAGGGCCAGAATGCTCGAAATTGTTTTAAATGAAAGTACTCAATGAAGCCAAGGTTTTGTGATTTTTTCAGATTTTTAAACACTTTGGTTTAGAAATAGCAGGGAGGACGCATTTAAAAAAACTTTGGGGCTGCATATTTTCCAAACGGTATTTTGAATAAAAAAGTGTTGAAAGAAACCTCCACCTCATTTCGAAAGATCTGTCGATTGATATATATTTCGATGGGGTGCGACAATTTTTCAAAATTAATGTCAACTTCACCTGTACTGGAGCCACCCCCAAATGGTCCCACTTTTTAAAATCGCTGCATAGGCAATGACATCTAGATCTGAAGTACCTAATTCCAAAATTTCATGCCGATATCTTCATAAACTTCGGAGATAAAAAAGTGTGACAGACACGACGGACGGACGGACACACCGAAATTATAAAGGTTCGTTTTTGTAGACGGAACCTTAAAAACGTGAAGTTAGTAACAGATAATAAGATAAGAATTAGAATCCGAAGCTATTAACCACAAGGTAGTGAGTGGTTAATTCGAAGCGTTAACAGGCGAACCACGTAGACACAAGCGTCTGCATCTAGCCTCTATTAAGGAACTCCTACTCTCACCTCCCCGTGGTGAAATCCGGGAGCCGAGTACCATCGACAGAAGATGGGGTAACCACTAGCAGGCCCCTAACCTAACCCATGCCCCAGCTACGACAACAAAATCATTTAAAGAGATTTTAACGCTAAACTGGGTAAAGAGGCCATCTTTGCTAGAGTTACCGGTAAACACAGCCTAGACGGCACCACGTCCGAAAACGAACTCAGGCTGCTGGACTTTGTCACGGAGCGGCACCCGGTTCCCACACCTCAACACTTGGGGATCCCCTGATCATTCAACCGTCAACCAGATCGATCACGTTGCAATCGACATCAGACACTCCTTAAGTAATCTTGATGTCCGAACGTTCCGAGGCGCCAACTTCGACTCGGATCATTTCCTTGTTGTAGCCAATGTAAGGACACGGATATCGAAAGAACACCGGAGTCGAGGAAGACAACCACGGTTTGACGTCGAAAAGCTACAATCGTAACAGACTGCCAGGAACTTTGCCGATCGAGTCTCCCTGAAGCGCTCCAAAAGTTCGACGTCGCCTGCACTAACAATAGACGAAGAGTGGAAATGTTGTCAAAAAGCCATCAGAGAAGCCGCTACTGATGTGCTGGGTTCTAAAATACCACCAAGGAAAAACCCCTGGTTTGACAACGAGTGCAGGCAGGCACCTGCAGCAAAGCAAGCAGCCTACCAGGCAACGCTGCATCGAACTACGAGAGCTATTCGTGAGCTCTACGAACAGAGAAGAAGGGACGAGAACCGGCTTCTCAGGAAGAAAAAGAAAGAGCATGAGAAGCGCGCGATCGAGAAGATGGAGAGGAGTTATGGCAGGAATGGTATCCGAAAGTGGGTGACATTTTTATCGAATGGGTATAAAGTTCGGAGAGAAGCCTGTCGGGACGGGAATGGACAACTTGTAGTAGAATCGCAGTCGATATTTAGAATTTGGAAAAATCATTTCTGCAGAATGTTAAACGGCGATGAGGACACAAATACCGCTGTCAGGCAGAATGTTCCACTCAACACAACGGACGATGATAGATCTAGACGAAGTCACGATAGCGATATAGAGACTGAAGTCTAACAAAGCTGCTGGAGCAGATAGTCTGCTCGCTGAAATGTTTAAACCAGCTGGAGATGATCTGGTTGGGCGCATGGACCAGCTCATCTGTAAGATATGGTCGGAGGAAAGCATGCCCGATGAGTGGAATCTCAGTATCGTTTACCCGATCTACAAGAAAGGAGACCCCTTTGACTACGCCAACTATCGAGGGATAAGCCTCCTTAATAATATCTTTTCTGCCATCCTGTGTGAACGCCAGAAAACTTTCGTCACCAATCCAATAGGCCCTTATCAGTGTGGTTTCCGACCCGGGAAGTCCACCATCGATCAAATCTTCACACTGCGGCAGATCCTGGAGAAGACCCATGAAATGTAAATTGACACACACTACCTAATTGTCGATTTCAAGACCGCATGGGACAGCGTGCATAGAGACCAGCTATACAGTGCTATGTCTAATTTTGACATTCCTGCCAAAATTGTCACACTGAGCAGGATGACGATGGATAACTCTCGCTGCTCCATCAAGGTCGGTAACAAACTCACCGAGAACTTCAATGTCAAAAAAGATTTTAGACAAGGCGACGCGCTGTCATGTGATTTCTTTAACACCGTTCTTGAGAAGATTGTGCAAAACTCACTGGCCAATACAAGAGGCACGATCTTCCAAAAGTCCGTTCAACTGTTAGCTTACGCGGATGACATTGAAGTGATTAGGCGAACACAGCCAGCCGTCAATGACGCGTTTTGCTGGCATTGAAACGGAAGCGGCTAAAATGGGTCTAGCGGCAAACAAGGGGAAAACCAAGTATATGCTGTCGTCAAGAAAGGACGCACAACATCGACGACTTGGCCAGAACGTCACCATAGACAACTATAACTCTGAGGTAGTTAGAGACTTCGTCTACCTTGGCTCCGCGTTAAACAGTACAAACAACATCAGTACCGAGATCAAGCGCAGAATAACTCTTGCCAACCGCTGTTTTTTGAGCTCAAACGGAAATTGAGTAGTAGAGCCCTCTCTCGGAAAATCAAGTTGACTCTGTATAAGACCTTGATCATCCCAGTCCTGCTTTACGGTGCAGAGGTATGGACAATATCCCAAGCGAATGAATAGTCTCTTGGTCTTTTTGAGAGAAAAGTTTTGGGCGCGATCTTTGGTCCTGTTTGCGTTGATGGCATTTGGAGAAGAAGGCTCAACCACGAACTATATGGGCTGTACAGCGGCTTGAGTCTAGTCAGGCTTCTAGGAATCCAACGCTTAAGATGGCTAGGTCATGTAGAGCCTATGGACAACTTAGCTCCGGCCCGAAGAGTCTTCGATTCTGAGCTTGTGGGACAACGCAACAGAGGACGTCCACGTACAAGGTGGGGCACACAAGTCTAGGGGGACCTCGGCCGGCTTGGTGTGTGAAACTGGAGACAGCTGGCGAAAGATCGTGCTGGCTGAAGAGTCATGTTGAATGAGGCACAGGTCCACCTCGGACTGTAGCGGCCTAAGAAGAAGAAGAAGAGGAAGAAGGTTTATGGCAACAACCCGATGACAACGTTAGGAGTCGGAAAAGTGACGGTATGCAGACGTAGTATTTTCCTCAGTTTTATTAAACTTCGGAACTGCTAAGAAATTGTCCCAATGGGCGAGAGCAAAATGAGCAACTAGCAAAATTTGAAAAGAACATTCGAATGTCAGTTAAAAAGACCCTTCCCCCGCAGTTTGCTCCCTGCCAGGAACGTCCATCGGAACAGAAAGTGTGGCAGCGACGGAGCCTCTTTTGGGGAATGTCAAAATTGGCCCTTCCATCACTTATTGCACATAAAACATACTTTACGTATCAATCCGGTGGAAGGAGAGGTGGCAACTTAATCTCATGCAGACAAATTCAGTTGGGAAATATCTGCAATTTTCCGAAACCCATTTATTTTCCAACTTGACGTCGTGCAGCGTTATTCGTGTGCGAAAAATACAAATCCTGTATCCTGTGCAATCCTGTACATGACGTTCATTCGTCAGACGTTGACGTTGATTCGTCAAAAATGCACTTGTATGGAATCAGCACACAAAAAGAGAGAAGATTCATCTGAAACTGTTCACGAAGAGCTTGCAGGACTCACGGGAGTAGATGTTCATCAGCGGAAGAGCGGCCTTTTAATTCCCCCTATGAAATGCCTCGTTTCGAGAATGTGCCTGATCTTCGAAAACCAAATCAAAGTCGATTAAAAATGCGCTACGCATCACTTCTCCAATTTAAAGCTCACTCCAATTTTGAGAACATGGTTGCTGACAAACGTCGCCTCTTAGCACCCCATGAAGTGTTTCATTAAAATTTGATTCTGCTCTAATCGAATGAGACGAGACTTTTACTCAATTGCCAAGAGGACCGGTGCCATAAAAGCCCATGAGAGACACAACACATTGCGACAGATGCTCTGCCGTCAACAGAATCATCCCCAGCCACTGCTACAATAAATCCATCAAAGCAACGAACACTTTTGCCCTCCCCCCCTTCTTAATTTAGCTCTATCGCCCGATTCACCCGAAAGCACGTCCCGAACTGATTCCATTACCTGGCCAATATCAAATCGAAACTTCTCGCCCAGAAATTTATGAGCAAACCATTCCCAGATTCTATTTGATCTCGAAATATAATTTAGAACTCGAGATATCCGTAAACATCCACACAATAAATCTCATCCGGTGTGCGCCGCGTCACGGTGGGGAGGCGTGCCAGAGACAGGTGACCTTGAAAGACGACGGAAGCTGCTATGTTTTTCAAATCAAAATCTCCGAATCGATGAGATTAAATGGAATAGATACGATGGCAGGGGTTGATGACACAATGGCGACGACGATTGCAAGGCACAGTCAAGCGTACAAGCGCGCATATGTTGCGCGTTCACCGAAGACTCAAGCATGTGTTTAGGGAAGTGGAGCGCTCTCTGGAGAGCCCCTCCCCGGGGACTGCGGATCCAATTCCTTCCATTTGATTCCTTCAGATCGTATTTATGTTAATGTGAAAATTGGTCGTAATTTCTTCAAATTGTCTGGCTGTTGTGTGTGAATGCGGGTGTGTTTGTGGGTGAGGTTGTGGAAGAGGGGGTTGCTCTTGTGGGCCACGGATTTTTGGAAGATTTATGCGTGGCGGCTGTTGAGTATCTATTAGATACGTACTATCCGCACTCTTCAATTTATTCGCAAGACTGCCGTCTTCTGGGATGTGCGTGAGCTGGGACCGTTGCTCGTTACTCGGTTGCTTTTAATTATGCACTTGCGAGCGGGCTTGAAGTGGGCCACAGTGTTGGCGACGAGAGTAATGTGGGAAAGTTAAACGTGCTTGATGCAAAGTGGTGTCCTTGTTCGTTACTTGGATTAGTTCGGTTGAGTGAGCCACAGTGAAGGAGGGAGGGGGAGCCACTTAATGTGCTCAAGAGGGAACTACAAGGAAAAGTTTCACATGCGAACTATTCACGCATCTACATCGGAGGCATTTAACGAGTGTTATCTGGGCTTCGTGTGCGAATTGAGGCATTTGCATTTGATGGTTGATCTGAAGATGAAGGGGATAAACGTGAACCGACCCATGTCATCTCCAGAGAATTGAGGTTCAAAGAGGAGGGTTAATTATGCACTGGATTGAGGGTTTGGTGGTTAATGCTGTGTTGAGAGCACGTGAAATCTCATCACCATCATCATCTCATCACAACTGGCTTCATGAGGATTAAAGAGGAATTTCCTGTTTTGCTGCGAAGGAAGTTGAAGACTCTGAAGGAAGCTTTCCCATTTTTGTCTATAATTTGAATTTTGACGGAAACTCTTTTCTTTCTTTCGTTCTCGAAACAGAATTTGTATGGCCTGTCGGCCAGGAACTCGACGCAGACGTTTATGTGTAGTTGACGAATGTCAGTCGATCGCAGGGAAGTCATAGGGCGCAGCTTTCCAAGGATACCTGGAGCAGGATGAACGAACGAAAACAACTAAAAGCTCGAATTGCAGCAGCTCCAGCAGCAGGGAGGATCGAGATAGAGTCCCTATATCACATGAAGACGAGTGAAGTGCAGAGTAGCGCGAGAAGTGAAAAGCGTAATTACATCAATGCACGACAGCAGTAGAAGCAGCAGCGAGGTGCGGCAGCAGACCCGTCTACAGAATCCCCAAAGAGTTTATAGATGGCCGAAGCTCTACACAACACCCAATGAAAGGCTTAGACAGTTCGATGCTAATATCGGATGAGGATCAACTGAAGAGACCAGATTGATTGTGGACATCCTCTGTTGTGTTGTCCCAGGGGCATCGAAGAGCCAAGGAGGCTTCAAATCTGACATTATCAGACCTAAGGCAACTTCTTTGCAGTGTACTTTTTGACCATGAGCAGATTGCTGAACAACCTCCTGCCAGTTGGAGGTTGTGCGTGGGGTTCACTTCCTCACCACGTAAAAAACTAATGAGTTGAGAAGCAACAATATGCCTCGGATATGGACGGATTTACTGTTGACGCACGCAACAGAGGACATCCACGTACAAGGTGGCGCAAAAAAGTCGAGGGGGAACTGGAGAGGCATGTTGGGTGAGGCCCAGGTCCACCTCGGACTGTAGTGCCCTAAGAAGAAGAAGAAGATTGCTGAAAATATTTTCTGTCACAAACGACTGGGCCATTTTGGACTTGGACATCCCAAACCAACAGATGTCTCCGGTAATTCTTTTAAAATGTTCTAAAGTTTATAGAATAACCAAGGCCGCAGTGGCAAAGTGTGATGGACGTTTTTCCACGGCTCCACCTCTTTCGAATCTGAAAATGCTCAAAGAGTATATAGGTCTAGAAAAAGCTTTTCAATCTTCCGTTTGAAATCAGTGGCCAATCAAAGTCGCCTTAGTCTCAAAGTTTACCCTTCAGAGGCGTTGACACCCGGCAAAAGGAGAATAAATCCACCTCGTTACATTGAAAAAAATGTCAAAGTCATTTAAGATCTCAGCGAGTCTTAAAGAGTTTCTTCAGCTTTGTTGCCTGAACACACGGACTTTGTATGTTCGGCCACAGAAGTATCCAAGCTGGACTACATTCGAACAAAAATTCCGATCATGATTTAATGATCATTAATGCACTGACACCTAAAAGTATGCAACAGAAGAAGAACATTCCCTCACTTCCCAAAAAAAGATGGCGCTCATCAGTTGCAACTTGAATCGCTTCCTTATCTAACCACTCACGCGTCGAAGGTTCCGCCGGAGATACTATGAAAACATTCACCCCCCATTAAGATAAACGCGTATCTCTCACGGCTCCAGTGAAGTGCGCTGATTTACAAGCACTCCACATGTAGAGTGCTCGAACCTTGATGAGGTGTTCCTCACTTGAGTCTCCACATCACTCACGAATGCAATTCATCTTCGAGTTCCTGATGAGTGCGGGTGTAGATTGCATCACCGGCAGTCCGCTCCCTCACAGTTTCCACGGGTGGCCCCTGGCAGCAGGTTCCTAAATGAATATGCATACAGCCGCGGTGCGGTAATCACTCCGCTGCGCTTGGGCACCAATTAACTCGTGCCGTGTCACTCATGCAACAATTAATTGATTTTTTTCATCGGAGACCGCTCGGGCGTTATTAGAAATGCAAAACAATCGTCGATTGAAAGGGCACTCTCTCACATCGGCTTTTCACATGCCCCCGGACACCAGCATGTGAAGGCACTTAATCTGCGACTGAACGTGCCTGACATAAGGCCACCTGGCACATTGCCAGTGGCAAAGTGATTTCAGGCTTTTACAGTTTTTTGGCAGAGATTCATGCAGACCGTCCATCCGACCATCCGACCATACCCTCCGGCAACTGTCGACCTTCGATTGCTTCATTGTGTTGCGGCAACAATGAACACATTGCCATTTGACTGAAGCGCGTGTGGACGTACGCCTTGACAGCGAATTGTGTACTACTCCGCGGTTCGTGGTATTGTTTCGCGAGTTCGTAGGTGAGTCCAGATTTCCATCGAACCCGTCATAAATTGTTTCAGTGCGGTTCACCGAATTCGTATCTGTTTTCAATTTGAACTGATTGCCAGAACCGCACTTTGCGTCGGTCTTGACAGGGAATTTAATTGATAATTTGGAGCTTCAATCACTGAAGAGGCCGATTGAGAGGTCACGCGAATCGAATCGAGTGCGATGGGGGTTTTTCTCAGGGACTCGGAACAATCTATTTTTAGGCCACTTCGCTGGCAATGACCTGTAGTTGACTTGAGAGAGATACTTTGGATTATAATTGAAGTACGCCGATGGCAGTGGTTGTGGGGATCCAGAAATAATTTTAGTGACTGCCTTGGTAGGTGACCCAAATGCTGGCAGTCTGATAAGCTGAACAGGGTTATATGCCGGCTTGCAATTTTGAATTTGAAATAGTGCCACATTCGGTCACGGAACGACAGCACTACTAGCGCACTTTGCGAAACTTAGTCTATTTTATTTAGACGATCGGAGTCCACGATTGGAAAGGTCTGTAGTTAATGAATCCACGAAGAGCATGACTGAGTAATTTGAGGTCAGCTCTTAAGTGTTCCTTTTTTGAGAACCATTCAATAACATTGTAGAAACTACAAAAGCTGTGTTTGGATAAACGGCGATAATGTAGTCATTGGACTACACCAAGGGTGCGTTTTGTCACCTCTTCTTTTCATTTTATATGCGGACGGGATGTTGCAGTCGTGGCGAAGTGAGAAAATGTATAAATCGACTCCTACGCTGAAGATCTTTGGTTTGAACCCAGATACACCAGCTTTCATTCTCACCTCGAGATGATGCTCAGAGACTTATAATTGTCAAGAAAAACTTCTCAAATTTAGTCCTTCTGTAATGGAGGGGACACTCCTAAGTGAACAAAAACACGCACAACACTAATGGTTGCTGCAGTCCACTCTGTACTGTAGGGCCAGACATAGAAGAAGAAAGAAGTTTAAGCGGTACCATCGTTTGAGAAGCTAATTGGGAGAACTGAGGATAAGCTATCAGGTTTTGTATCAGGATGCCTTGGGTATCCTCACTTTCTTCCAGACAGTTATCGAAAATTTTATAGAATTGTGTATGAGTTCTGGAAGGTTTGTTGACGCGGGCAAAATCGGAAGCTTTTTCCGGTACACTTCTTGAACCCACTTTGTCTTTTACTGGAATCCCTTTTAAACTGTTTAAGGAGTTTAAGGACCTCGAGGCCTGTCCTGCAGGATTAAGCAAGCAGGATCAATTTTGAAAAAGCTACGATCAGATCAATTCTAAAAATGTTCCAGGTATTAACGCCATGTTATCAATTTTTAAGTCCAACTCTGACCGGCGATCATGCAATTTTGGCAACGATCGCTTGTGCAACCTGCTGAAATAAGACTCCTTCGTGCCATTAGGGGAGTTTACCGCGTTAATAGGATGAAGGCTGTAAGACGAGCTTAACCTGAAAGAGCAAATTCAGGTGTGGTTAAACAGGGTAAACAGGGTGGGCCATCTAGTGTTTTTTTTTAAATCTTAGGTTATTTTGAGACTGACAGTTTCCCAGTCGAAATCTTGACAGAAAGTCGGTATCATATCTCCGCGGAACGAAATGAGTGGATTTTCACCTGAACAACGTTGGGAAATATTGAAAACTTATTTTCAAAGTGAGTGCTGTGTAGCCCAAACAGTCCGCTTTTTGAATAGAAGTTTTGGCCGCAATAAAGCAGCAACCGCGACTGCTGTGCGCAAGTTTGTGCAATGCGCAGAGATGAGAATGTGGCTGCTGTGGCCGAGAGTGTGAGACTCTATTCACGAACATCAACTCAACTCGCCATCGATCTCAACAGCTCAACACTTCACACACTAGCCTGAGGAGAATTCTGCACAAAAATCTCGGATTATTCGCTTACAAGGTTCAATTGATTCAGCAATGGAAGGCGCGCGACTATCCGCTTCGTTATCGCTTCGCAGTTTGCCCAAACTTAGAGCAGCTTGAATTGGACAACGTTTTTGGGCGAAAAATCATCTTTTCTGACGAGGCGCATCAACATTTTCTGCCGCATCTGAGGCTCGAAAAACCCGCACGTTATTGCCCAGAACAATGCATCAATAGAGCGTGACAGTTTGGTGCGGATTCTGGAGTGGTGGCATCATTGGACCATTTTTCTTCGAAAATGAGGCTGGGAACAACGTTTCGGTCAACGGTGGGCGTTACAGAGCCATGTTAACCGATTTTTTTTTACTGAAATTGAAGACATGGATTTGGACGACCTCTGGTTCATGCAGGACGACGCGCTATGCCACACAGCCCATACAACAATTGATCTTTAGCGCATCGAATTCCCCAATCGTGTTATTAGCAGTCTTGGCGATGTCAATTGAACGCTTCGGAGCTGCGATAATACATGGAAAATATTAAATTTTGTTCATTTTATTGCATTTTAAAAAGAAACTTGTGTTTGCTTGTATTTGACGCAAGTTGCTGTGAAGTAGCTTGTGACCAAGTACACCGTAAACACAAAATCTAGAGGAATACCTATGAAAAGCTTCAGTGTAGAGGACTTTAAATTATGGTACGAAGTGATAGTGTGTGTAAGTGACAATACCCTCTGTTGGGAAAATGATTGATCGATTGAACTATAGGGTACTGTCAAAAGATTCGTTCCTCCACCGAGGACTTCTCCTGTGTCAATCCGTTTGTGATGGCATTATTTTTAACAGATGACGAGGGCATCTAATGTTCCCATTGACACGTTGGTTGAGTACCAGAACTACTTCAGAACTCTTCACCAACAATAACAGAATTGTTTTTCTTTTATTTTCCAATTTGTCTTTCTGTTGGCTCACGAATGCGTCAAAACATCTCCTACTCATTCAATTACCTACTCATTCTAAGATTGACTATGGCCCTGTATCTGCCAGTAGTTGTGCTGAAATAAGGAAACATGCTTTCAACGTTCACAGATGTCTACTGTGCCATAGTTTCGAAAATGTGCAAGTCTCTACAAGGTTTACTTACGTAAAGGGATCAAAAGTAATGCATCCTAGGAGAAAATCAGGAAATTAAGTCCTTTCATAGCAAATTCATATAAACAGCTGAATGGATCCCTTCGAAGCATCTATTCAGCTGTTTCCCCTGGCGCACGTGCTACCAAATCCCATTCCCTCTCATGGCTTTTTATTTGAAATCATGGAGTTGAATAGACCGGCAGCAGGTCCAACTTCTTGCCATGTACTCCTAGCAGCTGTTGATGAATAAACTAAATTATTCACCCACCCTCTCCTTGATTACCTGCCATTCTCGCTGTTCATCCCGTAAAAAGTTCACTGAATCCAAATCGGCCACCTGAAAATACGCCCTAATAAACAGAGAAATCCTAGTGCCACAAAAACAGTGAAAATTAAAGCAGTTCACAGTGCATATTGGCCATTTCATCGCGACCATCCAGCTGTTCCTGAGCCATTGAGATGAGTTTAACGATTTTTTAGGATCCTCCTCTTCGATTGCACTCCAATTAAACGCTGCCAGGAAATGCACCCCACCCACCCATCCACGCAATGATTTATGGCAAACAAACGTGCACACCAGAGCTCAGCTGCATAAAAAAAAACTAGGCCACCGCAATTTTATTCAATTTCGAGTAGTTCCGCTTCGAGCCGTTCCTCCAAATCATCTCTTGCGTCGCCGGATATCCTGGGAAAGCTCCACCACTCCGTCCGGCAAACACGCGATGATAGCGCTTGTTGTGTTGTGTACGACGATTAGGATTTCGGTCATGTTCCGCCCACCTTCGGGCCCCCCTCATCGCCCCGAGTCCGCCGAGTGACTGGAGATGAATTAATGTCTAGGCGGTCCGCGAATAGGAGGATTTGCTCGCCGGCACTTTATGTGAGCCGCGGTCGTTGAGCACGTTTCGAGAGCTTTTATGGGCCGAGTCATAAAATGCAAATACCATCGAGTAAGCGCCTTCAGAATTGACCAAAGGCCGCACAACTCCGGCAAATCCCAGCTCAGGCCGTGTCCCGAGATTCAGCGGCGATGTCCCGGCAGCTGCGATGACGGTGGCAGCGGCCCAATTAAATGATAATTTAAGATGTTTTATGATGTTTTGCGCTTTATGGCGGATTTGATGTCCACCCAGAGTCGTGGAACTGTAACGCGTAGATAAGAACGCGTTTACATGGCCGCGGAACCGAGGACGCGGCAACAGCGCGCTCTACTGAAAGTGCCTGAGATTTATTGTGATCAACCGCCTCTCTGGTGTTTGCTTTGTGCAAATCTGTGACTAAAATAAATCAGACGCCATTAGATGTTTATGGCTTTGCAGATGCAGTTGTCGTCTTATCGTCTTATCACAAGTCCATTGTTGTTGTTGTCAATTTCTATTCTGTGGACATGTTTTATTTTTTTTGATGGGACGGAGCAGAGAATGCGGGACAGATGGCTTGGGATAATCTTGGTGTCGACCGTCGAATGACCCTTTTACGAGTGCGACCGGATATTATGATGGACAACTTTTGGGTGGACTTTGTTGAAAGCATACAGGGAGAGCATAGCATTTCTTTTGGAGAGGGGGTGATGGAAATGCCTTCAGTTGAAGGCGTTGTGTAGACAAATGTTTTGTTTGTTCGTACTCGTTGCGATCAAACATCAAATTTAAAACCATTCATGCGTTTGAACAGTTGTACTTCTTGTTTATCCAAAGGGGGTTTATTCTACGTTTTTCCATTTCTCGGACTGTAGGAATTTGCTACAGAAAACAGGACTTCAGGGTGCAGCTTAGCGGTCACAAAATATACAAACTAGACGATCTTGAAGATCGACTGCCACAAAAATCAGTTATCCATGAGTTGTTCAATAAGAGGATCTTTAGCTTGCAGCTGATGTTTCCTTTTTAACTGCCACCATCAAGATTCTATATCAAAATTTGTTGAAAATTCGAAAGAGATTCCTCTCTGGCTTTGTAATTTTTGGCGCAAAACCATTAAAGCAATTAACCTCAAATCAACCGGGTCATCCATTGGGAACAATTTATGGAAGAAGCTGTAGCCAGACCTAGACTTCACACTAACCTTGCCATAATTCACAACGCCTCCGATGCGTCGAATAAGAAACACGCGCTAAACAAAACAAGTTAACCGCCTTTTTTCACTAAACTATCATGAACTATCCATCATTTAGCTCCCTAGGGCACTCATGTGTTGCATCAAAAGGCGTAAATCGATTACAATCGAGACAACCACCAAAGGGGGTGATTTACTGCCACCACGATTCCACCCCATCGAACTCATCACTCATCCACTTGAGGCACCTCCGCCAAACCCATCCAGACCACCCGCCGCCGCTGCCGCCCGTCGCTCCTGACCTTTATCGCGTGATTCGCTGCTCCTTCGTGTCGATTCCCGATAAGAACTGCAATTTGCGCGCCCGATCATAATTGCACCTTCGGCTTATTTAGCAATTTTCTGCGAATCCATTACATGGAAAATAAATCGACTGCCTTCGCGGGAGCCATTGCCAGCATCTGAAGCGTGTCGTGGGTGTGAGATACCCCCGCGCCAACAATAGACCCGACCGACGACGTGTCGGTGTGTGATGAGGAAACGAAGTGCCTGATGGATTTCTCCAGCAGTGCGTTATCAAAGACTTCCTTTCGTGTCGTTCCCGTGCGCGCTCGGCGGGGATGAAAAATTGAATCCCTTTTAGGGAAATGAGTCGTTTAAGTGTCGCTGAATGCGGGGGGAGGCGCGATTTCGATGATGGTTACGGGTACTTGAGCGAGTCGCTATAACTCATGCAAAATCTGGGGACTGTGTCGCAGTGAGCACTGTATTTTTTTTCGGGACTCCCACTTCAGCCCGGGTCCTCCTCATAAACATTGCAAATGGGTTATGCCAAAGGAGCGGTTTTATTTGTTTTGCGCGCTATAAAACAAAAGGGTTCTGTTCCGTTGTTCTCTGGGGGTATTTAAAATTCCAATTAGAAAAATAAGAGTCCCCCACTCTTGGGATGGGATCGCAGCAGCTGCGGGGTTGTGGGGCTGTGTTGCGCATTAAGCCAGACAAATTGAAGGAATTAAGACAATTGGCGTCTATGAGAACTGCCGCGGTTGTGCTACGGCATGGTTGGGTCATCGCCGGGAAAAGGACAAGGGCTTATGATTCATAATTTCGTTTAAATGCGCAGCAAAAGGCTTTTGTGATTTATTTCATTTCGAGTTGAAACCGAAGAGAGGGTTCGTTAAGAAGTCCTTGAATTTCGGAATTAGTCCGAGAGATTTATAGAATTTGATAGGAGATGTCCTTCAGTGTGAGTGTGGCTGAATGTGAGCAGGGACGCACTTTCTTGGAGAAAAGTGCAAGTTTTTGCAATAATTCTCTCAGTCAATAGTGAGGTACACCTTTGACAAGGAATTTAAAGCCAAATGCGTGGAATGTTAGTTTGGGGTTCTTGCTTCAAACAGAAGAGACTGTTTTTTCTCCTATTTTGACATTGGCTATCGAAATAGATTTGAATTAGGGAGCAAATTAAGGTGAAATTTGAAAGCTAAAGTCCGACCAGCACGCGTCTGTAAAACGATCACGGTTGGAATTGAATGTCAATTTGCATGCCTGACAAAATCAAGGTGACCGGTTCTGCAACAAATCTGACATAATTGAAGGATACTCTAAGACAAGGTAGACTATACCTCCGCTGTAACAGAATTTAAGTGTCCAGAGCTAAAAGCGTTTGTGTTTGTGTTTGAAACGCAGAATAACTCTTGCTAACCGCTGTTTTGAAATGCAATTGAGTAACAGAGCCCTCACTATGGACCAAGCTGATTTTGTATAAGACATTGATTATCCCAGTCTCGCGAAGGCGGATAAAGAAGCTCTTTTTAAGAGAAAAGTTCTGCGTGCGATACTTGTTCCCATCTACGTTGATTGCATTTGGAGACGAAGATTCAACCACGAATTGTGGGGGCTGTACAGCGACATGAGTCTAGCAATACGGACAGAATTAAACCTCTGTTGAAGCTACAGTAGATCAGATTAGTATGACAGTTGATTACAGTCTTAATTGGACCAATATAGGTCCATTGTGGTAACACACGGATCGAGTATCTCCTAACTGTGTAATAAAACGCTTAAGTTGACTTAAGTTGGGCGCCGTGGCGTAGTGGGTAGGTGCGTCGACTCCTACGCTCGAGTCTTCAGTTCGAATCTCGAAAAAAACATCAAACATTTTTTCACGGCTCCACCTCTTTCGAGTCACTGACAATGCTCAAAGAGTATAACTGTCTAGAAGAAGCTTCTCAAACTCGCCGTTCGGAGTCGGCATTAAACTGTAGGTCCCCTCTGCTCGTGACAGAACAATATCCCGCACAACACGAGTGGTTGCTGAGAAGCAAGGTCCAGGTCCACCTCGGACTGTAGCGCCGCCATTATTATTTTTATAAGTTGACCGATGCTAACACTATTCAGCTCCAGTCGTCGAAGAAGAAAGCACCAAGATGGGCTTTCATGGGGATAGAGAGGGCGCTATACGTATGTGCAGAGGAGGTGTGCAACAGTCTCCTCTTCTTCATGTTTGCAACTTTTACAGAAGACGTTGTATGGGGGTCCTATGAGGCATGTGTCAATGGCACAGTCTCCTATAGTAAAGCCGGTGAGAAACCTAAGTACAGTCCAACACGGTTATAAGAAACATCTGAAAAGCACAAAATTTGTTTCTTATATCCAAGGTGTTCTTATATGAAAACAACGTATATAAGAAACAATATTTCTTATATAAAAACAACTAATAAAGAAACGAAATTTCCTATTATAGAATGGTCTAAAAAAACTATTTACTCTAGGTTATGTATATTGATTCGATGTAACCAATAGAGAAAATTTTGTTGCCACTTCTCTTCTGGTTTTTCCACTCTTCAAGTCTTGGAGAATGTTTATTTTGATTTTAAATGACAACACATTCCTTTGCTTTTTATACATTTTACCCCAAACAAAAACAAAGCAACCACTAATCAAAAAGTCAATACAAAATGTTCACGATTTGGCGGGTTTTCCTACTGACATCTTGTACTAGCTGTCACTGTCTTAAAGGTGCGTTCACAACGCTATTGTTACTTACTTGAACTGAGTCGCTTACATGCATGCGATGATATTTAAATCGAGTTCAATTAACAAAAAAATACATGTTTCTTTTATGCATTGGATTTTCTTTTAACTAGGAGATATTGTGAATGAAAGTTCGCTTCTTATATCCGTATGTTTCTTATAAACGTGTTTCTTATATCAGCTCCTTCTTGTATGGAAAGACAGAGAAAAGACACGGTGTTTTTACATGCGTTTCTTTTAAGCGATTTTTTCTTATATAAGAGTTTCTTATATCCGTGTTGGACTGTATTGGGTTGTTCATTCTGATTAAGTAGAGTAAACGCTTGGAAGTTTAGCTAAATATTTGCTTTGATATGAGGCTCGTATACCTTCGGACTATCTGCGATTAGTGGATCATATCAGACAATGTTTTTCTGTCGCAATAAGCATGAGTGGTAAGTCCCCAATAGGTGAAAGTGATCAGATGATAGCGATAGTGACTGATCATCAATCCACCAGTCCAGAGAGTCTTCAAATCTGAGCCTCTTGGTTCAAGAAGGAAAAAAAAACCGAAACTACGGCTCGCGGATGGAAGACAGCTTGGTCTTGATGACTGGCCGTCATCGATGGAAGGCGGTAATTGCTCAGGCTCAGACATTCCATGAGTCGCAGGCCTGAAAAGTAAGTGAACTTGGCAAGCAAATAAAAGTTCACAATTGGCATTTGACGGTTGGTAGCCTACATTCGTGTACATTAATAGCAGCAGTAAGTCTCTTACAAACGAGAGGAAAGCTTGTCTTGTAGATCATATTTAGCACTCGATTAAATGTAATTCTTTCTTCATTTCTTAGGTAAATTATTTGTCATATGTCTGCGTTTGGTTGAACACTTCTTTACTTCTTTTTTTAAATGTATGCAAGCCACTGCTGTCGTCTTAAAATCATGACAGCTCACGCTTTTTCATACTTTATCTCGTGAAGTCTTTCATGAATTCATGGATCAGGGATGGAAGAGAAATGAAAGCCATGAAGGAGTAATAGTGGTCGAAAAATCCATGCATTCTAAAACTTTATGAAAGGAACGGTTCCAACTTCATGCTCTGATATAGGCAATCTTTAGGAACTTTGCACTAAATGGTCACTAGGGAAATTCCATTCTTCTTCTAGCGACGCAAACACGCCTTAAAATCAAGAACGAGAAAGACACTCAAGACAGAAACAAGTCATGTACTGAGCGGAGTAGAGTGAATTGAATCTCCATACAATTTTTGACTTGCATGCCTTGTACTCAAAACTAAACTTTTCACCGCCCTAGACTGCTGTCATTTCTGACTCCGAGCCTGTGGTCCAATGTAGCAAATGTTCAAAGTGACACACAAAAGTGGAGAAGGACTTCAACCAACTTGATGCGCGCAGCTGGTGGTACCTGGCAAAAGATCTTCTTAGCTGGAGAGGCTTGTTGGTAGGCCTAGACATACCCTGGACCTTGTCGTCACCTAAAGAAGAAGAAGAGGACGTTGGATTGGGTCTAGTAAAATAGCCCTTTCTTCAAGCAAGTGATTGCGCTTCAACTTCAGAGAATCGTATACAACATCAGGTTGCAAGCGAATGAAAAGAAGACCGAAACTATTGTGTCATCTTGAGTAACTTGTCATTGTCAGACCAGCCGAATGAAATGGAAAATGAATAGAAAATAACAAGAAAATTGAGTGAATAGGAATTCCACCCCAATCCCTGTGTCTCTTTCCTCATGATTGGTCAAGGTCCCTTGCCGAGATCTGAGAAGTTACTTCATAAAAGCTTCTACTTTCGACCTCCAATTTCCCTGTTCTTCTTCACAAATAATGCCTCAGACTACATCAACAGCCACCTCATTTATTGAGATTATTTCCAGCTTCCCTAACAAGCACCCATTCGCTGGAAACTACCTGAGAACACGTGTACATCTCGGGGTGTGAGCTAATTTCTCAGCGTCGCCCTGATTTTGCCTGACAGCTGTCACGGCCGCATTATTGAATTCAATCAATATTTCCCCGCAAGGGACACAATGAGCACACAACGTGTATTCCTTCCACACAATCAAGTCCCAAGAATCAACGCCAACCGCACAGCAGATGCCCCGCACCGCAAGCGATAGCCCCCAAAGCATGTGAATGATTTCACAGATATTTTGCCCAATTTAAAATGTTTACCTTCTCGTATCTGAGTTCAGTTCTGTTTGTAAACATCGTCGATTTAATTTTTATACAAATCAGGAGCACCGAGCACACATGTCAATTTGCATTTCACAGAATCGTCGACGACCACGACGAAGACGATGTACAACTGATTCCCTCGCTGACAACACACAACAACGACCCCTCTGTGACTCTGGAATAAATTTGAATCAATGAATATGAAAACGAACCGCACACCGATAGACGAACGAACGCCTTATCTTTTCATTGAAAGCGATTTTGTCACCCCGAAGAAAATTCGATGGATTCGGTTGGGAGCGGATACGTGGTGGCCACGCACTCACGCGGGGTGACTTGGGCCGACCTCTCGGTACTCCCAGAAGCGCCCCTTTGTATCGCTGTATCTGCGGCTATTTACAGAAACCATGAGACGGAATTATCTCCCGGTATCAGCCCATAATTTGCGAATTTCATTCGTTGAGGTTGGGAACACGACAAGTTGTACGCTTATCATGTGACTGCACTGAGGGGCGGGGTGAATGACAGAGTTTATGGGACCGCTTGCGATCGGAGCCAGACCGCCACACCGCGACGTTTAGTTATGATTGCAGCTCAGACGCTTAATTGAATTGGATTAGTCAACAAGTTGATTGGAATTGCAAAAGGTTTTCGTGGCCGGCGGCGGCGGCTAGGGTGAGTGACCAAAGTGGATGGATGTCGCAAACGAGACCGTCTTGCCGGAGATCTCACAGAATTGACAGTATCTTCACATCAACGTCAGAGGCTGATCGGTGATGGTCAATTGGCCAGATGCCGGTGCCGCCAACTAAACCGTCAATGCCCATTCAATGTGATGCCCAAGTGCGGCACGCCGCCGTGAGTGATTTGCATTTCTGCAACCCCGCCAGAGATGCGCTCGCTGGTGATCATGAGATTGGGTAAACATCACAAATTAGTGAGTCGTTTAAAGTCGTTCGGAATCGTTTACGCGATACGCAACATATGTTGCCACTTATTGACTGTCTAAACTCGTTTGCTAATTACTTGTGGTAAGCCATTAGATGCGGCCCAGTTTCTTTGAGTTGTGGTTGTGAGATGGTTGTGAGAGGAACTATCGCCGGCGTGGGCTAATGCGCGTGAAAGTTTCTTGTTTGCGTCACAGACTATTAATGATATCCACAGACGTGTACAGGTTTTTGGTGGTAATAGACGATGATAAGTCATTAAGAACTAGTTTTTGCGCCTACCAGAGGCAGAAGTGATGGGATTGAGCTAGGCACAGTTGAGGTTTTGCTGCCGAGGGACTGTGTTCGGAGACGATTGAGACGTTGGAGCAAGGCTTGCGGATGTTTTATGAAAATATTTGGGGTTTGGCGATGGAAATGAACATTCTGATGAGACCCTTCTAGAGAGAGACTAGTTTAGTCTACAAAAATCAAAATTAAAACATTAGCCTTCAATCTTCAATCATCAATCTTTGATTTCTGATCTTCAATCAATCAACAGAGTCGGTCTGAAATGTTTCAATTCTTGTCAATCCGTAACCTTGACTTGTTTAGAACTTACCTCCAGCCTTGAATCTTCAATCATCTACCTACGGTCGCCAGTCAGTCATTATTGTGCAATCCTCAGCCATCAATGTTTGATTTTTGAACTTCAATCATTCAACTGCATCAATTTTCAGCGTTCGTGAGTCTGTAATCTCAATTTGGGGAGCACTTGATTTTCAATCGTTAATCCTCAATCAGTCTTCAATCCTGTCTAGTTGTCAATCAGCCCACACCGTGGAAAAGTCATCGATTTTCGATGTACAATCATCGCTATATAGTCTTTATCATTAATCAAACACGTATTTAACCCTCAATCTATATCCTTTTTCTCGTCTCTAATATTTACTTGTATAGAGTTTATCTTCAGTCACAAGTCTTTAATCATCAGTCATCAATCATCTACCTGCAGCTGTCAATCGATATTAACTCTCCAACCTTAAATCAGCGATTTTCGGCATGCAACCATAGTTCTGCAGTATTTTCTATTCAATTTTCAGTATTCAATCGTCCTTCAATCTGTGTGTTTCAAACCTCAATCATAAATTTTTAAGCTTCATTCCTTAGTTTTCATATATCATTCCTTAATATTCTGTCATTGATCTCTCATTTTTGGGCTTCTTTGTTTGATCTTCTTCATTTGATTTTCAATCTTTATTCATCAATCATCAATTAATTATCTCTAAGATTGAATTTCGGCTCGTAATCATCATTCATCAAACATCGATCAATTATTTCTAAGATTGAAGCATTTATTTATCAATCTTTACTCATTAAACTCCAGCATTTAGATGTTTGTATTCTTCACCAGCATCAATTTCCGTTGTTGAATCTTCAATCTCCAATCCGAAGTCTTCAATCAGCAATCATCCAACTTTTTTCTTCTTTTGTTAGTCCTTAATAATTGTTCTTCAAACGTTAACTAAAAACACCATGCTTCAATCTTTGGCTTCAGTTCTTAGCGTCAGCACTTTTCAATCGTCAGTCTTCAATCAATATACTTATAGTTGTCGGTCAGTTTTCATTCTTCTTCTTTTCTTCTGCTTTTAACACTCATTCATCAGTCTTAAATTGAATGATTTCATTAATTCCTCAATCCGCAGACCTCAATCTTCATTTAGTGGAGAATTTGCCATTTTTAGCCTTCTGAATTTAATTTATAATCATCATTCATGAATCATCAATCATGAGTCATAAATAATCAATCATTTACTCCCAAGATTTGAAACAAATGTTTAATTCATAAAAATTCCTAAAACTGAACTATTTATACTTCAGTCTTCAGTCTTGAGTCTTCAGTCTTCAGTCTTCATTCTTCAGTCTTCAATCTTCAGTCTTCAGTCTTCTACTTTTGTTTAAGTTCCATGCCTTCATCGATCGCATGGACAGTCTTCAATCACCGATCTTCCGTCTTCAATCACCACACATTTTTTCCTAAAATGTCAGTTCTCATTCTTTGACATTAATCAAAAAAGCTTAGTCTTCGTCTTTGATTTTTAATCATCAGCATCCGTTCAATCATCAGTCATCAGTCTCCTGCCTTCAATCAATGTATTTTTCGATTCGTTTGAAGATTAGTTCATTCCACATGTCTTCATGAATGTCGAGAGCATTCTTCTTAACCATCTTTGATTCCAGGAACAATGCCCTGACCCTAAACAGTCAAAGATCTCTTGTTATTGCCCTCCCCATTCATGGTAAATTGGTTCCATGCTCCGAACATCGTCATCTTCGACCTCACGACCGGCATCAACCTAAACTGAGTCACTCACGAATCCCCTTAAGTGCATCTCCATCGCACTCCATTCCCAGCGCTTGCCCAGGGGTTGTGGGTCACTGCTCTACGGCCCACCACATAAGTCCAATCATCAACCGATTTGCATGTTTATGCATCAATCCACTGAAGTAATTAATGCGATTTCTCAGATACTCCTCTGGAAGATTCATTTGTGAGATGTACAGCCTCCATAGCGCGGCGCGTGGACTACGGGCAGCAGCACATGAGGCCGGTCATGCAAATGCCAACCACAAACGGGCAGTCCTTTCAAAGCAGTAATTGCTGCACTCGCAATTGCAATGGAAGCAATCTCAAATGGGCATCTGCTTTTGAGACTTCATCCAGCTGCATGACCACCACGGCGCAAAGGGGCACTACCACGTCGATGACAGGACAGTTGGGATGTCTGCTAGATATCATCGCGCTCCAGAGAACGGCAAACGGGACGCGTGTGTGCACGGTTCTTATCCGATTGCTGTTACGCTGCCAATTAAGCGAGGACGAACATGAGCATTAGTCGAATGGCCATTGCCGGAGTGGTCTTGTGATGTCATCGCGCGGATCGTTGTCCGTCGCGGGCCGCTGAAGCGGAAGTGCATTGCACACAACTATGCGGGATGCGGATGGTTCTACAAATGAAATTAAGATTTAGTGCCGCGATATGGAAAAGACTCTCTCATCCCGATGTGGGCAGACGCAGCGACAACCGTGGCGAGTGTCTTTGACGGCGCATTAGCTAATGAACTAGGGCGCTTCTATGAGTTGGTCGCCGTTCGTGGGGCTCTCGAGTTCTTTACGCGGACAGTGTGGGCAATTTGTACTGCCTTGCACAGGAAGTGAAGTACAAAATACGAGAAATGAGGTGAATCGTCGCACTTACATGCGTCTTGCGGTCCGATGCATGCAGCCCATTGTGTACATTTCAACACGGGTGATGAATGATAGATAATTAATCTTGACGAAACACGGGAACCACGTCATCGATTCGAATCGCTCTTTCTGTTTTAATTGGCTGCTAGCCAGACCATGGTACTAAATCGTGTGGGAACATCGAGATGAAGTCAGCGCTGCGCAGAGATACACGCTATTTCTTGTTCTCTTCGTGAAATGTTGATCTCCAACGATTTACGGAGGTGTTCGATGACTTTAATGACTGTCATAACGTAAGCATCACCAAGAACATCAAGCTAATTGATTTTCGTGCGTTCGTAATTTTGCGGACGTCTATGCAAAGTCGAAAGGATGACGTGGATATTGATGAATGAGAGCTGAAATGAATAGAAAACTGAAGACTGAAGACTGAAGACTGAAGACTGATGAGTGATGGGAGAAGACTGAAGACTGAAGACTGAATGCTGAAGACTGAAGGATGAAGCCTGGAGAGTGGCAGAACTGATCTCAGCTGAGTCGCTTCCAAGACAGAAATAAGGGAGCACGATTAAATTCAATGGATTGCTTCACTCATACAATTGCACGTCAATTTGTGTGAACCAAATTCAATTTCCGACGAAATCGTAAGCGTCTGGCTCTGGGTACGTACTCAACAATTTACGTTCGGTTTTCAATTACCGCTCCGGCAGTCCCATTATCCATTCCCAAGCCCCGGCAGATAAAGTTTCTCATTAAAACGCCAAACGACAGCAGTAAATGGCATCGGAACGACGGGGGACTCATAAAAGCATCCGAAATGCATTCATCCTTAAACATAAGATCCGCCGATAAATTATACATGAGCCGTCATTCCGTTGAGCCAACAGGGATAAACTCAAATCGAGTTTGATGATTCAAATTATGGCGATTTGTCATTCGCTCCACAGCGGCCCTTCAGGATCTTGGGCATCGTCATTATCTCCACTAAGTTGGGTCATCCGTCAGAGGACGTCCCGTTCCGCTTGACCCAACTATCCCCAATCATGTCTGCCGTACCCAGTGGCTGTTGGTTAAACTTTGATGACTCTATTAGAAAGCCGACATCGGGTAGGCCATCTATCTGTTAACCTTTCACCAGCAGAGGAGCTCCCCGCAGCTGCGGTTGCCTCAAGGTGAACCTCTCATAAATAAACGATTTCCATGGTTCGTAGACCGTCTTCAATTTAAATGAAATCATCACTTCCCCCCACGTTCCCGAGGAGAAACATCTGCCTAAAGGATTCCCATTCAGATACAATTTATGCCTCGCAACACGATTGGGTTCTGTTTGCGGAATCTCACGCATCACCCTCAGGCAGCCTCGAACTTGACTTCATTAAGCCGATAGAACATTGTCTCCCCTCCAACGCCACCCACGAGCAATCCCATTAGGGTGCCTATTGTGAACACATGTTACATGGCTTGACACATGCCCGCCCACCCACTGGCCCTTGCTCCCTCCCAACCACAGCCGATGGGACCACTGACGGCGTCACTTGCAGTCATATTTCCGACCATCTGAGGACGTGTTCACCGTTCGGCCAGCAGCTACTCCATTTCAGTTGTCACTCAGTCGCATATGTCCGACTGTCTTTGCATCTTTTGATGCCAAACGACGCATTAATCTGTTCTCGTCCCTCCCAGATTAGCAGTCATGCGAGCACTGACGCCCATAATTGGCGGTGCACTTGTCCATCAAAAAACGCATTCGAGTGCACTCTGCTGGAGGCAACGGCAAGATGACACACTCTCGACTGAGAGACCGCACGGGCAATTGAGTTTTATCGGTTTGCAAGAATGGCCATTGTGCGGTTGCAATTGTCGTTGCAATCCAAAGTAATGGCCGCTCGTTCTGTACGTGTGGGGACTGAGTTGGCCAACGGATTGGGGGGAGAATGTAATGAGATGCAAATTAGAAAATTCAATTTTATTGCTGCCTTAGGAGAATTTGAGTGGAAACGGGTGGCCAGTTGACAGATCGATTTTCCGGTCACTGAGCTGTGAAGCTGTGAATACTGGGGAATGGCTCTCGTGGAAGTAACAGGTTGCCATGAATCTTGAATGGAATCAGTGGAGCGTACGGGAGATGGTCAGATACGCATATCGGTTGTTAGGGGATTGCACGATGAACGTGAGCAGACTACTGAGCAGCCATTAGCCCGTTTAGGGCAGTGATTTAATTCCAAATACTTCCGCCAAGCCATAAATCGCTTTTTATGACCTGTGAAAAATGGGCTGTGCTTCATTTTTTAAGGCGTGTGAAATGCTGACTGAAATTTAAATCATTGAGTATTTAATTTCAAGTCAGATTTTCCGTCTTCAGTCTTCTCCCATCAGTCTTCAGTCATCAGTCTTCAGTCATCAGTCTTCAGTCCTCAGTCTACAGTCTTCAGTCTTCAGTCTTCAGTCTTCAGTCTTCAGTCTTCAGTCTTCAGTCTTCAGTCTTCAGTCTTCAGTCTTCAGTCTTCAGTCTTCAGTGTTCAGTCTTCAGTCTTCAGTCTTCAGTCTTCAGTCTTCAGTGTTCAGTCTTCAGTGTTCAGTCTTCAGTCGTCAGTCGTCAGTCGTCAGTCGTCAGTCGTCAGTCGTCAGTCGTCAGTCGTCAGTCGTCAGTCTTCAGTCTTCTCCCATCAATCTTCAGTCTTCAGTCTTCAGTCGTCAGTCGTCAGTTTTCAGTTTTTTCCGTCACCGGGCAAATGAGCTTTCGTTTTGTGGCCCCAACGCCCTTTTCAATTATAAACGTTTTCGACTTAGTAGCCAATCGTGTTGTTTCGCGCCAATCCCATGCTCAAACAGTCCCACTCTTTTCACACGCCCTCTTTAATTGCCTCCAGCGACACTTGTCAGTTCGGTTATGCAACTCATTAATTATCTCTCGGCAAGCACCCTCCCTTCCGTCTCGCGTCTGCTTTAAGGTGCCAGACGCCACCTCATTGCACGACTCGCTTGTCGCATTCAAATGCCTGTGCGGCATGCAACACAACGACTGCAACGTGCATCCACCAGTGCCCTTCATCTCCGCCACTCCATCAAGTAATCCTTCGCCCGTGGGTGTGTGGATTAATTCGTCATCCGAGCAATTACATTTCTAAGCCGTTTCGTGACTACTGTTTGCAGATACGTTCAGCCCCCGTAATCGTCTAGTTTATGCCTCGATTCCTATCCCCGATAAGCTTGTGAGTGAATTGATGGATCATCTGGGGTGGATTCCGTTGCATTTCCGGGAAGGCGACTGTCTCTGGGGAGAGCCTCCCATACATCATAGGTTCAGTTTCTAGGAAATGGAGCAGAGCTGATCTCGCCTCGATCATAGGAGAAGCCCACGTGAGATCGGTGCCCCGGGCGGCAATAAATATTGTGATCCCAGTAAATCACTCGTATCTCGTGCCATTTGTCACCTCTCCCGCGGAACGCTACACGAGCGCAGAAATACCCGTCGATCGTGGTGAGCCGTGTCTGGCACGACCCGAGGATCGGTATCCGTAAACCAGTTCGGCACTCCACTGCACAGCTGTCGTCGCAAATAACAGCACCGATCGAATTTTTGTTCACCGCAACCGCTGAGGAGCATGCAGTTGCAGTGTGGTTCCTTGCCACCGGCGACGTGCCAGTGGGACGATCTGACGATCTGTGCGGACGTGCGGAGCCTCCGTGGGGCGTTGTGCCCGATGCCGGGAGACTCACAAATGAAGGAAGGAGTTGGGTGTATCCAACCGATAAGGAGTCAATGTTAATAAATTCAAATGCCGGCGAGTGTTGAGTTGCGGTTTCGACTTCAACTTGATCCTCTACAGCGTCGTCGTCGTTTGCTGATGCTGTCGCACCGCCGACGAGGAGATTTGCATGGACATCTTAATTACGAACGAGATTACAGGTTGTAAATTTATTCATTGTTAATTGGACACAATTGATGGTAAATTAACGGCGGTGGCGCGATGTTTCGCTGTTTTACTTATGCTTGCAGTTCAAGATTGTGGCGAAAGTGGTCCGGTCTTTAAGTGGCAATGGAGGAGCTGATGCATGTGATGTGAGTGTCATAAATTAATGGACAGAGAGTTGTTAAGATCGGTATCGAATGCGGTTCGTAAGGCAGGGAGTGGGATTTTTGAGTGGGAAGAGATGGCATCTTCGTAGAGTGCGGTCATTTTGAAGGGCGTCCGATTTTGGTTTTTCTGTTGACTGTCGATCACTGATCGTCTCCTTCGCCACTGTGAGAAATGAACCTTGGAGCAGCGGAGAGTTATTCTTTCCCCCTTTTTTCTGTGGAGTCATCAACGGCGCTCCGTAAAGACTGGCGCCAGTCTTGACAGCTTCTGATTTCTGATCTGATCTCCCTCTCTGATCTGGTCTCCTCCACAATCATCCTGGAGGAGAAATGAACCCTGGAAGAGCAAAGAGTCGCTCTTGCGCCATTTTTTCACATTACAGCTTTCCGTAAAGACTGACGTCAGTCTGACTTCTTTTTGCTGTGGACGTTCCCTTCAACTGCCGATCACTGATCGCCTCCTCTGCCATCAATCTCAAGGAGAAAAGCGTAAATCTTCCGCCATTTTTTCTCTGCAGGCATCACGACGTTCCGTAAGGACTGACGCCAGTCTGAAGGGTGTCTGCTGTGGATGTCGCCTTAAACTTTCGGTCACTGATCGTCTTCTCCGCCATCACCCTGAAAGAGAAATTAACCCTGGAGCAGCGGAGAGTAATTCTCCCCCTTCTTTCTGTGCAGCCATCAACGGCGTTCCATAAAGACTGGCGCCAGTCTTGACTGCTTCTGATTTCTGCTTTGCTTTGGGCTATCGATCACTGATCGTGTCCTCTGGCATCATCCTAAAAGAGAAATTAACGCTAGAGCAGCGCAGAATCACTCTTTCGTCATTATTTTTTTGCAGCAATCACGTCATTCCGTAAAGACCTGAATCAGTCTGAAGGGAGTCTGATTTCTGTTTTGTTGCGGACTGTCGATCACTGATCTTCTCCTCTGCCACTGTTCTGAAGGAGAAATTAACCCTAGAGCAGCGGAGAGTCACCCTTCCGCCATTTTTTCTTTGCTGCCACCAACGGCGTTCCACAAAGACCAGCCCCTGTTTCTGTCCAAAACAACTTGCAATATTGCTTCTCCAAATCCATTGACTAAACCAAACACGATCGTTTCGAGTGTCTTATCATCAGTGAGCTGATGACACACGCAATCATTCAGAGAAGTCACAGCTGCTGCCAGTCGAATGAACGACTGTTATCAGGCAATCTAGAGCTTAATGCATCAAACCACTTCACGGAACTGTGAGTCACTCGCACAAATCAACTCACATCAGCTTTCCCCTGCTGACGGCAGAAGATGGCAAAAATTGATTCGACGTGACATTCCAAGGCAATGATGAAGAAGGCGGCAGAGCGCAGCAAACACCCATACCACACATTCTCAACGAAACCCTGCAGAGGAACCCTTTCAGTACCCAGCACCATCCATCATCATTCGACTTAATAAATCACTTTCCCTTCCCGGCACAGCATCCTGTCAAAAACTGTCACCACATCCGCCAGCAATGGTCTCGATTTCAACTCAATTTTCCACAGATTTCCACACCCACATCCCTCGACGACGAACGTGTCAACGGACTCCCCCGAAGCGCTATCGAATGACATCTTCGCCTTGAGAATCGTTTCCCGTTTGTCACTTCGTATCTTCCATCCGTTGGGTGGTGGCAAACTTTCCGCCACCCATCGCACAAGACAGAGAGAGGTGTGTCGATAAGGGGACACCCGCTCGCTATTCCTGGCCAGAGTGAGTCGGAAACTCACGCTCTGTTGAATTATGGATCTCTTCCGGATACAGGACACCCCCGAATCGAAAGAATGCAATTCCCTGTTTGCCCTGTTTGCCCAGGACATACCTCGGGACAAAGTCGTAAGCTGCAGATAATAAGTAAAAGAAATGGAAATGCCCTTGTTTTCGGAAAAGATTGTAGCTGTCCACCCCCTCACATGACGCCCTCAGGCTGCATCCTTGTCGTCAAACAAATGAGCTCCCGTCCCAAAGACAAGTGCCTGGCCAGAGGCTCATTACAACTTTTTCCTCGAGAAACGTTAGTATTTAAGGACTTTTGTCTCCAAGGAGAAAGTTGAGACTTAATGAAGTTTACAACTTTCCCCCCTCCGCCCAATCTTTGCCATTTAATTTCGCATCCACGAGCATGAACGACAGAATATGTATCACTTCTTGTGCAGAGTTGTTTGGCAACGGTTCGCTGGGAGCGTGGGGATGTCACCGGCATCAACGGCACCGAGAGCACCGGCAGCACCTCCTCTGGCTGTGTCTTCCATGCGGTGGAGGTGGCTCTTTGTGTGTCCCGGGGACTTTTGGGGATAAACATTTTTGATTTTGACACCGGAACGGGCGAAGACTTTACAGAATGGCTGACGTTTCTGGAGCGGACATGTTTATTCGATTAAAACCGTGACAACGAATACATTAGAGGGGTTGGCTTTTATTATTTTTCGGGTGATATTTCTCGTCTGCCTTTCGAATGTCTTGGAATAGTTTTAAGAGATTTTGAGAGACGGAGGTGCTCTTTCGACGGCCGCGTTGTCTTCTGTCAAATCGTCTGATGGGAGGTTTATGACGGTAGATTAATTGGTCTTTGTCGTGAAAAGCGTGGGTCTAGCGGATGTCCGCTCATAGTTGACAAACGTGGGATCTTTACAAGTCAACGGATTGGGGTCGAGAGAAAATGCAAATCTTGTAATTATGTGATGCCGGGATCCACAAGATGAATGCGATGAGGACAATTTTGCCTTGTTACCTTGTTGCTTGTCGCGACAGATTAATCCCAGTAGAAATCATTGTTGAAAATGAAACAATTTTTGAAAAAAAAAAACATTTATAAATGAAATTTTTGAAGATCAAGCTCTCCTCTTTTGGACGGGGCTATATTCTGAGAGTGTGTAGTTTCTCCAACAAACACTCGTGCTATTGTCCTCTCATGAGTGAAGGGGTGATTTAGAATATTATGTCGAGTCCGAACCGAAAAATTTGCGAAGTTGGTGAGTAGGGAATCAAGCCATCGACCCTTCAGAGTAAGAGTCAAAGCAATTACGCACTATGCCACACCAAATGAACTAGCTACGCCTTAAACACAAAATGGACAGAAAACTTGTTGCAGGCAAGTTAAAGAAAAGATCAAGAACATTTGGAAAACCAACAATATTTCTAAGAACAGTTGAAATGAAAGCAAAGGATCGATGGATAAAAGATGGACTTGGATTATCCAAGAGGAGGTGTCATTTTAAGTTTCGCGCCATTGCTTAACTGTCAAACTTCAACTGTAATTGTCATGACTTTTCTTAAGTGAAATAAAACCAAGCGAAATAAGGCCAAATGTTGAAATGTTAAAGTAGGACCACATTTCAACATTTGGCCTTATTTCGCTTGGTTTTATTTCACTTAAGAAAAGTCATGACAATTACAGTTGAAGTTCTTGAGTTCTTGAGCATATTTCACTTTGACATAGCGAAACAATTTAACGTTTGGCCTTATGTCAAGAGACCGTACAAACTGGATGGTTATTGAAAATAAATTGTCACGCATTGGCACAACGTGTTGGAATAGTAAAAATTTACGAGAATAATGTTTAAAATATCGTGACAACGCCGTGGCGTAGTGGGTAGGTGCGTCGATTCCTACGCTCGATATTTTCGATTTGATTCCCGTAAAAAAAACAGCTAACATTTTTTTCACGGCTCCACCTCTTTCGAGTCACTTACAATGCTCAATGAGTACAACTGTCTAGAAAAAGCTTTTCAATCTCGCCGTTCGGAGTCGGGATTAAACTGTAGGTCCCCTCCACTTGTGAGAGAACAATAGCATGCACAACACGAGTGGTTGCTGAGAAGCTAGGCCCAGGTCCACCTCGGACTGTAGCGCCGCCATTATTATTGTATTATTATAGACATAATGCATCCGAAATTGACTGAAAAAAGTTGCATGACAATGCTAGACCCCATACCTCTCACGTAACGGTACAAAAACTGCTACAGTTGGGATTTGGAACTCCTCCGGATCCACCGTACTCTCCAGATATTTCTCTAACGGATTATCACCTTTTCCGCAGTCTGGCGTCATTTTGTCGGCAAAAGGTGTTCCGAAACCGAGCAGAGGTCATAGAAGCCTTTGCAAACTTTTTATCGTCAAAAAATCAAGCAAAATTCTTTCGACTTCAGTGAAACATTGAACAGCTCTCCGTTGCTGTCTATCCGCTTAGTCCTTCGGAATGGCTGATTTGTCTCATATTCAAGCTGCCGGAACCATCAGTCAGTCCGGATTTGCCAATAAAACAATTCAGTAGAACTAATTTAAAATGCTTGCTAAGCAGTTCAGAGGAAAAGTTCATGAGGAAAGAGAATTTGTTGAATAATAAATGGTTGCGTCGCATTTGCAGCCTCTGAATGTGTTGTTCAAGGATTCGGTAAACAATTGTCTGATGACTATGGAAAGAATAATGAACTATTGTACGGATTAAGAACCCAGAGTAGGTGGTGGAATGATAGTTGGAGTAGTAGTACAAACGACATCAAAGCAAACAATGCTCGAAGCTAATTTACGTCATTCTTTGTTGTCCATCAGCAAAATAAACAGACGATGGACTCGAATGAAGATTTGTGTACACTGCAAAGAGCTACTTATCCGGTTGTGAGCAAACAGACAACTGATTCTGTGGGATTGGTAGCCTCTCTTACTTGTTAAGATGGGGAAAGTGATCCAAACAGATGGCAAGCTCGTTGATTTCTAAACAAATTTATGGGACTCTGAGGTGCACTTCAACAGAAAACATTTGCCTTTACCGGTTTTCGACGACAAAACTTATTGCAACCTGACGTCTGACAAGCAATTAAAGTCTCCTCCTACGAGCAAGCTAAACCTAAGAGCTCCTGTTTCAGGTGTTAAGTCATTTGTCAATAAATAGACAAACTTCATGACTCATCAAGCCCCATGTCACTCTTGCTTAAACCATCGACACTCTAAGACCCCAAGTAGCGACTGCCAAACCACTGTCAATTCAAGATCAATCTTTGCACCAACCAAACCATCACCAGTTGCATCCACTTACTCCGGAGGCATCTCTTCCATCACAATCCATCAGCAAGCATCGAAAGATACTCAATCAACATCCCGCTCGGTTACACTGAGCCAACATTCAAAGGTCGTTCCCCAGCTGAGTGCAAACAGGAAAACAATTTCCCATCAAGTGTGCGCCCGCACCCCATTCAAAGTGCACTTTGTGTTGCCGGTGTCCTCCCAGGCAATCGATACCATCACCAACACGCACACACACCGTCAACAGGCGGCCAAACGAGATATCGATTGCGATTGCAGTCAATCACCAGATGACTGTGTACACAGTCGCCCCAATTCCCATTCGGCCAGGCAACGAACCTCTGGCTCTGTCGGCAGCGCGCTCTGCTTTTCGGAAACCCATCCGATCCGTGTCTGGACGGGAGAAGTCAATTAATTCAAATGAACACCCGAACTGCGCCACCTCGGGGGATACCCGGTCCAGACGACCGAACCTCGGCTCGTGGACACGACTGACTGAGGAAGAGAACCTGCAGACAAATTGAGAACATGCTTCTTAATTGCTCCGTCGCGCCTGGAACGAGCGACGCGGTGGGTTTTTCATTAATGGACCACAGTCCAATGGAGATGAATGTGTTGTCTGTTCGGGCCAACTCAGATTGGTGTCTTTAAATAGAATCCCAGTGATTAAAGCGTCAGATTGTCGTCCATTAAAGCGACAGAGCAAGCGTCACAACGCTATTTGTCGCATGTCACTTATCACACACCGCCCGCCACTTGACGTTTGCTCCACGCGTTCGTTAAACAGGCCTAATGCGCTCTAAAAGCCTCCCATCGCTTGTCGCCCGCTGGCGCGTGAACTTTTGACATTTTTAAATGCGTTCTTCCCGTCCCTCGATATACGCCTCCCGCGTGATACATCGCGTATCCTTGTTTAAAGAGAATTTCAAATTCATTACTGCTCCGCAGACGGTTGCTGTTTGCAGTTGGAGGGGGGGGATGTGTCAACAAACGGCCGCCATCGTCGTGAAGGGAGGTTGTATTCGCATGTGCTTAAGCATAAAGTAAGACGCCGCGCCGTGGATTTCCTGATGGAAAACTTATGAGTAATTTGGAAGACGGTGGGAGGGGCTGGAGATTGGCTGGGGACTGTGCTTAGCACAGGGGAGGAAGGTGATTTGTGCGGCGAATTGGCATCCAGTCGAATGTGGAAAGCCAGAAAATTTGATCCCCGCTGAGACCAAAAAGCCCTTCAAACTTTTGCTCTGCATCGATGGGAGGCAGGAAAGTTCTGTCAACATAAGCTGAACTTTAATGAAAAATATTATGTCTCGACGTTAGGAAAAACTTTAGTCCTCACGGCAGGAGTTGGAGAGAGGAGAGCAAACAAGTTGCATGGCATACTTCAAGGCAAGCCTGGGAAAATAATTGGGTCAGATTTTTTTGGGATGTGTTCGCTAGGTGGCTGTGATTACAAAGGGGATGAGGGAACAAAACGTAGCCACATAATTGAATCCCAGCTCAATGGGTTCAAAAAAATATGTTTTTGGGCTTCAAAAAGCTGATGAGCGTGGGTCGTAAGTTGAAGGGTACCCTTGTAACTAGTCTCACGGTACACTTAGACCAAAATTTTAAACCAAACCTGAGCGTATCAAAAGAACAGCGACCAGTTGAATCTGTTGTCATTTGACAGCCAGACAAACTCTATAAGCAGTGACATCGCTGATATTTTCGAGATGGCTTGCATATCGCTGCTAAAACTGTACAAGCAGCCACTAGCCACTACCAGCCACTAACTGCTGCCAGCCACTAGCCACTGCATGATTTTTCCGAAGGATATACTCGTAGCTTGTCACCTATCTCTGAGTCAGACTCTCGCTAAGTGAGCCCATTTCGTGAGTTTAAGTCTGAAGTACAAAAGTAAGTGAGTTATCAGAGTCCACCTTCCTGTGCCTGAACTGGGCACCATTTGTGTGTTCACTCGTTTATTCACCCTCCTTCCTTCTCCAGAATACCATAAACCTTGGTTCCATCTTCAAGAGCTCTGACTCAGTTCAAAAATAATTCACTGACTGTGGAACTTGCCCGCCCACCACGTCCGCTTGCCTCTCACCACCATCCGCCCAGATGTGAATCTTCATAAAGTGTGAGTCACTTAACAGATCTAGAAAGTGCCTCGACACCCGTTTATCCCTAATCCTTCCTCACTCAGCCACAAACACACTCACAAATTACCAGCAATACGTCACAGCTAAGCACCAGAGCGCAAACCCAACCCGTCTTCTGGCATCCACACAACTTCAATCGATTGACTTAATTAGCGGAACAACAACTGAACAACTTGCTCCGACAGCTCAGAGCTGACAAAAAGCCAAAGTAAACCCCACGACTGAGTGCCCACACGTTGAGTGTCCTCCGCTTCAAATGTCACCACAATTGGTGAGCACGTAAACAAGGAACCACAAATCCCCCAAGACAACGACCACTCGAATCCGCCCATCCCCCCGCCGGTGGGCGGGTCGGATGAGGCTGGCCACTGGGGTGGATAATGGAAGAAACGTTAATGGCTTCATTCCTGTCAAATGATGTGGAAACATGCTCGGTTACAGGAAACACGAGTAACCGAGTCAGCAACTGCCGTTCCGGGGTTTCGTCATACACGTCCTTTGTGCACTTAAGTCGGCGATGGGATCTCGTGGTTCGACGACCCGGTCGCCTTGAGGTTCATTATTTTTCAATCCTTTCAGGGATTTTTCGTCTAAACTCAACGCTGACCGCGTGTCCTGGGGAAGTGCTTGCTTTGCCGTGCAATTAAGGAGATAAGAGACACTTTCCGGGACATCGTGTCATCCTGAGCAAATATCGCTGCGAAAGGACGGATAATTGGATACCCAAATGCAGTGTCCTCGAGATGGAATCAGCGAACCGAAAATAAAGAAGTATCTCTCCTGTCTTGTGGCGCAGTTATCATCTGTTTGCATGTGACCCGTGCTGGGGAAATGTTTTTTCCTCGATAAGTGTACACGTCCTTGACTGGAATGGATGCCCCCACCAGTGAACTGCTGTCGGATCAGTTCAAGACAGATTTGCTCAGCGAACGACATCCGTGGGCAAAAAGTTGACCTTGACCGAGGATAATGATGATGAGACATCGAGGAGGATGTCGGACACGATAATTTGGTGCGCCTTGGGAGGTAATTAATTGGGCAGGATGATGACTGCTCGTGATGACTAGCATCTGTTGCTCTGCGAGAGGAGCTCTGCCGAGAAAATAATACGCCCTGGGGACAATGAGACGCGACCACTTAAGCGGAGCCATCCGTCTGAAGGGTCTCCTATTTGGGAACTGAGAGTGAGTTTTCTTTGAGATGGGATCTTGGGAGCAGATAAATCTTGACCGGGAGGTTTGGGAATTTGACAGAACATGGTGTAGGCTTGGTTGAGGATTAGGGAGAGTTGAGTGTTCTTGCGGGAAGCAATAAAAAGTGATTACAGGAGGAGGCCATATTTCGTTTATTGCGACAGTTCACTTTGAAGAAGGGGAAGAACATGACTGGCTGAATGGTCTGCTGGAATTTCTCAGAACAGCTAAAGCAGATGCGATGTTCCCGGGACTAAGATTTAGCGAGGCCAGGTTTAGTTTTTTCAGCAATCTGATAGGTCCTAACCAGAGTGGTTTTAAGCCAGAGAAATCCACAAGAGACCAAATTGGAAAAAAACCCAAGATTTCCATGCTGCATATAACACAGAGCCACGAAATAAGGCCAAATGTTGAAACGTCGCAATTATTTCACCTTCACAAAGCGAAATAAGACCAATTTTTAGTCTAATTTCGGGGCACCGACGAGCCATACAGCGCTATGCCTAGTTGTCTGCCAAACTGTGTCGAATTGTGCAGGATAACGATGGAGAACTCTCGCTGATGCACCAATATCCGCAACGAACTCAGCAAGGCCTCCGGTGTCAAAAAAGATTTAAGGCAAGCCGCAAAAGAAAGGAGGTCTAGGATTGGGATGACACCACCTTGATCGCCCCTGCTCATAGCAGGTAGCAAAGTGCTTGCTGGCTGGAGAGGCTTGTTGGTGGAGACCACCAGCTGTAGGGTCTTACAAAAAAAGTAGGTGGTTAAGTAAGTTTTCATTCCTTTTTTGTCCAATTATCTTCTGTTAGACTATGAAGTCGGTTTCAACACTCAAGTGAATTCTGGTCTAAATTTACAAGGTTTCTGTGTGATTGATGTCTCCATGAGCACAGTGTTTTGCATCAATGCAACGCAAAGGCGATGTACCTGCCTAAATTGAAATGCAGATGCAATTCAATCAGGTAGGCGACCGCTTGCCAGACCCAGGACGAGATGGTTGAACGAAGTCCAAAAACTCACCCTGTTTCGCATGGGCATCGCTCCTGATGAGTTAGAGTCGATGGCGGAGGATCGAGTGGCCTGGAGATCTCTCTTGCGTGCGTTACCCCCGCTACCCCTTTAGTGGAACATGAACATTGAAGACAAGATGATGATGATGAGATTGTCCCAAAACTCACGCAATGTTGCGTCATTTGTGCCGTTGTCAAAATAAAACAAAGCAAAAACTGGCAAGTCGAAGTCTCTCTTCGTTGAATGGAGTATGAAACAGGTGGGCTCAATTCTCAATGAGGTATGTAGTCCTAATCCTTGCGAATCATCAAAATTGTAAAATTTGTGGTTCAAAAAATACACGAGCGATTGGGTCATAAACATTCTTCCCACAAAAATGTGCTGGTCATGCAATAGCAATTAATAACACTCGCAAACTATACTACTAACCTAGTTTTTTGTGCTTAAGTTGCATGTTGTGGATGTGGACGACATGTGCTCAAGACGTTGCCACACGCAGCTTACTTTGCAGCTTGAGGGTTGGGTCAAAAATACGTCAGAAATACGAACTGTGCAGCAAGATGAGTGAAGGTAGATGACGCTTACCGATTCAACACCATGCGTATGAGGAACACAGATCCGGCTTGAAGAGTCTTCTGCAAACCGATACGATAGAGGACAATCACACGATGCACCAACAAGCAAATGGCTACTAAGTTTGCATGTCAAACTGGAGCCAGATAGTACGGAATCCATAAAGATTTGATCGAAGCCCAAGTTGACAGGCGCTGTGAAAAAAGGCCGAGAGAAATAAGACCAAATGTAAAAATCTGGCTCAATTTCACTTTGTAAAAATGATATAAGACCTATTTGGCCCAAATTTTAACATTTGGCCTTGTTTCGTTTGTACTTATTTCATGGCTTATAGTTAACCAATGTTTGAACGAACCAACTGGCCAACAATCCATTAAGCAAATACCAGGAGCATGCTCGCCATCCAGTTCTGACAGCCTAAGACCCCCACTTCCACGATGCATCCAGGACGACATGGTCTCATAACCAGAGTGTATGTCTCTATTTTCCTTTCAGACCTGGAATCAGTGATCGTGAGACACTTTTAACCGATTTATCGCGGAACAGGCTCTCAACTCGGCTGAACGACAGTAGAAAATAGGTCTACGATTTCAGAACTCACAGAGTTCACTCTACTCCTCCATTCTCATCTCTCGCAGAAATCACTTAAATCCAGCTCCAGACCAAATATCTAAGGAAGACTCCTTCTTTTGATAAACAAGAACCAGCTGTGTAGCCGCCGATGCTTAGAGACTAAAGGCGTCGACTTCTATACCAAACGCCCCTGGATCCAATCCCGATGAACACACCAACTCTCATTTTTACGGCACCACCTCTCTCGAATAAATAACAATGCTCAGAGTGCATAAGACTCTTGCAAAGATTGTCGCACTTTGTCGTTCAGAGTCGGCATAAAATTGAAGATCCTTTCCAGTCGTGAGCGGACGCTACTCGTATAAAGCACAACAAGAGTGGTTGCTGTAGAAGCTATCTCTAAGTTCATCTCGGACTGTAGCGCCACCCAAAGTCGAAGAAGCTACTGTCCTTCTCAGCCTTTTGACTTTCCATCTGCTCAGAGCGCTCGTTCTAGTACTGGCTTAAAGTACTGGCTTAAAGTCACACTTCTCCTTTAAGTCAGTGTGAGGGACTGTGGTTGACAGCATGCCTGTCATTTTTCAATCATCCACACTCCAGATGGAATTCTATCCCCGGTCCTATCCTGTCGTGTCTGTCGACTGAATGCAATTGAAAAGGAGTAAATAAACCAACACTCATCCCGTTCATCTCATCAGCATCCGCAAAATATTTACCAAGGACCCCTCAAACCAGTCAACGCAAGACATCCCAACTTCGTCATGGCACAACTCACTCCCCAAACAACCGGTTCAACGAAAGCGACCAGCTGCACCGGCATCTAGCGCACACCACATACCTGCGTGCATCGTCTCCGACTCAAGTCAACCGCGGGAATGCCAGTCATTCCCCGCAGCAGAAACCGAATCACTGCAACGGATACCGCCGCATACCCGCGGGTTGCACAGATTCCTCGAAACCCGCCAGATTATTCCTGAAATCCCACAGACTCCACTCCTTGTCTATGAGAGCGGGGACATCTCGTGTTTTTGCTGTGCCCACACGACATCAGGAAGTGCCCACGATCTGGGACCGGAGTTAGTGCTCCAGAAGACGAACTCCTTTCTCAATGGATTCTGCTTGGAGAGTTATGTCGGATTACTCACTCCACTTCGGGGTGGCTACCGTTCGTGCGAATAGAGCCCGGCTAAGCCGCTGGCAATCTCTGGCCGGCATCTTGCACGACATCATCATCGTCATCCTCGTCGTTGTCGTCTGGAATGCTGACGAGCTGACACAGCGCGAGGGGCTAACTGTGGGGGGAAATTTGAAAATTAATCAGGCAGTCAGACGGGACGACTCGGTTGTTGTTCGATTGACTGGGGGGATTATCCCAACTTGGCAAGACGATGCCGCGGCAAAACTTGCAATTATGAGAGGTGGACGGTGCGCTAGGCTCTGAGTGGTGTGAACATTTATTTAATTAAGCCGCCAGAGGCGAACACATCCTCGAGATACACACTCTGGTTGTGCGTACTAATTAATTGCTATTGTGCGGTGGGTCTTTCTCATGGACTGGATGGACGGCGTTGGATGGAAGCGTCTCTTCGGGTAAAAGCCGGATGCGAACATCGGGCTCTGGGTGGGATTACACGGGTTTCTCATGGAATGGAATCAGAGCGGCGCGGCGGCGGTGGTGGCGACGGTAAGTGAGCATTTCCCTCTAATTAACTGGGAATGATTAATTAAGCGTCGTCGTCGTCGTCTAGGCGGTTTCTCGCGCAAACACCGCGGAGAAGGGGCACAACGACGAGATGAGCGGTCGTGTTTGGATGTGATTTATGGTTCGTCGCCGGTCATGAATGAGATCGTTTGGAATTTGGAGTAGTTTGTTAAAATTTGATGACCATTCGTGAAGGTTTTTGAATCAATTAATCGTCTAAGGCCTTGAACGTGAACCCATCGTCTCAGCGTTTCTTTGTTGCTTGAATTTTGTGGGTGAGGTGACTGACTGCGAATTGACAGATGGTGGTGAGGCGGTCATTTCTTTTGACCTTCAGCTCTTAAGTCTTCTTCTTTGGTGGTGATGTAGGCTGGGGCCTTAAACAAGAAGCCTCTACCCAATCCAATCTTAACCAGATTAGGTTCATTGTGCTGACATCCTGGCTTGGATTCACTTCAAATTCTTTGATTCAAAGCCCCGAGAGAGTGGCTTACGAGATCCGTTCAACGAGGTTCCTTCGCATCTTTTCGAGTGTTGCGTCATAAGACAATCAATCAGTTTCTCCCGCCTTTCATCGACTTAAACTTTGTTCTGCACAAAATCGTTCCCAAAAATCGATAACATCTCAAAGCTTCAAAGGGCATCAGTTCTCCCCCCGCAAAAACAATCTTATCCTCAAAAAAAAACATCAGATGGGATTAGAAAAATTGAACAAATTCACTTCAGACTCAATCTTTGAACTCCCATTAGTTATCTGCTCTGATTGGCTGCCCATGAAGCGAATGAGTGTCAGGCAATCTTCCCCACGACAAGTGTCACTTGAGCGTGTAATCCCCGACGGATTTGATTTATCTCCGATCTCTGATTGGAGCACACCGTGATTACGATTCAATTATAGCACGCGTGTTTGGGGAACTCTAATCAGTACTCTAATCACTGATTGGCTCGACGCCTGAATTCTCATTTTTCATCAAAACAGAGTTTATAAGTCAATCGGCTGCAAGATCATTGATTGCGTGAATTTGGTACTTCCGTTCGGTGGAGGATTGAAGTCAGCACAAAGGAATTTAGGACGTTCATTCGGATTGAAAGGTGAGAAGAGGACATGAGGTAAAATTAGTCAATCTCAGAGCGGTCATGAGTGAAATTTCAGAATTCTGACGAAGTTTGAGAGTAACTTCTAAAGCCTAAAGGGCCAACTATAATAGCAGTGCGGAAACTTAAGCTTGTGTCAAAAACAAACGAAAAGCTACCAGAAGTATCGTCAAATCTTAAAGTGTCCTCAATTTCTTAAAAGAATTCTGCTGTCATCTGAAGCTTGCATACTTAGAGAGTGATTCATTTCGCTCCGGCGTGTTTAGATAAAAGTGAACGAACTTAACGAAACTAAGGGAAACGGTTACTATAATCACAATGTATCGTTCTTGTGTGCTGCTGCTTTTACTAAGCTTCAAACAACGGTCTGTCTCGGCTGCATAGGGGCCTTCTCTAGTACGCCCGGCTCTGGTCTTGATGCACTGCTGAATCTTTACGCCTGTAGCGACAGCCAAGTGCTTAAGGTCCATTTCCAGAATAGTTCAGGAATGCAAGTCTTCTCTTAATTTGATCGGTAGTCTAAAGACTTGTCTGGGTCGCGGACCACCACGGGATCTCGGGAAATGAGATACTCTTAGAACCTGAACCTGCGCTGAGACTGCCTGCGTCCTTGGTTAGAGCTTCCATCGATGGTTGGACCTTTCGATAGCACAACCGGAGGTGGCATGACTCTCCAGGATGTAGACAGACCAAGCGCATGCTCCCCAAAAATCCGCGGCATTCTTGTTATCTCTTGACAAAAAAGACTGCAGACAACTTACCGGCATACGAACGGGCCACTACACCTTTGCTTGGCCTAACGATGAAACTCTCTTCGACACTTGTGGAGAAGACAACGGCACTGCAGAGAACTTCCTCTGCTTCTGTCCCGCCTTTATTCGGATCAGGTGAGAGCTAATGTTGTAGCTACCTTGTCATAGAAGCGCCTGCTGCTCTTCCTCCGGTAGACCAAGAAATTCCAGCAAAAGTAGTTTGCTGTCTGGTAGTACAATGGACCAGTTTTTGAGTCTGAATGCTTCGGTGTAGTAATTAAAATCCCCCAACAAGAATCGTTCTGTGTGAACGCCTGCAACCTTTCGTCACCAAGGTCCCTATCAGTGTGGTTTCAGACTGGAGAAGTCCACCATAGATCAAATCTTCACACTGCGGCAGATCCAGGAGAAGACTCAAGAAATACAGATCCACACACACCACCTGTTCGTCGATTTCAAGGCCGCATATGACAGCGTGCATAGAGACGAGCTATACAGCGCCATGTCTAGTTTTGACATTCCTCCCAAACTCATCGGACTGAGCAGGAGGACGATGGAGAACCCTCGCTGCTCCATCAAGGTCGGTAACGAACTCACCGAGACCTTCAATGTCAAAAAAGGTTTTAGACAAGGCGACGCGCTGTCATGTGATTTCTTTAACATCGTTCTTGAGAAGATCGTGCAAAACTCACTGGCCAACACAAGAGGCACGATCTTCCAAAAGTCCGTTAAACTGTTAGCTTTCGCGGATGACATTGAGGTGATTGGGCGAACACAGCGAGCCGTAAATGACGCGTTTTGCTGGCATTGAAACGGAAGCGGCTTAAATGGGTCTGGAGGTAAACGAGGGCAAAATCAAGTATATGCTGTCATCGAGAAAGGACGCACAACATCGACGACTTGGCTAGAACGTCACACTTGGCAGCTATCACTTTAAGGTAGTTAAAGACTTCGTCTACCTTGGCTCCGCGGTAAACAGTACAAACACTGTACTGAGATCAAACGCAGAATAACTCTTTCCAACCGCTGCTTTTTTGGACTCAAAAGGCAATTAAGTAGTAGAGCCCTCTCTCGGAAGACCAAGTTGACTTTATACAAGACCTTGATCATCCCAGTCCTGCTTTACTGCGCAGAGGCATGAACAATATCCCAAGCGGATGAACAGTCTCTTGGCCTTTTCGAGAGAAAAGTTCTGCGCGCGATCTTTGGTCCTGTTTGCGTTGATAGCATTTGGAGAAGAAGGCTCAACCACGAACTACTCGTATATGGGCTGTACAGCGACATGAGTCTAGCCAGGCGTCTACGGATCCAACGCCTAAGATGGCTGGGCCATGTGGAGCGTATGGGCAACTTAGCTCCGGCCCGAAGAGTACTCTGAGCTTGTGGGACAACGCAACAGAGGACGTCCACGAAAAAGGTGGCGCAAACAAGTCAAGGGGACCTCGGCCGGCTTGCAGGGTGAAACTGGAGACAGCTGGCGAAAGATCGTGCTGGCTGTAGAGGCTTGTTGAGTGCGGTCCAGGTCCACCTCGGACTGTAGCGCCCTAGGAAGAAGAAGAAGAGAGCAATTCATTTTCCTCCTGCGTAAGAAGGCAAAGTGAACGAACTTAACGAAACTGAACGAAGTGGAGTATTGTTTTTGTGTATTCCCTCAGTTGCTTCAGTTCTCTTAAGTTTTCATACGGCGATTAAGCACCTAGAAGCTCAACTATAATAGACATGAGCTCACATGAGCTAATGTCAAACGCGCATGAGTGAGCGAATTCACGCATCCCCATAAGAGCGAATATAATGGAGCTCACGAACAATTCGAAACATTTCGTTAAGCATGTGTGAATTCAACAAGTGGTACACAAGGAAACAAATGTTTCTTTAAGCATGAGCTAGTGCGCTCTGAATCGCACCGCATATATGCGAATTTGACAGATGGCACACAGCTTGAACATATTATTAGATATTCCGTCTTCTTGTCATGTCCATCGTGGAGGGATAGACGGCTATAGGGCTTGTCGTTCCATGACCATAACTCCCTGAGCCTTAGGAAGGTTGAGGTTGCTCTGCTGCTGCAGAAAATGTCGACGGGGTGAGGAGTCAAGTGCTGGTGTCGGTGCTGATCATCAGTTACGAATACTTAACGTTTATAAGGTCAATGCAGTTGTGCAGCCAATAGGGGGCCAACACATTTAACGACTTAATCATAAAACAAACTTTTTGTTTCTTTTCGGAGTTTTTGAAACACTACCCTGGAGCACTCAGACTCAAAACTAGTCCATTGTACTGCCAGGTAGCATCCTACTCCAGTGCCGTTAATTTGATCCCAACGGCAAATGGTGACTGGACCAGATTGGATTTCACTGGGATTCGAACCTGCGACCCCCCTAACTTGCGGCAGGCACTTAACCAACTGCGCCATCCAGTCGCTTATAAAACAAACTTAATATTGATTGTTTATTGGAACTAAGAAAGATATCCCACTCTACAAACTCTCCTAGCTTTAGGTCTCCCATTCCCTTCGAACCTCGTTAAAAAATGTTACACTTAGTTAATCTCTCACAGAAAGCCTTTAACTTTCAATCCCCCATGCCCTTTGTCTTTCCCACCATCTCTGTCCAAAATCACCCCTGCCTGTCCTCCATAGCTTATCCCTCCAGCACCGTTTTAAGTTGCTAAGTTAGTTTGAGTGGTGTACAGTCACGGAAATTGTCTTTAGATCAAATATTTATATCCACTGTGGTAACTTCAAGAGAAAACCAACGACGGATGTAATCTATTTACCAACTTTAAGGCCACTTACGACATCAGTGCTCCAGCTTATACAGCGCTATGTTGGAATTTGCGGTTGCGACTGTCAAAATTGTCTTCATTAATCGACAACACGCGATGCTCGCTCGTGGTTCCTGTAATTGATGGTTGTGCCGTTCAGCTCAGAACAAAATCATCTTGATTATTTATGTCGCTTTGATGCAAGGGTGACGGGAGTCTCTCAGAGTGAATTGTTAATGCTTTCTTTAGCGTGAGCGCGTCTGTGGCAATTCACTTCAAAGGGTTGAAGGTGCTTATTTTTGGTGTATGGTCTTCCATTTGGAAGTGTGCAAGTGTGGTTGTGCCTGCCCTAGACCCTAGACAAACTAAGGTATTTTTTTCACCTGCCTGTCTTGAGAAACTGCTCACATTTGCACAAAAAAAAAATGCGACGAATACCTCAGCCGATACAAAGACATCTTCCCCACCTTAACCGTATCTAAGTGTCACTTTAGGGTAAACACCAGGAACAGCAAAGAATTGACACCCCGATAAGCATCAAACACACTTGCAGTCTCGTACCGATCAATTCACTTGCAAAGCTTTCCCCAACAGCTGCTGACCTTGATGCGTTAGATTCAATTCATGCACGATTCGGTAAAACGAAAACCCCCTCTAAGATGGATGAAGGCAATTTACTGTCAATTAGCATCAATTTTTCATAAGAAAATGTCAAAATGTCTCACAGGCTTATGAATGGTTACTTGCTTCTTGCTCATGAACTTGAACCAGAAGCGTGTGGCGTGCGTCTTTGAGATAAGGGTTTTTTTTGTGAACTTTGGACGGAGGGCTAGGGATTATTTCGTCAAAAGAATTCGATGGGATCGTTCAAAAGATGGATGATAACGAGAACCTGAAGTGATTAGTAAGTAAAGAAAAAAGACGACTTAATGGCGCAGTTGGTTAAGTGCCTGTCCCAATTTCGAAGGTTCCCAGGTTCGAATCCCAGTGAAATCGAATCTGGTCCAGTCACCATTTGCCGTTGGGATCAAATTAACGGCACTGGAGTAGGTTGCCACCTGACAGTACAATGGAACAGTTTTGAGTCTGAGTGCTCCAGTAGTGTCTCAAAAATCCTCAAAAAAAAAAAACAAAAAGGGCAACAAAACTTGGTCTTGACAAATGGTGTAGCAGCATGTCAGTGGACGTTAAGACTTGAAGGGAGAAATATCTCGAGATCAGAGTTGCAGACCTGAAATGGAAAACTGAAGGACATCGAAGACGGTGAGTGTAATATGCGACCTTCGAGGAGAACATCAAGAGCTTTCATTCACGAGATGAAGCTTGACCTGTTCGAAAACTGACTCAAAATCAACAGCGTTTGCGCTGAGATGCTTCTTTGTCACCATGTACCACAAATCATATTTCCGTAATTTTATCCAATAGGTTATCAACTGAATTGAAAAAAGTCTTGAAACACTTCCTTGCCTCTGTCAATTTTAAATCAAATTCAAATCAGTCAGAAACCTAGCTTCACAACCTGAACACAGTTTCTCAGTCTCCCAGACTGTTGTATGCAAGGATATTTAGCCTTCAAAATGGAGGAGAGAGACTTCACCACCCCATAATAATAATAATAATAATAATGGCGGCGCTACAGTCCGAGGTGGACCTGGGTCTAGCTTCTCAGCAACCACTCGTGTTGTGCGTGCTATTGTTCTCTCACGAGCGGAGGGGACCTACAGTTTAATGCCGACTCCGAACGGCGAGATTTTCACCACCCCATAGGCGGTCTAAAAAAACACAAATTTCTCCACGAATTCTGCTGCTTTAAATAGATGTTGCTTTCTCAAAAAACATTTCAGTTGAGGTTTCACTTGCAGAAGAGCTTCCACGTAAGTCAGCAACCATTTCAGTGAACCATAAATCAAGTCAAAAGACCTTTGAAGGTCAAATGTAAACGAGGATACAAACGACGGATATTTCAGGACTTGCTCAATTATTCTCACTCGTTCTCCCCGAGGCACCTTCGCCAAAAATGTACCTCGCCCAGTGAACGTATGCTTTGCATTCATCCTCCCTACCTCCCCGCACGTTCATTCCATCGCATGAGTTCAACCAGAAGGTAGGTGGAAAAAACAAAAGGATTGCCAACACAAAACGCATCCTCCCCCGCATCCCGGAAGTCACGTTTGATTCGAACCGGTCAGCTAAAAGCGGACGGATTCAAATAGTTTAACCTTTTTTCTTCTTCCTTTACGTCCACCATCACTTCAGTGAAGGGGGCCTTCGGGGAGAATCGCTTCCACAGTGCAACTATGCACTTTCGTTTTCCTCTTTTTTTTCCGTCTTATCGATTCAACTGACCCCCTTAATGGTGTCCTGGCTGTGGATCCGTATTCCATATTCGTTTCATTATCTTCTTTTGTTTATGTGCGCCCGTGTGGGTGTGTGGGGGGAGGGGTATCGTTGCTCCCCCGGCATACACGTCGTGTATTCATATTTGTTAAGCACTCGTGTGTGGCAATAATGCCAGCTCGTGATAGCCTCTGAAGGGAGCTTTAAGTTGTTCTTAATGAAAAAAGGACTACTGCAAGGGGAATCTGCCGAGAGTCATGGTGAATCTTGTGTGACGAGGCTGTGGCATGAATTTTAGTTCCAAATGACTTCATAAAATGGTTAAGGATGCTGTGCTGGTATCACATCATCTATTCGATTTATTGATTTCGTGTGATTTCTGCTAAATATTGGCCATGAAACGACTGGGGACTGTTTTTGGATCTTGAGTCAATATTCGCAACGCAAAGTGGATACGGTTAGTGGTGTCCGGCGAAAAATGTTGAGTAAATAAATGAAGCTCGGTGCTGTTTGGATGTAAGCGAATTTCCCATGACTAATAAGATCTATTTTTCTTATTAATTGCTGAGGGATTGGGAATGAGTAAGTAAGACCAATTAAGCACCGACGGCCTTCAGTTTCTGACGAAATCAGAGGAAAACTGAGAGGAAGTTGCTGCATCAAAATTTGGGAAAAACTTGACGAATCTTTACTGAACGTCTGTTGTCAATGAATTAAATCTTTTTGTTTGAGTCTTTTTGAGACAATACTGGAGCACTCAGACTCAAAAAATTGTACGGTCAGGTAGCAACCTACTCCAGTGCCGTTAATTTGATCTCAACGACAAATGGTCACTGAACCAGATTCGATTTCACTGGGATTCGAAACCCTTGTAGTGGAAATCATACCGCTCCTGGCGAGATCAACGGCTTCACAATTCCCTGGAATGTCACTGTGTCCAGGCACCCACATGAGGTGAATATAAAAATGCTCAGCCATCTCGTTAAGAGATAGGCGGCAATTTAGGGAGGTCTTAGAGAGGAAAATGACCGAGTTCAGGGATTTAATTGCTGCCTGGCTGTCTGAACAGATGGTGATGCCCTTCATGGATATCACTTTGTTCTTCAGCCAAGACAGGGCTTCTTTTATTCCCATCGTCTCAGCCTGGAATATGCTCCAATGCTTTGGAAGGTGAAAGGATATACTAAAATTGAGATCCTTGGAGTAGACACCTAATCCTACTCCCTCGTCCGTATTACTTACTAACTTATCAGTTGTGCGACGCTCTGTACCTGTGCTGTTGCCACCTTCCATTGCTGATGGTCCCCTGCTGACGTTGCTGACAGTGATCAGCTCAGCCAATTTAAGCTCACTCTCATACATTTTGTGAAACCATTTAACACGGTAGAAGATCAAGGACGAAAAAATGAATTCACACAGCAAATGCATCACGGCCATGCTGCAAGCCTTGAAAGGAAGCGATCAAGACCATGCTGCAGTTCGGGCAAACATGGACGTCAATAAATACACTTCACTTCACACCAGCTATCTTCAGTTCCAAAGGCTAAATTGATTGTCTATCTGCGTTAGATTTGAAGACAGTCCCTTCTTAGCCCAAAAAAAAAGCGTACCAAACAAGATATGTATGTGTTTCTAACAATGGTAGACGAAGATTTGTGTAATGTCTTGAAATGATTGTAGGAATCATATTCATCAAAAAAGACTTTTAGTCATGGAAAAGCTCTCGAAGAAATATTGAAACAGAACCAAAAAAGTGTAATGCGAGACGTCTTGTAACAATCCATACCAGCCACAAGCACATCCCAGCCTCTCTAATTGACACCGAAGAATGTGCAAAGAAAATATGTATAACTCCAGGCTATTGTTAGTTTGTTTAGATCCAGGTTCATCCCAGACTTTAGCCTCGTACAAAGAAAAAGAGGAAAGAGTTCATTCATCTCGCAGCAAACGAAAACTGCACAAACGACAGCCCGCTGGATGTTCGACGGAAAATATCATTTGGCAGTGGTTGCTTCTTTGGATCATTGAAACCACTTACGTCAAAAGGTTTCATTCGAGAAAAGAGAGAGCTGATTCGACAAACAGTACAAACAACATCAATACCGAGATCAAACGCAGAATAACTCTTGCCAACCGCTGTTTCTTTAGGCTCATGAGGCAATTGAGAGCCAATAGGGCCCTCTCTCGGAAGACCAAGTTGACTCTGAATAAGACCTTAATCATCCCATTTCTGCTCTACGGCGAGGAGGCATGGACAATATCGAAAGCGAATGAAGAAGCTCTGGTATTTTTAAGAGAAAAGTTCTGCGCGCGGTCTTTGGTCCTGTTTGCGTTGATGGCATTTGGAGAAGGAGATTCAACCACGAACTATATGGACTGTACAGCGACATGAGTCTAGTGAGGCGATCATGGATTCAACGCCTAAGATGGCTGGGCCAAGTAGAAAACTTAGCTTCTGCCCGAAGAGTGTTTGACTCTCAACCAGTGGGCGAATGCAACAGAAGGGGTCCACGTCTAAGGTGTCGCACCCAAGCGGAGTGGGACCTCAACCAACTTGGCGACATCTGGCAAAAGATCGTGGAGAACTGGAGAAAATTGAAGGTTAAGGCCCAGGTCCACCCCCGACTGTAGCGCCACAAGAAGAAGAACAAATCAACCACCGGTAACGTCAGTTTCAATACGATTGGATGGCGCAATTAGTTAAGTGCCTGCCCCAAGTTCGAAGGGTCCCAGGTTCGAGTCTGGTCCAGTCAGCATTTGCCGTTGGGACCAAATTAACGGCACTGGAGTAGGTTGCTACCTGACAGTACAATGGACCAGTTTTGAGTCTGAGTGCTCTAGTAGTGTTTCAAAAGTAATCCGAAAAAAAAACGTCAGTTTCAATTCGTAGCTCAGACAAGCACACTTTTTTACATCGTGCCACCAACTCTTGTGAGTTGCTTGACACTATTACTTTCATAGACGTCCTCTTCATCTGTAGGTGTCATAGATAGAGACTTTCAATCCCATGGGAATTTTTGTAGCTGGCGAGGGCTTACTGAAGAATCTACTCAACCGCTTGAATTTGTCCTTCCCGACAAACTTTACCCACAATTTGTTCATCACCATCACTTTCTTGTCCACTTATCCGTTTGCGACTCGTGGGAATAAAGTCCACAAAAAGGCCGCCAACAAAAAATTATTAAATAAAAAAATTCCCTCGCAACACTCCCGATTTTCGAATAAATATCTGACTCACCCACTTTTCAGCAACCCGTTTCAACATTCTTAAGAGCTTTGCTGTCAGTCAACCCTTCTAAATTTGGATGACAACCTCCGAAGTGAACCCCACCGATGGTTATCTCCCAATTCCTTGCCGATAGTGTCGACTCGTATCGCTTGACTTCGCCTCACACTTGTCAATACTCTTCTCGGAACCATGTGAGCATGCCTTTTATTTATGACGTCTTGACGCCCGTAGGAAGCCATAAATCTGGTCGGGTAATTAGCACAAAATCATTCCTTAAATGCCCGCTTATCGTCTCCACTTGAAGTGAGGTGAAGTCCAGCGATAGTCGGATCACGCGCATTTGAAAGTATCTATTTCGGGGTGATTTGAGCAAATCTCTTGACTGTCGTGAGCCGGTGAGTAACAAGGAACGTCTGGATGTTAGCAGAGCGACCAAAGTCGAAATTGGAATTCTCCTCACAGAGAAGCAATTCCTCAACAGAGCTGTTTGTCCAAATGGCTCTTGAAATGAGATCTGTTATTATGTCCCCACAGCTGGTGTGAGTCAGGAAACGCTCCATCTATCCTTCTCTCACCGAGACGACCCAAGCATTTAATGACTTCTGTTCCAAGAAGTGGTTTATGGAGCAACGAATGACAAGCGCAGTGCATTCAGATGGAGGAGAACGATTGCATTTGGCTTGTGGCCCCAGTGGGTTGCGGATGTTTCTGTGGTTTGACGAACTCGGGACGAAATGTCTGTGATGTCGTTAGGAAGATACCACACTCAACGCAATAAATTCCAAGCGATTGCACTTGAATGAAAGTAAATCCCCTGACCGAGATTAATGGCGCATATGTCGTGACATATTGAAGTTATGTCATCGCTTGTCATGAACATTGCTTCGGCGACACCTCCCAACGGAGCGGAGAATGAATTGGAATGAGGGTGGAAATGATGTCGACTAAGACAGTGGTGACGTGACTGGTGATTTTATTCTGATCAATTGAGAGAACGCCCTTCCGGAGACATCTCTTGCAAGATCTTATTTAAGGCGACAGCTTAACGGTCCCAGCATGTGTGCGGATGTACGGCCTTGAGCTTTTAGTGAAAGGAGGGCACTTGTGTATGGACTTTTATTCAGAGTTCAACGATTTCCCATGACGTGAATGATATTCGACAGAAAGTGAAATGAATCTGATTTACATTGTAACCCTTTTTTTTTTTTTCGGAGGAGTTTTGAAACTACACTGCAGCACTCAGACTCAAAACTGGTTCATTGTACCGCCAGGTAGCAACCTACTCCAGTGCCGTTAATTTGATTCCATCGGCAAATGGTGACTAGACCAGATTCGATTTCACTGGGATTCGAACCTGGGACCCCTTTAACTTGGGGCAGGTACTTAACCAAATGCGCCATCCAGTCGTCTCTTGTAACCACATGCTCACCACTAAATAAAGGGTCTTCCAATAGGGACTTCCGAATTTTGACAGTTAATAGCGACCATTTTCCACAAAATGATGAATATGATCACAGCTGACATTTATTCAGTCTGTTCTTCCAAATCAACTTCGACCGACATAGCGTTCAACAACACGTGCAAATGATAAAATTGTTTTATCAAAATTGTTGCTCTGTTTGGGCAACGTTCCGCGCGCTTATCATTTTTCGGTCCCTACAATCGTCCTTCTGAGAGGACCTCTCGCAGTGCGGTGGACTAATTTGGGCACCTTGGTTCAGTAAATGATAAACCAACATCCGTACGTTTACGAAACGCAAGATCTGCCGAAAACATCGCCGATGTCCGTGAGATTGTACAGGAGAATCCGAGGCAGTCGCTCACAAGAACTCGTCCTTTTGCAGACCACAACTTGGCGAATTTTATGTCGTGATTTAGGCCTGCACCCATACAAAATTCAGAAGCATCAGAAATTAAGAATGAAGTGAAGTGAAGGTAAACGACGATAGACAACGACGTGTGTTCGCTGAATGGGCTATGGAACAGTTGAAAACTGACCCTAATTTTCAACAAAAGTCATCATCAGCGATACCAATCCACATGAGATCCAATATCGGCCAATGCGTCCCGAAAGTATCACTGTTTCGTGTGAATTTCGGAGTGGCGGCGTCATCGGTCCATATTTCTTTGAGGACGACGTCACCGTCAACACCGAGGGCTGTACGTCGATGGCCTGAATTAGACACCAACGACATGTTTCAACTGGACGCCGCCGCCGCGTGCCACACAGCTCACGTCACATTGGAAATTCTCCACGAACGGTTCGAGGGCATGGTCATCTCGCGTAGAGTTGATGTGAACTGACCACCGAGATCGTGGGCCCCGTTAGACTTTTTGTTGTGGGGTTTTCTGAAGTCGCAGATCTTTGCAATTAAGCCACAGCGGCCCTCAAGACCAACATAAGCCATACCATCCATCAAATTCAGCCTGATTTATGCACCAGAGTCATGGAAAATTGAACATGGCGGATGCTCGCCACTCAGAGACAGCGGACGGCGGACATTTGAACGGTACTATATTTCATAATGGCATCGATAGGCCTTTCAAACGAATAAAAAATGTCAATGATACCTCACACACACTTTGTTTTATTTAAATTTAAAGATAGAAAGCACTTAATGATAACCATTTATAATAATAATAATAATAATTGCGGCGCTACAATTCGAGGTGGACTTGGGCCTAGCTTCTTAGCAAACACTCGCACTGTGCGTACTATTGTCCTCTTACGAGTGGAGGCGACCTACAGTTTAGTGCCGACTCCAAACGGTTAGATTGAGAAGCTTTTTCTAGACAGTACCTATCCACAAAAAAGGCGATCTTATTCATGCAACAACTATAGACGTCAACTGTGTGAATGCACACCGCGCTAATCGGCATGTACCAGTGCCCGGCAAATCGATAATAGACTGAATTTGTACACTTCGTCAAATCCTTGAAAAGACCAGCGAGTTTCACATCGACACGCACCACCTCTTCATCGATTTTAAAGCCGCATACGACAGCATTCAAAGCAAGGAACTATTCGATGCGATGGCAGAATTCGGGATCGCGGGAAAAAAATCCGGTTATGTCGCACCACACTAAATGATAACCGATTTTCGGCAACGAGATGCGCTATCGTGTGATTTCTTCAATCTGGTGCTGGAGGAGACTTGTTTTTCCTTTCGGAGGATTTTTGAAACACTACTGGAGCACTCAGACTCAAAACTGTGTCCATTGTAGTGGCAGGTAGCAATTTACTCCAGTGCCGTTAATTTTATCCCAACGGCAAATGCTGACTGGACCAGATTCAATTTCACTGGGAACCGAACCTGGGACCCCTCGAACTTGGGGCAGGCACTTAACCAACTGTACCATCCAGGCGTGGTGCTGGAGAAGATAGTGCGGCGGATGGGTGTAAACACGGAAAACAGTATATTCTACAAATCATCGACATTGTCACTCGTTCCCAGCGTGCCAGTGTAGAAGCTTTCACGGCTATTGAAGAAGAGGCGAAACGGGCTGGTCTAGGAGTAAATGAGGACAAAACAAAATATATGATATCGAGTACAAATCGATCCATCGCACACCACCTGGGACAAAACAACACGATCGACACCCACAATTTTGAAGAAGTTTGAGTTTGAGTTTGAGTTTGAGTGTATTGTCTCAATAAAGTTAAGGAGATTGTCTACCTCGGGGCAAACATGAACACAACAAACGAAGTTTTGGTGTAGATCCGACGCAGAATCACCCTTGACAACCGTTACTACTTCGGTTTGTCCGATAAACTTGGGTCAAAACTCCTGACTCGAAGGACCAAAATTATGCTCTAAAAAACCCTAATCCTGCCAGTCTTACTATATGGAGCCGAAAGCTGAACAATTAGTTGGGCTGCAGAGTTGATTCTTGGTAGCTTCAAAAGAAAAATTCTGCGTCGGATAATTACTTCTGTCTGGGAGTAAGGCGAATGGAGGAGAATATCACAACCGCGAACTCTATAGGCTGTACAATGAAGTGGACATAATCCGTCGACTAAACTGACTAAACGTCGACCACATCAAGCGAATGAGCACCAATGCTTTAGACAAGGGAGTCGTTGAATCCGAGCCTCCTGTTTCGAGAATGAGAGATAGACCGAGCCTAGATGACTGGAAGCAGCGTGCCTAGGATCGTCACCGTTAGAAAACGGCAATTGCTCAGGCTAACAACCTCCTCCCTGGCCTGATAAGTAAGTAGTTAAAAAGAAGGAGAAGCCGAGAAACTCTGAATGAAATCCCCTCCCTAGTTGAACAGATCTGCCAACAAAAGTCTGAAATCACTGTATCAAATCTTTTCCCAATAAAAACACTTTAGCACTTCAGTTGCCTTCGATCGTGTAGAACCCGAAATAGCTTCATTCAGGAGAAATCCCCATTCATCCGTATCTATGGCAATTATTGAATGAATTTTCGCTTAAAAGGCCATGAACGCCTTACATAGGCTAGACACCAGGAGAAGCTCCATGCTCGACCCAAGCTAACGTAATTCCATTTGTTTTCCTCTCCAAGACCTCAATACGATGAAGCCCACTTAAGGACTGCGGTGAATACATTTTCCATCGGAACTATGTGTTACTCTCGTGCGAGTAGGCGGGAGACTCCCACACAAAGGCACCTACAAACCTGAACTAAGCCTTAAGCCATTCAAGGCAATTTTGCAATTGGTTTTCTCGAGCATCTCAACCACCTGCACCAATGAATGGGAGTCTCCTTCGAGCGGACTCCTCACAACCATCTTGAGGATGTACATCCTTCGATGCATCTATCCCAGGCATGAATTCGCATTAAATCTCATTCTCAAAGCTCAGCAATCCTCTTTACAAAGAATTCAACGAGCATATCCCAGGATGAAGTAGGACACGTACGAACGTATCTCTTTCCACCTCGTTTCACTTCCGCCTAGCAAATCTCGGGCAAACCATTCGAACTTTTGTGTAGTATTTGTCTTTTTCTTTTTGAATTTAAACTCGGATTTGAGTCCTTCCGGAATAATAACAAGTATCCCCACCCGCGCACACACATGTGAAGAGTGTATCCATTTTTTCGAGAGGAAATTTGAAATTTGCATGTTTTTCTTCCGTTCATAGACGAGAGTCCTTTTAGCCTCCGGCCAAACAGGATTTAATAAATAAATAAACATTACCCCACCCGCCCACACGCACAGATACACAGTCGTACCTTGAAATCCGATAGGTTATTATATTGTAATCCTCGTCAGTGCGCCGTCAGTTGGAACAATTCCCGAGGTATCCTTGGAACTGCACATTTGAGACTCTTCACCGCTCACTCACTGTTTTCACTCGATCCGCCGGATTGATCTATTTATTTTATTTTCTTTTGGGATATCTCACAGATGCACTTGATCGGATCTAAGATCTCATCACTTCACAGACACAAGCAGCACAAGCAGAGATACACAAGAGGGTAGCACTAGAGATAGACACAGATCCGTTACGTTCTAATTCCGTTTCGCGCGATTTACTTCATCTAACCGCGAACGTCTAACGCCAACTGGTGAGTGTATCTTCAAGATGCGACTTGTAACCCCACGGCCGTATGGAGAAGACTTCAACGACAACGATTGTTAGAGCGCACTGGACTGGACAAGTGCTGTGGCACTGGCATAGTCATGTCGACGGCTGGCTGCCATGGAGAAAGCCCCACGATATCATGCGCCGGCAAAAAGGGACGCAACAACCTAACGCACAGCTTTCTCGGAAAGCTTTTTGCTTTCAACATGTGTGACGGTTGTGTTTTGTTCGATGCGCTGAGCCGAAGTCACAGAGAGTGCGTGTGAAGGCATGCCGTTGATAAGGGAGGAACGCACGTGGAGCTTATCAGCTGCACAACAGGTTGCTCATCAAACAGTCTGAGGCTGGAAAGCATCTTTCTATGCGATGTTTATCGCTGTGAATGAATGGGGCACTTTCAACAGCGTGGGGGATGCAAAATTTATTGAACTGTTTGCCGCCGCGTGTGAACAAAGCGAAGGCGGGGGAGGGGTAGCTGGGCATTCGATGATGAAGTGATCAATATATTCCGATGTAAACAGAAAAGTTCCCTTGAAACAACAAGCATTTCGAGATGGCAGGCGGCATGAATATTCGCATAAAAAAAAGTTTCCAAAATAAACACGTCCCGGGGGCAGGTGGGTTCGATTGTTTCAACCTCCCTCGAGTAATTATGACACTGGTGGCGTTTTTAATGCTGCAGAGGCGGAAATTTACTGCAGAAAATTATGGAAGCTACATGGAAGCAGCACAATCCGTACGGACGAGAAACAAGCGTCGTCTTTTGATGTTCACCTAGGAGTTCGAAGAATGATTCATTTAGAGGTTGCCGAAACATCCAGATCTACAGATTTCACGGCCTTAGAAAGTTTAACTAACTCAAGAACTGAAAACTGGACGACGAAATGTAGAAGATACGACGATTGGGTGCTTGAACATCAGCATTTGGATGGACAATTTTCACACAATATTTTCTACAGCGACTAGCTTCATTTTTCACTCGATGAAAACGTTAACACGTAAAAATTGTAGCATAGCGGGAAGTGAAAATCTACTCGTTTCGTAAGCCAAGAGATATTAGGCGTCACTGTTCTGCAGGGCAAGTATGCTGTTAATTGAGGACAGGAGCGTAACGTTGAAATCAATTTAACTGCTTCCCTGCCTGACATTTTCGGAAATTCAGGAAACACTTGAGTGTGGTGTCTCGGCAATTGCCAATACCTTACGCTGTGTCGAAAAGCCAGAAACTCTGGGAAGGAAACGCAAAACGTCTTAAGCTGATGACAGGTTAATAGTAGGCCCAACAAAAAACAACCCAGCGGCATCTTCCAACGTCATAGCAGGCAAGATTCAGCTTCCTAATAGTGATGAAACGATTCGCAAAAGGTCGTCAGAAAGTTAAATTTTGCACGAAGCCCACGCAAGGTCCCACTCTTGACAAGCAAGCATCTGCAAGCTCCGATAAAATTTGCCAAAAATCATGCCGATTGTCCTGCGACGAAATGGCGTAATATTCTTTGGATGGACGAAAGAAAAATTTTTTATTTGGATAGTACGCCCGTCGTCCGCCCAACACAGAATATTTACCCCAGTATGCGGTGAAAACCGTTAAAGATGGTGATGCGAAGGTTTGAGCATTTTTTGGTATAACGGTGTGGGACAAATACATTTGATAAATGGTATGGTCAATATGTTTATGTAAAAATCCGTGAATACGTTATGCATCTAAAATGGATACAGTTAGAAGGCAAAGAGTGGGTTCGGGTCAAAGGTATTAAAAACTTTTGATGCGATGTTAAAAAAATGCGTTGCTGATGCCAAACCAACAAACACCCGACAACTTTGAAAGTTTGTTGAGGAAGCCTTGCGTAAAATTACTCCTCCTTGTCAAAATCTTGTGTACTCTACGAGCTCTTTGAGCTTTGTCAGTGATTCGAAAGAGGAGGTGCCGTGAAAAAAATGTTAGGTATCCAAGTCCACAAAAAGTTATTGCGTGGTGTGCAATTTGGTCTGGTTTTGCTCTGGTCTTTGGACCACAATTCTTCGAAAATGAGGAACGTGTTACCATTACCGTAAGTTCTCGTCGTTAAAGTGAAATGTTAGCGGATTTGTTTTGGCCTCAATTCGAAGATATGGATGTGGCAGCAAGACGGTGCGACCCGATTTGGCATGATTTCGTGGACGAGTTATTTCGCGTTTTTGTGATTTGAACTGACTCTAGGTGACCAGTTTGATTTCTCGACGTTGAATCTGTTTTGCGCAAAAGATCGTGTTTATCCACTCAAGCTATGGCCGAAAATTGCACGAAATGTTTTTAAAAATCATCGAAATTGACTTCCTCAGAATCAAGTCCTTCAACACATTTGTGTTATCCTGTACTCCACTCATAATGGCAATATTTTGAGATACATTTTTTAACGAAATGAAGAACATAAATGTGTCTTATTTCAATTTATTTTCAGAGCGACGTATTGGATAACCCTCTAGATTAACTGCAAATAGTGGTGATAGTGGTTTTCCTGTGATATGAGCAGTCCAGTGGACATCACCTCTGATATCTAGACCGCATTCTGGTTATAAGTATAAAAACAAACACCTTTTGTGGTCTAATGAACTCTCTCATGCACTTGACTATGAAAAACAAAATCTGTGTTTACGTCTGCTGTACATCTGCTCCTCCTTGTCTCACGCTATCGACATCATTCATATTCTAAGAATACCAATCGCTCACTGATTCCAGATAGTCTGCTTGAAATCCTTGTTATCCACTCCTCGTGCTGCCACAGCTGTCTTCTCAACTCACCCCGTGCTTAGTAGTCATCGCGGTCATTATCATGTCTTGAGGCACAAGTTCGTTCTAAATTTGTTTCAATTTCGCGCTCATCATCACGTAGCACTTTACTCCATCAAGTCCACTGAAACCGCCAGTTCTTCAGCCCACTCCCCTCTCGTCAGATCTATTCACTTGCCTCCCCTCATTAAGAGCAGTCTCAAAATAAACAAAGCACTCACCGCCAAATCAAAATTCCCATACGATACAATCACCTGCCAGATTGAAGCCATAATTCCGCGCATATCCCATCGACTTTTTTATATTCCACCCATCAAAACGCCCAAAATACGACCGTACGCCCCCCTCCAAGACCGCACATGTGAAACGGCAACGGCAACGGCAGCAGGCGAAATGGTAAACAATCCACAAACTCACTTCAGATACATCGTGGTCGTGTTTACCCGGGATCGGTACTCGTAATTACCAGAGGAAGCGCAATCCGGGCGAAAAGAAAAATTGATTTTCTTCTGCGAGCGGCCCCTCGCTCCGGCCGGATGAGCTGGAGCTGAGGGGCATGTATCATCTTTCCCGGGTAAGTACACTTCAAAGAGAACATTTCGCCGGGACCTTGTTGAATGAAATTTATCGCATTCCACTTTCACTGGAAATGAGGCAAATTAAAATGTTTCACTCATGTGTGGCGGTGACGATGGGGGTGGGGGAGGTGTGCTCTTCAAATGAAATAGATTAGAGATCCCCGATCCGGGAGTGGATGGCGGTGCGTGGGCGAGTCTGTAATCAAATTTGGCAGCGACCCTTGGGAGGTCGAACGCATCCACATCTGACCGGGATTTGTGGGGGACGCACCTGAGTGCGAACGAAGACACGACTCGCCCCCATTAGTGCTGGGTCGATGTTTATTGCTTTGGACAGTACAGAAACAGGATTAGATTGATACGGGCGTAATGAGCTTTTCGCATCCGATACTCAATGGAATGGAAATTGGCTAGAGTGATGTGGAGTTCCTGTGGGACCTCTGAGTCGGAAGGTGAAAGGAACCTAATTGGATTTTGGAGCGGTCCTGGGGAGTTCTACTCATTGAATCAGCAAGGTCTGGACACTGGAGACTTGATTAGAATGGCTGAAGGAATTCAGTGTGAGGTAGAGTAAGCTGAAGTAGGTGTAGTTTTAGTGCAACTTTTTTGGACATGGCTGTGATTGCGATTGAAACTTATCCACCCAAACACTGCTTGAAGAGTGATTCATTAGGTGTCCAATTGAGCACAAGAAGAAGAGGACAGTCGTGGCTAATTACGTAAGTGCGTCGAACCTTTCACCAAAGGTCGGTGGATCATATCCTGATCTGCACCTCTCACTAGTCACTGATAATGATCACAGAGTATGTATAACTGTGAAGCTTCCCAAAACGTCGGCGTTCGGAATTGGAATCAAATTGTAGGTCCGATCCACACATGAGAGATTATTACTGGATTACTGGAGAAACTAAGCCCAAGTTCACCTGGGACTGTCACCACCCAAAGAATAAGGAGGGGACAGTACATGTTCGTTTCCAAACCAATGGTTACATCCTCTTTGAGCCCGTTCATAGATTTCAAAGTCAAACATGCAGCATGTAGATAGTTAAAGTATTCCGCCGTTCACAACTTCTTCGATTTTCTCGAAGATCGCCACATCGTAGTCCATGATTCGAAGATTCGGTTTGTTGAAGTTTTCCTTTCCTTGTCCCCGATATGGCTTTGAAACATTATCTCCTCCAATCGGAGGCACCAGATATTAAAAGAAAATATTTAAGATAGCTCTCACATCAGGAAAGTCCACAATCGATCAGATTTTCACGCTACGGGAGATCCTGCAAGAAACCCAAGAAATGCAAATCGACACCCACCACCTATTCGTCGATTTCAAAGCTGCATATGACAGTGTGTACAGAGACTAGCTATACAGCGCCATGTCTAGTTTTGACATTTCTGCCAAACTCATCTTGGTTATGTAAGATGACGATGACGGGGAACTCTCGCTACTTCATCAAGGTCGGTAACGAACTAGCCGAGATCTTCCAGACAAGACGACGCGCTGTCATGAGAAGATCGTCCAAAACTCACTCTAAAGGTCGATGCAGTTAGTAGAGTACGCGGGTGGCATGGACGAACACAGTAACCAATCAATTAAGTGTTTTTCACTTCATTTTGCTCTCCCTTAACAGAAGATAATTTTTGTGCTGCGAAATGTCTAGGTTTCCTAAAACGATACAAGAAATACTTCACCCCCTCTGATTTGGCTTCAATTTAAAAGGCCTCCATTCGTCCCAAGCTTGAGTATAAGGCGCATATCTAGTCTGGTGCTCCTAAGACCTCTCTGCACCTACTTGATAGAATACAACAGCGAGCGATAAAACTTATAGGAGACAGTAATATCGCGAAGACGATAGACTTGCTCGAACATCGCCGTAATGTCTCATCCTTGTCATTGTTTTACCGCTATTTTAACAAACGATACTCAAGTGAGCTAGCCAATTCTATTCCTCCTCTCCATAAGTTCACCCGCAATACTCGTCTCGCCAGAAATGCTTATCAGTTCACCCTTAAGCCTGCTTTTGAACGTACAGTTAAGTTTGGGGAGTCGTTTTTTAGCTGCACTACACGAATATGGAATGCTCTTCTCAGCCCAATATTTCCCACTCACTACAATCCGCAGACATTTAAGACCAATGTGCAATGGTACCTCCTCTCCCTTTTTCCCTCTATACCTTCGGCCCGTGCTGTATCTTGATTCCGGACATTTAAGGGTATTATTCGTAACCTCATTTGCGCGGGCAAATTATAAAAAAAAATGTGAATGTAACTTGTAACTTGTGGGCGCCGCATTAGACTTATACAGTCTAGGTTCGAATACAAGTTCAGACAAACAATTTTCCAAAAAAAAATTGTTCGCAGCTCCACCTCTTTCGAGTCACTGACAATGCTCAAAGAGTATAACTGTCTAGAAAAAAGCTTGTCAATCTCGCCGTTCGTAGTCTCGGAATTGTAGGCGACTCGTTTACATGTTACGATGTGTGTTTTCGCCTCCTACGAGTTGAAGTTGAGTAAGTGTCAAAACTCTCCCAGCCTAGAAGACGGCAAATCGTATCCAGCAAAGCATTCCCTTTCGTTTTTATGTTGCCGGCTCGTACGACTTAAGGGCCAACTATAACTACTCGTACAGCGGTCGCAAAGGATCCTAAGAGAACTAAACCAACCGAGCAAATATGGACAAACGAATTATACACTGCTTCGTTCAGTTTCGTTAAGTTCGTTCACTTTTGCCTACTTATGCGGAATTGAAATGAATCACTTCTTACGTACGCAAATGTCAATTGACAGCTGAATTCTTCTTCAATTTCAATTCGCAATTAAAGACACTTTTAAATTTGACTTCTCAGAATTGGTCAGCATTTAAATTCGCCAAGACTTGTCTGGGTCCCGGGCCACCACGGGATCACGGCAAATGAAATCGCCGATGAACTTCCCTACCTAAACCTGCGCTGGGAATGCCTGAGTCCTTGGTTAGGGCTTTTATCGATGGTTGGACCGCTCGAGAGCACAACTTCAGGTGGCATGACTCTTCAGAATGTAGACAGACCAAGCGCAGGGTCCCCAACGTTTGTTAGAAATCCGCGGCTTTCTTGTTATCTCTTAACAGAAAAAATTGCAGACAACATACCGGCGTACTAACGGGGCACTAGATCTTCGCCAAACACCTAAGTGTGCTTGACCTCAGTGATGAAACCCTCTGCGATGCCTGTGGAGAAGACGACGACACTGCAGAGCACTTCCTCTGCTACTGTCCAGCCTTTGCTCGGATCAATTGGCAGTTATTCGGCGCTGATGAGGTGATAGCTTTTTTTTTCGATGAGTTTTTGAAACGCCACACTGGAGCACTCAGACTCAAAACTGGTCCATTGTACTGCCAGGTAGTAACCTACTCCAGTGTCTTTAATTTGATCCCAACGGCAAATGGTGACTGGACCAGATTCGATTTCACTGAGATTCGAACCTGGGACTCCTCTAACTTGGGGCAGGCACTTAACCAACTGCGCCATCCAGCACGTTATGCTTCTGGTTACTTTTCTTTTCGTTTTGACATAAGGTTAAGTCTTCGTACGGCTACTGTAGTTGACCCCTTAATGTTCAGTTATCAAGTTTTTTCTCATATGGGTTCCTATAACCTTGAGTAAACTGCGAAGGAACAACTGCTGACCTGATCGTAGTTAAAAGCATGCAATCCACTTCGATTCCACTGATTTTCGAAGCCGTCCAAGAAGAAGCCACCTTGTCTTTTCCACAAAAAAGAGAGCATGTGGCTGCATTAACCTGGAATGTTTCTCAAATGTTGGCACTCCAATAAATCGTTGTGATCTCACATTTTCGTATTTTTTCAGATGCGTGATGTTTTTCAACCCCGCACTGTAAGAAGTCAAAAACCCAACTTGGCGTCGCAAAAAAAAAAAAAACATAAGTACAATCCGGCATCAAATGTCACACAATCCAATCAACCGAAATTAGCACGAGCACCCTCCACGCCCACCGCCACCTTCCAAGCCTATTTGTCAATAACCCATGACTCTACCAATTAGAAGTCAATTTCACAAAAACTGTTGACACCTGGTTCCGTCCCTTATTTGTTCAGAAACAAAAGTCATCACCTCGACGGAAACCGAATATTCCCGTCAAAAAACAAAGGACCTATCGGCACCCTCCCCCATCTGAAATGGATCATTTCATAATTCCACAGGCCATCCAATCATCTGTTCATGTGTCACTGAGCCGGTTCGTGTTCAAGGCCAACGGGCTAAATCGTTCACCTTAAATGCCCGAGATAATGAGCCCTGCATCCGCTGGAGGTGGATGGGCCGTTCATAAAATCACCAAAAATGCGAACGAGACGACGAGATGTACGAGTGAAGCTCCCCCAATGTACCATCCAGTTCTCCGCGGACATATGTACGTTCGTGTGCGGTTGTGCGGGGGTTTGTGTGCATGTAAAATGTCGGATTACCTTTGGGTGTTTATTTTCCCTTTTTACTGCCTTTTGTTTTCGGTTTTTATGCGTCGTCGGTATCTGTGCGTGGGACTATCAGCATCAACCACGCGTCAGGATTCAGCATCGGAATTTATTCTATTTTAATGGATGTGGATACATGAGCAAAGTTGACTCGGAGAAATGTTTTAGACGACGACATGTGTGGGGAGTTTTAATTTGATTTAATGACTAAAATGAAAGGGGCGGGACGTGGGGCAGATGATGGGATGTGCTAATGGCTTCCTAGGGGAGGTGCACGCTAACCACATCAATGAATCGCATGAGCTGTTTGCCGAGACACGAAGTCGTCATGCCTTTGGAGTTTGATGCTTGTTACAGCCGTTCACGTTCACTCTAGTTTAAGAACTAAGACATTTTTCCAAAAATTGTCAGGGTCAGCTGCCTAAAATGGAAGCGAATCTTTTATGGCAGCGTCTCGTCGTACTGAGAACGTAAAGTTCATCCATCATTGCCTCCTTCGTGAAGTCTCCATCGAAGGTCAACCAACCAAAACATCGAAGCCTCAACCAAAATAAATCCCCTACCGATGCACAAGACGTTTCAAGAATCAGAAACGAAATTCACTTAAAATCTTGACAAAACACTCAAGTTGCCCATATTCGATATGCCACCAAAAGTCTCCTCTCGCTTTTCTCCAAACTCCAACACGAACTCAACTCAAAGAATTCCCATCACAAACAAAAACCCATTTGCATGACAACCACATACATCCACCACCAGGGGACTTTATCTTTATTTCATTTTATTTCACACAAATTTCCCATGGGTGCGTGCCAAGACTATCTCAATTGGAGAGAATGGCGTAATCCAAGGCGAAACCTTGAGCGGTGACACCCTCCTCGTAGAAGCCGTCGCTGTTGAAAATCATCAACAATGGTCCGGGGTTTGTGCCTACGATGGAAAACCTCTTGCCCCACTCAAATTCAACTCAAAACGAAAAGCAACTCACTCAAAATGGTATGACCCTCCAAGCTGTTGCCGCAGAAGTAGCTGGCGCGGACATCGCTGTCCACCACGGTTGCCTGGGGTATCATGAGGTAGTTCTCGGCGCGTCCATCTGTGAAGACCTGAGGGTAGCAATAGTTGTCGGTCTCCATGAGGAGGCTGGTGCGTTTGGTCTCTTCATTGCCCAAGTGGAAGTCTGATCCCTTGATTCTGCAAAAAGACGGAGAGAGCGCGATGAAGTCTAGCCCAGGCGGGGAAACAGAGCAACCTACGCCAATCCAACGGTTGACGTCGACCTCCTGAAGCAGATGGCGTAGTTCAGGTGGTAGGGGAAGATGCCCTTGCCGCCGTTGTAGTTGAAGGACTGGATTTTGCCTTGCTCGTAGGGGAAGTACTGGTTGCAGCCTGCAGGCGCGACGAGGAAACCGTCCTTGATGGACCTTGCTTGGGCTCCCTCCCCGTCGTCAATGCTTCGGAGAGCCGATCCGGAAGGACACTCTAGCTGGGTGACTTGCAAGTCCCACGAAAGGGTCGGCAGCTTGGAGCCACCCGATCGGGCGCTTGACACGATGGTTATGTCAACGTTCTTGACACCGGCGGTCCTGTTGAACGGGATGTAGATGTGCTGCGATGTCTCCACGCCGCACAGCTTGAGGTCCCCAATCAGGAGGTAGTCATCGACGCACTCGGGCACTGAGAGCCCGTTGGCGCCGCTGGGGAAGGATGGTTGAGCCAGGGTCATAGCGAAGTCGATGCGGAGCTGTCGGTTGGAAGTGGTCAGACGGTTTAAGCGTGGATGGAGGTCTACGTACCTGACAAACATAGCTGCTATATGCTGAGATGGTGTACTGGCACACTCTGGGCGGCAGCGAGGGGCTGACCAACCCGATGTTCTTGGACGAGCTGGATCCCCCACATACCAACGAGGCGGCGGAGCTGTGGCCAAAGCACAGCGCGGTGATACCGAAGAAAAGGACAAGACACTTCATTGCTGCTCGAGACGTTCAAGTGCACAACTGTTGGTTTTCTGCTGCAGCCCGTGGGGTTTTATTCACGGCCGTCGAGATGCAATCTGCTTGGCGTACATGGAAAACTTGTGTTTGGGGCCGCTTGTTAGGGGGGGCTTGTCAGTTGTTTACAGCGACGTGTGGCCTTATCGCAGATGTGCGTGGAACATACAAAACACATTCATTTAGCGCCTCGGGCTTGATCCTGATGCCCGATAAAACTCTGCGCTTGATGAAGGGGTGGAAGGTTGCCGCGTCGAAGCTGTGAAATAATCTTATGCTGCCGCTGCAGGTAAACAAAATAATTAAGCGACTCTGGCAGTTGAATTTGATAGGGCTAACATTTTAGACCAGATATTTTGTCCAAAAATGGATTCAAATTGGATTCGGAAAACGGTGTTGGTGAAGTAATACAAAACTTCTGCCGGATTTTTACATTTAGGTGAGAGGAATCGATGACTATTTACAGAAATCTGGCCTTTGGTCAGATTTTGCAATCGGAACGGGAGTAGATCAGATTTTAAGAGCGAAAGACGGACGTTTTTCTGAACTAAAAAATGAGTGAAAAATTAAGACTCCTCAAAGAAAACTGAAGTTACATGGAAACATTGATGAAATTTTTGGATCAATTTTGTTAAAATTCCCGCTGAACAGTGAGTTGGAACTATGAATAAATTGGATCTAGATTGAGGTCAAAAATTCGTTGTTACAGAGAAGACATTGGGTCCATGTTTGAGACAACATCAATTCTGGTCAAGCTAGAAAACCTTAATAAAAAGAAAAGAAGAAAACCTTAAAAGAGGAGAAGTGGCCTAAAAAGCGTTGTCCGTGGCAGTCTTCTTCTTCTTTGTGTGGCCCTACACTCCGGGGTGGACGTGGGCTTCTACAAACAAACCTCTCCAGCTAGCACGGTCTCTCGCTAGCTGCCTCCAATTCCACACACCAAGTTGGTTAAGGTCCTTCTCCACTTGTGTGCGTCATCTACAACGCGGACGTCCTCTGTTGCGTTGTCCCAATGGCTCGGATTCGAAGACTCTTCGGGCAGTTGCTGTTGTTGTTCATACCCTCTACATGGCCAAGCCATCTCAAGCGTGTTACCCGTAGTCGCTTGACTAAGCTCATGCCGCCATACAACCCGTTATTGAATCTTCTCCTCCAGATTCCATCCACGCCAACACGACCAAAAATCGCGAGCAGAACTTTTCTCTCGAAAAGACCAGAAGCTTCTACATCCGCTTTCGATATTGTACATGCTTCTGCGCCGTAGAGCAGGACTTTGATGATCAACGTGTTATTCAGACTCAACTTGGCCTTCGATAGATGGGTCCATTACTCAATTGCACTTGAAGCAGAACCAAGCAGTGATTGACAAGAGTAATTCTACGTTTGATATCGGTACTGATGTTGTTGTCCCTATTTACTGCAGAGCCGAAGTAGACGGTCCTTAACTAACTTTTTGCTGGCAAATGTGACTCTTTATCCGAGGCGTCGATGTTGTGTGTCCTTTCTCAAAATCGCTTATAACGACAAAATGCTTTGGTCCCACCTGAGTTCCATTATATGAAATCCAACAGCATTATAAATCGTTTACAACGACATGTCGCTTACAACGATCAAATTCGTCAGTCCCTTGAAGGTCGTTATAACCGATTTTGACTGTACTTCGTTTTACCCTCATTTTCCGCCAGATCCATTTAGGCCGCATCCGCTTCGGTGCCAGAAAACGATCGTGCAAAACTCTCTGGCCAACACAAGAGGCACGATCTTTCAAAAGTCTGTTCAACAGCTAGCTTACGCGGCCGACATTGACGTGATTGGGCGAACACAGCGAGCCGTCAATGATGCGTTTGCTTGCATTGAAACGGAAGCGGCTAAAATGGGTCTAGCGGTAAACGAGGGCAAAAGCAAGTATATGCTGCCATCGAGAAAGGACGCACAACATCGACCACTTGGCCAGAACGTGACATGTGGCAGCTATAACTGTGAGGTAGTTAAGGACTTCGTCTACCTTGGTTGCATAGTAAACAGTACAAACAACATCAGTACCGAGATCAAACGCAGAATAACTCCTGTCAACCGCTGTTTTTTTGGGCTCAAAAGGCAATTGAGTAGTAGAGCCCTCTCCCGGCCCTCCCAAGCTGACTCTGTATAAGACCTTGATCATCCCAGTCCTGCTGTACGGCGCAGAGGCATGGACAATATCCCAAGCGAATGAACAGTGTCTTGGTCTTTTCGAGAGAAAAGTTCTGCGCGCGATCTTTGGTCCTGTTTGCATTGATGGCATTTGGAGGAGAAGGTTCAACCACGAACTACTCGTATATGGGCTGTACAGCGACATGAGTCTAGCCAGGCGTCTACGGATCCAACGCCTAAGATGGCTAAGCCATGTAGAGCGTATGGACAACTTAGCTCCGGCCCGAAGAGTCTTCGACTCTAAGACTGTGGGACAAGGCAAAAGAGGACGTCCACATACAAGGTGGCGCATACAAGTCGAGGGGGGACCTCGGCCGGCTTGGCTAAACTGCAGACAGCTGGCAAAAGATCGTGCTGGCTGGAGAGGCATGTTGAGTGAGGCCCAGGTCCACCTCGGACTGTAGCGCCCTAAGAAGAAGAAGAAGAAACTTCAAAATAAATCCAGAATCAATTTTATATTTCAATCCGTTATTGCTTTATTCAAATTTCTTTCGATATCCTTCTTATCTGGTCACCCTGTAGTTCTATACTCAACTCGAATAAGATTCATACCGAACATTCTTCAGCAAGAGTCTATTTTGTTACCAAAATATTGTATAATCACATTGACGTTTATTTTAAATCCGGACAAGTACATTGGTATGAAAGTAGAAAGGCTCAGGTTTCAGTACTTGATTTTGGATAGAATTTTTTGATCAAGTTTTGCAGGTAACTTTAGAGTAAGTGGTGAGAATTTGTTGATCAACATTTTAAGAGACTTAAAACCGCTGACTTTGACGCGTCAACCGTAAGAAAAATTCTAAACGAAACGTTGTCAAGAGTCTAAATTTTGTCAGACATATGTAAGCGCTATTTTTGATGAGACGAGGATTTGAGTCAGATTTTTGGTCCCTGCCCAAAATTTAAGCATGATATAAAATTCAGGACTCGTTTCTTTTTCCTTAGAAACTTTCGCTGGAGGCGGGTTTGCTCCATAAGTTTGTGGAGAACGGGTCCATAGCAGCTATCGCCAACCAAAGCAATTTTAGTACACGTCGCTTCTGAATAATTTCAACATTTTTGACAAAGGATACTTAAAGTTGCCCTCTGTTTTTGTTCGAAGCATTGCTGACAATTTTGTCTTTTTTTGCTAGTTCCAGGTCACCAGTACTTCACGAGACAAGCCCTTAGCCAATCCCATCACTGCCCGAAGAATCTGAGCTGACTAGATTAGAAAATTCCCTCGTTCAGGCTTGAAATCAACCACCAAGGCAACCGATCTCTAGGACTTCTTCCTCTGCCAAAGCCTCTCAGCTTCAAGTAGCGATTTTTTAAAACTAGCTTCACAAATCTGATGCCTCGCAGACTTTGATCTACACCAGGACAATTGTCTTGGATCATGGCTCCCGTTGAGGTTCAAAAAACATGTTTAGCCTGAAATCCTTTCTACTTGTGGCAACTTAAAGGGTCTCTGAATCAGCCAAAGGGGGACAGTGATCCTTCATGAAGCAACCTTCCCCTTTGACGAAGTCAAGAATATGACAGAATCAAGCTAAGAACCTACAGAAGATCACGCCCCGCTGCTCCCTGTCAGGACCCAAAAATGACACACACACAACCTCATGATACTAAAGTTACTTTTTTATTTACACAAGACCCTAGACGATGTTATAGTTGAATTTGAAACCCTTGTCGTCATTAGACACCAGCAAGTCGCTGTAGAAATACATCACGAAGGGTCCCAGGCCGCCAACTGTGGAAGAAAAACGGTTAATTCGACTAACAGGAGACGCGGTCTGATCAGAACTTACAAGTGACTGTTTTTCCATTTGTCGTCGTTCCGCAGAAGTAGGTCGGGTGCACTAGGGCCCCGTTGACTTTTGTTGAAGCGCCGGGGATCGCCAGGTAGTCCTCCTGCCTTCCTTCGGTTGGTATAGCCGAATGACAGTCCAAATCCATGCCAAGTTGAGTTCCCTCGTTGGGCAGTCCAAAGTCCGAGAAGGTCAACCTGGAAAGGAAGGTACAGCCTCAAGAGCCGCTCTTACTCGGGCACCCTTTGATACTCACTCGACTGCGGTGGAGTCAGGGTACCGCTTGAAGCAGATTGTGTAGCTCTGGTTGCTCATGTATGGACCGTTTCCGCCGTTGTAGTTGAACGACTCCACTGTGCCGCTGCGATCGATGAAGTACTGCGTGCAGCCCGGTGGGGCAAGTGCCGAGGCGTCGTTGTTAGGCACAGCGAATGCCTTCTTCAGGTTTTGCAGACCAGTTGCCAGAGGGAGCTGTTGTTTGTTCTTGTTCCTCGCGGAGTCCTTGGACTCCAGTTGGGTCACGTTTAGCCTCCACCTGGACTCGGAGTCGCTGACGGGGATTTCAAAGACCAAGCTTACCTGCATCTTGTCGAATGGAACGTACACGTGCTGGCCGTTGTTGTTGCCGCAGATGCTCATGCCATTGACGACCAGACGGTTGACACACGTCCTTTGGTCGGGCTGCGTCAATACCTCCTGCGGCTGCATCAGATGGAATTCCTCCATTTCGATGCGAAGTTGTGTGACATCTGGGGTATGACGGGCGAACGAGTACACGCAGCGATTGGGTATATTACCGGGATTCTCCATGATTGTGGTCTTGAAGCGGGACATCGTGCCACAATCCATCATCGTCTTGAGGTGATCCTTCTTCACTAGAATTCCTGTGCAGCTTGCCATGCCTGCGCACAAGACGACGAGTCCACTGAGAGATATCATCTTGAGTACGTCTTGGAGTTGTCGTTCTGCAGAACTAAATACTGACGCGACCGAGTGCGCTCTTTTATACCTCCGCCGGTGCTGATTCGGCAAACGAGTGCTGAGAAGCGGTGTAACCCACTTGGGCCATGGCGACTCAAAAAATGGACAGATTTGGATGAAGTGGAGCTGACAAGTGAAGCAGACGGACGGCAGCGAATAACTGATGAAGTGGTCAGTGATGAGAAAAATGGCCAGAAATGCGTGAGACGCTCGCCAGAGAGCGCCATCGATCTTGGAAATTATTTTGAAATCGATGTTTAGATGGCGGAAGATAAGAGCCGCGAGAACACACATGTCGACACACAATACTGTCGCAACTCGGAAATAACTATCTCCGAACACATGTCATCGGCTATCTAGATACATTGCAGAACATGACACTTCGATGGATGTTCGCTGGCTGCGTAGCGTGTGCATACACCTTAGAAGATGCTTATCGGGAGGAGGTTTGTTTTGAGAGAAGGAGAGACATTTGCAAAAGCGATTGTTATTTTTTTTAATTTCCTGAGGATAGTCTGGTCTTGGAAAGCCGTTGGTTCTTTGTTCACCTGATGCGGTGAAGTTCGGATGTGAAGACTGACCTCCAGATGGGTAATTCAAATTGAATGAGTGCCTTGAACTGTTTAGTAAGGCGGGGAAGACTTTGCATCAAAGTGGCAGCACATTGTTTTGTAAATCTTTTTTGCAGTTTTGAAGATCCCATTGGAAACGGGGAAATTCGTAAAGAATTCAAAGAGTTTTTGCGTTGAAGCTGGTTTCGTTGGTCATTTAGTTCATACAGAAGCTTTACCTAGCTTAGACAGCAACCATTCTCGCACGAATGAAGGGGGACTACAATTTTATGTTAACTCCAAGCGGCGAACTTTCGGAGCATTGTTAGTGACTTGAAACAGATTGTGCTGCTTAAACGAATGTTAGTGGTTGGCCCGGAATCGAACCATAAACCATCCCCGCAGGAGTCGACGAATTTTCCCAATACGACCGAATTTATTTACAGAAACCCTCTTTGAAGGAGGTCCGATCGGATTTATGTCGGGTGGTGCTAAGGTGCACTTCATGACGTTGACTCGTAATAAGGACTGATGAAGAGGCATGCTAAAGGAGCCAAGGATCGGATTTCGGTTTGAAGCGGTAATGACGATGAGGATCAAAGGGAGGGACTGACGATCAAACTCAGGTCGATAAAGCAGCTGACAACTAGCACCGACTCCTCAGCTGAAGTTGAAGTATAGGTATCATCGACTGTTGAGTTTAAAAACGTTCATGATTCCGTAGGTCCCTTCCATCTGAACCGTATGAGAGTCTCATCGATTTGACAAACATCTTGAGACATGGTTTATGAAGGGGAGCTGCATGCGTATGCAAAGCCATGTCAACTGACAGCAGTTCTTAGGAACCAATTTTACTAGAGCTCGAGTGACGTTTGAGGTTCCGCTAAAGGAATATGTTGCACAACTCACGGTGGTAGGTTGTGCTCCTTTGAGTATGTCACGAAAGCGGCAAAATTAGAGCTCAACGAAACCTAATGCCTCATGAAAAATTTGACTATTTTGAACTCCTGCATGCGTTCAAATTTTGTTTGTATGCGTCACTTCGCATAAAATTTGCCCGAATCTTTCACTGTGACTCTATTCATACAGACAAAACAAAACAGCTGACAAATTGGAGTGACCCTGTCGACAAAGGCTTTGAAGCACTTCGGACGCCATTTATAAACAACAACAACATGTCAGACATCAACGCTCTCCTGTAAAGCGTCTCTAAATTACAGTTGGCACACCATTCTTGACTGAAACAGAAAATAAACCCGCAATTAGGCATCAGAAGCAAGGTCCAAACTAAAAGGTCAACTATTACAGCCGTACGGAATCTTAAGCTTATTTTAAAAGCCAACGAAAATCAACTCGAAGCGTCGTCGAATTTCAAAGTGTCCGCAATTGCTTATAGAAAGAATTTAGCTGTCAATTGGCAACGTTCGGCAAAAGTTACCGAACTTAACGAAACTGAACGAAGCGGTGTATTCTTTTTGTGTTTTCGCTTTTGTTCCTTCAGCTCTCTCAAGTAACCGTCCGGTAATTTCAGTTGGTTCTTAGTTCTGTAGCCCGTCAACTGAATAAGCTGCTTGTTCCTTGTTGAAAAAGTGCGGTCCAAGAGACATCCAGTGAAGATTTTTGGACAAGGCAAAGCAAATGAATGTGGGCGCCGTGGCGCAGTGGGTAGGTGCGTCGACTCCTACGCTCGAGGTCGTCGGTTCGAATCTCGAAAAAAAAACATCAAACATTTTTTCACAGCTCCACCTCTTTCGAGTCTCTGACAATGCTCAAAGAGTATAACTGTCTAGAAAAAAAGCTTCTCAATCTCGCCGTTCGGAGTCGGCATTAAACTGTAGGTCCCCTCTACTCGTGAGAGAATAGCACGCACAACACGAGTGGTTGCTGTTAAGCTAGGCCCAAGTCCACCTCGGACTGTAGCGTCGCCATTATTATTATTATAAGTCAAATGAATGACTAAAGTGGACAGAGAGGGGAGAACTAAATGTTCTTCACAGTCGAATGATTGCTTGCATTCTCGCCCGTCATAAATCTGTTTCCAAGGACACATGAGGTCAGTGGCTATATCGGTGCTTGGTGCTGACTTATAAATTTCGCAATCTAAAGCAAAGTAGCTCTCTACTAAGCCCGCTTTCTGAAAGGTTCTGTCTCTACATTAGCCGATGAGACTCTTCTTATTCGAATAACAGCTTCTACTGGCTTCAGATTACCTTTTGGACACCCTAAGACACCCTTATCCGTCTGAACAACGAAGGTAAAGCACAAAACCATATTACCTAAGAAGTCTGACTGAGCCCTTCTGGTCGGATGAACAACCGAGCTTCAGTTTGTCCATCAACGTTTGCAAAGGAAGACCTACTCTAAGCAGTGATGGAGGAGGGAAACTGAAAACAATTCAATGCACTGAATCCTTTGACTGGGTCTCAGATCCTTCAAAACAGCCCAAAGGTTCTCTATTCCAGACTCTTCCTCCACCTTAGCCCCTCTCCACATTTTTCAACTGTCAATACACACCCTACAACTCAAACACATCCTTCTGCATCTTGACATTTATTTTTGGCAAAATCAAACTCTACACAATGCTGTAGCTTATCCTGAATCCGGTGTTGTTACCCGAGTTTATGCTATCGCTGTTGAAGTAGATCACGAATGGACCAGGCGTGCCAGCTGCGGAGACGAACCCAAAACTCATTTTCCCAAATCAAACAATTTCCAAATAAAAGAAAAACTCACATGCTACAGTTTGTCCTTTCGTCGAGTACCCACAGAAGTACGTCGGCTGTACGCTGGTGCCCTTTATCAAGGCGGAGGGGATCATCAAGTAGTCCTCATCCTTCCCAGCCGTGATAATGATCGGATAACAGTCCGTGTCAAGACCCCCGTTTAGAAGATTATTTGGCATCAGCAAGTCCGTGAAAGTGAATCTGAAAACAAAACGAAAGCCCAGAGCTCAGGACCAATCAGGGCAAGGACAAGTCGCATACTCACTCGATGGCGAAGTCGCCAATGAGGCGCTGGAAGCAGATGGCGTAGTTCAAGTTGGGCGGGTAAGACCCATCAACTACTCCGCTGTTGTAGTTAAACGACTCGAAGCTCCCTGAACGGTCGGTGAAGTACTGTGTGCAGCCGACGGGTGCGATTGTGGCTAGATCGGTGTTCTGCGACAGGAACATGCTCTTGATGTCCTGGAAGGCGGCGTTCTTGGCGAAAGGCAGGAAGCCCTTTCGCTGGGTAATCGTTGGGCACTCGAGTTGAGTGACGACGAGGTGCCAACGCTTGACGGAATCTAGGGTGGGAAGGACAAACTCTAGGTTGATGTTCGAGTCCGTTCCGCCGGACACGTCGAATGGTACGTAAATGTGCTGGCCATCGTTGTTTCCGCAAATCCTCATGCCGTTAATCACGAAGTAGTCGACGCACACGGGGCCATTACTGTTGCCCAACAGCTGGGGCTGCTGCAGGCGGAACTCGTTCATCTCGATCTTCAGCTGACACACTCTGGAACTGTATGGCTCAATGATGTACATGCACCTCGTTGACAAGTTGGACGGTGTCTGGATGATAGTCCTCTTAAGGGTCGACCTGTCGCCACACTGCAGGCTAGCTTCAAGGAGGAGAGGATCTCTTAGAACCGGCACATCTGAGCTTAGAGTATACTCACTTTCACAACACACGCCGTAGGTGCTGCAGTATCCCGACAAGGTGCCTCCGGTCTTCAGGCAGTTGAAGCGCGTCATGCACGTCCCCTCGAGGCCAGCGTTAGTGGTGCAGCTGTTGAAGCTCACGCCGCTATTCTGACTGAATCTGTTCGGAAATCGCTGGTACCGCCCCGTCCTGTTGGATTGCACTGGAGACGCGTCGGGATGCTCCGCGTTGAAGGCCGCCGCGGCTGAGAAAAGCCCGCAAAGAGCAAGCAGCAAAAGGGTCGTCATGGTGTTCACTTCGAAACGTGCAAACTAATCGCCACCATGAGCGTGCGAGCTATTTTATACTGAAGACTAGACCGGACCGCTCAGGGTTCAATGAACAGCGGCGATGGTCATGATGACATTTCCATGTACCGCGCGACAGACCGTTGTGACTCGATCAATATTTGCTCAGAATTTGTGGCTTATCTTGGTTCGAATTCGAGACAGGTCCACGGCCACGGTTCTGTGACCTGGATAGCCCTGAAGATGGATGCCGGTCAACGGTAGGCTCTGGTTACCGCCGCGTTCTGTTTATGGAACCTCCCGCTCAGCTCTTCTAATTGAGACGTACACGTCTTGTTGTGGTAGACGTTGACAAGTGTAAAGCGAGTGCAATCGGCGTTGTTTCGACGCGTAGGTCTAGCTCGACTGCCAAATGGCTCGTGTTGACAATCGACAAGGTGGTATTCGTGTTTGCCTAGGCATTAGCGATGTTTACCTTTTTACTTTTCTTTCGGGCGAGTGGTTCTGGGCGAAGTGAGAAAAATCTAATTGGCCGTCCACTGGGCGAAGTGTGAAACGTTTATGGTGAGTAGCGTGAGAAACCCCGTTTTCACTGTTGCGGATGCTTGTTTGACATTCTACTTGACACGGCGGTGCTGTTTGGGTTTTAGCGCAAATTGGAAGTCGTTTGCTTAAGAACCAGCAGTTCTGGTTGGTCTATTGGAAATCACCTGCGCCCCCACCCAACGGCAGCGCATTCCATCCCCAAGCCATCTTACCGCGGACCACGCCTTTGTGTTCTCCCACAAGACGGCGTCCTCCTTTGTCATCATCTTCAAAGCGAGCTGACAGATTACGAAAAAAACAACAACAACAACAAAACATTTGCCTGTCAGTCTCAAGGAAGCATCACTCCAAACTCAGCGCTTTGATGTGGAGACTCCACGCAAAAGGAGGGAAGACATCAGCCGCTGATTAAAACTAATTTCTCCAGAAGTCTGGCGATGTCCTTTTTTAATTAATGTTTGTCCTTCGCCTTCCTTTGTTAACCACCTATTAGGGGACATCACAGGCGAAGAGTTCATGAAAGTAAAACCACAAAAGGATCACATCGGACATCGGGATCTGCCACACGGACGCCATCGCTGAATGAAAATGTCAAATTTGTATCATCCCATCGGGATGGCTTACTTTACCTTTACTGCAGGCATTTGGTTTCCCCCGCGGCGCCGCAGCCGTGGAGCCCATCGTCAGGCACCGTCACACCATGGTTGCTGGGTGTCCTTTACCGCTATTTCTTTTTAATTTCTATCCCACCAAGAGGCAGAAACGTACACACACTCGCACAGGAGGGGATGGAGAGAGAGAGCGAGCGAGTAATTATTATTCGTCCCTCCTCCTTTGACTCCGACTACAACTCCTCCAGTTGCCTGCCTGGCTAACGGTTTTTAATGATTTTGAGCGCTTCGTTCAGTTTACTCATTGCTGCCAACGGGTATTTGCATTTTTTTTTTTTTTACTTTTTTTTCTCATTTCACTTTCGAATCATTGTCAGTGTTGCCACTTTGGGGAAGGAGATTTCTCATGCGAGGTAGGCTTTTGATTGACAATTTTATGGACAGCCGCATCGAGAAAATTGGGTGAAAATTGAGACGCCAGCAAAAATTCCACCGAAGATATCTGAGGCGTCGCACATTTTCATGTCGAGATATGAAGAAGTTTGCTCCAGCTTACCACGCAGACAACCGACTGGTGCCATGAAATAACGCCGAGTGAAATAGAGAAGAATGAATTGAGAAGCTCATGAAAAGTATCAAATTTTTATAACGGTCGGTTGGGTGCCCTGAAATAACGCTGAATTTTGGATTTCGGCGTTATTTCGCTTTCATAAAGTGAAAGTGAAATAAGACCGAAAATGGAAATTCGGCGTTATTCCGTTTTTATAAAGTGGCCTCGGATATGGACGGATTTACTGTTGACGATCCCAGCAAACAGAAGAAGGACAATGACTTAAAATTTTGTACGAGGTCCCTGAACAGACCACGTGGTGCCGATGAACTCGCGGAGGCCCTTGATTGCTATAAAGCAGACGTTACCGCAATCCAGGAACCGCGGTGGGATGGGCCGGGCAAAAAGATGAGAAACTGCGATATCTTTTACGGCGATCGTTACAGGAAGCGAAAGCAGCGGTTATTTGGATGTGAATTTGTTGTTCGAGGCAGACTTAGGCAAACATTCTTAAGCTTTAAGTACATAAGCGTGGGTCTCATAGAAATCTGCATCAAGGCTAAATTCGGCAACATCAGCCTAACCTGCGCCCCCACCCCAAGGGGAGACAAAGATGACTATAGCAAGGATGTTAAGTTAACACGTTGAGTGCCAAATGATATCACTTTGGTCTCACACGAATTTGGGCTTGCTGTGCCGCGTGAGACCAGTGTGTAATCGAAGTGTCAATAAAAAAATCTGTGGCCTCTGGGGACAGTTTTTCGGATTTTATGGTGCACTCAACGTGTTAAGTTGGTTAAATGCCTGCCTAAGTAAGAGAGATCCCCGGTTCGAATCCCGGTGAAAGAAAATTTAATACGCTTTTATCCGGTTTTTCAAATCTGTTCCAGTCACCATTTGCCGTTGGGATCAAATTAACGGCACTATTACTGGAGCAGTCTGACTGTGGGTATCGCAATCGACCTACTCTAGTGCCGTTAATTTGATCCCAACGCCAAATGGTAACTGGACCAGATTCGATTTCACAGGGATTCGAACCTGGGACCCCTCTAACTTGGGGCAGGCACTTAACCAACTGCGCCGTCCAGTCGCTCACCGCGCAATATGGTCGCCGTCTGAACCATTCGAAACCTGCACCGGGTTTCCGGAGATACGCTGTCGTGTGTTTACTTCAATTTGGTTCTGGAGAAGGTAGTGCAGCGGGAAGGTGTAAACCCGGAAGGCGCTTCTACAAATCGGTTCATCTGCTGGGTTACGCAGGGTTCCCGGCGCAATCAGCGCATGGAATAGTGCCTTGTGATGAATGCTGTCGTATGCGGCTTTAAAATCGACGAAGAGGTGGTGCGTATGCCGATTAGGGTGATGGAAAAGGGCTTTAGCAGTCCAGTAGACTGGATAGGACCTTGTAGGCGATATGAGCAGGGATATACCTCTATAGTCCTTACAAGAGTTAGGATTGCCTTTTTCGTGGACGGAGCATATGGGTCTGATATTCCAGCCCTCGTGCATGTTTGCGTCTTCCCAAATTCTACAGACGATTTGGGGCATACTGCTTACTAGAACATCACCGCCAGCCTTAAAGAGCTTTGATGGTAAACCATCTGCCACTTCTTCAATACCGGACGGGAGAACTACTTCATCGACTGGAATTTCTTCATTTCCCATTTCCCATAGTGCTTAGTAAGCATCTGGTGGAAGTGTTGCTGAAGTACATTCTTTGCGGATCGGTAACAATATTACCCTCACAATTTCGAAGAGTTTGAGTGCCTTTCTTAAAGCCCGTTACCAGGCTTTTCTCTTTTTTTTTATAAAGGCCCGGCTTTCCTGTTTTTCCCTAGACTCTTCGATATCCTTGAGCTGGGAGGTTGCGAGAAACCTTTTATTTTGTCGCAGCAACTTTGTCTCCTCCCGTCTTCTAGCCCGATACACCTCTTGCGCTGCCCTGGTTCTTAACTGCAACGCTTTTTGGTATGCCTCGTCGGTTGCAGCTTTTTTCTGCTCACACTTGCCATCATACCACGGGTTTCTTCTTGTCGGTGGTTTAATTTTAAATTAATGACTGGCGAACAGCTCCCTGCTTCAAATACTAACAATTCTGACGGTACCGTTAAAAATACGCTTGAATACACTGGCTCTAAGGATTCGCTCAACTTCAGCCGCATTTCTGAAACCAGTTGCACCTAGCTTGACACTTCTACAAGAACGCCAAACCCAAGGCTCAACAGTCAGTGGCCATGCCACCGTAAACCCCCCATTTCCCAACCAAAACACAAGACAATTGGCATCACTGATTTCTCCCATTTGATTCATTTCTCGTTTGAGTTCTATTTCTTTTTTTTTCTGCTTTCGCTTAGACTCAGCAGCATCATCCTTCGCATTTTTCCGCTCGAGGGGATTATCATTTGCACCCAGGACGAGAAGGAAAATATTGCAGTCGCTAAAAATAAATAAAGGACATAGGCTTAAGCGGGTGTCATGTCCGCCCTCTAGTGATGAAATGAAATTTAATTCTTTAAAAAGGCAAACAATCAGAAGAGTGTGGCCGAGTTGATGAGGGGGGACGGATGACGACACACTCCTTAAAGTGGTCATCGGTTGGAGATCCCCTTCAAGTTCTTTGTGGGAAGCGAGGAGGCACACACGCCGATGGTGGAGGACGGACGGTGGTATTTGAGAAACGCATTAACAGCGGAAAACTAACACGGAATTCGTTTTTGTGTGTTTCACCCTTTCTTCGTCGACCAGTTGGGTTGGATTCTTTTTAGGGGGCGAAAGTTACGCTCAAGACGATGTGCGAAGAGCTGATTATTGTGGTTGGCTGGTGGGTGGGCGAAGTGTGAAGACATATCGATGACACACGACCGGGGAATGGGGTAATGAGTGACTCATTGCGGATGCCTTGTGACATGATGGCGCAGTAAATGGACTTTGGGTTAATTAGCTGATGGGTATAGAGTGTTCATTTGGTTTGGACGGCTGGTCTGAGAAGGCTTTGTCGAGATGTGAGCCTTAAACTCTAGGCCCAAAAATTTCAATTCGATTTTAGAAAAGACTTGAGCTGCTGCATTGAACTCATTGAAATCAAATGAATTTGGTTTTTTTTGTCAAGATCCTGAAAAAATTCTTTAAGAATCGCAAGCTGGTACAAATTTCCATGATTTTGTTACGGTTCTTATTGGAATACGCTTTGTTTTATTGCATACTTTTGGGCTGTATAAATATTTTCAGTACCGACATACAGGTACTGCTCGCAGTTGAACTTCCCTTGGGAATCAAGCTTTCTCGGTTAAAATTGACTTCCTGTGGAATCCTTTAGACATTTTTCAGTCTTCAGTCTTCAGTCTTCAGTAGTCTCCCATCAGTCTTCAGTCTTCAGTCTTCAGTCTTCAATCTTCAGTCTTCAGTCTTCAGTCTTCAGTCTTCAGTCTTCAGTCTTCAGTCTTCAGTCTTCAGTCTTCAGTCTTCAGTCTTCAGCCTTCAGTCTTCAGTCTTCAGTCTTCAGTCTTCAGTCTTCAGTCTTCAGTCTTCAGTCTTCAGTCTTCAGTCTTCAGTCTTCAGTCTTCAGTCTTCAGTCTTCAGTCTTCTCCCATCAGTCTTCAGTCTTCAGTCTTCAGTCTTCAGTCTTCAGTCTTTAGTCTTCAGTCTTCAGTTTTCAGTCTTCAGTCTTCAGTCTTCAGTCTTCAGTTTTCAGTCTTCAGTCTTCAGTCTTCAGTCTTCAGTCTTCAGTCTTCAGTCTTCAGTCTTCAGTCTTCAGTCTTCAGTCTTCAGTCTTCAGTCTTCAGTCTTCAGTCTTCAGTCTTCTCCCATCAGTCTTCAGTCTTCAGTCTTCAGTCTTCAGTCTTCAGTCTTCAGTCTTCAGTCTTTAGTCTTCAGTCTTCAGTCTTCAGTCTTCAGTCTTCAGTCTTCAGTCTTCAGTCTTCAGTCTTCAGTCTTTAGTCTTCAGTCTTCAGTATTCAGTCTTCAGTCTTCAGTCTTCAGTCTTCAGTCTTCAGTCTTCAGTCTTCAGTCTTCAGTCTTCAGTCTTTAGTCTTCAGTTTTCAGTCTTCAGTCTTCAGTCCCCAGTCGCCAGTCGCTATAATCTTCGATTCTCTGTACCCTGCTGGAGCCACAATCGCAGTTCATTAAAATGTCATCAGCGACTACAAGAGACTGAACAGTTTTCTCCGTCAAAAGCATTACCCCTTCACTTTTTTTCCATCTGTCACCATACCACCACCAGTTCAAACGTCCGTGGTATCCATGGCCATAAAAAAACGCAACACATTCGCTTTGCTCCGACTCCATTCAGACAGCTTCCTTTGAGTCCTTAGTCGCATTTGGCAATTTCACTCCCAACTTTGTCGGCAGGTCAATCTGCGTCCAACAACTGCTGCGAAAAGAGGCCTCCGAATATCGCTCGAGTCCCATGTTACACTTAATCGGCCACAAGGCACATCGCATCCACCTACAGTCGCCACATCGGCCCATAAAGCGCCACCAAATCGAAGAACATGCCGAAATATGTCAACGCTAACATCACACTGTCTGCACACAGCGAGCATACGGCACGGCACACAACCGGGACAAAAGGGCAAACATCTCTGCCATGTTAACAGTTCGTCGCAGTCTCGCAGCCAGAGCGGAGGACACACAACAGACCCAGTGGCCCGGCCAAATGGCCGAATGGCTGAATAGTGGCACTGGCAGTGACAATCACAATCACTGTGGTGGATGGCGTGCCATGGCAGTGGCATCCACAGAAACCAGGTTGAATCACTGTGCCACCACTCGCTCTCTCTTTCTCTCTCTCCCGTGCACTCTCCGTCTCCCGGTTGCCACCAACTGACCAACCACCGGCAACTCCCTTAGATTGGCGTACTCACAGCTCAAGCAATCGCAGTGACCTCTGCGATGACCGAAATAATTCCTGGTCGCTGCGTTCTCCGTTTCCCTGTTTCCCTGTTTTCATTTTTCCCGTTTCCGTGCCTCACACTCACCCACGCCGCCGTTCAACTTTCGTGAATAACTACCCCTTTGGGTGCATTTTTGGTCAGATCCGATGGCCAGTCGGTGGAGTGGGTGGCAACAAAGGCTGGTGGCGAGTTGCACCCAGCGCCTGCTGGCACAAGTGTGGTGGGAAAGTTTTTGCCCGGATTTTGTCGGAATTTTTCATGGGAGCAGACCCAGAACCGATTCAAAGCTTCCACAGAGTGTGCAAATATTTTAATCACAGAATTCCCACAAACAGTCAACACAGATACGCCAGACATCCTGCGGGGCGGCAGCGACGGCGAACTGGTTCATAATATTTACAAAGCATCCCACCCTCCCCGTGTCGAGCGGGTGGAGATTTTCGAGGATAAGCCCCGGCTCCCTGCATGTGTACACGACGGAGAGGACAAAAGTGCTGAAGTGTGACACTGCTGCAAGTTGGAGGGTAGTAGTGGCATGCGATTAGAAAGCGAGCGTGTACACAGTCCCGGAAAGTTTTCGGAGCCCGGAGCGCAAAGATATGCAGTTTGGGAGCAGCGCCGGGCGGAGCGTAGTTCGGCAACGAAGTATTCGTAATCCGTCCAGTCCCGGGGAGGTGTGCATATTTAATAAAACCACTTCCTTGGCATGGTTCTCTCGGCTCCATGCGGCACATGCATGCCAACAGCATCTGCAATCATCCATGTGAGCCTTGACTTCACTGGCGTGGCGTGCGTTTCGGCCATGTTCTGGAGATGCATTTGACACTGCATTCAAAGTAATTTACTGGCCCGGTCATCAAAGGCAGCTGCGCTCTGCTTCGGTTTGTTCGTCGATGCTGATGTTCTTTTCAGTTCAGACTGTCGAACTGAGCTGAACTGGCATGGGGATGGTTGCGGTTTGAAATGCACGGACACGTGTAGACAGAAAGCAGAGCCAGTTGGGTGCGTTCGTATGAAAACATGTTTCTGTGGTCTTTTGGTCGGGCTTGAGGGATGTTTGGATTCGTTAAACGCCAGCACCGACAGCGGCTCAGTTAAATGGTGTAGAATCACGCTGATTCGGAAGGAAATGCGCTGTTAGATGAACAGTGTCGCATATGATGTAAAGGCGGTGGTGTTCTGGTGGTCACGATGCTTGGAAAGTGGATGCTGTGTGGAGTTTGAATGACGTGGAGTTTATGAAATGGGTGAGTTTAGCTCTGAGAAGGGATTGATCATATTTTTGAGTTTATTTATTGAATCGTTGCTAAGGATGTCTCTGGAAAGAATATCGCAACGCACGTGGAAGCATTTGGAAAATGTGAAGAACAGGCAGAAGTCAGAGTCTTTGGAAGGAAGACGTTGTTTCTTTTTCGACATCAGCAAAAAGTGCATTACATCGAGGCAATTCGATGCACTAATCAAAAAAGCTTACAAGGTGGCACACACAAGTCGAGGGAGACCTCGTCCGGCTTTTTGTGCGAAACTGGAGACAGCTGGCGAAAGATCGTGCCGTCTGGAGAGGCATGTTCAGTGAGGCCCAGGTCCACCTCGGTCTGTAGCGCCCCAAGAAGAAGAAGAAGAAGAAGAAGAAGAAAAAGACACAAAAAACCTACAACTCTTGACCATTCCGACGGATGATGCGATTAGGAAATTCAATTTCTAAAAGAAATTTACCAGTCAGCTCAGCACCAAAAAGAACTGGAGCAATGAAAACAAATAGATCACTAACTGATAACGGAACTGGGGGAGGGGTATTTGGACGCGGGACAAAGCACTTCAAACCCCTGAGGGAGCGCGCCAGCATTTTTCAAGCAGAAATCTGTGCCATAGACAGATGTGTTCAAATCAATCTTGATAGGAACTATACCAACCGCGACATATCAATAATGTCAGACAGTCGAGCTGCTATTATTGCACTAGACTCCTACATCATCAAATCTAAGCTCGCGTGGGAATGCCTTCAGAAGCTTAAAGAGCTGAGTGGGAGAAACAAAGTAAAACTCTTCTGGATACCTGGCTATACAGAGATAGAAGGATGAAATGACCCTGACTCCCTGACAAGAAAAGCAGCACCCAGAACCCTTCGTAGACCCCGAACCCTTCCTTCATATCCTCAAAGAAGAATTTATGTAACTAGAAAGAAGGGACCGGACAAAAAACTGGAAAAAATCTCGTGGCATGAAGCACGCCGAGAAACTCTTAGGTCAGCACAACCGAAAGAGGTTCGAGGCATGCATCAAAATGAGCAAGAATAACCTTCGTATTCTAACAGGCTTCCTAACATTGCACTGTTGACTCAGGGAGCACCTGAGGAAACTAGGGTTATCAGAATAAGGTCTCTGCAGATTCTATGGATAATTTAATAAAATTTCAGAGAGCATACTGGGATTTTGTGAGGCACTAACCCACAAAAGACAAAGATACCGACGGTCTAAAAGAAGATTTGATAAAGCCCACGAGTGACTATTTGAACCTTCAGCGAAGAAAGACAGTGTCCTGAGTCAAGAGTCATTGATGTCCCATAGAAAAAGAGGTTCTTGGCTCCTGCAGATTAAAGCAAACCTTATAAACGGTGACCAGATAGCAATGATAGTGAAGGAGTTAATGTATTGAAGGAGTTTGTCTACCTCGGGGCAATCGTGAACTCCACAAACGACATCACAGTGGAGATCCGACGTTATCGCCCTTGGCAACAGATGCTACTTCGGTTTGTCAAAACAACTGGGCTCAGAACTCCTGACTCGAAGGACCAAAATCATGTTCTACAAAACTCTTATTCTGCCAGTTCTGCTATATGGAGCCGAAAGCTGGACACTAAGCAGAACTGCGGAGCTGATTCTTGGTGCTGTCGGATATATGGTCCCGTCTGCGATGAAGGCGAATGGAGGAGAAGACACAACCGCGAACTCTATGAGCTATACCAGGATGTGGATTTAGTACGGAAGGCAAAAATCCGTCGACTGCACTGGCTCGGCCACATCGAGAGCATGGACAACAACGCTCCAGATAAAAGGGTCTTCGAATCTGAGCCTCCTGGTTCGAGATAGAGATGAAGACCGAACCTTCGGTACAAAGACCAAGTCATTGCGGACGTAAGACTGCTTGGTCTTGATGACTGGAAGCCGCGTGCCCAGGACCGTCAACGATGGAAGGCAGCGATAGCTCAGGCTCAGACCGTACATGGGTCTTAGGCCTGCCAAGTAAGTAAGTAAGTTGCCTCTGATTACAGGTCCAAGATATCAAGGAACCAACTTCCACCAGAACTCGCCTTAAAACAAAAACAAAGGGACTTCGAATTGAATCAATTCACTGCTTCAGATCCTATATCATTGCCAGCGCCTCATATATCATCGATGCTCCCTTAACCGATACCGTTGAAAAGTAAACTTCAAATTGAGAATTTTCCAGGAAAATTCAATACCGATTTTATCTCATCAAACATGATCCGACATCTGTGACAAGTGAACGGATTGAAGATGTCAGACCGAAGTGCTTAAGAAGGTGTACTGCCTGTTGCGTGACTTATTGATTCCACCCGCCTCGGGAACACCCTCAACACACGATAAGCCTCCACGAAACAAAAACATGACAACTTCATTCGGGGCACACCACGGCAACCCCACCCGCAACAAAGGCAGAAAAAAGACGAAAAATAAGAGAACCCATGTACGAATGTAGCTACGAATAATTAGCTCCTTAGTGGGTTGTCAATTCGTGCCACCTCCAAGCACACCCTCTCACTCCTCCCCCCCCTCCACTCATCATCGTACGCAACATCTAATCATTATCATCATCATAAACATCATCTGCGCACTCCAATGCGTCATCCACACCATGGGCGGTGGATGGTTCTGAGAAGAAAATTTTATGACACGATGTCCTTAATTAAAAGGAAACTCTTCTCGCACAACCCCCTCAGCCTCCTCTAACTGAAGCTCCTCGGCAAACACAGAGGCAACCACAACTCGCACAACAGCTCATGGGCGATATGAATAAAGGAAAAGAAATAAATACATCGTACACCCCCTAGAACGCCCGCCACCCGCCGTCGATCTGACAATGAAGTGGTGGAGCATGAACAGAGGAGCTGAGGCAAGGGCTGGGGCTGGAGCTGGGGTTAGAGCAGGGGTTGGGGAACGACGGCGACAGCGATAAGGAAGGATGCGTATTCTATTTATACAAAAGCTTGAACATCATTCCCGAGGAGATTAAATTTTCAATTTCAGTACTCATCTTCAGCTTCATGTGATGCGTGTGTGTGTGTGTGCGGCGATGTCGCATTCTCCTTTCTCACCCCCACCTCCGCAGTCATCGGCACCGCCAACAACAAGAACTACGACTAACCGGAGATTAATGCTGCTGGTGGTGGCCGGGAATTGGGCGCACTTAACCCAGCCATTTACAGGAGTCTCCAGCGGATCGGTCGCGTGTGTGTGTGTGTATATGCGCTCCTGTGTAACACCGCCACTGTGCCAGTCCCGGAACTCTGCGGCCCTTTAAAGTGTCATTAGTTACACTTTTTTGCGCCATTAAGCAAGCAATTTGAAAATTGCCCCAAGAGGGATTGTTGCCGAGTTTCTTTTTTTTTGTTTTCCCTCAACACCACCCCGGGCTCGAACCCAACTGCGTCCAGTTACTGCAGCTCTGATTTGGGCGGAAGGTCGTCGCCAATGGCCACACTGCCAATTGTGAATTGAATTTGCCATCATCGAATTATCGCGCGAAATCTGTTGGTAGCGGCCGGGCGCTGTGGTTCGGAATTAAAACTCAATTTTCAGCGCAGCACCTAGTCCACTCCACAGCCGTGTCCATCGGTGGCGCTGATCCTATGTTAGGTGGCCCAGAGATGGAGCGGCCAGGGAGAGGTGAACAGGGAGAGAGAGAGAGAAAAATTTGCATAAACTGCCCTGCCAGGGCATAGACTTGATATGAAATGTCACACCAATTGAATTCATTTGGTGTCGACAATGCACTCGTGCTTCGAAATATTAGTTCCCAGTGTGGTCTGTCCTTTGGGAGACCGAGGCCGGGGGTGGGTTGCTGGTTTTTTCCTCATTTTTCCGCGTGTGCAACATCCTTTTGCACCGTGGTTCGCCATATTGCGCTTTGGTTGTCTAAATTGGTGGCGTCGCTATTAATGGCCCGGCTGTGGTGCAACATGAATAATTTTTTTCGCTGACATCGCTTTTGTTGTATCGCGAGAACACCGCCGCCGCCATCGCGCCGTTGGGATGGGGTGCTGCGTTGATGAATTCCGCTTCCCACAATGATGTCAACAATTGGGTACCCCGACGCGGGCATGATAGTTTATTATACCAGATATGCGAACCGTCGGGAGATTGCAATTCATTCGAAACGGAGTAGAAGAGTGAACCTAAAAGAGGGGAGAACAAACACACCTAATGGATAGGGGCTATTTTGTGAGGTGGTTTTGTTTGATTTTTCTAGGTTTTGGGACTGAACTGAACCAGAAATGCAAAGGTTCCCGATCGATGGTGGCTTAAAGTGTTAACAGGTGGGCTGACGTCAGCGCCGACATTGTTATGAACTAGAATACACAGTTGAGTGTGTTGAGTTAAATGATAGGTGGTTATCAGCAGGGTAGGTAGGTATGCGGTTGCTCTATTGGCTGATGGTCGCGGCTTACTTAGACCATTAATTTAAGCTCATTGTGCGGTTGGACTGCCACCGTGAGACAAACACATTTCATTGGTGACTAAAATCATCCAGAAAACGACTGGATGGCGCATTTGGTTAAGTGCCTGTCCCAAGTTAGAGGGGCCCCAGGTTCGAATCCCAGTGAAATCGAATCTGGTCCACTCACCATTTGCCGTTGGAATCATATTAACGGCACTGGAGTTGTTGCTACCTGGCAATACAGTGGACCAGTTTTGAGTCTGAGAGTTCCAGTAGTGTTTCAAAAAATCCTCCGAAAAAAAAGACTTTCCTAGTTTATGCCAGAGCAGTAGCTGTATACTTCTCACAGTAAAGTTACTGATCTGACCAAATGCCAAGTTATCTAACTACACTTTTCACAGCTAGCAGCCGTCCCTGTGAGTCAATTATGCCGAACTTGCGCCAGTTTTCTTTCATATCCCTTGAGTTCTTGGAAAGCGGGGTTCTGAAGAGGATAGTTTTACACTTCCGGTAGTTGATCTTCAACTTCAAGTCGTCGCAAAATTGCTGAATTTTATCAAAGTCACAAGATATTTATTACTTCGCCTTCGGGCCTGGTCTATACGCTATCAGATCATCTGCGTACGCGTATTAAGTGCGGCATGGAGCCTATAAGATCTATAGTGAATATAGTGGAAAGGATCGGCTAACCAACTGCCCCCTGTTGCAATCCACTTCTGATGTGGAAGATTGTGGTAGAAGTTACTTTGTCATTTTTCACAACGAACCTTCTAGCTGTGATCCTATCATAGATCAAATATAGCAATGGTTTACTGATACCGAGCCTGAACAACTTAAAGGCTAAGAAGTCTAAGAACTAAGAAGGCCTAGGACTAAGAAGGCCTCCTAATCATACGGAGTCGAACGCCTTTTCCATGTTTATCAGGCAGGCACATGTGCATTGGTTCTTGTTCTTATTCCATTGAAAGGAGATTCCGTGACAGTTTCAAGAAATTGTCGAGGATCAGCTGTTATTCAAGTTAATTTGAGCTGCTTTGTATACCTACATTTTGTCCCTAATTTTCTTTGGACCTTAACCTATTTCTTGCTGTCTAAACTCATTTCGTGTCTTTACTTGTTGTCCTGCAATTCACTGGTTTTCTTTTGCAACGACCATTTGTGAAACCTGTCATCACACAAACATGAACTAACCACATGATCATCATGGAAAATATCTACTAAATATTCTTATGAGGTGCAACAGTCCAGGGAGGATATGTGACTTAAGTATCAAACATAACACCTGACAAGACAAAGTGGTTGCCCTATTAAAGTTATTGTAGGTTCTGTCGACATGTTCAATTGAAAGTCCATCTGGTTGCTTCTTGCGTCATTCGGAACAAATTAAATGTGTTTCAGTTGTGGATTGAATAATTCAGAGATAATTTTGTGAGACTTTTTCCCGGGTATCTGCTGATCAATTTCTTACGAATTTCCGGCAATCAACTCAGATTGCCGGAAATGTATTTGTTTGGTTTCTTTTATTTTCCACGACTTACTTTGCAAATTTATTTTAAGACCATTCTGACGAATGAGTCTTGTTTTTTCACGAAGAAAAACATTGTGACTAACTAATTGATCTCCTCAATGTTTGCACTTGAATGAATACATGGAAATGTTTATCAAGAGTTTAAAAGTCAGTCATGGAAAATCTTGAACAAAACACAGGTAGTTAATATTCCCATCATTTTTATCGAATTTATCGAAAAGAAAACATCATCTGCTTTGTTTTTACGGTTCCGTCTACAAAAACAACCGTCCGTCCGTCCGTCCCTCCGTCCGTCATGTCCGTCACACTTTTTTATCTCCGAAGTTTATGCAGATATCGGCATGAAATTAGGTACTTCAGGCCTAATTTATGGGCAATGACATCGCCCATGCACCCAAATTTAAAAAGTGGGGCCATTTGAGGGTTGCTCCCGTACAGGTGAAGTTGCTATTGATTTTGAAACTTTGTCGCACCCCCTCGAGTGATATATCGATCGACAGATCTTTCGAAATGAGGTGCAAGTTTGCTTTAACACTTTTTGATCTAAAATTCCATTTGAAAAATATGGAGCTCCAAAGTCTTTTTTACGATCGTAATGCGATTTCTAAACTACAGTGTTTCAAAATCTGAAAAAATTACAAAAACTTGGCTTCATTGAGTACTTTCATTTAAAACAATTTCAAGCATTCTGGCCCTAATAGTTTTCGAGATATTGGTCAAAAATGGTAAACCGTGCGAATTTTGAAGATCTGAAAACGCAGTTTTGAAGATCTCAGTGTAAGCATTAAGAAATGATAAAAATGAAAATATCTATTTATATGGAAACAATTTGTCCCACCGTTGAAAGTTTTGAGTGGAAGTACACTCTTTCGACCATAAGCCACCAACCAGTTAGAGATCGTTGCGAAATGAAGAAAACATAGCCGCCGAAGAAGACCTAGAAATGTCGATTCGACGATCAGCTGAATTGGTTATCGCAAGAGTGACTCTCTTGCGACCGACAACCGGTTTATTTTGCGGTTGGATTTGGGCCCATTCATATAAGATTGTGCTGACGCAATAATTGAGGCCGGACGACCAAGGATGTCGCCGTGAGATTGGAAATGTTGGAAAAAAAATCATCTTCTCGGACGAGACCAATTTTTGCGGATATGTCAACAAGAAAAATGTTGCCGTCATTGGAGTGAGCACTACCCACATGTGTTCGAGCCATGTTAACCGACTTTCTGTGACCAGAGCTCGAGAACATCGATATATCCGAGCTGTGGTTGCAACAACACGGTGTGGCTCTAAATGCAATATAAGCGACGCAACGCTTGAAGTTGGAAGGGAAGAAAGGCGACAATTGCCGCATTATTTGGACGAGCTCGAGGCATTCGTGACGCTGTTGTCGGAATTACGCCGCACAAATTGGACCGAATCACCAAAATTTGGACCGAAGCGACCGCCTGGAACCTTGCCACCGAAGCCGAATATCCTAACGAGGCACCTATTAGCAATCTTCTACACTATATCGAAATAGCAAATAGATTTTAACTAGTAGACGAATGGATTGACCCCAGATCTATCTACATGGCAGCATGATGGGCCAACTCTCCAAAGTGCACTTGAACATTCCTGCCGAGTTTCGCGAAACTTGAGGTTGCATTAAGTACTACTTACTTAATACGTTCATGAACTTAGAAGGCACATTCCTTGACAAACCTCCGTACTGTGTTTCCCGAAAATGATATGATATTCAGAACACTGTACTTGTCGTTTAAGACAAACGTTTAAACAACAATCTCCGACATAAAAGACCTAGCCAGGCTTAGTGTTCAAGTCCTAACCCATACCAAGAGATACAAATGAGGAAATACAGTCCCCTCGCTCTATGTCGAATTTTTACGGGATATCAAAATAAGTTCGAGTTAGAGTGAGTTCGACTTAGAGGATGATTTTTTGTATGGAAAATTGAGGGAATGCAAAAAAAAATTTGACGAAAAAATTAGAGTTAGAGGAAAATTTGACTCAGAGGAAGTTCGACTTAGAGGGAGGCCACTGTATTTAAATTCATTATATGTCAACGTACAATTCATTTTAGGTGATATTACCTTCCTTCTCCTACAAAGAATTCCTTTGCTGAAAAGAAGGTTAGGTTAGGTTAGGTTAGGAGGGCTTAATGCTGTTGCTAGCAGTTACACCCAGAGGGCGTGAAGGTACATTGTGTATGCCCTGTAAGGATTGCATGCTTTCCGAGAATTAACGCAGGGTCAGCATGCAATTACCAAAACCACCCCGTTCTAGTTAGAAATTTCCTTAGATCAGGCATCTGCACCTTCGCCACATCGCTGAGCTCGTGAAAGAACCTTGCTTTCAAGTGAGTGAGCCGTCGTTCTTGTAGAGCAGGGCAATGACAAAGGAGATCATCCCTACAGCTCCTACAGAAATCGTTCGCCGGGAGGTTTAGTCTCTTAGCTGAAAAGTAAGCCCTTTTTAATTTAACGCTGATCGAATACGATGAAATTCCCTTTTCCGATGATCAAAATGTCACCGAATTTTGAAATTCCAAAGGCACAGGACACATCCATATCCTCCTTCACCTCGAGGTCAGCAATTAGTCTCAACGACAAACTCCGTCACGAACTGAATGTGAATTCGTGAAACTTTTCCCGTTGCGGAAGTACTTTGTCACTACGTATCAGCACCTCCTTCCACACCCTCCGAGTGTGTGAACACTCCCCCCATCCGGTGTCACACACACACACACAGAACGCGTTTTCACAACTTTCCGTTGCCCATAACTTACTTGTTGCAACCACCGTCGAGGAAACATCATATTTAGATGCAAACAGCTCTCGGACATCCGCGTCCTAATGACTGAACTGTCTCTCTATCCACCCCCTCCCGCCGCAGAAACAATGCGCATAGCTTAACTCCAAATTAATGCAATGATTCACGTGACTTTTAATGAAATGCAAAATTAAAATTCCGCCAGTAATTCACTTTTATTGCGGAGAGACTCATTTTCTAAATTTCTCTTTGAACCTCACTCAACCTCACTCGGCGTGTGAAGGGATGCGTGTGTGAAGCACCGACTGTTGGATGTAGTGTAACAAAAGAATAAACAAAAACAAAAATGAATAAATAATCACAAACCTTGTGTTGTTTTGCGTACACACATCCTCCGCACACATGGTCAGCCGCAGGTCGTTTCGAGCGGTGGACTGGACATCGCCCAGACCCAGACCACCACCCCCTATTGAAATGTGTTAATTAAAATTTTGAAAAAACAAAAAACTACCATGAATTTATGTATGCATCCTGCACATTCTCCGATAGTGGATGCAAAACAGAAACAGGATCAGGGGGAGGAAAAAAACTACCTCCAGGCCGGACAGGGTTTAGGAGGCGCGTCAAATTAAAACCAAATTTTTTTTTGTTTTTTTGAAAATGATGCTCGCTCAACCTAAATTACATGTTCTCCAGGATAAATTGCGAAACTTGTCCATGCCACATAATACATATATTACTTGTGCCCCCACCCCCAGCATCCCTCTCACGTCGCAGTCCACTTTGTGGGTAGCCACAGCAGACTGGAGTGGGTATCCTACGTGCGGCTGGAATTTTTGCAGTTTTCTTCCACTTCGTCGTCCCGTTCGCGTGGCGGGGGTTTGGGGTGGGCGGCCCAGAATGTAATCATCATCATATTAAAGCATGCATGGTACATTACACCCTCCAAATGACGAACGAGAACGAGGAGGCAACACCACCGCCGCCGCCGCCCTGACGGTTGCCTTTGGATGTGCACGTCATTCTCAAAAGAGGATCAAAGAACTGATTCCTCTTCGGCATCGTCCCCCCCGTCTCCCTCTCTCTTTGTGAGGGGTTGAGACTAACTGCAACAGTCATTATGATAACGATGACGTAATTAGACAAACGTACACTTCTGCATAAGCGGGTGGGGTGGTGTCTCCGTCGGGAGGACAATTTAAATTGCAATCGCATCGCACACCCCCACCCCCCACCGGCGGTTGGTTCTTTAATTTTAATTCCACTCGCACCAAGCGAAACCAGGACAAGTGAGGCGAAATGAGCAAGTTTATTGCAACACACACACAGAGAGAGAGAGAGAGAGAGAGGGTGACTGCGATGGACGAGGTCAACTAGTCTCAAGCCCCCACCGCGCGTAGAAACTCTTGTTGCCTTGTCAAGTTTTGGTAAATTCGTCATCATTACAAGTCCTTTTGGTGGTTCTGCCGATGGTGGCTGTTTCATTCTCTCTTCAGCCCCCCCACTTCACTGCCAAGGATCATTCGGTTCTCGTTGCGTCTCAGGACAATGATGAACTTTTTCAATTTTGCTAATCAGAAATCTCCACTGGTCCTGATGCTGCTGCTGCTGCTGCTGCTTCTGGTGGTGGTGCTACTGCTGCCGCTGCTGTTGCTGAAATGAACAGAGAGCAGATACAGTCGAGTGAATAATGGATACACAACCAACTGAACAAGGACAATTTGAATCCAACAGACTGGTCCGGTGGTGGTGGTGGTGGCGGATATCACTCCGAAACGTCAAGTCAAAAAATTTGGAACAATTAATTCGAAAGATGGTGATGATGGCTGAGTGCTGGGTGCTGGCGAGGGGCGGGCGTTTAACTGCCCAGAGAGAGAGGGAGACAGCAATAAGCAAAAAACAGTTCGTAAAATGAAGAGCTAAAAACTAGCAAGAGATGGAAAAATCAAGAGAAGCAGAATATGATGGTGAAGTGGGCGGAGATGGAGATGGAATCCTTGTTAGAGAGATCTGTCGTGGACTGGATGTGTCCCACATTCGTAGTGCATTTTGATTCCGGAGTCTATTATACCTCGTTGCACATTTGACTTCTGCTCCAATAATTTTTTTGGGTTTTATGCTCCGCTGATGGATTGGAATTGAAGGTGGCTTAGGGCGGATTTGATGTGCATATCAACGGTAGGCGATGTGAACGATCTGGGGAAACAAATGAGATTGAGGTGGAAAATTCACTCGCAAAGCACCAGCAGCACTATGAAGGTGAGTGGTAATGAGGGTCATGGGGAGACGGGGGTGGAGGTGGAGTTGGGAGGCTCATGGATGGTGAAAACTGCGTGATTGCTGAAGTCACAGGGATGACAATCTATGAGTGTGTCTATTTTGAAGTAAAGGTGATAACGACAACGCCTCTTTTTACACCAAGGATTTGTGAGTTTCTGATGAAACAAAAGCACTTAGGAGCCTTAAAAGGGTCACTGCTTGAGGTAGAACAGCCTTTTCGAGGAACCCCAAAGCATTTATTCATTCATATGGAGTCTAGTCCATTTGGTCGACTCACATTCGGACGTTGTAAGAGAAAGAGTTTCTTACTTCTAAGAATGCACTCTATGGGTGAAATGAGGCCAAATGAACTAAAGCCAAATTTCAAACATTTTGAATTATTTCGTTTTTAGCAGCAAAATAAGCCCAAATTCCCAGTTTGACTTTTTTTTTCGGAGGATTTTTGAAGCGCTACTGGAGCAGATTGTACTGCCAGATAGCAATCTTTAATTTGATTCCAACTGCAAATGGTGACTGGACCAGATCCGATTCCACTGGGATTCGAACCTGGGACCCCTCGAACTTAGGGCAGGCACTTAACCAACTGCGCCATCCAGTCGTCTCCCAGTTCGGCTTTATCTCATTTCAAAAATGAAACATTAAGCCGCTTTGTTATTACTTCGCTGTGGCTATAACCTTTGAAAAGAACTTAGTATAACCGTTTTATTGAAAATGGTAACCGATCTGAGAAAATCACAACCATAGTCGTCTAAGAATCAACACTAAGAAGTCGCTGCACTTGTTGTAAGTTGCTGTTGAAAAGATTGTGCAAATTTTAACTTTAAGGAGCTGCAAGATTAACGGTGCGTTTTGTACTGGATGTTTTTTAAACGCAGTACTAACTTCAGACTTGAACCGCGGTTGTCCTCTTCACGAGGAGGAGAAAATTGACTGGTTTGACTCAACCAGTACTAAAAGGTGTCATTCTAGATAGGAAGCTTCTGTGGAAAAAACACATGGAAACGAAAATTGCGAAGGCACTGTCAGTTTTCTGGCAGTGTAAGGGAATTTTCAGCAAATCCTGGGGTCTATCACCAAAAAGATCCGTTTGGATCTACGCGGCTATGATTAGGCCCCTTCTCTTCTATGCATCGGTCGTTTGGTGGAATAAGCTTTCGCGTAAATACGTAACTGCTGCTTTGACCAAGCTTCAAAGAACGGTCTGTCTCAGCTGCATAGAGGCCTTCCCTAGTACGTCTGGCTCTGCTCTTAATGCACTACTGAATCTCCCCGCCTAGATATCCACATCATTGGGTGTACTCTCAAGGCCATCTTCCATTTAAAAAGAAGTGGTTGTACCAAAACCGGACTGGAGTTTCGATGACCTTGCGCATCGCATTTCCTTCGACTCCAGTCTTATGGATATTCCGTTTGACGCACGGACACCTGTACACCAGCTGCGACGAACATACACAGTCGACTTTCCCTGCACTCAGGACTGGCTCTGGCCAGAATCTGAGCCAGGAAAGGAATGTAGTCGAATCTTCAGGGACGGCTCTAAGACTAATGAAGGATCTGGTGCTTTTGCCTTCGTGAAGGGCGACAACTTTAGACTGCACACCTCGTTAGGTAAATTTGCGTCGTTTTTCCAAGCGGAAACCTATGAGGTCCTAATGGCTACGAACTCTTTGCGTCTGTAGCGAAAGCCAAGCTGTGCTTAAGGGCTTGCTCAACCCTTTAACCACTTTCAGGATGGTTCAGGAATGCAAGTCTTCTCTGAATTTGATCGGTAGCTTAAATTCACTAAGGCTTGTCTGGATCCCGGGGCACTACGGAATCACAGGAAATTAGATCGCCGATTAACTTGCTAGACGCGCGGATCAGATGAGGCATTCTCAGGACCTGAACTTACACTGTGACTGCCTGCGTCCTTGGTTAGGGCTTCCATCGACGGTTGGACCGCTCGAGAGCACAACTTCAGGCGGCATGACTCTTCAGGATGTAGACAGACCAAGCGCATGGTCCCCAACGTCTGTAAGAAATCCGCGGCTTTCTAGTTATCTCTTAACAGAAAAGATTGCAGACAACATACCGGCGTACTAACGGGGCACTAGATCTTCGCCAAACACCTAAGTGTGCTTGACCTCAGTGATGAAACCCTCTGCGACGCCTGTGGAGAAGACGATGACATTGCAGAGCACTTCCTCTGCCATTGTCCCGCCTTTGCTCGGATCAGGTGGCAGTTATTCGGTGCTAATGAGGTGAGAGCCGATGATGTAGGCTCCTCATCACAGAAGCGCCTGCTGGTCTATGAAATTTCAGTAAAAGTACGTTGCTGCCTGGTAGTACAATCGACCAATTTTTGAGTCGATAAACGATAAATCAACACCCGTACGTCGACGACACGCAAGATCTGCCGAGAATATCGCCTCTGTCAGTGAGAGTGTAGAGGAGAATTCGAGGCAGTCGATTTCGCGTCGCTCACAAGAACTTGGCCTTTCGCAGACCATAACTTGCGCCGTGACTTGGGCCTGTTCCCGTACAAAATTTAACTGAACCAGGAGCTGATGGTAAACGACCATACGCAACGACGTGTGTTCGCTGAATGGGCTCTGGAGCAGTTAGAAACTGACCCTAATTTTCATCGAAAAATCATCTTCAGCTATGGTTCCCATTTCTGATGAATGAGTGCCTCAACAAACAGGACTATCGAAATCGGGACGATACCAATCCACCTGAGATCCAAGAGCGTCCAATGCGTCCCGAAAAAATCACTGTTTGATGTGGATTTTGGGCTGGCGGCGTCATCGGTCCACATTTCTTTGAGAACGACGTTGGCCAGGCCATCACAATCAACGACAAGCGCAATAGGGTGATGATTACCAACTTCTTTTGGCCTGAATTGGATAAAATGGACACCAACGACATGCGGTTTCAACAGGACGGCGCTACGTGCCACACAGCTCATGCCACATTGGAAATTCTGCACGAGCGATTCGAGGGTATGGTCATCTCGCGTGGAGTTGATGAGAACTGGGCACCGAGATCTTGCGATTTGACCCCGTTAGACTTTCCTTGTTCGGTTTTCTGAAGTCCCAAGTCTATGAGAATGAGCCTCAAACCACAGGGGCCCTCAAAGCCAACATAATCCATGCCATCGGTCAGATTCAGCCTGAATTATGCGCCAGAGTCATGGACATTTTGGATGCGCACCACCCAGAGAAGCAGCGGAGGACATTTGAACTATGTTATACTCCATACACAATGGCATCAATAGGCCTTTCACACGAATAAGAAAGTGTTGATGATATCTCGCACACACTTTGTATTCTTTAACTTTAAAGATAGGAATTGCTTAATAAAATACCCCTTAGCTTTGTCTCCATCTCCATTCCCCCTGGACACACGTGACCCAATCTAAGTCTGTAGGCCATTTGTATACCAACACTCCCTTGCTTATAGACTAGCTCTTGGAGCGTCTTTCAAGGAGCTAGAACCACAACCAGAGTGTCATTTGGGGATGATGTTCTCCTTTACTATCTCAAAACTGTATCTGCCGACGACTCAGCTCTGAGTAGGCAGCCTTCTGTTCAGATTGAAGATACCTTTGTTTTCCTTAAGCAGTTCTCTCCAAAAAAAAGTCCAAATTCCATGTCACATTACACCCCATCATTTCCATTCAAAAGGCAAGAACAGTTTCGATGGTCATTTGGACAATTCAAACGAGCGATCATTTCGTCGCCTTATTTCCGCACATTTCTGGATCATTGAACATTATCTTCCCTCGCTATCAACTTGTCATTTCATCCGGGTGGCGCATCCGCATACAACCCCCACCCCCCATCTCTTCCCTCTCCAACAGCAACCGAGTTTACTGCCATTAAACACCTCTCGCTTGGGTTCCGCAATTAGCAAACCAAATCACTGTTTAAAACTGTTCGTGCGCATAACACTAACTGTAATGAGCATAAGACACATCGTTCATTTCGCCTTTTTAATTGACAACATAAAGCCTCCTTCCGCACTGTCCTCTGCTGTGGAGCCGCCACCAGCCACACATATAGACACACCTCGAGTTGGATCTTTGCCTGCTGCCTGCTGCCTGGTGACTGCCGCCTGCCTCCCGCTGGAGTGTGAGAAGTCTCAAAACGACTGCTCTGCTCCGATCTCTCACTCTCCCCGGAGAAGGGGGATGAACGAGTGTGTGTATGTGTGTGCTCATCTCCCGTTGCCATTACAACACTGTTTGGGTTTGGTTAATCATGACTTTCACATCCCCCGCCTCCTGCTTCCGACCCCACATTCACTTTCGCAGTCCCTGACGTTCCGCTGGTAACGCTTTTTTCGTCTTCGCCTTCGCCATCGCCTTCGTCCTCTCAGCGCCGGTCTGGGGAAATTCTCATCAAAATTTTATGGTGAAATTAACAAATCTGTTTACAAATTTATTAAAACCTGGAATGCGGTTGTGTGAGTGAGGGGCTGGTGTGGGGTGTCGGTGTCGGTGTCGGTGTCGGTATGGCTCCGAAGGTGAATGGCATACACATCCAGTGATGACAGTGTGCCTTGTCCCCGGGGGTGAGAGTGAGATTCCAGCGCTCCGCCGCAGCAGCCTCTGGTGATGATGACTGGGACAGAGGAAACTTTTTAAAGGAGATTACCCGGCAAACGACTTTGGAACCAGTTTTCATATTTGAAGGGCTCCGTGCACACTCTTAGAGGCGAAGGCGATGTGATGTTCTCGTGTTGTGCCATCGCATCACATCGTGTCGTCGTCGGTGTCGGTGGTGGGCACACATGTACATCCCCTCCAATAATAGTCTTTAAATTTTTGAACATAATTTCGAAATTAGGGTGAGACTTAAATTTTAAGCGACACTTCATATGGATGGGGATCCTTACCGGGGATGTATGTGTGTGTGTGGGCGTGCATGTGTTTCGTTTTGTTGGCAGGAAGTCACTTCTTATGGACCATATGTCGAGCGGATTTGAATGTGAGTGCTAAGGGATGTGCTGGTTGAGGATTTTACGAAGTCTGAAATGGGATGACACAAGGATGAATTTTAGGACCAATTGGTTTTTTTTTTTGAGTGTTTTTTGAGGGGCACTACGAGTTGGAGTGTTGAACCATGGCCTGTGATGGGGTTCCGGAGAAGATGAAGTTATGGGTGCATATTTTTATCTTGTTGACCTCATCGTTAGCCATTCAGTCCTAAGGGCTGTGTTAATGTATTACTCTGTCTATCGCCTAAACTAACCGCTTGACTCTGAGTATTAACATTATGGAGGGAGTAGCTGCTGGTAGGCAAGAAGAAGAAATAGGATTGAAATTCCAAAAAGGGTTTATGATCACATCGAAATTATAGAAGTCTATCAAAATAGAAGAGACCCTTCAGTCAAGTCACTTTCAGTCTGGACAAAAGTTTAGGCAAGTGTAAAGAATGAATTAAACGGATGTCTTAGGATATTAGTTATCAGCTAAATTACAAAACTATGGCATCTTTAAGGTAAACCTCGTAACCTAACCTAGATCTCATTTTAACCAGTTTCCTAGAAATTTTGGAACTGATGGTTTTCCTCAATCAAAGGCGGTCACGACTTGAAAAAGGTTCGACAAATGCAGAGGTACCTTTTAATTTTGCCATCGATTGCTTGTGCCTTGGACAACATGAGTCCTTATGGATGTTCCACTGGAATCTATTCCAATGAGACATGCTAGTAAAAGTCATCCCCGATGCAGGCACCACTTTCTTTCATGCTTCCACTTATCGGTGGGCCTGTACTGGCTTAATAGTGAGCTCTAACAAGCAAATTGGAGATGTTTGCAAGAAAATATATTAGACCTCTTGAGTTTCTTAGTTACGTATACGCATTCTTGAGCAGTTCACTTACTCTAAAGCTTAGATCCATTAGGCCCTTTGGGATGGGGTGAATGTAGTCTACCACCATGAGAGCTTATACAACGCTCAAGATAGCTACGCCATTTAGAGCGCATGGACAACTTCGCTCCGACCCGCAGAATCTTCGACTCTGAACCAGAGGAACAGCGGAACAGAGGACGTATGAAGCTTAGGAAGCATTTCTTCTTCTTCTTCTTCTTACGGCGCTACAGTCCGAAGTGGACCTGGGCCTCACTTAATATGCCTCTCCAGCCAGCCCGATCTCTCGCCAGCTGTCTCCAGTTTCGCACACCAAACCGACCGAGGTCCCCCTCGACTTGAATGCGCCACCTTGTACGTGGACGTCCTCTGTTGCGTTGTCCCACAGGCTCAGAGCCGAAGACTCTTTGGGCCGGAGCTAAGTTGTCCATACGCTTTACATAGCCATTTTAGACGCCTGGCTAGATTCTTGTTACTGTACAGCCCATATTCGTGGTTGAACTTTCTCCTCCAAATGCCATCAACGCAAACAGGACCAAAGATCGCGCGCAGAACTTTTCTCTCGAAAAGATATTGTCCATGCCTCTGCGCCGTAAAGCAGAACTGGGATGATCAAGGTCTTGTAGAGAGTCAGCTTGTTATTCCGAGAGAGGGCTCTACTACTCAATTGCCTTTTGAGCCCAAAAAACAGCGGTTGGCAAGAGTTATTCTGCGTTTTATCTCGGTACTGATATTGTTTGTACTATTTACCGCGGAGCCGATGTAGACGAACTCCTTAACTACCTCAAAGTTATTGCTGCCTATGGTGAAATTCTGACCAAGTCGTCGATGTTGTCGTCCTTTCTCGATGACAGCATATACTTGGTTTTGCCCTCGTTTACCGCCAGACCCATTTTAGCCGATTCCGTTTCAATGCCAGCAAAAGAAAGCATTTCAGCCTTTCCTTATTCAGATCTTCAGTTTCAGCACCTTTTGGCCAGTAGCGGTAATCTCCTTTCATTATAGCAGGGCAATCGTATAATATCGTGATTTCTGCAAAAGTCGTTGTGGGGGCTCTCTAGATGCTTTGAGTGAGTGCTTTTTTGCGCAGGGTCTGATAAGGCCCCTTACTACAATGCGAACATTCTTACGACCGAGGCTGCTTCATGCTTAACGCCGGCCATGGGCCTAGCGTCGTCGACCGAACGTCTAAATTCAACAGCTGCTTACTAAATTTTCCAGTTTCGAACGTCTTCCATAGAAAACTTGTAGGCGTATTTGCGTAAGACTTCTCCATATCTGAATCCTCATTTGCAAGTGTATCCCTTCTTCTATTTTCTTATAGGGATCCTTATATGTTTTTGTAGTCAACGTGAGGTTACTTTATTTGCACTGGAGATTGCATTGACGATTAGCCTGCATAACTTCCAGGATAGTTCAGGAATGCAAGTCTTCTCCGAATTTGATCGATAGCTTAAAATCGCTAAGACTTCTCTGGGTCCCGGGGCACCACGAGATCACAGGAAATTAGACCGCCGATGGACCTGCTAGGCCAGGATCAGATGAGGCATTCTCAGGACCTGAACCTGTGCTGGGACTGCCTGTGTCCTTGGTTAGGGCTTGCATCGATGGTTGGACTTCTCGAGAGCACAACCGCAAGTGGCATGACTCTCCAGGATGTAGACAGACACAAGCGCATGGTCCCCAACGTCTGTAAGAAATCCGCGGCTTTCTTGTTATCTCTTAACAGAAAAGACTGCAGACACCTTACCGGCGTACTAACGGGCAACTACACCTTCGCCAAACATCTAAGTGTGCTTGGCCTAATGGATGAAACCCTCTGCGACGCCTGTGGAGAAGACGATGACACTGCAGAGCACTTCCTCTGCCATTGTCACGCCTTTGCTCGGATCAGGTGGCACTTATTTGGTGCTAATGGGGTGAGAGCTGACGATGTAGGCTCCTTATCACAAAAGCGCCTGCTGGTCTATGAAATTTCAGTAAAAGTACGTTGCTACCTGGTAGCACAATGGACCAGTTTTGAGTCTGGGTGCTCCAGTGTAGTGTTCCAAAAACTTCCGACAAAAGAAAAAAGGTTGCATAAAACGGACTCGATGTCAGAATATCCATTGCTATTGCTCTAATTGCCACTTTGTTGTCGGAGTATATAGTTTCCGACGGTTCGGTCCAGTTTAGGTCTTTTCTCGATAGTGCGAATTCTGCATGAAAGAAGCTACAGTTGTCGCTTAGTGTCAGGGATCTTAAGAGGACATCTCAGGGGACCCCTGCTGCTGTATTTGCGCCTATTTTTGAACAGTCAGTGAGTAGGGCAAGTTCCATCTCAGTCAATACTACCTGATCCAGATGCGGTACATGTCATATAAACGATGCAACGCTGAAAGTTGGGTCATCTCATGGCGAGCACTCATCATTGCTCATGCGAATTGGGACCACTCGATTAATATCTCTGGAACTACGTTAAGTCTTTAGCCTATTTTGACAAGCCAACCACCTTAGACGCGCTTGGGGCCAGTTTTCCAGACGCTATTGCTGAAATAAGACTGCAACATATCGAACAGAGTCTACAAAAATTGAACCGATAGCATGAAGCACTGCCAGCGAAACCGAGGCGACCACTTGAATGATGTGCTATTCCATGCATGAATGTAGCTTCAAAATAAAGCCAGTATCAATTGTATACCTCACACCGTGGTTGTTTTTTTATTTAAATTTATTTCCTATCGTTCTTATTTGAACTCCGTATAATGAAAAGTAGTGGTCCCAAAACTGAACCTTGGGGTACTCCATATGTCACTGACTGATAGCCACTTAATTCATCTCCGACATTAACTGTATATCCTCCGTCAGTTAAATAGTTCATAAATCAACATTTTTTAGTTCCTGGAATACCAACATTCTGACAGGCTTAGATATCACAGGGTGTACTAAATTCGTTTTTGAAACCAGAAGCGAATTCATTCAGAAGCCAGTTTGGTCCTAAAGGACGATCCGTTCCTACTAACTCTTTAGATTTACTTCAGTCGTCCTTTTGCCTTCTCTTTCCTCTCCTTTCCTTTTAGGAAAGGAAACAGATGCATTCCTTTTCCAATGCTCCTTCTTTCTTCATCGACTCATAAGACTCTCAGTCGTAAGCCTGTGGTCAGATGTCTTACCAGAACCCATCTGTAGACTTTTCCAAGCAAATCCCTTGCATCTGCTGAACACTGATGTATAATTCAAATCATGCTTAAGCCAGTTCGACCTGCACAGTCCATATCCGTCACTCAGCCTCGACAATGTCACCTCAATCGATGCAGCAATCTACGCAAATAGAAGCGATTCACTCAACAAAAGGACACTCTGAATGGAAGCGTTTTCCACCAACAACAACACACACATCAAAAAAAGAGGAAAACAAACATCCCTTTCATAGTCCTGAATACCGTGCCCCACACTCGGCATTCACACGGCACACAACTGCAAAGTGCACACACCCTTGGCCCAATATTAGCATTTCCATTCAGAGGAAGACACTCTCTGCACGGTTTCTGTGCAACAAATTGATATTAATTCACCTTTCAATGGTGCGCCCATCTCTTGGGCCATTCACAGTCAAATGAGCTGCTGAGTAAATTTCCGCCGCCCTCGCCCTCGCTCAGGACAGTCGGCGAAAGCCAAGCACAAAATCACAAATTCCGCTCGGATAAACAGAGAAGCCGGCCCCCATTCCCCAGCAGCGGCCGCCCATTGGGTGGTCGGGAGCCTGGTGCGCTGGCGAACCTACTGAATGAAGGAGCTGATATCGAAAATCTACCGAAATTTGTGTCGGACTTGTAGATACAAATCCCGATTTAATACCCTCCATCACCGCCGCCATCGCAGGCACCGCACGTCCAACACAACCAACCGCCCATCCCGCACAAGGACATGACACTTATCGCGCACAATTAACCCGAATGGCTTTTCGCACCCTCCGCTGTGTGAGCTGAGTGCTGCGCCCCGCTGCTCCACGTCACGCTGCTCCCACTTGAAAGTTCTGCCGAAAAACTCACGGAAAAGCTCCGCCAAAGCTCCCCACTCACTCAGCGCTCCGTCGAAGCCAGCTCGCCCTGCTGTGCGATGTCGGCCGATGCACAGTCGGGGAAATCGATTCGACTGCATGGGCCCCCACTCTGGGGGAGATGAAACGAATTGAAATGAATTGAGTTTAATAATTAATTCAAAGGATGCTGCGCGTTGGCCGCCGCCCGCCGTCGCATCCGTACCTGGATGGGCTTCTCGGGGCAATTTTGACGAAAAGTTATGACTCCATCGACGGTGTGGGCGACCGACCGTCTTCAGGCGCTGCTTCGACGCAATTACTTTGGCAACTTTATGTTGAGACAATAAATTCGACGGCTATTGCTCTGGCGTCACTCTAAGGAATTCTGCTTCAAGGCTCATCGGCGTTCGGTAGTAAATTCGATCGAAGGTGGGCTCCCAACCAGCCAACCAGCCAACCAGCCATCCTGCATGTCTAACGGATTGATGTGTGTATGCGATGTTTGGCTAGGTCCTGTGCACACGGGCCGTCGTGCATCCAGTAAACAAAACTGCGAAGGGGGAGGGACGAGTCGGACATCAATAATGGATGTGGATTCAAATTTGTATTTGGCTTTGTCTGCGGGAATTTACAGGCTTAATCGGACGACAGCACGTGATTCTGGAGAGAGCTGGCTGCGGCTGCGGCAGACAAGAGGTACGAACGTGAGATTCGCAGTTTATGGTGACTGGCGTGCGAACGTAAGTAGTCGACGGGACGTTTGATGAATTTTTCAAAATGCTCTGGCCGAAGGAAGGGAGTCGAATGAACTCGAAGCGAAGGTGCTCAAGTGGCCGTGGTCATGGAGTCATATTGGAGAGGACTGGACGCCATTTACTCTATTTTGGGACGATCGGGTTTTGAGGTAATGGACAAAAGTAGCTCAGTTTTCCGATTTTTGGAGCAACGACTACCGGCTTCATTCAGCAAAAATTAGTAGAGAATGGACGGTCTTTTAAAAAAGTTGCACAGAGGCCTTCTACTCTATTACTTCCTGAGTGCCTCCTTCGAGTGACGGAATCGGATTCGAACCATGGATCTTCAGAGTGTGCGTTGACATTATGGCGTGATGGAAGTCATACGAATTTTGAGAAGCTTTCTCTTGACAATTATGCTCTCTGAGCATTGTCGGTGACTCCAGAGAGGTGGTGTCGTAAATTTGCAAGTTGCTGCGTCCAGAATCGAACGTCACAGTAGGACGTGAGGTTCGGAGTACGCCGACACAGCATTTTTAAAACTTTCTGCTCATAGTTGTGCTCTCTGAGCATTGTCAGTGTCTCCAGAGAGGTGGTGTCGTAAATTTGAAAGTAGTTGTGTCCGGAATCGAACCATAAACCTTCAACAAGCTTATGTCATGGGGTTCGGAGTCTTAAATTTTGTATGTTGACTCACTCTCTGAGTATTGTCAGTGACTCGAGAGCTGAGAAGAGGTGCCGTGAATTTGAAAGTTGTCCCGAATCGAACCATGGACCTTCAATGAGTTGACATCACGGAATTCGGAGTCCTTAAATTGCATGCCGACTCCGAACGGTGAATTTTGAAACGCTCTTCCTTGAAAATTGTGCTCTCTGAGCATTGCCTTGCCTCGAGAGAGGTGGTTGTGCGATGTATGTGAAAGGTGTTACGTCCGGAATCGATTCATGGACGTATAGCGTATGAGTCGACATCTCGACCTTTGGAGTTCTGCAGAACAGTTCTGGTCTCTGTGCATTGTCGGAGACTCAAAAGAGGTGGCGTCGTGAATTTCAAAGTTGTTGTGTCCAGAATCGAACCATGTACTCTCAGAGTATGAGTCGACGTCACGGCGAGATGGGACTTTCGAGGTCCTACAGTTTTATGTCGAATTCGAATGCGAATTTTGAGGCGCTTTCCCTAGTTGTGCTCTCTGGGCATTGGCTTGTCTCAAGAGAGGTGGTGCAGTGAATAAGAGAGTTTTTATGTCCAAAATAGAACCATGAACAATTACCGTTGAAGTCACTGTGCCACCATAGAACGGATTTAGGCGGGTTCTTAAATCAAACAGGATGCACAAAAACTAGACAACTCGCAGCGATCAAATGAAAAACCCTCTCTTTTTGCGGCTGCACTTCAACTTCTGTCAGAATAGCTCGTTTCAAAAGTTTCACCAGATTCCCCCACGTCCACTCCAGACTCCCTCTTGCCCTCTGCAGACCTCATCACTCATCCCAACCATAGTTGCCCCCACTCCTCTCGTTAGCGCATTAAAGCCCCTTCAGCACTCCTAAGCTTCCTGCACACACAGTCCCTACTGTAGCAGCAGAGGCACTTTTAATCAGTTAAACACCATTCCCGAGTCCACATTATAAGCTCAAGTGGGCGCTTGTTTTAATTAACAGCCCACCACCGGTAGCGCCCGCCCGCCCCGCGCGCATTCACTTATCACACCGCATAACCTCAAAATTTATTCACTTTATTGATAATGTAATAAATCGCGGCATTGTCCGAGCGCCCGAACCGGATCGCCGGCAGAGGGGAGGGACATGACGATGGCGGGCGAACTCAAAAACACATGTAAGTCCTTCCGTTTCGCTGCACACTTTGCCACTCATATCGGGTTAAATAATATCCCCGACGGAGAGAAGGACGATGGGGCGGCGTGGCGTGGTGGTGGCGATGGTGGTGGCCGCCCATCAGTTCGGTTTTATCACATGCGTGTGGTCACACTGGTGATGACACGTACACGACCGGCAAAGCCAGACTTGTTATCTGTTTATTAATCACCCCAGCCAGTGTCGTAGCCGGCCAGGACATCGTCTCTGTGCAGTGCCCAACCTGCACACACTGCACGAGAGTGTGTGTATGTGGGTTGTTGTTTTGGATCATTGGTCTTTTGGCTGTTGAGTTGTCAATTCCTTGGAATATAGTCGACGACAACGATGACGACTCTCTCCCACTCGCCGCCCACCTCTGACCCCGACTGAAAGTGCATGTCCTTCAGGAAAGTCGACTGAGGTGACTGTTTCTTTTTCCTCTCTTCCTCTCTCTCTCTCTCCCTCCCCCAGTGAGCACTCCTGTGTCGTTGACAACTTGAAGAGGCAACATGGTATCGGTAGGAGCAGGAGAGAGAAAAAAAAGCGCTCCACCCTCAAATGACCACATTTGCGTTCCAACAGAACCAGGTCCTTGGTATCTGTAATATTTTGCAATTTGTCCACTTCCCTCGTTGGAAGTTTGTCTTCCTCGGTCCGAGCCATTGAGTTACAATTCCTTTTTTGTGTCACTTCGTTGGGGGATGGTTTGGTCGGGAGCTCACCTTTCGGACTCCATTAAAGGTGAGCGCTGCCCACCGCCGCCGACTGTGGATGATGATGGTGGAGTTTTTCTATCTGTGTACATGGTCATTACTTAACGAAGGAGCTGCGATGCATTTTCGTTTCGCTTGTTGCAGCTGTGTCCCTCTGTGCTCCGGGTGCTTGTCGGGAGGGGTGCCGGTGACTAGGGGTGGTTAATTTATGAGCTCAGTAGCTAAAAATGGGTTTTCGGCAACAGGAAGGACACTGGGTCCTGTTGTTACTACCAGCGTCGTCTGTGAGTGGTATGTACACGGTGCTAGTGACTTGGGACGGCGACACTTTATAAATGCATGAAAGTGTGGATTAAATTATGGTGATGATGTTTGTTTTAGTTCTTCGCTTCGTGTCCCTGACTGAGGGGGTGGTGTGATGGTGTGGGGAGGAAGGGCATTGGTCTCTTGTTTCATTAAAGTGAATGAAAGGGTGAAGGGCGGATGGATGTTTAGTGAAAAAACGGAATGGGGAGGATTCTGCTTAAAGCATTTAAGCGGTGTCAGCGTTTTTGGCGGGAGTGAAAGGGTGTCCTTGTGACTGAGAGTTTTTTCTTCGAGGGATCATTGATCGTTGGGTGAGATTGGATGGGTTGGGTGAAAGAGGAAGACAACCAAAGAAGTTTAATCTTGAACAATGGAGGCTTTATGAAACTGAAGAGCTAACAATTTTGAGCCAGATTCATAAGAGGGGCTTTAGACTGCTACCGATTCGACAGTTGAGAGCCTGGAGAATAATTTGAAGGCAATGAAGTCATGAAGGAAGCAAAGAGAGTGAAACTGTATTCGGTATTTTCTTTGAATTTCACACAGAAACATTTGCTTTGACTGTGAATGAAAAACGGATATAATGAGTGGGCTCAAAATATCGTTACCAAAGTGGGTACATCTATTCTTACCATGGCTAGACTATACCAGAACATGTGTTCAAATGCTGACTCCTCTTCATAGCAGAGTGTATTTTGAAATATGATTTCAGAGCTTTTATTTGAGGTATCAATATCTGTCGTAGATCACTCCGATCAATATTAATTTAAAGGACGGACTTTCAGCTAATGACTGTTAACGCACTTGTGACGCTGATTGTAAAGCTGTAAAGAACAAAACTGTTCGGACTCGGCACAAAACTGTAGGTCCCGTCCACTCGTTGAAAAGTTGTTCCATACACAATACGAGTGGTTGCTGTAGAAGACTGTGTGCAAGTTCCTCGGACTGTAGCACATCATAAGAAGGAACAATATCAAGTCATATTATACAGCCTTGGTCAAATGTATTAAGCACCCTTTAAGCAAAAAAATTAATGTTAAAAGTAACAAAATTATTGAAATAAAATGAAAAAAATTGTTTACAACCCAGATAGTGTCATACTTCAAACTCATAACTTCCGATAAGTGATTTGGCAGCAAAGACAAAAGGATAAGGGTGTCTAATACATTTGGCCAACGCTGTATGTCCTTTCTTAATTAAGTTACCTAATATTGGTTTGTTTCCTCCATCTTTCCATGGAGCTATGAATAGTCTTTGATGGAACTAAGCCTCCACCAACACGGCTCTCTTCCTTACAAGATCTCTCGGTAGCTGTCTACAGTTGCGTACGCCAATTTGATTCCGATCCGTAGTCCTCTGTCGCGTAATAATACAGGCTTATAGCAGAATGTACTACTGACCGAACCTAGGTTGCTTTCATAATCTTTATGTCCTAGGGAGATCTGGATATGAAGTCGCTCGGTTAGACTCATGTTGCTTGTACTATAATGAATGATCGACTCTTCTAGCCTACAACGGATACTGGAACAAATATCACACAATGAACTTCGTTCTCTAATCAATTGAAAGGATTTTTTCATTCGATTTTTTATATTTTCCTGAGCCGCCGCCGTGGAGCTCGACTGAGATTATCAGGAGTTTGTACAAAGTCAAATTGGTCCTTCTAGACGCGGTTTGTGTTAGTTATAATAATAATAATATAATAATGGCGGCGCTACAGTCCGAGGTGGGCCTAGCTTCTCAGATACCGTGTTGTGCGTGCTATTGTTTTGTCACGAGCGGTGGGGATCTACAGTTTAATGCCGACGAACGGCGAGATTGAGAAGCTTTTTCTAGACAGTTATACTCTTTGAGCATTGTCAGTGACTCGAAAGAGGTGGACCCGTGAAAAAATGTTTGATGTTTTTTTCGAGATTCGAACCGACGACCTCTAGCGTAGAAGTCTTGCTTGTGGCGCCACGGTTTGAGTTAGTTTATACAGTCAAAATCGCTTACAACGACATCGCTTACAGCGAAATATCGTTTACTAAGGCCGATTTTTTCATTTTTTTCGTTAAAATATTTGTTATAACGACTAAAATCGATGCCTCTGTTAAACTGATCTAACGTTTGAGTTACTCACGATCTTCTTAAGAATGACATTAAATAAATCGCCTTAGAGTGCGTCGCCTTGTCGAAACCCTTTTTTGACATCAAAAGTCACGGCGAATTCTTAACCGACCTTGATGAAGCAACAGCCACTCCCACCCGTCAGCCTACAAAGACGAACCAGTTTTGCAGGGATGCTAAGATTGGACAATGCGTCTGTCTCCCTAAATACTGTCATATGCGACCTTAAAATCGATAAACAGATGGTGGGCATCGACTTGAAGCTCCTGTGTCTTTTCTAAGATCCGTCGCAATGTAAACATCTGGTCGATGATTGATTTCGTTGGCTTGAACCTGCACTGATATTGACCAATCTGACAGTTCACGTAGGGCTTCAGGCGCTTACATAAGACTACAGAGAAGATCCGATATTTAGGAGATTGATCCCTCTGTTGTTGGCACCATTGAGAGTGTCTCCGTTCTTTATCTGTTATCTTCGAGTTATCGGTTACAGCGCCCTATCGCTTATAACAACCAAATTCGTCAGTCCCTTGGAGGTCGTTATAACCGATTTTGACTGTAGTGGCTTTATAGGATTATTCCGATTTTGATGTCTTTATCAACGCTATACATATGCGTGTACAGCGAAATCGAGGCAAACGATATATATATTCTGACCGTTGATATATATTCTGACGTCCTGCTTTTTCATTGCAGCGCCTTTGGATCATCTAACACTGGCAACTTAAGGAGGTATGCTCTACTTCCTGGAAGTCTGTGTAACAACCTTCATAATGTTGATATTTGTGATAGGCTTAGGCAAGCCTGGATAGTTTTTCACTTGCTCTGTATCGATTCTACCAACCTCCAGTGAGTTCAAGCACCCAGTGCCGAAGCTCCTCTTGGGGAACTAATGCATCTTTCTGACTTTGCATAGTCAAATTGAGTCAAATTGAGTCAGAGTCGAATTTTGATCCCAGATTGTAATATGACTTTCTTTGCCAGGGAGTCCTGAGCTACTTGGTGCTTGTGTTTTTAATCACTCCCCAAAGATGTTTTCCTTACTGACTTGACTTTTAAGGTTCCGAGTACGATGTTGAAGCTTTATAAGTCTCCTTCCAAGAAATCGTTGAAGTTCTCTATCATGGGGTGCCGAAGCCAACAAAGCGTGTGTGTATAGCTAATGTTGGAGAGTCTACTTGAAGGCAAGGACTTTTATGAACTTAAAAGATTAACCTCAATTGGGTTGCATGATATTTGCCTCTTTCATTAGTTCTGTGGAATTCAAAACCTTTTCTCTTTATTCGTTAGCAAGCGTCATTCGTCTCAAGTCTTTTTCAGCTGAAAAGCTCTCCGTCAGACCTTTCTCTATGGATCTTTCATTCACTACTCCCCAGAATCATTAGAATCCGGCTAAAGTACAATGGAAATCCTTGCTTTCCATCCTCAGATTTGAGTCTCAACCACATTTCCAGAAGCCCACATCCAAACTGAAGCCAGTCAAAGTCTCTGCTCGGCTTCAAAATAAAATTTCAAAGTAATTTTCAAAACTCGTCCTCTGACACTCCCTTGTGCACTTGTCATCTAAGATTCTTTCAAAGAAGAAGAACTCCTCAAAAGACCCCTCCCGCCTCCCACCACGAACCACGCCCAGTTTAATTGCAAACTTCAATCCTTCATCGATTTTTCGAAGCACTCTCGTCCTTGAGTGCGCCGTCCATACCCGAAATTTGTGTCCCATAACCATGTCAACCTCCATTAACCAGACCCCAGCTCAACCTGCCCCCCCGCAAGGAGAAGCCCATTCCTCCTTTGTAGGCCCTCAGTGAACGACGACGGTCCTGGGACTCCCAAGTCAAACACTCCTGCAACACTCAGAAACTTTCGCACATTTTCAAATTCTTCGAGAAACAATTTCCCGTTACATATCACTTTCATGGGCCATAAAGTCAAAGCAGGAAGCCAAAAACTCGGTTCATTCTTCGCCCTGACCATCCGGGCCAGCCCTCACATCAAAACCGAAGTAAAAAGAAATCAAAGTACCGACGCATAAATTTTGCCTCCCCGAGTCCAGTCACGTCCATCTGTCGGTCTCGTCGCATGTACCCTGGGAAGGGGGATGGGGGATGGGGGATGGAGGGTTTTATAGTTTTCCACATAATTTTCCAGGTTACAGTTTCAATGAGCATCACGAAGGGGGCCGATAAACTTTAATGGAGCCCCGATTAATCCCCCCGACTAATTTAATTGCGAGAGCAAAGATCGCTGCCTGCGACTTCTTGAGATGGGAATCATTTGCCAAATGCATTCGCATAGATACCGGAACCGGAATAAATTCATGTGCTTACAGATACTTTGACATACTTATGATGCTCTGAGGTGGGTGTGGGGAGGATGACGACGGCGGCGGCGGTTGGGAACAATGGGATCTGTTGCCAACTTAAGTGGCGGTGGCCAAGCAAATATATCTCCTCTTCAGCAGAGTGTCCTTGAAAGCACTCTCCCTCCCCCCGCACGCACATCCGCTATGCACATGCACACGGAGGAGCTAAGAACCGAACGAACAATGGGTCCCGGGAAAACAAATGCAGCCCGCAAATGAGATTGCACGCTGGTGTTGTGCTCGTCGCTGTTTGCGCTCAGGAAATGGCAAACAAAATGAGTTTCCTTAGATGGGTGGGCGACGATGATGGCGGTGGAGTGTCCTCCAGCATGGATTTCATTTCCAAAAAAAAACTCACTCTCTGCCCCCACAGCCCTTCAGCCGATTGCCGGTGTATGAGTGTGGAAGTAGGTCGCTAGTAGTGGCCAAAATTTGCAGACTCCCTCCAATTGGACGTTGTTGGGGTTGATACCCGCATTCTTACCGCATAGCCCCTTAGCAGACGATTGAGGCAGTGCCCTGCCCAGCTTTGCACACCGACACCGGCACCGGCCTCTGCAATGGTTGCGAGAGCAAATTACTGGAGGAGGCCAGCCACAGTTGCACACGAATCCATGCAAAGTACAAAGGATCATAGTGGAACACTATGCAAAGCTTCATTGGGGCATGACGAACCCATAAACACCGCCTGGTACACAGGGCCAACACCACCACTAACGCTAGCGTCACTTGTGTAGCTCTCTGTTTCTGGTGCCCCCGATGCCGACGCCGCCGCCGACGCTGCCACTGACGCTACAACAGTCATCGCTGCCGTCACCGTCACCGACACCGTGCCAAACTCGATCCAATAAAGCTCTCTTTCTCTCTCTCTCGCACTTGCTGACCACCCTGCCCCCCTCATATGGGGCAGATGATGATGTAGCCCATGCATCTTCATAGGATATCGGCCTCTGGTCGCCTGCAGGCGGCATCCACATACACACACGGAGGGTGTTGGTTTGTGTAAATGTTTTGAAAGCGACAGGATATTGCATATTTACTCAACATGGGAAATGGACATAAATGAAAAACGGCCCGTCCTCCTGCATCTTCATCTCTGAGGTTTGACCTGGCTACTTGCTCGATGGGCTGGCTGCTGCTGTGCCGTGCTCTGTTGTCCTCTGCTGTGCCACGCCACAGAATGTTGTGATGTTGATGTGGCTACTGCCGCTGCTTCGTCATCATGACGAGCACGATGACGATGACGATGACGATGCCGATGATGATGATGATGGGGCGGGTGTGGGTCCAACACTAGGGCATGGCGATGGCAATATTGGCTTGGTGTGTTAGCAGGAACTGCTGCGATAAAGGAAGCGACAGCGATGTCCATCGGTCTATAAGGGATCCGACAACACCGACATCACCGCCACCGATGGTGTTGTTAGGTGCTTTGCGGACATGTAACTGGAGTTGGTCTCGGCACGAGATGCGGGTGCAGTCATTAGTTGAGGTAGTTGCACCGTTCAAAGCGAGCTGATAAGAGATCCAGGGATTCCCTGAGTTTGGTTAAGACCAGGAGAGGTGTTCAAGAAACGAGGTCTGGTGGTTGGTTTCAGTTGATTGAGGAGAGAATTTGAGTTTTGCTTCGACTGACTTCGTTTCCAATGAAAAGTGGCTCTGAATCGATGAACTCAAACGGGGGATCAAAGGCTGGCCATTGGCAGATGAAGGTGTGACTTTTTTCAGCCAGAGTTTTCAGTGAGGAAGTGGCAGAACGGAAGACCGAATCAACATTTTCAAATTGTTGATAACTAAGGACGTCGCAGCATCCACCGGCAAGAATAAAAGTCCACAGGGGATCAAAGTGAGGCCCGATTTTTTTAGTTGTAACGACGTGAACAAACATGTTCATGGACGTCTCGAGAGTAAAGTGCCCAGCTTAAGGGACTATAATAGATGGCAGGATATTCGTACCTCAAAACGGGATGTCTGAAGAGTTGGGTATAGCAAGTATATCCCAAACTGCCAAATGACGACTAGAGCATGTCAGAATTTCACTTCCCTCCAACTTCCCTCCAAGTTCGAAAAAGCAGGGAAGTTCAAAGCCATCGTCCTTGATCGGACCAGGAAGTTAGTCACCGAATTTTTTTTTTTCGGATGTTTTTGAGACCACGCTGGAACACTCAGACTTAAAACTGGTCCATTGTACTGCCAAGTAGCAACCTACTCCAGTGCCGTTAATTTGTTCCCAACGGCAAATGGTGACTGGACCAGATTCGATTTCACTGGGATTCGAACCTGGAACCATCTGTAATACAGACTTGGACAAAGCTGTTCACTGCAATTTTCTTAATCGCGTGCATCTGCATCAGGGATAAACATAATATCCTCCTTCTTTCCAGTGGTCTGCACAAAGGCTAGACTAAAAGCACTTTTTATGATTAAATTCTTCCTCTTCTTATGGCAATACAGTCCGTGGTGGACTTAGTCTTCAGTTGCAGGCACAAAATTGGTTGAGGTCCTTCTCCACTTATGTGCGCCACCTCAAACATGGTTGTCCTCGGTTGCTTGTTCCGACAAGCTTAGGTTGTCCATGTGCTCTACATCTCCTAGCAAAACTAGGCTTTGTACCCATAGACTCCTGGATACGACTAATGTCGACGTAGAGCTCCTACTGTTCATGGAACTACGAAATACACGATACAAATGCTGTACCAACGGATGAACAGATTTAGTGTTGCTCTTGGCTCTTGGCTCCTGGCTCTTGGCTCTTGGCTCTTGGCTCTTGGCTCTTGGCTCTTGGCTCTTGGCTTTTGGCTCTTGGCTCTTGGCTCTTGGCTCTTGGCTCTTGGCTCTTGGCTCTTGGCTCTTGGCTCTTGGCTCTTGGCTCTTGGCTCTTTGCTCTTGGCTCTTGGCTCTTGGCTCTTGGCTCTTGGCTCTTGGCTCTTGGCTCTTGGCTCTTGGCTCTTGGCTCTTGGCTCTTGGCTCTTGGCTCTTGGCTCTTGGCTCTTGGCTCTTGGCTCTTGGCTCTTGGCTCTTGGCTCTTGGCTCTTGGCTCTTGGCTCTTGGCTCTTGGCTCTTGGCTCTTGGCTCTTGGCTCTTGGCTCTTGGCTCTTGGCTCTTGGCTCTTGGCTCTTGGCTCTTGGCTCTTGGCTCTTGGCTCTTGGCTCTTGGCTCTTGGCTCTTGGCTCTTGGCTCTTGGCTCTTGGCTCTTGGCTCTTGGCTCTTGGCTTTTGGCTCTTGGCTCTTGGCTCTTGGCTTTTGGCTCTTGGCTCTTGGCTCTTGGCTCTTGGCTCTTGGCTCTTGGCTCTTGGCTCTTGGCTCTTGGCTCTTTGCTCTTGGCTCTTGGCTCTTGGCTCTTGGCTCTTGGCTCTTGGCTCTTGGCTCTTGGCTCTTGGCTCTTGGCTCTTGGCTCTTGGCTCTTGGCTCTTGGCTCTTGGCTGTTGGCTCTTGGCTTTTGGCTCTTGGCTCTTGGCTCTTGGCTCTTGGCTCTTGGCTCTTTGCTCTTGGCTCTTGGCTCTTGGCTCTTGGCTCTTGGCTCTTGGCTCTTGGCTCTTGGCTCTTGGCTCTTGGCTCTTGGCTCTTGGCTCTTGGCTCTTGGCTCTTGGCTCTTGGCTCTTGGCTCTTGGCTCTTGGCTCTTGGCTCTTGGCTCTTGGCTCTTGGCTCTTGGCTCTTGGCTCTTGGCTCTTGGCTCTTGGCTCTTGGCTCTTGGCTCTTGGCTCTTGGCTCTTGGCTCTTGGCTCTTGGCTCTTGGCTCTTGGCTCTTGGCTTTTGGCTCTTGGCTCTTGGCTCTTGGCTCTTGGCTCTTGGCTCTTGGCTCTTGGCTCTTGGCTCTTGGCTCTTGGCTCTTGGCTCTTGGCTCTTGGCTCTTGGCTCTTGGCTCTTGGCTCTTGGCTCTGGATCTTGGCTCTTGGCTCTTGGCTCTTGGCTCACGGAAATTTTCTTAGCTGCGTATAAAGTTCGGCGTGCATCTGAATCTTAGCTGAACTTCTTCACCTTCTTTCCCCCAGCCTGCACAACGTTTAGGCCCACAGCACTCTACTTCTGATCGAATTTTCTGACTGGACACTCCAAAATTCTTAACGAATTCCAACCATATGACACGATCTAGACTTACCCACAACTTTTCATCGACAAACGACTGGATTGCGCAGCTGGTTAAGTGCCTGCCCTAAGTTTGAGGGGTCCCAAGTTCGAGTCCCAGTGAAAGCAGGTTTTTCAAATCTGATCATGTCATCATTTGCCATTGGGATCAAATTAACGGCACTATCTAGGTCGAAAGGTATCAATGATCGCGCGACATGTGGTCTTGACCCATCTGCGATGCATCTACCCCAAGATCTTTATTTTATTCAGAAGACTAAATGACACACAATTTCGGGTCTTCATCTTCATCCTCGTCCTCGTTCACAAATTCGCTGCATCAGTCAACTCAAAAACTCAGGAAAAGAGGCAACATCGCTACGCATTGAGAAGGATTATCCAAATGCAGCAGGGCAGGACATCCATCCCCCTTGCTGATGCAGGCACTGCCAAGGGCACAAACCAAGCTGCCTTGAGGTTTAAGGGAACCATCCACATCATTGGCTTCAAAGAATTGCTCTCATAAATCGATTGCAATGCCACTTAATCTTGCGATGCAGTGCATTGTACAAGCGAAAGACTACGCCCTGTCATTCCTCATCTGACACAAACACTCGCACACCCCCGCCCACACACACAGTCACACACCGCCCGTCGTACAGCAACAACGAAAAGAAAACTCTGAACAGAACATATCCATCTCTTTGTGTTAATGGGCTTAGATACATTTCTCATATCCTTCTCTGCCACACATCTAGCGCTATCGCTTGCGCTGGTGAACGACAGAGCACCATCACCATCACCATCACCATCACCATCGCCATCGCCATCCACCAGAGGAGCACTAGTGCAAGTCGCAGCGCAACAACAACTTGAGCAAAACAGCTTTGTTGTACAGAAACGTTATTAATAAAGTTCATAGATGGTGCTACACGCTGCTTAGATGGTGCTTGCTCCGTCGAGAGGGGTTGCGTTTATGAGGCCACCGCTGTTATTGCCATTTTCAGTTTGAAATCGCAACATTTTGCGATAATGACGTTGCACTACGAATGATAATCCTGCCGCTGAAAGATATTCCCACTCGAATGCGACCGGACCGGGTGTTGGGTGGCGCAGTTGAAGGAAACGTCGAAACAATACAGTGGAAAGTACAATTAAACAAAGGGTTCCTGGGGGAGGGGAGAATGAGATTCTGGTTTCTGGATGCTGGATGCTGGCAGCCAGCGCTTCGCGCACATGCGGTCGACACTGAGTCCGGGCGGAGTGAGTGGTGGAGCGGTGGCAGGCTAATGCGCGAATTCAAATTAACTCATTGGATATGAGTTTTGTGGATGCCAGTACAATAGTTGAACTCGTGTCTTTCACTCTCTCTCTCTCTCGCTCGCTCGCTCTCTCTCTGTGCAGATACTTAATCTTTTTGCTGTGCATTCCCGGGAAGTTTCCGAACGAAAGTTCTTCTATGTTTTGTGTGAGCGTTTTTTTGCCCACTTTTGTGGCGAATTGAAGTGAGATTTGAAAAAAACATTGTTAGACATGGTTGCAAGGAGATACGAAGATACAACGCCGCTGACTTCGAAATGAGATGCTGACTCTGGGCCGGGGGTGGGGGATAGTGGGGGAGTTGGCTAATTGTGCAAACAGTAATGGATTTCTCTGTGGATGCGGATCAATTGGAATACAATTTAAACTGGAGCCGGATCGGGATGCTGACTAAACAAGTGACTTTGTGCGCCTTTGAAGTTGTGGATGCCAGGCAGTGGATGCTTTGTCGATTTGACGAGGTCGGATGGAATTGATTTGAGCTCTCATCTCGGTAACATTTTGAAAGGATCTCTGTGAATCGGGTGCACTTGGTTTGCTGAGGGAGGTTTGAGCAGTTCTGTTAAGGTTTTGCATGGCTTTCCTTGAGTTTCATTCAAAGTTGATGCCCAACTTTGGTCATCCTGGGCGAGGATGGATGCATTCAGAGGGGAAGGACTCAGTTTTGACGAAGAATATGAGGTGGTAATGTGACCTTCGTTAAGCTCTAATTTTGTCGTGAGTTCGGTAGTCATCATGGCATCCACGTCAGTGTGCAGGCAATTCATCGCACAGCGGATAAGGATGAGCTTGAGTACACTCTTTTGTATCTTAAGCTACCAATAAGACAGAGATTAGTGCGAAATGAAGAAAACACGACCATAATCGAAGAAGACTGAGAAATGTCCATTCGATGACGACCAGTTGAATTGGTTATCGGCCGGTTTATTTTGTGGTCGGATTTGAGCCTACATATGTACGAGATTATGCTAACGCAAGAATTGAAGCCTGACGGCCATAGACAACGCCGTGAGTTCTCTAACCAGGCACTGGAAAGATTGGCCGGAGATCCAGATTTTTGCAAAATATTATCTTCTCGGATGAGGCTCATTTTTGATACAGCGGTTTTGTCAACAAGCATAAATGCCGTTACTGGAGCGAACACAATACACAGGTGTTCGACCAAGCAACAATGCACCCACCAAGATTGATTGTCAGCTTGGTGCGGTTTATGACAATGCGGCATCATCGGACCTAATTTTTTTCGAACTGAGGAAGAAGACATCGTTACCGTCATTGTGTAGAGCGATGTTAACTGACTTTCTGTTGCCAGAGCTCGACGACATCGATATATTCGAGTTGTGGTTATGACAAGATGGCGTGGAGCTACATGCCATACAAGCGACGCAACGCTCGAAATTGTGAAGGAGAAATTTTGCGACTGGATCATCTCACGGCGACGTTCATCAGTTGGGCCCCACGGTTATGCGACTCGACGCCACTCGATTATTTTCTCTGGGACTACATCACGTCCTTAATCTTCGCTAACAAGCCAACTACTTCGGCCGAGTTCGAGGCCACCATTCAAGAAGATATTGCTGGAATAAAGCCGCACACATTGGACCGAGTGAGCAAACAAAATTGGAACGACCGCTTGAAGCACTGCCAGCAAAGATGAGACAGTTATTTGAAAATTGTGCCATTTCATGCATAATGGCATGAATGTAGCTTCAAAATAAAGCCAAAATCAACTTTATGCCTTACTTTCTTGTTATTTTATTAAAATTTGTTTTCATCTTGTTCTTATTTGGTCACTCTTTATGTTATATGAATCTAAAAATAACAATATAATTAATGCTATAGGGCTTTTCGTATACCACGTATACCATAGGTGGAGAACCAGAGTCGATATTGGCGAAACTAAAAGAGAAGAAAGGTACGCCCGATGATGAGTAAAGTTTTTGAAGGGAAGAAATGCTACAGTAAAAAAACAGGGCAAAACTAGTATGCTTTCGTCGATATTGCAAGAAGTCCAGCGCCCTGGAATTTGCATGTTTCTTATTCGTTCGAGCGCGTATTATTGGAACCTAATTAGATGATGCAACAACGTTTTTCAGGCACCGGACTATATATTGAAGTTCTAGAAACGATTTGACCAGATTTACGCTTTAAACATTTTTGCCGGAGGTACAAAAATAATTTTTAAATCGTTTTTGCATCATTCTTGGCGACTTCAAAAATATGATCGTTCCAAACTGAGATTGATGATACTCATACTGAGGACGAAAAGCTAATCGTTTTTTAAAGAGGTCTCTAGAGCAGCTCGTATTGAGCTCGCATTGAACTCGTATTGAACTCGTATCGGACTCTTATTGAGCTGCTCTGGACTCCAGCTCATTGTCGTACTCCGCTCGTATTAAGCTCGTATTGAACTCGAACTGAATTCGTATTGAGCTCGTACTGAGCTCGTTCTGGGTTCGTATTGGATTCGTATTGAGCTGCTCTCGACTTCTGCTCATCGTCATACAGAGCACGTATTAGGCTCATATTGAGCTCGAATTTAGTTCGTATTTAAATCGTATTGAGCCCATAATGGTCCCGTATTGAGTTCGCATTAAGCTCGTACAGAGCTTGTAATAGGCTCTTATTGATCTGCTCTGGACAACTGTCCATTATCGTATGGAAGACGAATTGAGCTGCCTTTGACATCTCTAAAAATTCTGATGTCGCCAATGACTAAATGTAAAGTTCAAGGTTCATGCTTGAACTGAACTTATAAGGATTAATTCCACTTTTCAGTGAAATACAGCTGATGAGTAAAACCACAAAGTTTCCGTGTCTCAAAAGATTGTGAGATCAAATGAACCTTGAGATAAAATACTACAGTCCAATAGCCTGCTCGAGGAAAGACTGAAAAATGATAAATCAAGTAGTTAAGCTTTAAATTTTGACCGAAAGAGGTAGAGCCGTAAAAAATGCAAGCTGATTTTTTCAGGAATCGAATCAGGACTTTGAGCCTAGGAGTCAACACACTTACCCTTTGCGCCTTGGCGCCAACGCAAAATCTTTAAAAGAAAGTTTATTTAGGCTGAAAAAACTGCAGGTATCCAAAGATTTTAAGAATTAGTTGGTTTTGCCGCATTTTCGTGGACCCATTTTAACGTAAGTTAATCCGGATAATGCTTCAGTTGTGTTTGAGAACCATGCACGAGAATACATGCGGGTTTAGTTCACTTATTTTAATTAGCTATTTGACTTGTTTTGCGTTAAGTGTTAATGTCAGTATATTTGGAGTTGTTTCGTGGTGTTTTTTTAGTACACCCCGGAGTTATAGGTCTTTCAGTTACCCCTTTCTGTCTGTGTCATGCCCTGACCGCAAACGTATGAAAAAGTCACAGCCTCGTACCAATTAAGTCGAATCAAGTCGCCGTGAGTGTTGTGAGTTTGTACAAGATTTGAATTTTAGATTTTAACCTGATCTCCAGCACAAAGTTGACCGTATTTTATCAGCAGACCGAAGTTAGCTACCGTATAGATATGGTCATACTCAAGATCCGGGAATTTATTGAAGACTTATTCCTGCATTTGCCAACTACCCTACTAAGACCCACCAATGTCGAGACTGCATACCTCGTCCAATGGAATGGTCTCATTGGCTTTTGTTCACTCCTTCAAATTTATGAGTCTCAACCTCCCCTCATCACAACCCTTTAACATAACTTAATTACCCGTTGAGTGGAGTGGCCTCCATCCGAGCGCCACCAGCGCAATTTTCGCAACTCATTCACGGAACCATAATCATTGACATCACTGACTTTTAATTTCCCCAACACCCCATCCCCGGTCGCAGCCTTACGGCCACACACTTCAAGTGAATGCAAAACATTTCCCCGCGGATCCATCTCATCCATCTGAAGTAACTCAATATGGACCCAACAAGCTTCTGCTGTCGCTCCCCCTCCATTCGGCTACGTGGCTACTACACCCTCGGCGAGAACTCAATTAGCAAAAATCACTTTACGGGAAATTAAGAAACTTTTCACCACTTAAACCCCGTCCCGCATTCCTGCCGACCCACCGTCGTCGTCCCTCACCCCCTCATCCCTTCCGCCCGCCGACCACAAACTGTGAACAGTGAAAGCGACGAAACAATTGTGTTCCTTCCCGAGCTATCGAGGAGTGACATAAACATTTCTATTCGTGAAGGACCCTCGCCGACCACACCGCACCGTATCTAGTACCGAGCTCTGTTCGCAAAGGTGCGGGGACGGAGCTGGCAGTTGTGTGTGGAATTTTGTACAAAGTCATCGTCGATATTCAATCTTTCTCCCTTACAAGTCAATTTTCCGGTAAATTTCCTTTCCGTTGTAATTTCCAATCAATACTTGCTTTCTTCTCAACCTCCGCCCTCCGGCCATCGGCCCCAAGGCTTCGAGCATCCTCCTGCTGCCTCCCCGGCCCTGTCATCAGCCTTGGAAGACGAATAAATCAGAAACCAATCTCACTACCTGTTCGCAACATTGACAAAAGACCAGCGCGAGAATTCAATCAAAGCAAGGTCCTGACGAGGGGCCGGACGACGGGCTGGGCTGTGCATAGCTCCGCCGATCGTCGAGGCTTATGTAATCCTCATAACGGGCCGTAAATCACAGACCACCCCGCATTTTTCTTCGCCCATTACAGAGACGAAGGGTTGGGCTGCTGATTTTGGCCTGACCGCCCACTTTGGATGCAACGCGAGATGCCAACGCCGCTCCCGTCCACTTAAATCATCGAATGCCTCGAAGGGAAACGACATATTTACGAGTTTTAATTTTTAATCTGCACGATGTGCGGGTAGCGGAGAAGGTGTGTGTTCTATTTTTGGGTAACTCCCCAGAGATCGAAGGGAAATTGCGATGGATCTATGCACAAATGGGGTGGAATTCGTGTGCCACATTTTTGGAGTGGTCCAGTGGTTGGCGTATATCGATTGCAATCCTGGGAAGGGGGTGAGAAATCGATTGGTTAACCGTGTAAGAGGGAAGAGCATTAGGTCATGGGTCGTAATTTGTGGATACACTCGATAAACGTAGATGGAGAGAGTGAACTTTGATAGATTCGCAAATTGGTAGAAGATTAGGAGTCAGTGTTTGTGGCGGTAAGAGGGGGGGAGTTGTCTGAGTTGCGGTGTGGGATATGGCACCGGTCATTGATGATGGGATTCTTGCGATGGTAGAGTCAGCTGCTCAAACATAACCTTCCATCGTCCATTACCTGCAGGGATCATTGATGTCGAATGCAAGATACGTTTGATTGATGGTGACATCGGACATTTTTGGACTCTTCCCAAAAAAGGACGTCAAAGCGGCATTAGTTAACTCAACGAATTGGAGGTTGACGTTGGGTTTTTCAGGTGGAACTCTCACCCGAGACTGTGTATGTCGGTAAAAGTGCTAAAAGAACAACAAAAGCGTGAGTGTTGAAAGTACAAAAGAACGTACGTTTCGCGTACCTCGAGCAGATTAAGGTCGGCATGACCGCCTATCTGAGCTTAAAATTTGTCTCTATTATTCGACTTTATTCGCAAAATATCTTTTTGATTCAGTAGATTCATGATATCATATTGATGTGATTCATGCGGACTTCAAAAATGCACCTGAAACAGTTTGTCATGCAAATGTTCTTAACAAACTTATGTCAATTGGTTTTCACTCAATACTGGATTTCGAGTTACCTCTCAAATAAGACTCAAACTATGGCAGTTGTCAATCAAGAAACATTAAGATGTTATCCGGGGTTCGCCAAGGCAGTCCCCTAGGACCACTACTATTTATTGTAGTCATTAATGACATTCGTTCAATTCATATGTATTGTTTGATCGCACAGTTGTTTTGTGATCGGCGGTAGTGTCCTCACTATTGAAAAAATTACGACCTTATCCCAGTGTTCGACTTACTTGCTTACTTAATGTGACGTTACAGTCCGGGGTGGACCTGGGCCTCTACCAACAAGCGTCTTTAGCTAGCTGCCTCCAGTTTCGCACGCACAATTGGATGAGGTCCCTTTCCACTTGCGTGCGCCACCTGAGTCGTGGTCTTCCTCTACTACGGCGAGATTGAGAAGCTTTTTCTAGACAGTTATACTCTTTGAGGATTGTCAGTGACTCGAAAGAGGTGGTGGCTGTGAAAAAAAATGTTTGATGTTTTTTTCGAGATTCGAACCTGAGACCTCGAGCGTAGGAGTCGACGCACCTACCCACTACGCCACGGCGCCCACAAAACCGACCGAAAATCACACGAAGAATTTTCCTCTCAAAGCAGCCAAGAGCAACCTCATTCGCTTTTGACAAAGTCCATGCTTCTGCCAGTGTTCGACTGGCGGCTGGAAATTTATGAGAGCATGTCTGCATTCTACAGAGGTATCAAGCAATTTCTTCAGTGCTGAGACCGACTCAACACGAATTGTCTAGTGATCAAAAAAGATTTTAAGTTGCGCATTGACGAGCATGCACTTGTGGTCATACCACAAAATCAAAATTTCCCATGCAGACTTATAATTCCCAACATTCATGCGCAGGCGTTGTAGCAGACGCCCTGTCCATCTTCTCGAAGATGTCTTCTAGATTATCTTCTTCATCTGATCAAGCAGTAGCAATTCCTTGATTGTTATACTGTGATCAATGTTCTGAACAAGAAGTTTATCGTTGCACTTGAAGAAAAGAACCAGGCAAGGTTTAAAGACGGCACTTGAGGGAGAATGGGCCAAAATTAAGCCCTCAGTTACCAAAAAATTGTTTGAATCAATGCCGAAAATGATGAGGGCAGTGGTATCCTCAAAAGGAAATTCAACGCCTTATTTTTTACCAGTTTTTTTTCGGAGGTTTTGAAACACTGGTCCATTGTACTGCCAGGTAGCAACCTACTCCAGTGCCGTTCATTTGATCCCAACGACAAATGGTGACTGGAACAGATTCGATTTCACTGGGATTCGAACCTGGGACCCGTCTAACTTGGGGCAGGCACTTAACCAACTGGGCCATCCAGTTGCTAGTCTCAGGACTTGCCATAACATCTGCTAGAATGATCGCGGTGGAAAATGGAGAGACGCCGACACTCACTCCGGGAATAATACTTCTTTCCCACAAATCTCTGTCTAAGATTAGAGATACAAATTTCGTCAAATTGGCGTCCCACAGGTCCCACAGAGTCGAAGATTCTTCGTGGATAGACTCATGTCGCTGAATTGAATGGCACAGTCGATCCAGTTCGTGGTTACTTCTCTTCCTTTTAATCGCCATTAACGCAAGCAAGACCAAAGACCTAACACAGAACTTTTCTCACGAAAAGACTAAGAGATCGTTTATCTACTTTGGACGCTGTTCATGTCACTGCGCCGTAGAGTTGGACTGAGATAATCAGGGTCTTGTACAAAGTAAGCTTCGTCGGTCATGAGAGGACTCTATTACTCAACTGTCTCTCGAGTCTAAAGACCAAGCGGTTGACAAGAGTCATTCATTGATCATGGTGGTGTCCATGGTGTCGTGAAATAATGCCGAATTTTGCATTTATTTCATAAAGTGAAATAACGCCGAATTTCCATTTTCGGTCTTATTTCACTTTACCAAAGTGGACCAAAAATGGAAATTCGACGTTATTTCACTTTCATAAAGTGTCATAACTCCGAAATCCAAAATTCGGCGTTATTTCACGGCACCGGTGTCATTACTGTTTAACGCTGAGCCGATGTAAACGAAGTCCTTAATTACCTTCAAGTCAAAGCTGCCTATTGTGACGTTTTGGCGAAGTCGCCGATGCGTGCTTTCTTTCTGGATGGCAGCATGTTCTTCGTTTTCTACCAAATGCATTTTAGACACTTCCTTTTCACCAAACGCCTCCAGAATGCGGGAGTATGAAGATCGAGATGCTGACAGAGATGAGGAGAAGGCGGCTATCCCGAGGCTACCACAACGCCTAAAAGCAAATGAGAAAGGAATGAGAAAAGACGAAGAAATCCCATTCCATTGGCCTGACTTTGCCCTCTGGATGCGCGGGTGAGAATAGTCCTCGATTAAAGCGGAATATTCTGCCCTTGAAAAGTTAGTGATCCTCGCCTGGCAAATTGATCTAATCTCATATTTCGAACAAATTCCCTCGGCCCGAGGCATGGATTAAAGTCAGAAATGGTTGTTTACCGACGGAATCTTTTTCCGGCATTCCTCAATAGTGAAGAAGTGATAACCATGTTGGCTGCCAGGCAACCAAGTCGGAGGATGCTTAAGAGGACCTGGGATATTCTTTCCTAGGCATAAAGCTGAAGATGAATCTACTTAAAGGAAGGGTAGTGGTCTCTTGTGAGTCATTTGCTGTGATCTACGAACCGCGAGAAACTACTTTGCTCAAACATGACCACATTTTTCAGTCGAACCTCCGAGCGCGAACATGATCCAAAAAAAATTGCCTTTGTTTCAGGTTACAGTCCGTACTCTTGTTGTTTGGGGTAAAAATGGGTAGCCCTAGGAATTGCCTAACATAACTGCATCCAGTGAGATGTGGAAGATATTTAGGGCCTATTCCACCAATCGTAGACAACGTTAAAGTCAAGGAACTGTGTCAAGTTAAATTTTCGTCAAATTCCCGCCGTCATTTGCATTCAAGATCCTCAAAAATGACTACCATTAGCTTCACTTTATCGCAACTCCTCGTCGCCTGGTTTCTATTCCCACTAAAAAAAACTCATTTCAACTTCACTAAGAACCAGACTAAGCCATTCACTTGACAAATGTGAATCTGGCACATGCAATGCCCGCTCTCCCCAGCCCCCCTCGACGAGCAATTAATTCCGACCAAATAAAAGGCACTCTCCCCGAGCAATCAAAAGACGAGAAAAAACCTTCTGCGGAATTCGCATAAAAAAGCAAGACGACACCAGACCACGCGACTAAAGCACCAGAGGAGAGCCATGAGAAGCCAGAAAAAATCACCAAAAGAAGGACACCATCCAGCGAGCCAAGCGGCGGTGGGGGCATCAAACTTATCCCATTCGGAAGGAATGTGCGCTCGGTGCTGAAATTTTAACGATAACATTCGAAAGTATTTAGGAGGCGACAATTATTATGCGGAGTGTCGAAATGGACCGATTACGTCCCTGCTACACTCTGGGGTGTGGTTGTTTTATGTTTTTTTTTCCTACGCTCCTCTTAGCCGCCCCTGCCGCTGGCACCTCGATGATCCTTGCAACTGTGTGTGCTGCTGTCTGCGGAATGCATCTCGATTTTTGCTTGCCCGAGCGATGGCAACTTATGGGAACTTGTCGACCAGGATAATGGCCAAGCAGCGCGCGAATGGGAATCAAATGCAAAAGCAGACCAGAGCGGCAGCAAGAAAAAGGACCAAGGAGCCTTGCAGAATACCTCGTCTTCCCTCGCTTGATTCCCGACGCTCGTGGAGATAATTATTTTGAACGAGGGGGAGGCGGTCGGTGTGCTGGAAATCGTTTTATTGGACAATAAATTTGAATGGCTGCAAATAGGTTCGGACGGCCCTCGGTGCGACGCTGGCGTGGGGCGAGGATTTACGATATTTTGGTCAGAACGGACTTTTATTGGTTTGTTCAGTTGCACTGGGCCGGAGGAGCCGGCGGAGATTATTTCGGAGTGTCATCAAATTTGGGGTAATGGAGCGACAACTCTGGACGGGGTGACAAAGAAATTAATTCGACACTTTAGGGGTTGATCTGATTAAACTCTAAGGAGCTGCGGTCCTACGCTGGGACGTGATGTGGGTGCATCCTCGCAGGACAAAGGCATTCGGTCTGATAGACACTTTTTGGTTTCTAAACTGCGAATAACCCCATACGCTGAGATAGGGTAAGTTGGTGTGTTGCACTGTAGGTGAAGGTGGAGGTGCAGGCGCAGGTGCAGGTGCAGATGCATGTACAGATGCATGTGCAGGTGAGAATGAGAAATAGAATGAGGATGAGGATGAGGATGAGGATGAGGATGAGGATGAGGATGAGGATGAGGATGAGGATGAGGATGAGGATGAGGATGAGGATGAGGATGAGGATGAGGATGAGGATGAGGATGAGGATGAGGATGAGGATGAGGATGAGGATGAGGATGAGGATGAGGATGAGGATGAGGATGAGGATGAGGATGAGGATGAGGATGAGGATGAGGATGAGGATGAGGATGAGGATGAGGATGAGGATGAGGATGAGGATGAGGATGAGGATGAGGATGAGGATGAGGATGAGGATGAGGATGAGGATGAGGATGAGGATGAGGATGAGGATGAGGATGAGGATGAGGATGAGGATGAGGATGAGGATGAGGATGAGGATGAGGATGAGGATGAGGATGAGGATGAGGATGAGGATGAGGATGAGGATGAGGATGAGGATGAGGATGAGGATGAGGATGAGGATGAGGATGAGGATGAGGATGAGGATGAGGATGAGGATGAGGATGAGGATGAGGATGAGGATGAGGATGAGGATGAGGATGAGGATGAGGATGAGGATGAGGATGAGGATGAGGATGAGGATGAGGATGAGGATGAGGATGAGGATGAGGATGAGGATGAGGATGAGGATGAGGATGAGGATGAGGATGAGGATGAGGATGAGGATGAGGATGAGGATGAGGATGAGGATGAGGATGAGGATGAGGATGAGGATGAGGATGAGGATGAGGATGAGGATGAGGATGAGGATGAGGATGAGGATGAGGATGAGGATGAGGATGAGGATGAGGATGAGGATGAGGATGAGGATGAGGATGAGGATGAGGATGAGGATGAGGATGAGGATGAGGATGAGGATGAGGATGAGGATGAGGATGAGGATGAGGATGAGGATGAGGATGAGGATGAGGATGAGGATGAGGATGAGGATGAGGATGAGGATGAGGATGAGGATGAGGATGAGGATGAGGATGAGGATGAGGATGAGGATGAGGATGAGGATGAGGATGAGGATGAGGATGAGGATGAGGATGAGGATGAGGATGAGGATGAGGATGAGGATGAGGATGAGGATGAGGATGAGGATGAGGATGAGGATGAGGATGAGGATGAGGATGAGGATGAGGATGAGGATGAGGATGAGGATGAGGATGAGGATGAGGATGAGGATGAGGATGAGGATGAGGATGAGGATGAGGATGAGGATGAGGATGAGGATGAGGATGAGGATGAGGATGAGGATGAGGATGAGGATGAGGATGAGGATGAGGATGAGGATGAGGATGAGGATGAGGATGAGGATGAGGATGAGGATGAGGATGAGGATGAGGATGAGGATGAGGATGAGGATGAGGATGAGGATGAGGATGAGGATGAGGATGAGGATGAGGATGAGGATGAGGATGAGGATGAGGATGAGGATGAGGATGAGGATGAGGATGAGGATGAGGATGAGGATGAGGATGAGGATGACATAATAATGTTACTCTTAACGAACATACCCTAAGATAAGCAGCACTTTGGTTTCCCGTCGTTGGCTAAATTTCAAAATATTCCTCCCACTTGGCACCCATATCCTCCCCACTCGCCTGAATTTTGTCACCAAATGTTCCTCGTCTGCTTGGCTACTTGGCCACCCCCGACTGTCCACTCTCCACCAGCAACCCCTCCGAAGCTCTCAATAAATAATACCGATATCAGTGGTCCATAAAAGCAAAAAATCGGGCAGTATTCCAACGGAATTCCCAATCTGTAAGGGGAATTCGCTTACCTTATTCAATAACCATAAGGATTGGGTTGGGGCACTTCCTCGTCCACGCCAGCTGGGAGTTGGTATCTCGTCGTCGTTCCCCCGCTGTCGCCTGCTGCGTCCAACTGTTCCCACTCATATCTGCGATGAAATTGGAATTCTATTCGGTTCGATATTTACCCAGTTCCGCATTCATCGTCAGTTTCTCGACGGGAAATATGACAAAGGAAACCAAACCAAACCAAAACAAACCAAACCAGCTCTATACTCGCCTACACCGCCCTCTCTAGTTGTGTGACTTTTTCTGGGTGCATGTGTGTGTGAGTGTGTGTATTGGCATCCTTTGGGAGCAAGGACGACTGATGCTCGGCCAGGTAGGTAAGTGGTTCACTCTCGTACATTATATCATGAAGTCATCGTTTTTGTTTCACTAATTCACGACTGGGCTAGCGCTCCTGCTGCGAGTGGCGAGCTGGTGTATGCGCGAGGGCTCGGTGGAAATCCCTGCTGAATTCCTTGGTCTATGCAAACTCTCGCCGACTCCTGCTATGACTCTGGCTCTGTTTGTTTGTTGATCCCTTCCGCGTACCTTGGTGTGTCTGCATGTCCTTGCGAGCACCCCCATCCCCATCCCCATTGACATGCTCGCCCACACACTCACCCTCACACAAGCTCAATGCGCGCAGTCATTCGATGTGGTCGTCGTGAAATTGTTTGAAAATTTAATTAATGGATGAAAGCTGCGACGATGCATGGCTGAGGCGGGTGTGTGGGCTGCCGGAGCAGGAATAGTAACGCTGTGGCCTGGTGAACAAAGAACGACGCGCTGATGCCACTCAGGGCTCGGTTCGTGCCTCTCTGGTTTGTGTCATCGTTTGGCGGCTGTTGCAACCCGTGCGGACACATAGAAGCGCTCCATGAAAACATTTTATAAACAGGAGGCGGTTGGTCAGACCACGTAGTTGCGGTTCATATAATTGAGAGGATGTTTTCCGCGGCGGCGATGGCCGAACCGTCCTCCGGGATGTCCACACGCAATAAATGACCGGCCGCGGCGCCGTAGGATGGACGACACCTCCCTCGTCCACTGGGCAGATGTGTCTGCCGTGGGCTGGCCAATTTAGTGCTCTCAGTGACTCCGTTCCGCCCGCATCTGTGGGAGGCCGTGTGTGTACTCTTCCTTGGGCTATTTTGAAGAACGTAAAAAAATCATAATTGTTGCAGCTTGACTGAATGACGTTCAGACGTGAGTGGAGGGGTCGATGTGGAGCTAAGTGCTTGCGTGCGTGACGGCTGGAGGCTGACTTGAATGCCAAAGATGCAAGTTTCCAACAAATCTCTCCTTGCACTTGGATGAGATTTCAAGCATGTTGTCGAACAAAGAAGTGCCGACGAAGAAATTAAAGTTTTCCTCTCATCGAATAAATCGCCTTGAGTGCCATTGAACACTAATTCGACACACATCCTTGAGTACTTGAATGGATTGTTCACACTTTCCTGGGGTCTTTGAATTGGGGGAGTGTTATGTTGCTTCAAATGGGTGCACAGTTTTAAGGATTTAACTCATTCTTAGAGTTTTCAGCAAAGGGGTTGTTGAGACATTCACTCTTTTTCTTTTGAAAGATACTTTTTATCTTAAAGTGAGGAGAATTTCTGCGGGATGCAGACATGTTTCAAAGCACAAAGGTTCAAGTCCGCGAATGTTCGTAGTGTACCAGAATCATGGCGACGAGTGAGAATGGTAAATGGATCGAAGTCAGAAAGGTACTGCCGAGATACTACGATTCTTAAAAAGAGTTTACGGAACTGGGGAGCGATAACCATCTGAGTTAATATGGTCAGCACGAGAAGTATTGAGGCTACGCTAGTACATTGTAACATAACCAAACACCTCATGGCGACGTTATCGCACCTCCGCAATGGCGGATGGAACATGAACTTTCCATGAAGCTACAGTCTGAGTCTGGGGTGGCACAGATCCAAAACCAATAAGCTTCATTAGATAGCACGATCCTTCGCTAGCTGGTCTTTTGTTTCGCCTAACCGGTTCGTTGAGGCCCGTTGCGGTACCCCACAGGGTCGTTGTTGAAGGTTATTTAGGACGGAGCTACATTGTCCATGAACTCGATATGGTTGAACCGACTTTAGCGTTGGAGCCGTCGACTCCTGGCTCAAAGACTCTTGACTCATGTCGCTGTATAGTCCACACAGTTCATGGTTTCCTCCAATCGCCATCAATGCAAACAGGACTAAAAGTCCACACAGAACTTTTCTGTCGAAAAAAATGAAGATAGCCGCGGTCAGCCACTGTAGATCATAAATTCGGTTTAAAGATCAATGCAGATCAGCGAATTAGCTTTGTTAAACGCCTGCAGCAAATTGTTCAAAAAGATATGAGATCCCGGACCGAACTTGCTTCGGTTGATGTATGACGAGCTGACTTCCTGATCAGGAAGCAATCTACCCTTAACTGCTGGGCTACGATCGTCGTCGTGACTAGAGATTGCAGGAATAACAGCTACCGTACGGGACATTTTATTGACTTTTGATGATCCATTTCGGTGTACCGTTAGCTCAAAGTTGAGACTTTGAAATTTACAAAAATTGACGTATTTTTTAAGCGAATTTGATGTTGCATATTGACGTTGCGGGGTGGTGCATCGACTCCAACGCTCGAGGTCTAAGGTTCGAATCTCGAAAAAAACACCTAACATTTTTTCACGGCTCCACCTATTTCTAGTCACTGGCAATACTCAACGAGTATGTCTGTCTAGAAAAAGCTTCTTAAAATTGCTGTTCGGAGTCGGCATTAAATGGTAGGGAGGCATTTCAATGTTTTATGGACTGTAACGAAAATGCTCCAAGAGGCTCCAATGGGAGACCAACTTTTTCTGAAAACTGAATGTATTCTCCATCGACGATGCATAAACTAAAATGCACTTTTAATCACTTTGGAAACAACGACTGGATGGCGCAGTTGGTTAAGTGCCTGCCGCAAGTTAGAGGGGTCCCAGGTTCAAATCACAGTGTAATCGAATCTGTTCCAGTCACCATTTGCCGTTGGGATCAAATTAACGGCACTGGAGTAGGTTGCTACCTGACAGTACACTGTACTGTTTTGAGTCTAAGTGCTCCAGTAGTGTTTCGAAAATCCTCCGAAAAAAAAAAAGAAATCACTTTGGAAGAACGAGGCTTTAGGTGGAGCAATGTCGTGCATTTGTCTACATTTTCAAACGATTTCCCTTGCGATGCATGTACAGGGTGTGCCATCTAGTATTTTTTTTTAAATCATAAGCAAGCTGTTTCCCGCTCTTGACAGAAAATCAATATCATACTCCCGCGGAACGAAATGAGTCGCTTTACGCTTAAACAACGTTGTTTTGAGTGTTGTGTATCCCAAACAGTGCGTTTTTTGAAAAGAAGTTTTGGCCGAACATTGTATTGTATTTCAAAATTAATGGGAATGTTTGTTCTTAATAATAAAGCCATAAAACATGAAAAACATTTCTTTTATTATTTTTAAAAAGAAACTCGTATCTGGCCCACCCTGTAGTATTTGGCCGAGGAAGTTATTATTATTGTGAAACAAAATACTTTAGGCCATAAAATTTTTGTAATGATGAAAGTAATTTGTTTTTATTTCTTTTTTATTGCGGTGTCTTAAAACGCATGTCCAGCTCACACGTCGCAATGAGCATACAAGTGAGAAATTACTACTTTGGGGATGGGAATTAGCTTATGATTACAGAAAAATAGGATGATTTATATAAGATTGTTTTATATAAAATAACGAAAATAATTTAAATATTGCAGTTGCATTTCAGCATTTGTTGCGAACAATGTTTTTCGCCATGCCAAGTATTCTATTTGAGTATTTCTGCGTGATTACATTTTTGATAGAAATATTTCCAACTTCGGAAGCTTTTTGGAGAACAACAAAATCGACAATGCCTATACACCAAGGAAGAAAATGTCAAATTCAGCAGAAGCTTATACAAAAATTGGGTATTAAGGTAGATGTAGTAAAGCAAGGAGAAACGATGGTAACACATACCGAAGATTTTTTGAAGACCCATTGTCAACGGCAGAAATAACAGAAATAAAAATATTCAGTTTTATCCTGGAAACAATATCTTGCAAATTTTGGATTGAACCGCAAAAATTTGGAGCTCATGCCTGGGAAACCGCTACGCTACCTTAGCTCCAAATTTATGTCCCTGGTATTTAATGCCGACAACAGTATATAGAATTCTGTTCCACGGAGCAGAAATAATGTCATCAGCAGCATTGCCCGTCGGATCATGATCAGAAGGAGGCTCAGGACGCTCGGAATGAAGATTATGGGTATTGCCGAATTAATAATAGTAGACAATTTTCTCGTTTGGCAAAAAATTAAGATGTTATTCATCAAATGTTTGTATCATCTGATCCCTGAATTGCGTATTCAAGGCCTGAACCGAAAACAAAAGATTCACTTCCACTTAATAACACTTCCAATTAAAAATAATGCATTTTAACAATTCTTGTAAAATGTAATATATTTATACAAATGGAGACGAAAACTTTATTTTAAGCCCTAATTTAGAATCAATGAAAATAATAAAATAATTATTTTATACATTTAAAAAAAAAGTTAGTTTCTTTATTTAAAAAAAAATTAAAAAACGGAGATTACATCAACCAACATTTTGGACCATGATAAGATCTTGCAGCACTTGTTATATGTTCCAAATTTCATAAAGATCGGTCTCCGGGGTCAAAAGTTACAGATTTGTTTCCAACTCTCTCATACACCGCCGTCTCTTTCGGTCGAAATTTCGTTTTTATCCATATCATTCAAATCGGAGCAAAAGAAATTGGTTTTTCGAAGTAGTAGATGCCGCCGGACCACAAACCACACCAAACAATCACTTCTACGGATTCCACTCATTGGCTTGGCATCATTTCATATCTGGCAGTGTGCGCTTGTCGTCGTACCCATCCATTCAAAAATGATCCTCGTAGCTGAAGATTGTTCTTGCTGGAATCAAAAACCGGGATTAAGTCTCGACGCAAAATTCGCCTAGTCGATGTACACTAAATGCCATAATTTCACTGACAGCGGAGATTTTTATTGGTCAGATCTTGCGTTTCTTCGATTTTGGGGTGTTGGCCGATTGCTCTCTGAAGCGGTTGGTTAGAATTTGGTAATCAAACATTGAGCTATTTGGGAAGGACCGTAAAATGGACGCAACGCGCCCGTTCTGAGAAGAGAGCACCCATTTTGATAATTAAATTTAATGATTTACACGCATTTCTCGACGCTGCAACTTGCCATGGTAATTTACTTTAGTGTCTGAAAAATTAAAAACAGATAAAAAACATGGCTGCCATGATCTGTCAAATTGTAGCCGTCCCTAGGTCTTTTTGAAATTTTGGAGCCTGTTTTTAATTTTAATTAACTCTTATGTTTTAAATTGCTTTGAAAATAGAGGAAGAAGTATACGTTAACGAACTACAGATCAGGTCTTGATTCTGAATGATTTTAAAAAACCTCATGATGACTGAAAAATCTTGATATTTCTCGAAAAACATCCAGAAAACGGAAGATAAGTGAGATATAATTTATGACACTGTGCTTGTATTTAACGGCAATGCTTTGTCTCCTGCCTCTTGTCACTTGTTTTATCACTTCTCTTCTGAAGGATGGCATTTGAGACACTGAAGCAGTCCTAATCAATCAGCTAAATGCTAGTCCAGTAAGTGACTTTCAACAGCGTTGTCAAAAGCCACATCAACTGTGGCAAGCCCAAGCCAAGATGAGATCAACAATAATGCCGAGTGAATCTTGGCTGCTTATAGCTGCTTTTATGTCGAAAGACTCACCAAATTATTGACACAGACCTAGATTTTGAGCCTTTCGTCAGCAAGGCCGAGCATTAAGAGCTCACATTGCTCACAAGAGTTTCTAACCCACTTCCAATCACTTTGAGACTTGAACAATTGAATCTCGCATGTCACGGGGTGTTTAATTTCCTCAAAGACAACAGGAAAGGCATGTTTTCCAACCACAAACTCACGTCAATGGACTAATCTAAAGTGCCCCAAGAACTTGAAACACACACAAGCCAAAGTAAGTCAGGATAAAGATTATCCACTGCCACCGGTGCACGACACAATTCAGTGCTCCCAATGCCTTCATGGCTTACGCGCATGTAAACCGTTTGCCAGTCACATTCAAAATCCACGAGAGTAGTTTACCCCGGCACAGAGGAAACACGACGGAAAACTTCCAAAATGTACACAAAACAAAAAAAAACGCAAAAAAAAATCAATCAACTTTTTACAGGTGACTGCCCGCCACTCCCATCGCCTTCCTGGAGGACCAAATCAAAGCACACACACACACTCACCAGAGTCGGAGGTAGTTCTCCGTGTGGGTGTGTGTGTTTGGATTGTGTTGTGTTATTTTTTTAGCTTCTCCACTCCAGACCACCCCACGAAACGGGCATTCATCTCAGATTCAAAGCAAAGAGCAAAGCATCAGCATCAGCAACAGCAGCAGGAGCAGCAGCAGCGGCGCGGGCACAGAACACTAGCTGTAGCTGAGGCATCCCTTCCTGCAACAAACGGAAGGGAAATTAAAGCTTGTATTTTTTTTTGTTTTTGGAATTTGTGCTCGAGGGTAGGACAATGGCTGAGATTGGAGGGAGATGGAGACGGCAGGTGGAAGCTGAAACTGCTGAACGCTCTGCACCATTACACGGCATTCCCCCCGTCGTAATCAGCAGCCATGGAGTGACTTTGATTTGGAACTTTCATCTCTGCATCCCGTACTCACTTAACCTGTACAACAGAATCATCATAATCGTTTGGCTTAGTTTTTTCGAGGTCCTCCCCACCGCGTCCCACAACCGTGTGCGAAGAGAGAAAGGGTGGTACATGATTTCTGAATTCTCTCTTCTTTTGGCTCACACAGACCGAGCGATGTATCTGCAATAGCAGTCGAGATTTTTCCAATTAGTCTAATTTGTTCCTTCCGCTGTTGTAGCCCGTTGCAAACGCACACAAACAGACGGTGCGGCGGTATGCGGGAGGACGTGGGGTAATGTATGAAAGTGCATGGGACTAGGATGGTTACCTCTCAAGCAGACGGCCACCACCAGTGAACCTGGTATCTGCGAGGGAGGACCGACCACTTACAGCACAGCACAGCACACACGCGATCGCACAGGAAAACAGCATCGAGCGACGGAAGTGAATGGATGTGCGAAGGTGAGTCGCTCCCAAGTACCCGGATGGAATACAATCCCTCAGCAGAGCATCGTTCGAATTAGCAGATAGAAATGATGTTTCTCGAAGAGGGGCAGGAAGTGTGGCGGAGGGGGTGATGTCAAATCTTCTCCAATGAGCCCATATTTCCACTCATTTGGATGCCGTCTATATCGCCCTATGTGATGGGCAATTACGACAACGGTGATGGGGATGCTGATGCTGATGATGATGATGATGTGACACGCCATTGCGCACCAATCCCGGTCCATAGTCCAATCGCCAATCACCCACTAGACTCAATCTATCAAATCCAAGCAAAGGGTCAACAGCAGTAGTCCATTAAAATCCATGAGGGGGACTCCTCAGCCTGCTCAGCCCCCACCTACGACTCCACAACGCCACCGAAACCATCCAAACTTGTCAATATTTATGAAAAGGGTTGCCTGCCGCCTCACAGAGCGTGCGGATGCGGTGCGGAGGGCGAACTTGACACATTCGCACGGTTGGCACTCTCACTTCACTTAAAGTACGGGGAAGCGCATTTTAATCATGATGGATGGTTCCAAGCTTCTCCGGATGGGTATCTCAGTAGTTTCGTGTGCCACGGACGGTGTGTGGTGTAGAAGGGGTGCGGTGCGGTGGAACTTTCTGAGGGATTACCAAAGGCTTTGGACGATCGGGTAAGAAGTTTTTGAATATTTCCCCCATCACCGGCGAGCTCTATGTGTGCGCTGTGGCATCGTTGGGTGTGTGTTTAGTGCTTAGGACCGAAATTGTGCCACACCAACAACAGCAGCGGCAACAACAATGGCATCCAACGGATGATGATGATGACGATGACGATGACGGTGGACGAAAGTGAGGAAAGTTTTAGTTGGCATATTGATTTATTGTCAAGTGTTTGGGACTCATAATCCCGCAGTTTGGTGAGTGTGTGCGGCGGAGGACTGTGGGCTTACTCTCGAAAGACTGACTATTTGTGCGGAGAAAGTGAGAGTATCTGCGGTTAATGTGGCGCAAAGGGAAACGTATCGATTCGGTTGCCTCAGTTCTTTTTTTTCGAATCTGAGAGAGATGATGTGGGTTTCATGTGGCAAGGATTTGTTGAGTGATTGTTGTGGAGCTCTTCAAGGGAACTTACTTCCTTTCGGCTGGTCTTTTTTTTTGTAATCGCTGAAGATGTATGAGGGTTGTTGGTCGAAGGAGGTTTGGAAATGAATGTCGTTAGGGGACGAGATATGAACTAAAGTTTGTTCTGTCGAGGGAAAGGATGTCAAGGTTCACACGCTAACTAAGTGAGGGACTAGTTCCTGGTTCATGATCCAAACTGCTAATGAGTCGAAAGTTGATTTGAAAAAAAGTTTGAGACTTGACAGTGTCTAGATGGTAGTAGGTTTCCTCGTGGCCAATGGAAGCACAGCCAACTCCTCGAAGACGACTGGATGGCGCAGTTGGTTAAGTGCCTGCCACGAGTTAGAGGGGTCCCAGGTTCGAATCCCAATGAAATCGAATCTGGTTCAGTCACCATTTGCCGTTGGGATCAAATAAACGGCTCTGAAGTAGGTTGCTACCTGACAGTACAATGAACCAGTTTTGAGTCTGAGTGCTTCAGCGAAGAGTTTCAAAAACATCTGAAAAAAAACTTCGGTGACTATCTTCCCGGTCCGCTCAAGAACGCTGAATTTCAACTTCCCTGCTTTTTCGAACTTGGAGGGAAGTGAAATTCAGACATGCTCTAGTCGTCCTTTGGCGGTTTGGGATATACTTGGCATACCCAACTCCCGTTTTTAGATAAAAATACGTGGTTCCAATAATTTCACGAATATCCTGTCATCTACTATAGTCCCTTAAGCTGGGCACTTTACTCTCGAGACGTCCATGGACTTGTTTGTTCACGTCGTCAAAACTAAAAAAATCGGGCCTCACTTTTGTCCCGTGTGGACTTTTATTCTTGCCGGTGGATGCTGCGACGTCCTTAGATATTAACAATTTGAAAATGTTGATTCGGTCTTCCGTTCTGCCTCCTCCTTGTTGAAAACAATTGAAACTCTGGCTGGAAAATGCCACACCTTACTCTGCCAATGGCCAGGCTTTGATCCCTCCGGTTAAGTTCATCGATTCAGAGCCACTTTTCATTGAAAACGAAGTCTTCTTCTTCTTCTTAGAGCGCTACAGTCCGAGGTGGACCTGGGCCTCACCCAAACATGCCTCTCCAGCCAACATGCCTTTCGCCAGCTGTCTCCAGTTTCACCCTGCAAGCCGGCCGAGGTCCCCCTCGACTTGTGTGCGCCACCTTGTACGTGGACGTCCTCTCTTGTGTTGTTCCACAGGCTCAGTCGAAGGCTCTTCGGGCTGGAGCTAAGTTGTCCATACGCTCTACATGGCCTAGCCATCTTAGGCGTTGCATCCGTAGACGGCTGGCTAGACTCAAGTTGCTGTACAGCCCATACAGTTCGTGGTTGAACCTGCTCCTCCAAAGGCCATCACTCAAACAGGACCAAAGATCGTGCGCAGAACTTTTCTCTCGAAAAGGCCAAGAGACTCTTCATCCGCTCGGTATATTGTCCATGCCTCTGTGCCGTAAAGCAGGACTAGGATGATCAAGGTCTTATACAGAGTCAACGTGGTCTTCCGAGAGAGGGTTCTACTACTCAATTGCCTTTTGAGCCCATAAAAACAGCGGTTGGCAAGAGTTATTCTGCGTTTGATCTCGGTACTGATGTTGTTTGTACTGTTTATCGCTGAGCCAAGGTAGACAAAGTCCTTAACTACCTTAAAGCTACCAAGTGTGACGTTCTGGCCAAGTCGTCGATGTTGTGCGTCCTTTCTCGATGGCAGCATATACTTGGTTTTGCCCTCGTTTACCGCCAGACCCATTTTAGCCGCTTCCGTTTCAATGCCAGCAAAGGCATTATTGATGGCTCGCTGTGTTCGCACAATCACGTCAATGTCATCCGCGTAACCTAGCAATTGAACAGACTTTTGGAAGATCGTGCCTCTTGTGTTGGCCAGTGAGTTTTGCACGATCTTCTCAAGAACGATGTTAAAGAAGTCACATGATAGCGCGTCGCCTGGTCTAAAACCTTTTTTGACATTGAAGGTCTCGGTTCGTTACCGAGTAGGTAGCAACCTACTCCAGTGCCGTTAATTTTATCGCAACGGCAAATGGTGACTGGACCAGATTAAATTTCACTGGGATTCGAACTTGGAACCCCTCTAACTTGAGGCAGGCACTTAACCAACTAACCAACTGCGCCATCCAGTCGTCCAGTCGTTCTTTCCACGTTAGTTTGGAATTCAGTGCAATACCTAGATATTTTGCTGTCATGGAGAGCTTGAGTTCAACCACGTTAACATTCGGACATGTGAACTCCTGAATTATCCTCTTTTCGTTAAGAGCAGCAGTTCCGTTTTCTCTGGGTTCCATCTAAAGCCTCGAGCGAAAGTTCTTGTCTCAGCACAATCTTATACCGATGTGGATCTCAATCAAACCGTAAAATGAACCGGGTGACCCTCTGGCGATGGTCCATTCAGCTAAATGTAGCACTAAACGACGAACATGCTCGCCGATATTGCTCTTGCTCGCCGCATTTTCGTAGTGTATGGGCTGGTTCGCGAACCGCTCGCTGTTGGCGAAACATTTCGATTTTGTCGTGTTCGTTGGCTTTGATGTTCACCGTGTAAGCCCATGTTCGCGAGCAAACCTCATTTTTGCTGTGAACGTCGCCGAGTGCACATCGCGGATTAAGCACAATGTCAACAGTCAGCCATGATTTTATCGAGGAATTCACCACTTGCGGTTTCCTATTACACATGTTGACGGTTTGAAGAAACAACACGAAATTAATGGTCGCCAAATGTGTTCGCCGTGTAGGGTTAACGCAAACGAGCAAGTTCGGCGAGCACGTTCGTCGTTTAGGGCTACCTTAATCGGCGATGATTCGAGATTTCTGATTGCTACGGCGACTATATTTTATTTAAATTTTTTTAATAATTTTGGCACATTTGGCGAGCGTGAATCGATGCATGATGAAATGAAAAACCTCACTTAATATTTTGTCAGCTTGATGTCATTGGTAACTCTGACAGCTGCTATCTGGTCACCCGTTAGAAGACAATTTCTTAGTTCCTGAGTTCATAGGACAGTCTGGACATTCTGGACAATAATGGTGGCTTCTAAATATAAGACTCTTACCATAATCTCACAACTTACCGTCAAATATTTACTTACTTCATCCATCGCCACAACAGAGGGCAACGCGTCACAAGATTTTAGCTGAAAACTGATTTGCAACGTCCCTTCGAACCCAAAAAGCATAAGAAAGCCCCTAAAAATATAAAACACTCATCTGGACAAGCCTTTCTGCCATCCTCCTCCACTCACCCACCAGATTTCAGCTCTCGTTTGCACTTCTCACCCAATTTTTCGGTCTTCCTCCTTCGCAAAACACCATCGTCACCATCCCACAAAACACCCCCACTACATCCGCATGCCAACTGCAAAATGAGTTATCACCTGAACAGACACAAGCGGATACATTCACTTCACTCTCGAAGCCATCACACACAACATCAAGTAGCTGTTATCCGATTGTAAACTGTGTACAGCTCCTTGGCCATGATTGCCCACACATAAAGCCACTTTATGGATGCCACAAAGTGCCCATATGCCCGTCCCATTGAGTGTCAGGCATCATTTCCCCCAATCCCAATGACCAGCAACTATTAGGAGAAGCAACATAAATTAAAAGGACACCCTCTACGTCTGCCGCTGCCCACTGCCCGCTCGGTTCTTGCTGACATATGCAGTTGCTCCTGGCCGAAAGCAGAAAGTACCCTTTCAATGTGTACGCCAGTCAGCCAGCAGCGCCTCCCCCACTCGCTGCTCACTGCTCACTGCTCCGTCGTCCTCGCCACCGCCGCACATGACAAAGATGAAGAAGAAGGTGTTCGGTTGAGATAAAACGTTCCAATCTGCCATTAATGTGGAAATGTATCATCAGGCTTGTTGTTGTTGCAACTGCCAAGCACTGAGAGTGGTACCGGTGTCCTAATGTATGCAGAGGCACTGTTTGCGTGTGTGTGTGCGCTGCCAGAGCGAGCGCAAGGATGACGACGACAACGACGACGTCGACGAAAATCTTTGTTATCCAATTTGGATATTCAGAATTGCAAAGCGTTTCTCAACCCTCCCGCCCTCTCCACTCAGCACCTGACTAAACGAGAGGAATGCCATCATCCCGCCCCTTATCGCCCGGCAAAGAGGCGGAAGACAAACAGTGTTATCACCTCGAAGCAATAGAGCACAACATCATCAAAATATTTATACAAATAGGTTACAGGCTGATTAAGGGGCGGATATCATCACACCACGGCACGTCAGCCCGCCGTCAACCCACCAGCACACCGACCCAATGGCGCACAATGTACACAAGGCAGCAGGCACATCCAGGGGCACAGGAGCGTGGCAGACGGATGAAGACGACGACGACGACGACGACGGTGATGATGAGAATGACAACGGCAACGACGGAGGAGGTGGAGGATGGCGAGGCGATACACATTGTTCCAAGGGGTTAGCGTTTTGTGGATGAAATTTAAAACTTCACACAGCTCTCGGTCCCGGGTTTCGAGCTCCTTCCGGCGGCAGAGGCGGACGACATGTGTGCAAACTATTCTCAAGCACACACACAGACCGCCCTTCGCCCGGTGAAACTTTCACACTCTCTCTGTCGTCTCGACGACAGTTGTCGTCCTTCCGCCATTGACACATTGTGGTCCTTGCTGTTTACCTTTCCATTTGTCCTATCGGGAGGGCAAAAGGAACTGGAACTGTGTCTCGCATTGGTTTCCTTTTTTCCTCTCGATTTTGAGGCCAATCCACTCGCATATGTGGGAAATTAAAAGTGAACAACGACGGCGAACAAGTGAAGCCTGCCCAGCAAGCCAAGTCCGCCCAGTCCGCCCGGTCCACACCCGCTCATGTCCTGACCATGTTCTCGGGGCGCACCGACATTTTTTCTGTGTCAGAATGAGTAAACAGTGAAGCGTTCAGCGTTCAGCGTTCACTGTTCAACGCTCCTGGTTGTGGTGGTGTACAATGGCGGAGGAGCGTGTTGTTTACTTTTCCTTCTCACGCCGGCAGGTGGAAGTGGTGCCGAGACCTGGAAAGACACTCCCTGAATGGTGTGAAAATTTCCGTTTTTGTGTGCGCTTCGGTTCGTTCCGTCATCCTTCTGGTTTGTGTATGTGTGTGTGTGTGGAATCACACCGTGCGAAGGTGGGAAATGGCAACAAGGAACGTTTTCACACGTCGGAGCAACAACTTTTATTTGATTCCGTGCGGAAAGACACGCGAATGGTTGAGGGACCTTTCACAGGAAAAAAAAGAAAACAGACAGAGTTCGCCTTTTCCAGACAAAAGAATGCAGGTTGAGCTGAATGTTTTGGCGACGGGGTTCTATGAAACTTTGAGAAGAAACATAATCTAGGATCGGTGGATATTTGAAGGTCCTGTGATTTACTTTGGGGTTCCCAAACATCGGGTCCCTGAAACCTACTCTACGGTGACCTATATTTTGAACCGTCGATCATCATCATCGACTATATGGAACGATTTTGAACGTATTTTGTAGTTTTTGCCCTTCCCGCGAGATCTTTGTTGGCTAAAATTCATTTGTCCAAATTGGTGGTTCCTTAACATCGTTCTTGAGAAGATCGTGCAAAACTCACTAGCCAACACAAGAGGCAAGATCTTCCAAATGTCCGTTTAACTGCTAGCTTACGCGGATGACATTGACGTAATTAGGCGAATACAGCGAGCCGTCAATGATGCGTTTGCTGGCATTGAAACGGAAGCGGATAAAATGGGTCTGGCGGTAAACGAGGGCAAGACCAAGTATATGCTGTCATCGAGAAAGGGCGCACAACATCGATGAATTGGCCAGAACGTCACCATAGGCATATACGTCGGCTCAGCGGTAAACAGTACAAACAACATCAGTACCGAGATCAAACGCAGAATAACTCTTGCCAACCGCTGTTTTTTTGGGCTCAAAAGGCAATTGAGTAGTAGAACCCTCTCTCGGAAGACCACGTTGACTCTGTTTAAGACCTTGATCATCCTAGTCCTGCTTTACGGCACAGGCCTTTTCGAGAGAAAAGTTTTGCGCACGATCTTTGGTCCTGTTTGCGTTGATGGCATTTGGAGGAGAAGGTTCAACCACGAACCATATGGGCTGTAAAGCGACATGAATCTAAACTGGTCCATTGTACTGCCAGGTAGCAACCTACTCCAGCGCCTTTAATTTGATCCCAACAGCAAATGGTCCAGATTCGATTTAACTGGGATTGAAACCTGGGACCCCTCGAACTTGGGGCAGGCACTTACCCAACTGCAGTATTCAGTCGTGTAACGGGGACTGATCAGAGATATTTTGCGTTTGATCTTGACACAGATGGTGTTCATACTGCTTGCCGCTGAGCCGAGGTAGACGAAGTCCTCGAAACTATAGCCGCCCATCGTGACGTTCTGGGTCCATTGTCGATTTTGTGGCACCCTCGTTTACCGCCAGCCGCGGTATAACCTCATCCGTTTCTCTAGCAGATGTATGGACCTTGGGTAGATCGTGCCTCTAGTGTTGAAGTGAGTTTTGCACGATCGGTGTTGAAAAAGTCGCATGAGAACAAATCGCCTTGTCTGATCGTTAGCGGCCACAAGTACCTACAACTGGATGGCTCAGTTGATTAAGTGCCTGCCCTAAGTTAGAAGGGTCCCAGGTTCGAATCCCAGTGAAAGCAAAGTTATTACGCTTTTATCCGGTTTTTTTAAATCTGGTCCAGTCACCATTTTCCGTTGGGATCAAATTAACGGCACTATCACTGGAGCGGTCGATCAGTGGTAGTAGTCTGACTGTGGGTATCACAATGGACCACAATGGTCCAAGTGTGCTTGTGAATTCACTAACAGCCCCCTAACTTAACCTAACCTAGCGGGCACGATGAGTATGTGGAGGGTGTCGGTTTTTTCCAGGATCTGCTATAGTGTGAGGTTTTGGTCTCAACGGACATCCCTGGCCTGAAACCACGCAGATACGGACCTGTTAGATTGGTGACGAAAAGCAGAAAAGATCTAATACGCGAAGAGACTTATCCCTCGATAGTCGGTGCAGTCAAATGGGTCTCCTTTCCTGTGGATCGGGCAAACGATACTGAGATTCCACTCATCAGATGAGTTAGTGCATGCGCCCAATCAGCTAATCTCCAGCTGCTTTAAAAGGATACCTCTTGTTGGATGACCCTATATTGTGTGTATTGTGTATTCCTACATATATAGATTCGAACGCTTGTCTTGGCACCAGCATACGAGTACACTTCTGCTCCTCCAGGTTCGACGTCAGCCGACATACGCGGGCGGCTCGTCACTGATTTGCCTAAAAATTATGCGTGAAGGTGATGTTCGAGATTTCCAGCATTGACGATACATTTCCTTTAAGTAAGATAAAGAAACCACGACTTAGCAATCCCATTTGGTGGCAACACGATCCATTTCTTCGTTTTACAGTTTCCTACGCAAAATGTTTCGAATGACATGTCCATGTTGCCACAACCACCGGTTTCCTCCGCCGCGCTTATCCGACGTCATTCATCCATAAATCAAGCACTGGTCGCAGCCCTAAAACGGCGTGCAGTCAGTGGCTTAACACTCTCCCACAGAATACTCCGCAAACAAAAATCAAAGTATCCGGCACCTAATTCCATCGGATATCCCGACAACCATTCTCACAGAGCTCTTCATCCTTCATCCAATAAAACGGTTTTTGATCCGCACAAAACCCTTTCCCAATCATCTCTTGTCATTCCACCGAGTGCTAATCCGTCTCCATTTCCATTGCCGTTCCCCACAAGTGATTCGTCTTGTCCCATCCCCGACGCGTCCTTTAAAACAAACCGCTCTGCGTGTTATCCCCTTATCCATAATTATATTCAAAGAAAGCAGAGACCGAGCAAAAAAAAGCCACGATTTATCTCGCAAATCCTCGAACATCCCTTCAAGCCAATTGTCCTACGCTCCAACAGCCCCAACTATCCGCGAGAGCGAAAAGTCCTTTTTACACTCTCCAATCCAATCACACATAAACTAATCCCATTCTTGCAGAAATAACTTGAATTGGATTCGGATTTATACCCCGTTAACGGTTCACAAAAGCGTGAACGAAAAAAACTGCCATCCCTCCAGTCCACCGCGTCGCCCACTACAAAGGAGACCAGAAACCCGACAGTGTACCTTATCTGAAGCGAACGAAATTAAAAATGAAGGAACCATCGTGGAGTGGGCGTACGAAAAATTAACTTCGCTCTCTGGTCCCCCACGCCATGGCGCCATCCTCCCGTTCACCCACCTGTACCTACTGCGGGGCGGTGGTGGTGGCGGCGAGTAGCCAAGCTTATCATTCAGTCAGCCCACAACGACTGTGTTGTACGTGAGACTGTTTGCCTCTCTCGCTCTGGCTGGGCTGTGTGCTCAGAGGCAGGCAGCAGACACTCAACTTGTGCTTGGTGTGTCTCCTGCCGCCGCGGCGCTCTGTGTGCCAGAGCTCCAGTGCTCCAGAACGCTCCAGAAATCAGGCAAGCGTAGGGAATTTAATTGTTTGATTTAAAAAGTTTATCCTTGCCGGTTGAGTGCACGCGCGCGGTAATAACGAGCGGAAAATGTTAGTCGAGTCCTTTTCGGTCGTCGTATCCTGTGTGTTTTCTTGTTTTCGGTTTTCTTCTTTCGCTCCTTTCTCGTTCTCGTTCTCTATCTCTGGTTGGTTTTGCCCCTCCCCTCCCCCCCATGACCTTCTCTTGATGGAATTCGGATTTCGATTTGGCAGCTCCAGAGGATCCTTGTGTGTCCCCGCTGATGGGAAGACACACACACACACCGGAACGAACGAGTTATCAGACCTCAAGTAACTCTGAGAATTGCCCGCCCCCGCCTCCGCCCCCGGCCGCAGGATGCACCGCCAAGGATTATCTATTTGAAATATGATTTAATGGGTGGATTGGGGTCAATTTACTTTGAAAGGATAATCGGCGTTGATCCCGTTTTACGATCCACCTTCTCGTCTCGTGGCCTTTGTTTCGGTTGCTTTTCTTTATGAAGTGCTGGAATTAAATTTACAACCAATAACGGTAATGAACCGCGTTGGATATCGACTGGATACGTCCTCTAATGGAGCCACTGCTCGTTCGGGGTGGTTTCGAGGTGTCTCGTAAAATATTTACGATCAAACCAAACAAGCGCCGCTTGGGTCTTGTGTGCGTGACTGTGTCTGTTTGTGGACCCGTGTGTGTGTGTGTGCCATCTTCCGGATGCAAAACATCGTCATTTGCATCGCTGCGCTCGGCATTGTCGACGACAAATCCTGTCGTCCTCGTCGCCATTAACCTTGCTCCCGATACCTAACACCGATGTCGTTGGTGGGTTTTGTTTTCCGTGTCCTTACGTCCCACATTTTCAACGAGCGTATGTGTATGTAGATGTAGATGGGCTGTAACTTATGGAAATAGTTTTGTTATTCGGTGTGTGGCAGCGGGCTGCTGTCGTCATCGTTGTGCTGCGGCATCCACCCACACGAGCAGCACTGGGGGGCGTGTTCCTATTTTCTTTTGTGCTGCACGGGGATGCGGGAAAACACTTGCGGGCCATCTCGTGTTTCCATTGTGGCTGGGTGAAGGGGATGGTTATGTAAATATTTTTCGTTTGCCGTAAGAGACGAGAAGGGTCCTTGTGTGGAGAATGTGGCTAAAAGAATGCAAAAGGGATTTCGGTTTGTGTTTTTCTGTCGTTCGAAGTTTTGAAATATTTCAAAGAAACCAACGAGGACTCGTCGAGAGCAAAAATTAAAGAGGCAAGCACATGGGCTGCTGTGACACGCAATACAATGCGTTTGACAGAGAATAATCATTTCTGGTCGGCAGGTGGGGCTAAAACGAAAATTAGTCGTTTTGGGGATCACATTATATACCATTCGGGGAAACGGAAAAGGCAGTAACCCAATCCCTGCAGCCTTTTGGCTGACATTGTTTTAAAACAAACATGGTCCAATAATTTCACAAGTTCATAAAGTGAAGCATTAAGTTGTGGATGTAAGAAACACCCTAGACAATTTCACTATACAACCAGTTAGGTTGCTGCCTGGCAGTACAATGTACCAGTTTTTGAGTCTGAGTGCTCCAGTGTAGTGTAAAAAAATACAGCGAGTTGAGTTTATACCCAAACCTGCTTCTTCAATCCCCATCCACCCAAACAAGATCAAAGCTCGTACACAGAACTTTAATCTCGAATCGACGGAAATGTCTTTCTTTCGATTTCAATACTGCCTATGCCTTTGCCTTGATTATGAAGGCAAACAAACCTCATTGATGGCTCCCTCTGTTCAGGCTAGTCTGCTGATAGTTGTATGGACCTTTAGAAGAGAGGCTAACTAGAGAAGCATGTTTCTTGCCTTGAACTCTAAATTCGTGCCTCGTCTCTATACTTGACTTCTCTATAGTCTTTGACCGATTACACCATGAAATAGTATGCAATCAATTGAAACACTACATTGGGATTAGCCACAGAGCAGTTCACCTTATATAATAGAAATCCGTACCCGTTCTCTAAGTTAATTTTTTTGATGTATTGATTTGAGCGAAGGAGTACCGCAGGGCTCTATTTTAGGTCCTATCCTCTTCTGCATGTTTTATAATGATATATGTCATGAATGTGAAAACGTATCCTTGTACCTACAGTCCCTGGCCATATTATTATACGCACTGTAGAATTTTTATATTTATTAGACTATACGCATTATTTTTAACTTTTAACATTACAGAAACTAAGATCACTGTCGAGATGAGATTTCTTCGTGATGCTGTGGGAATTACTCGCCGGAATAGGGTGAGAAACACGGCAGTGCGCGAGCAACTTCCTTCTTCGAACGGAAAGAGCTGTACTTCGATGGTTTGATCACGTGGCACTAATTTCCCCATCATTACGACTTCCGAGGCGTGCCTTGAATGTGATTCCATCAGGTAGGCTACCGCTTGGCAGACCCAGGACGAGATGGTTGGACCATGTCTAAACACTTGCCTAGTTGCGCTTGGGCATAGTTCCTGATGAGGTAAAGTCGATGGCGGAGGACCGAGTGACATACAGATCTCTCGTGCGTGCATGCTGATCACTGAAGATGAGATGAGATGAGAAATTTGTTTTGTGGTTTTATTTTCTTTATGTTTTTATTTTGATATGTTGCATTATACATGCAAAAGTATTATACATCAAAGTATGGTAACAGTGCGTAAACAAGTAGAGACTGCTTTCAGTCGCATTTCCGCATAAAATCTGTAGTGCGTTTAATAATATGGTCAGGGACAGTATATATATGCTGATGATGTATAAATAAATTGATCCCGACCACCATATAAGCCTTGGGATATTTTGATTTCGATAGTCTTCCGTGCATTAGCTTTTTTGAAACTGATATTCCATTCGTTGAAGGTAATGAGTCTAGGTTATCTCATTAATTGTGAACTTACCTGTTCAGATCTTGTAAATTTCATGATCTGCAGGATTTATAGTGGAGTTCGTAGGCTATGGGCATGTGCAGTTTTTCTTCCTGTTGCAATAATCCTTAGATTTACAAATGTAAATTTTTACGTACTCTGAAAGAGTCTTAGTAACATTCTGTATCCCAAAATAAGCTTCAAGTTACGATATGATTCGATATGGTTTGTGTACGACCTGCGAAAGCGTGATCATATTTATGCCTACCAAAATAATTTGTAGGCGGTTTATTACGTTAAATTATTTTGCGTTAAGTAATATATTTTAAATCACCATTATGGTCAACAAGAAAGAAGACACCTTTGACTGCGCCAACTATCAAGGGATAAGTCTCCTTAACATTGCCTATAAGATCTTTTTTGTCATTCTGTGTGAACGCCTGAAACATTTCGTCACTTAACTGATAGGTCCTTATCAGTGTGGTTTCAGGCGAGGAAAGTCCACATACGCTCCACATGGCCTAGCCATCTTAGGCGTTGGTTCCGTAGACGCCTGGCTAGACTCATGTCGCTGTACAACCCATATAGTTCGTGGTTGAACATTCTCCTCCAAATGCCATTACGCAAACAGATCCAAAGATCGCGCGCAGAACTTTTCTCTCGAAAAGACTAAGAGACTCTTCATCCGCTTGGGATATTGTCGATGCCTCTGCGCCGTAAAGCAGGACTGGGATGATCATTAAATTTTGTTTATCTTAAATTTAAACTGGTTTCTCTCCTTGCGAAAGAAAGAGCGATCCTAATTTTTCCTCATTCCACGCAATTTTCAAACACTGGTCTGGTGGCCTGCTGAGCTAGTAAATATCCGATTCGTTGGGAAGGTTGTAAGCAAATCCTTACAAGCAGTAGGCAGTTCAGTTTCAGTCAAAGAAATCAACGCTTTTCTATACGTTATAGTCTAAATAACGTAAAAAAAGTTTTTCGTCATGAACTCTCTGAGTATTTTTCCGTTTAGCTGTCGCATGTAATGGACCTGGGTCTTACATATGTTTAGGTCTATATAGACGTCGCTATGAGTAAACCAAGGTTACTATCAACCTCACCCAGTAAAAAACTAACCAACTTCTTAACGATGAAGAGTTTTTAAATTTCCAAAAAAGTATAGGATTCTTTAAATCCTCTAGGCGCATGAATATTTTCCGTATGATATTTCGAAGGGCCTCCTGAATTTTATGATCATCCTTTTGGAAATGGAGACAGTAATGTTAGTTTTCCAAATTGTTCCATAGCCGACGCAGAAGTGATCTTCAAAGAAAACGCCGTGAGTTCGCTAATTGAGCTCTGGAAATGTTATTCGAAGATCCTGATTTTGACTAAAAAATTATCTTCTCGGACGAGGTCCATTTTTGGCTCAGCGGGTATGTCAATCTTGCATTATTGGAGCGAACGCAATTCACAACGATGGTGAGTGGGCCAGAATCGATTTCACTGGGATTCGAACCTAAGGCCCCTCTAACTTGGGGCAGGCACTTAACCAACTGCGCCATCCAGCCGTTACTCTTTCTCCTATGAATGTCTGTAAGGACGCGACCATCTGACGTAAAAATTTGGCTAATAAGAAAGGACAAAACTACATGGACAGTCTTTAAGGTGGTGACAGAAAAGCCTTAGGAGATTGAAAGTGTATCGCGAAATCCCTTTCAAAATCCCTCATCCGGATCAAAAACATTCTGCTGGGTGATGTAGTTGTGATTTCTTCGACTTCTCTGTCCTTAACTGAGATTCCTTTAACAAGCGTCGTACCTCCCTCATGAATGGCGCTAAGAGTTTTGCCAGAAACTCTTCAATTCAAAAGCACTCGTGACAGGTCTTTTAAAATTCCCTCAAAAGACCTTCCATTCACCACCAAAATCCTCTTAGCTGCAGTATTCTTCACCTTCACCCCATGGGCATCAGAAAACGCTTTAAGTCCACCACAACCGGATTCAACTTTATCGGCGCACCGTCCTCGGCAGTCCACACCTTCTGACCATGATAGCCCCGCAGAAACTACCTCTCAGCAGGACAATCAGGAAATATCTTTTCAAAAATAATTCGCATCCCCGTCAAAAGTCCCCACCTCCGCTAGCCCGTATCCCCTTGTGTTAATTTCCAGCTCCGGCTCCAGCTCCGACGTCCGTGCAGAGGCGTAAAACGAACCGCTACTAATGTGGTTAAATGAGAATGAATTGAACACCTCTGGGAGGCAGCAGTACACTTCCACACCTCCCCGCCGACTGCCGACTGCCGCTGCCGTCACTACCTCGCCGACCCTTTTTTATTCCCAGGAGAACACTTTTTCATGGTCTTCATGGACTCTGTGTTCGTGTCCTGTCCTTCGCAGTCATAGACAAGCATTTTTGGTGCCGCAGCACAGAGAAAGGCGAGAAGGAGGCCCTCTCAAACGGACGGTGTGGTGTGCCTAAGTTTTGCGCAGCGAAGCGCCCAGCCAGGATATAGGACGAACTTCTTTAGCAAATTGAAATGTATATAATGTATGAGCGGAGAAGCGCAGCCTCCAGGACCCCACCTCGGGCTGGTCATAAAATAGTTTCAGATACCCAGTCGCAGAGAGAATGCAGTAAAGTTTCCTCTGTGCAAGCATCCCTCCCCCCTCCCCCCTCCCCACACTCACCGACTGCGGACCTGGATCACCTGAACAAGGAGCGAATGCGAATGCGAAGGGACGAAGTTATTATCGAACTTGCACGGGAGAGCGAGCATAAACAACACAACCGAACTGAACCGATATGGCGAGAGAGTGGTAAAGACAAACGAGTGTAGCACTCTCTCTTGCTCCCAAAAGGACGTGGACGAGGACGAAGACGAGGACAACGACAAAGGAAGAGCGCCACAAGTGAAATAAAATTTCAATTTGCAAAATTTTCTTGGATTCACCGCCGACTTCTCTGCTCGGTGTTATCCTTAGTTTTGGTTCGGGCATGGGGGCTGGTGGGGGCGGGTGTCTGCGGGCGGATGTGTTGTGTCCCACCCGCATCGTCGTTGTCGTCACCATTCGGTGGGGAATGTCCTTTTTCGGTCTGCCAGTTGAGCGTGGGTGTGAGCGGCGGCGAATCTTTATGCGACTCTCCGGGTGGCTCTCGGGGATGAGCAATGTGATGATTATGGGTTCGAGTTCGTGATACTGCTCCGATGCCTTGCGGGAGATGACGAACAGGATGAAGAAACAAGGCGAAAGGACTAAGGCAAATGCGATTGGACTAAATAATAAATGAATTTCGGTGAATTACGCTACAGACGGCGCAGCGGAGGGTGGCCATGGCGATGGCGAAGGGAGGGGGAGGTTGATGCTCACTCGGAATGATTTTTAATTTGCGTAATTTGACGGTAGGATCAGATCGCTTAGGGAAATTTGCTTACCTTTCTCTTGCCTCGTTCTTTATTTTGTTGCTGCGGGGGAATGGAGGGCGGGGAGGAAATTGTTTTTAGGTCCTTATTTTTTTGTATTTCATATTTTCGTGTTTTTTTCTGTGCGCGGGGAAAGGGAGGACATAAGGGCGCCTGAGGATATTACAACTGAAGGTACTAAAGATTTGAAAGTCATCAGAAAGGATATGCCCAGCATTAGTTGATTGGTAAGGAGCGAGGAGCTCGTAGGTGGTCACTGGATCGGAATGTTGGATGATGGGAAGCAGTATGTGAGCAGTCGGCACGTCTCAAGTCAATGACGACTCAGGTCATAAGCACACCAGAAATGGCGGTTTTATGTCCGGGCGACGCCTGGTTTAGAAACTGGCTTGTCAAAGGTGCAGGGTCAGGGAATTGCAATGGTTAGCCTTGGAATTTTTTTGAGTGAAAAATCGTGGACTTACTGCTCATGCGAAGTGGGCAATAAGTACACTTTCTGTGAGGTGGACTTACTGCTCATGCGAGGTGGGAAATAACTCCACTTTTAGCGAAGTGGACTTGATTCCCATGCGAGGTGGGAAATAACTCCACTTTTTGCGAGGTGGACTTAGTTCCCAAGCGAGGTGGGAAATAAGTACACTTTCTGCGAGGTGGACTTAGTTCCCATGCGAGGTGGGAAACAACTCCACTTTTAGCGAAGTGGACTTGATTCCCATGCGAGGTGGGAAGTAACTCCACTTTTAGCGAAGTGGACTTGATTCCCATGCGAGGTGGGAAATGACTCCACTTTTAGCGAAGTGGACTTGATTCCCATGCGAGGTGGGAAATAACTCCACTTTTTGCGAGGTGGACTTAGTTCCCATGCGAGGTGGGAAACAACTCCACTTTTAGCGAAGTGGACTTGATTCCCATGCGAGGTGGGAAGTAACTCCACTTTTAGCGAAGTGGACTTGATTCCCATGCGAGGTGGGAAATGACTCCACTTTTAGCGAAGTGGACTTGATTCCCATGCGAGGTGGGAAATGACTCCACTTTTAGCGAAGTGGACTTGATTCCCATGCGAGGCGGGAAATAACTCCACTTTTTGCGAGGTGGACTTAGTTCCCATGCGAGGTGGGAAACAACTCCACTTTTAGCGAAGTGGACTTGATTCTCATGCGAGGTGGGAAATAACTCCACTTTTAGCGAAGTGGACTTGATTCCCATGCGAGGTGGGTAATAACTCCACTTTTAGCGAAGTGGACTTGATTCCCATGCGAGGTGGGAAATAACTCCACTTTTAGCGAAGTGGACTTGATTCCCATGCGAGGTGGGAAATAACTCCACTTTCTGCGAGGTGGACTTACTGCTCATGCGAGGTGGGAAATAACTCCACTTTTAGCGAAGTGGACTTGATTCCCATGCGAGGTGGGTAATAACTCCACTTTTAGCGAAGTGGACTTGATTCCCATGCGAGGTGGGAAATAACTCCACTTTTAGCGAAGTGGACTTGATTCCCATGCGAGGTGGGAAATAACTCCACTTTCTGCGAGGTGGACTTACTGCTCATGCGAGGTGGGAAATAACTCCACTTTTAGCGAAGTGGACTTGATTCCCATGCGAGGTGGGAAATAACTCCACTTTCTGCGAGGTGGACTTACTGCTCATGCGAGGTGGGAAATAACTCCACTTTTAGCGAAGTGGACTTGATTCCCATGCGAGGTGGGAAATAACTCCACTTTTAGCGAAGTGGACTTGATTCCCATGCGAGGTGGGAAATAACTCCACTTTTAGCGAAGTGGACTTGATTCCCATGCGAGGTGGGAAATAACTCCACTTTCTGCGAGGTGGACTTACTGCTCATGCGAGGTGGGAAATAACTCCACTTTTAGCGAAGTGGACTTGATTCCCATGCGAGGTGGGAAATAACTCCACTTTTAGCGAAGTGCACTTGATTCCCATGCGAGGTGGGAAATAACTCCACTTTTAGCGAAGTGGACTTGATTCACATGCGAGGTGGGAAATAACTCCACTTTTAGCGAAGTGGACTTGATTCCCATGCGAGGTGGGAAATAACTCCACTTTTTGCGAGGTGGACTTAGTTCCCAAGCGAGGTGGGAAATAAGTACACTTTCTGCGAGGTGGACTTAGTTCCCATGCGAGGTGGGAAATAACTCCACTTTCTGCGAGGTGGGAAATAACTCCACTTTTAGCGAAGTGGACTTGATTCCCATGCGAGGTGGGAAATAACTCCACTTTCTGCGAGGTGGACTTACTGCTCATGCGAGGTGGGAAATAACTCCACTTTTAGCGAAGTGGACTTGATTCCCATGCGAGGTGGGAAATAACTCCACTTTTAGCGAAGTGGACTTGATTCCCATGCGAGGTGGGAAATAACTCCACTTTCTGCGAGGTGGACTTACTGCTCATGCGAGGTGGGAAATAACTCCACTTTTAGCGAAGTGGACTTGATTCCCATGCGAGGTGGGTAATAACTCCACTTTTAGCGAAGTGGACTTGATTCCCATGCGAGGTGGGAAATAACTCCACTTTTAGCGAAGTGGACTTGATTCCCATGCGAGGTGGGAAATAACTCCACTTTCTGCGAGGTGGACTTACTGCTCATGCGAGGTGGGAAATAACTCCACTTTTAGCGAAGTGTACTTGATTCCCATGCGAGGTGGGAAATAACTCCACTTTTAGCGAAGTGGACTTGATTCCCATGCGAGGTGAGAAATAACTCCACTTTCTGCGAGGTGGACTTACTGCTCATGCGAGGTGGGAAATAACTCCACTTTTAGCGAAGTGGACTTGATTCCCATGCGAGGTGGGAAATAACTCCACTTTCTGCGAGGTGGACTTACTGCTCATGCGAGGTGGGAAATAACTCCACTTTCTGCGAGGTGGACTTACTGCTCATGCGAGGTGGGAAATAACTCCACTTTTAGCGAAGTGGACTTGATTCCCATGCGAGGTGGGAAATAACTCCACTTTTAGCGAAGTGGACTTGATTCCCATGCAAGGTGGGAAATAACTCCACTTTTAGCGAAGTGGACTTGATTCCCATGCGAGGTGGGAAATAACTCCACTTTTAGCGAAGTGGACTTGATTCCCATGCGAGGTTGGCAATAAGTACGCATGGCATATCCTTTCTGATGACTTTCAAATCTTTAGTACCTTCAGTTGTAATATCCTCAGGCGCCCTTACGTCCTCCCTTTCCCCGCGCACAGAAAAAAACACGAAAATATGAAAAAACAATTTCCTCCCCGCCCTCCATTCCCCCGCAGCAACAAAATAAAGAACGAGGCAAGAGAAAGGTAAGGTAAGGTAAAAGATCTGATCCTACCGTCAAATTACGCAAATTAAAAATCATTCCGAGTGAGCATCAACCTCCCCCTCCCTTCGCCATCGCCATGGCCACCCTCCGCTGCGCCGTCTGTAGCGTAATTCACCGAAATTCATTTATTATTTAGTCCAATCGGCTTGACCATTATGTTTGTTGATCCAACTCCTAAAGTGATTAGGACATGTGGAGAGGATGGAGACCATAGCCCGCTTGGACAACGGAACAGGAGACGAATACAGATAACATGCGATGCAATTTGAAGTACGACTCTGGAGACAGCCGAAAAAAATATTTTTGCTAATGCCCATTTCCACCACGGACTGTAGTGCCACTTGATGTAAAATAAGTGGCAGCATCAGCATTAAATCAAGATTTAACGTCGACTGGATGCCGCAGTTGGTAAAGTACCTGCTTCAAGTTAGAGGGGTCCCAGGTTCGAATTCCAGTGAAATCGAATTTGGTCCAGTCACCATTTGCAGTTGGGATCAAATTAACGGCACTGGAGAAAAAAAAACTCTCGTCGTGTCGTAGCGGGAAAGTGCGTCAACTCCTACACAAAATCTAACTTTCATTTTTACGGTACCACATATGTCGAGTCGTCACTGGCAATACTCCAAAGAGCATAACTATCAAGAAAAGCATCTTAAACTTAGTCGTTCAGAGTCGGTATACAAGTGTAGGTCCTCTTCACTCGTGAGAGGATAATAGCACGCACAAAACTAGTGATTGCTGTAGAAACTAAGACCAAGTCCACCTCGAATTATAGCGCCACCTAAAGAAAAAGAAGCAGAAGAAAGTTCAAATAAATATTTGCGCTAAATGAATACGCTTGAGGCGTTAAGGCTCAAGTTCACCATAATGATGAAGTGAACAATAATCGAGGAAGTGATGACTGACATCATTGCTCTCTATTGAAGAATTGAAAATCACTCCCATTTTTTTGAAACTTGCCATTACCAGCGAAAAGTTTTGAAATTCATAGACTGAACTGTAAGCAAAGCGTTACACTTCAACCCCACCATGTGCAAAAAGAGTATGGTGGAGATCAGAAACAACTTCCTTTTGCTTACTGAAAACTTTCAGAAAGGGTTTATGTTTCCAAAAGCAAACTCGGTCTCATTTCTTCAAAAGGAAATCGAAATAGGGTCGGCAATCATCACTAGTGGTATCATGAAAATGCAACTCGCCCACAGAAATAAATTGTTGGCAAGTCCTTCAGTCGAAGTGGCAAACTTTATGGCCTCAGAATTTCAACCAATTTTTCTTGCAAAGTGTGGTGCTACTTTTTTCGTTTGCAAGTTGCACTGTACTCGTATATATGGAGTGAGGGTTCCTAGGTTTACGGTGAGAACGTTGTAGTTTTGATTAACCTTGCCGATTGAGGCGGTTCCCTCTCATCAAGTTATTCCTATGAATCACAGAAGGTCTACTTTTAAGACTTTTCTGAGTTTTTATTTCGTTTCTGAGTAAAATATCAGAATCGCTTGCCCGATCCACAGAAAGGAGACCACCTTGACTACAACAATCTACTTAAGATCTTTTCTGCCGTCTCGTTGAACGCCTGAAAACGCTTATTAACAATCTGGTAGCGCCTTTTCAGTTTAAGTTAAGGAAGTGCAAAATAGACCAGATCTTCACAGTACGGCAGATTTTGCAATAGACCCAAGAAATGCAGATCGTACTTACCATCAATTCGTCTACTGCAAGGGCGAACTGTACACCACCCTGTCTAGTTATGCAATACAGGGTGGGCCATCTAGTGTACTTTTTTTAAATCATAGGTTATTTTGACACTGACAGCTGTTTCCCGCTCGAAATCCTGGCGGAAAGTCAGTTTCATACCTCCGCGGAACGAAGTGAGTCGCTTTACGCTTGAACAACTCTGGGAAATATTGAAAACTTATCTCCAAAGTGAGTGCTGCGTAGCCCAAACAGTGCGTTTTTTGGAAAGAAGTTGTGGCCGAAATGAAGCACCCACCACGACTGCTGTACGCAAGTTTGAGCAAAAAGTTCGTGAGACTGGTATGCTAGTGGGCAATACTCATGGTCCCCGTCGTCGTACGGTGCGTATAGATGAGAATTAGGCTACTGCGGCCGAGAGTGTGAGACTCAATTCAGGAACATCAACTCGTCACGCCATCGATCTAAACAGCTCAACATTTCACGCACTAGCCTGAGGAGAGAGAGAATTCTGCACAAAGACCTCCGATTATTCGCTTACAAGGTCCAATTTACTCAGCAATCGAAGGCTCACGACCATCCGCTTTGTTATAGCTTCGCAGTTTGGGCATAAGAGCAGCTTGAATTGGACAACGATTTTGGGCGAAAAATTATCTTTTCTGACGATGCGCATTTTCATATCGGCGGCTACGTTAACAAACAAAATTGCCGCATCTGGAGCTCGGAAAACACTCACGTTATTATCTAGAACCCAATGTATCGACAGAGAGTGACAGTTTGGTGCGGATTGTGGAGTGGTGGCATCATTGAACCATTTTTTTTCGAAAATGGGGCTGGGAACGATGTTTCGGTCAACAGTGGGCGTTACAGAGCCATATTAACTAACTTTTTTTTTTTACTGAAATTGAAAACATGGTCTTAGACGACCTCTAGTTCATGAAGGATGGCGCGCCATCCCACACATTCCATGCCACAATCGATCTTTTGCGCACTAAATGCCCAAATCGTGTTATCAGTCGTCTTGGCGATGTCAATTGGCCGCCTCGGAGCTGTTTGGACACTTGGACTTTTTTTTGTGGGGAATCGTGAAGGAGCGATGCCAACAATACGGAAACAATTCAAACATTTAAGGCCAATACCATCCAAGCAATCCTTGAGCAACAGCCCGAAACCAGCAACAAAGTCTTGGAAAATTGGTGTGAAAATTACTGTGAAGCCAGCTGAGGTAGCCACTTGAACGACGTTGTATTTCATAATTAATGGGAATGTTTGTGTTTAATAATAAAGCCATAATACATGGAAAACATTTCATTTTGTTCATTTTATTGCATTTTTAAGAAGGACCCTTTACATAAGTTTCTAGAAAAAGCTTCTTAATCTTGCCACTTGGAATCGGCATTAAACTGGAGGTCCTCTCCACTCAATATTGGCACTCATCCTCACTAGGGGTTGTTGAGAAGTTACCCCGGTTCAACCAGGTCCGGGTCCAACCAGATCCGACTCCACTTTAGCGCCGTATGCAAGTTACGGTAGGAACTGGTAAGGAAAATTTCTTGATAAAATTTGGTTACCTATACTCGCTAAATATCCAAGCCATCTTAAGCGTTGAATCCACAGAGGCCTGTATCAAGTTTACGTCAACGTCTTCAACCACGAATTAAGGAGCCGTTGAACCACAGTTGAACAGTCGCTCCACCCGTAGTTCAACCTTCGTCAATCATCATGAAAATATCAAATTCGCATCAAATGATTTGTAAGCAGATCTATCCAAAGGATCACAGGAATCCGAAGCAGCATTTTTCTGTTTGACTTTATTTTTTTTTAGAGCCGGTGAATACGAGGTTTGCCGCTGTGCGTCACTATTCTGTTGAGTACCACACACGTACTTGCGGTGCCCCAACGTTGTCGCGCGTTCTATTTAAACCTAAAATCCCAATGACAAATATGCGTCGCGTTTTCTGTGGTCCAGAGTACATTGTCTCATACTACGTGTAAAGGGCCGACGAAAGACTCAAGGATTTACCGTGCTTGCTCAAGCTTAAGTGCCGGTGCGTTGTTTAACGCTGAATTTTGCCGCATCGACACCGCAGCGTAAGAAAATTATCGTGTGTGCTGGCACATAAGCCAGAGGAACCAAAGTATTTATTCGAGTCCTTTGTCGACTCTTCACACTTGTAACTTTATCGCGAGAAGTCTACTCTTTTCCCTATATATAACAATAATAATAATAGCGGAGCTACAGTCCGAGGTGGACTTGGGCCTAGCTTTTCAGCAGCCAATCGTGTTGTGCGTGCTATTGTTCTCTCACGGGTGGAGGGGACCTACAGTTTAATGCCGACTCCGAACGACGATTTTGAGAAGCTTTTTCTAGACAGTTATGAAAGTGACTCGAAAGAGGTAGAGCTGTGAAAAAATGTTTCTTCGAGATGCGAACCCTAGACCTCGAGCATAGGAGTCGATGCACTTACCCACTATGCCACGGAGCCCACTCTTTTTTCCCAAACAATTTTCGAACCAAGCTTGTTGTGCTCTTACTTAAACTGTATCAAAACTTATTTCGTCGAGTTCCTTTAAGTTCATAATGACACTTTTTAAAGATGTTTCCTTAAAGTCTGTCGAAGTGACTATATTTCCTGCAGACAGAGGTCATTCTTCCAGATCGACTTGAAATCTGAAATTTGCCAAGCTTGACTTGGTTTAGAAATCGAAACTGACTGGAATGCCAAATGCTCTCAGGATAGTCCCTTTCCATCCCGAATGTGATATGGAGTACGGATTTTGTGATAAACTTCTCTTTGACTTCCACTTTGTACTTCATTGAAGTTAAACATCAGCAAGATGTGTACTCAATGACTTCTAGGTTAAATCTTCTTTATTTCTCCACTTGAAATGGTGTCTCTAATCTTGTCACGGTAGCTCCAAAAATTCCAAGACGGGTCCAGTATTATTCTAGTCAAGCTTGACATGACTTAGAAATCGGAACTGGCGACTTTATTCGGAAGACGGTATAACTTCGGCAATGACAAGATAGTCATTCGACCTCATCTCTGCTAATGTAGAACACGGCTTACTGTCGATAATTTCCAAAATGCCACCCTTACCTTTACCAGTTGCTTCTTGAAAGCGATTTGATCATAGCTGGGTAGCATTCGATGTTAAATAAGGGTTTAAACCTGTTGTTTGTGTTCTTTGCACTCTGAGCTTACTTACTTATTAGGCCTACGTCTCATGGAAGGACTGGGCCTGAGCTATAGCTGTCTTTCGTATATGGCGGTCTCGAGCACGCTGCTTCCAGTCATCTAGACCAAGTTGCCTTGCGTTCGCGATGACTTGGTCTCTTTACTGTAAGTTCGGTCTGCCTCTCCTTCTCGAAGAATGCGGCTCGGATTCAAAGACCGTCTTGGCAAGAGCATTGTTGTCCATAGGCTCATCGTGGCCGAGCCAATGTATTCGACGCTTTTTTGCCTTCCGGAATACATCAACATCTTGATACAGCCTATAGAGTTCGCGGTTATGCACTCTGAGCTGGTAGTCTCTTAACGGTGGCAAAACGATTATGGTCCATACGTTCTCGATGCACGAACGATACTAACAAGAAATTCGGACCAAGTGCAAAAAACACTGGATGGCGCAGTTGGTTAAATGGCTGCTCGAAGCTCGAGGGTACCCAGGTTTGAATCCCAGTGAAATCGAGTCTGGTCCAGTCACCATTTGCCGTTGGGATCAAATTAACGGCACTGGAGCAGGTTGCTATCTGGTAGTACAATGGACCAGTTTTGAGTCTAAGTGCTCCAGAGCAGTATTTCAAAAATAAAAATAATAAAAAAAAAATGCAAGAAAGCGCAATCCTTCAGCAAAACTTTGAAGTTAACGCTTAATGCGAACTTAATACCCTATAAGTTCCTGGGATCTTCAACAAGTTTTCCGCATGACAACAGCAAACATGCACAAAACCCCCGTCATGCTATCAATGACTTTGCTAAAAACTAGGCCACCTGTTCTTAAAGCGCCTTCCATGTCCAAGACAAGAACCATTGACGTCCTTGTATCTCACCTAAAAATAGACCACAAAGTCAACAGGTTAACAGAACAAAACACACGATTTCTTATTTTCTTGTTTTCACTTCAAATTCACACGTATCTCGAAAAGAATTCAATTAAAAATTTGTGTGCGTCTCTCTCTCATGGCTGCTCACTGATGTACAAATGGTGACACGAGCCCTTATCAGTTCTCCGTCCAGTCGTTATCAAAATCACACGGGGCGAGAGAATGATAAGGGTACGAATACACCGGTGCCCCAAACTACCACCACGAACGCGTAGTCCTCCATGTATCTAATCACAAAAGTAGTTTCCTCTCCTCATTTGGACAGCAGTCAGGCGCGGCTCAAGGCTGTCAACTGAGCATTAACCGTTCGCGCTTTTGTCGGCTCGAATTTGGCCAAGTCACCCACCCCGTCGTTGTCTAATCTGCGCCACAGCACACAGTGTTGTCGTAAATACTTCCAACGAAGCCCCAACGGACCCACTATTTGGAGCACAACTCGGAGCAGCGAGAGACGACGCACACACGGACACATAGCAACACTTCAGGTGTCGTTAGCCTGCCGCCACACGCACAATAAAAATAAAATAATTAAGTAAGTACGAGTATCTGCGATAAAAGCCAACATAAAGTGTACGAGTATATCTGCGCTGAAGCGGCTGAAAGCGAAAATTTGTTTCACTGAAAATCAATATTTAAATAAAGATACGTTTTCCTGCATGATATACGCCGCCACCGCTCACCGGGCGGATACCACCGTCAACAAGCGGCTCGGGAAGGATAAGCGAGGGCGGCTTTCATTTTTTTTTTTGCGTATTTTTTTGATTAAATTCTGGTTCGAGGGCCTGTCACATTTACTCGGACGGAAAATTTATCAATAATTCACCAGAATTTTTGTGTTGGTTTATGAAAACAAATAATTTCCACAGTTGCCATTGCGCTGCCCGTGCGACGGTGGCGGCAGCAGCATTGGTGGCGACTACTCATCTGGAATTGATCCTTGGCTGGTGAAAATCATCATCATCATCACTGCGAGGGGGCACATCCTGCTGCCGACCGTGTGGGAGTTCTGGAAAAGAAAAAAAAAACAGGAAAAAATATAAAAATTAATGCTAAAAGCGAACATAACACTTTGGGAGCGATTCGAGGAGCAGCAGGACGACAGCGACCACGAGACCACGACCGAACATGGACGCGAGAGGGATGTAAACAAAAATTCTTTAATGCTTAAATTTATGAAAAATGCAAACGAAGAAAAAAATACACGAAATTCGGGCATCCATTGGATGTGCGATAAATAATAAATATGCCCTTTGCCCGACAACTGCTTTGGGATGTCTATCTTTGTATCTATCGCCAGGATATGCACGCTAAGTGAGTGGAGGGGGTGGTGGCAGGACATCAATGGAAATAAAAATCCAAACTCAAAGTCGTCGTCGACGACGTCCTCCCGCTCTCTTCCATTCTCCGATTAAAATTCAATATTCTCAATTGGATTTTGAATTGTGCCAGCTCCCACCACTTCGCTTCGCTCGTTCGGCGATGTCCTGGGGGATAAGTGGAACTGTTGATGAAGAGAAGAAGATTGTAATGTACTCCGGCACTAGACACGGTCTCCGAGTGAGTGAGGGATATGAAGTGAGCGAGGGATCGTAGCGTTATGGGAATACCATCCGTCGGAGAGGATGAAATGATGAAAGGTACGAGTGTAATTATTAGCAAAGGGATTTCAGGGATACGGATGAAGGCAAACACGATAGATTTATGGGAAATTTTCCCATCATCGGGGTTGACCATTACAAATTTGTCTGTGGTGCGAGAGTCCTCGGTGAGGGATGAATCGATGGGGACCTAACGAGAGACGGTCAACTTGTGAGGACCACACCATGAATTCCGGGAATAATCGGAATTGAATGCTTTAATGTCAACTTTTGCTGGAGTCAGGTCAGGATAAGGGAGTCCATGGAATGCATCCATCGATGTGGGTTAAAGGGCAATGAAACTCGGGATTTCCAGTGGGAAAAGTTTGTCTTTCCTGGAATTTGTATTTTGTTAGATGTTGTGTTAACTTCCTTCACAAGAAAGGATCAAACAGACAAAATATAAAATGACTCCGCTGCACTCTTATTTGTGACTCCGGCAAGCTTTTCATATCAGCACCAGCTATAGTTCAAGGTGAACTTGGGCTTAGTCTCTCAGTAAAAATTGGTTAGTTTAAAAAAGAATGGGCCCAATTTTAGACTCTTGTGGTGTTCCAGATGACTTGTCATTCTATTTCCCAAACGTTGGCTTGAAATACATTCACCAGCGTAGTTACGTTTCTCAGAAATGCCTTCCAGTTTGAGTAACAGGCTAAAGGCAAAAGTAGGGCTACGAGTTTATAGCCTTGTAGCAGTCCACACAATTTCCGGATGATTTTGGGCAAGGCATTGACTTTAAATGTTTGCTCACAACGAGAAATTACTGCATTTCTTACAAAATTGCTGCTTAAAAGCAAAGGTTCAGGTAAACACTCTTGTGGGATGCCAAATGGTTCATCGCTCCTAACTTGGATCTGTTTATGTTTAAGTCACAGACTGTGGTGAAATGTAGGTTAGGTTAGGCTGGGGGCTGCTAGAGAATTCACTAGCACACTTAGACCATGTTGACCCATGATGATACCCACAGTCAGACTACTACCATGGATCGACAGCTCCAGTGATGTCGATAATTTGATCCCAACGGCAAATGGTGACTAGACCAGAATTGAAAAACCGGTTAACTTTGCTTTAACTGGGATTCGAACCTGGGACCCCTCTAACTTAGTGCAGACGCTTAACCAACTGCACCATCCAGTCCTTAGGGGTGAAATGTAAGGTCACAGATTTGTACCCTTGCGGCAGTCCACACAATTTCTGCATGAGATGAAGCAAGGCTTCGACTTTAAATGATTTCCTCAAAAGGACCACTCTGGAGAATTACTCAATTTTTTCCAAAATTGCTGCTTAAAAGCAAAGGCCCAGCCAAATACTCATGTGGGATACCAACTGGCTCATCGCTCGAAACTTGCATTAGTTTGTGGTAAAAGTGACTGTTTGTGTTGCTTTCCGACGCACTATCGTCTAGTGTTGGAAATGATTTGTGGACCAAGTATAAAGCCATGTGAACAAGTTCGTGCGAGGCGTGAGGAGCATAACAATAATTTGGACCCATTTCGTTCATCAACCTATTTTTAAGCCGATTTTCTCAGTGAATGGAGAAGAAGATTGAACCACTGACTGTATGGACTTTACAGCTACATCAGACTCGGCAGGCGCCTACGATTCCAACACCCAAGTGGGCAAGACTTTGTAGATGGAAAGGAGATCAGAACTTCGGTCCAAGATGTCTTCGAATCTAGCTCGATGGGACATTGTAGCCGCAGCAGACGAAAACCGAGGGTAATGTGGCATACATAAGTTGAAAAGGAATTCAACTAATTTGGAGCGCGGCACTAGAGAGAGCTCGTAAATTATGGCACCGGCTGGATAGGCTGGTTGGTTGTCACCCAGATTCACACCGGTGTGCTTGGAAAGTAATAATAATTGGTGATGACTTTTCTAAAGCTAAAATTCGGGCCGGTTTTAAATAGTTGAGGTTCAAATATCGAACCCTGTGGAACATTAGATTCTACTTCCAATTGCATTTGGCCAGAATTTAAGCTTCGATCGCTTCATACTTGTTTCGTACTCCAGTTAAAGCAGTATTAAAAGTAAAAGGCCAGTGCGCTAAACCTTGTGGCACTTCACTAGTTTTCTGGTCCTCTACGTCGCGGCTTGAAATTGGAAATTATTGACGCTTCAAATTTTAATGATTAGCAATGGGAAAGAACTTTCGTCCCAAAAAAAAGAAACGAAGAGGTTTTTTTTAAATGGAGTCAAACTAAAGAACTTTGTCATGGAATAATACTGGACCGTCTTTAAATTTTTGGAGCTACCGTCGCAAGATGACATGATGATGGAGACACCATTTCAAGTGGAAAAATAAAGAAGATTCAACCAAGAATCACATTGAGTACATATCTCGGTGATGTTCAACTTCAAAGAAGTACAGAGTGGAAGTCAAAGAGAAGTTTATCACAAAATCCGTACTCCATATCACCTTCGGGGTTCAAAGAGGGACTATCCTGAGAACTGTTGGCATTCCACTCGAATACCGTTCTCTCTCGAAATTAGCATGCGACACTTCTTAATGAGATGAGTAATCAAAAACCGAATCTAAGCTCCAACCCGACCACCTATCGGTGAGTAAGATTTTATCATCCCCTCTCTGCCGTGTCGTACGACTCTTCATGTCTCACACTGTGTCACCGTGTAATGGTGCATAATTTATTCAAACTGCTTACCATTTACGAAAACTCGACCCCGCATTGTGTTTCACATGCAGATCCGATGCAAATATAGATGTACCTACACACCTCACCCCCAGAGACGTGAAGAGCAAGAGATAGCCGAGTCGTGTCTGTCTGGAAGGGCGAAAGTCTTTAAGCGAAAACTTTGAAATTCAAATTAAATTCTTTTTTTTTTGTATTTTCCGTTCGTTCTTACTTCCCTGCTCCTGTTTGCCTTCCACCACCTTCCACCTCCTTAGTGAGTTCCTATTCAAATATGCGGTGTGTAAAGTGAAGTGAAGCAGAAGAGAGCGCAAAAAAAGATATACTTCCTCTATACCCCCGCAGCGGCTGGGGTGTACGCCGCTTTGGGTGTTATTATTATAATTATCGTCATTGTCACTGTTATACAACATACTGAAAGTAAATGGCTTGGATAATTCGCAATCTCCGAATGAATGCATCTATACCGTCTATCGCCATGCTATCTGGTCTATCTTGTTGTGTCTCTGGCATTCGTTTGTGTGGAGGGAGAAAAAAAAAACATTAAAATCTGTGCTCAATTGGGGATGAAAATTAAGGGTATCTCCTCTGAGGTGTGCATGGGGATGCGAGAGACGCAAACTGTCTCGATTTGTTTTTGATGAAATCAGTAGATAGCTTGTAATTTCCACTGAGTATCGGTGTTTAGTTGTATGCAGCTGTGGAACTTTTGCTTTATCGTGTGGAATATTCATTAGAGGGAATACCTCTCTGATGGTGCATCTGATTTGCATACTTCTAGGCGGATGTTTTATTTAATAAAAAGTGATGGTTGCAACGATGTCTCCTGGGGTATTCCAAGCCAATTTTGATTGAGGCAAGCGTGAAAGGAATTGTGAATGCAGTTTTCAGCGGAAACAGAAGTGGAATGGGAATATACATAGAGATCTGAAAGATCTGCTTTAGAGATGTATATATACAACGCCAAAATGCAGTATGGAAACATTGAACAACTTTGACATTTATTAACCGACTGATTTGAGTGGACACGTCAAACCAGTACAATTCTAACCGTGAATAGCTTCATGCCGAAACAACGCGCTGAAATAGTAATGCTGTATATGGCAAATATTCATTCAGTTCTTATCGAAAAAATCGCGGCCAACAAGCACCGTCTGACAACACTCTTCGTCGTTTGGTGTCGACAGCGGGAGATCGTCGACATGTTGCTCATCAACGCCCAAAACATTCTAATGAAGTGGATGAAGCGGTAAGAGAGACTGTTGCCCAGAACCCACATGCATCCTGCTCGGCATTTTGGCGTCAGTGGAACCACCTTGAGGAGCATTTTGAAGGATGATTTGCATTTGTTTCCGTATAAAGTGCAATTGACTAAAAGAATATCGCCGACAGACCGACATAAAAGATGGCGTATGCTGTATAATTGCAAATTGACTGTGAAGAGCAAGAATATTTCAGGCAGAAATGTAAGGTGTTAACTCAAGTTAACTAAAGCATGAAGAAGAACGAAGAGTCTTCGACTTCGCGCCCACTGGACAACGGAATAGAGAACGCTCACAAAACCGATGGTGCACAGAAGTGGAGAAGGACCACAGATAACTTGACGTGCGTTATTAGGGGTAGCCGGCTAAGATCGTGGTTGGAGCTCTGGTCTAGTCCGGTATGGACTACACCATACTGGGTCGTCATCAGAAGAAAAAGAAGACGAAGAAAAGGAAGCGGAAGAAGAAGAAGCAGAAGAAGAAAAGGCAGAGGAAGAAGCAGAAGAAGTAAATTAAGAAGAAGCTGATGAAGATCTAGAAGAAGAAGTAGAAAAAAAAATAACGCTTATGTCCTTAAGTCCTGAAGCTCGTGCTGGCAGATAAGTTGTGGCATACAAGCCCAGAGACCTCTGGTGCGATATACTCTGAGATCTATGCCAATAGTGTTCGATGTCCAGGTTCACTGTTACTGCACTCAATCGTTTCGAATGGCCATTTAGAAGCTCTCGAAGTTTAGATTTTCTTAACACATGTCTGCCACGGTGCTTCTGGTTATCTGAGAGCAGATGCCACAGTTAACTCGGAAAATTGGTTAACAAGTCAATAAATTATTTGAAATCAAAGCAAAACGAAGAGACAACAAAGTCAGACCTATAGAGGCTGACAGTCCTTTTGAAATGGCAGCTGATAGAGAATGGCGCCCAACATGGGAGCAAAGACGAGCAACGCGTGGAATGCCAGGTTCTCCGTAATAGTACTGACTTGTAACGCGTGAAATACTAGGTCCTCGGTGGTATTACTGACTTGCGAAAATCAATAGCCCGGCTTTTCAAGTGGGATTGATGCAAACTCGAAAAGAACAAAGATCTCCCGTTCCAGGAAGTGTGATTCTCAAGGTAATTTCAAAAGAAAACACCTCAAAAACGAAGGCAAAAGCCACCAATCTGTCAAAAGCACAAAGAATTCTCACAAATTCACGCAAAACAAAAACCATCCAAATCCAGACCACACGGCAACCAACAAAAAAGACATTTACCATTCAGACTGATTTCCTCTCGAGAACAACTCGTCATATCCAAAAATAGAATCAATCACCTCGAATTCGAATGTATCCGGACATCGTATCGCACCTCATACTTTGCTCTCCCATCTGAACCACTAACCTTCAAATAAAAGTCAATACATCGTTCGAAACATAACAGTCTAGGTCCCTAAACTTAACCTTTTACAATCCCATCATCACTCACCTCATTTGAAGTGCGCACTTAAAATAGATGCAAACACCTTAACTGAAAAACAACAAAAATGAAAGAAGAAAGAGAGAAGGAAAATGTAGAACAAAACAACGGATCGAATGGATTTCTCACCTCAGCGGGTCTGTGGCACGAGGCATACACGGTGGCGGGCTCCCAAAATAGCCTGTTTCTGTTTGTTGATTCAGAATGATTTTGAATACTTTTGCCGTTTAGCAGCTCGCACCACATCCACCATCACAGCACAACGCAGCAACACCCCATCTCACCTTCTTGACGGTTGAATTGAAAAAATAAATAAATTTAATTTGCAATGCAGATACACCTTCTGCTTACGACGGGGATACGACGACGTTCCCGTACGTACGACGAAGCCTTTTGGATCTTTTTTTTTTAATTTTGTATTTTTTTTGTTCCGTTTTATGAGAGAGTTGCGTTGATTTTTGAATTTTCAACTTTTCATTTGCCTACGGGGACCAGAAATAAACATCCAAGGATACACACAATCACTGCTCCCCCGATTCCCCGTCACACACAGGCACAGTTATCCAAAATGAATTGAAAATAAAGAGAACAGAGACGAAACAATCTATTCCCCGAGTACGTATCTTCCGCTGATTTTGATGACGGGAACGACAACGACGGTTGTGCGAAAAACATGAAATGACACTGCAACACCGATGACAACGACAACGGGTGGAGTGCACGATAACAACGAGACTCGACGGCAATGTCGCTGTTCGGGCGACGATTAATGAACACAGCCTCAGGCATTTTAACAAATCTACTCTCGGGCACAAACTACTGTGCATCCTAGGATCGTTAGTTTGGTTACGTGGTATGGCAGGGAGACAGGGGGGAGCAGCAGAGATAGACTTGTTTCATTATTTCGTGTCGCGCTAGACGGCAGGGGATGACACATACCCAAATTGGTTGGTGAAGAGGAAAATCCTCGCAAAACTGCCATAATTACGAAGATCATTAAAAATCTTGTTTTTCTACACTCTTTCCAACTCTATGCCTGGTGCAACTTTAGTTGTTCATGCTTTAACGGTTTTCCGGCTCGCAAAAACGACGCAGAGACGCATTTGGGAGTGCTGGGAATAGTTATCGTTGATGTCGCCGTAATCAGAATTTAACGAAACCTCTGGTGCAGTGTTGTGTGTTAAATTAAAGAGATTCAAATAGTTTTGGCATTCGAAAAATACATTCAATTTTTGGTTCAGATGCAGCAGACAAGGATGGATGGGAAATTCTTGAGGTTTTTGACTTCTGAATGGAAGAAGATGATGAAGGAAGTGAAGTGAACTGAGATGGGAACGTTTTGATGGTATTTGAAGATGATTGGATGTTTCTCCCATGGAAAGGATACAGTAAAGTTATTGAACTTAAGATTAAGAACTTAGATTGGACTTCAGATGATACATGATTTATGAAAACAGAAAATCGTACGACTGGAGAATCGTGGACAGTCCTTAGAACAACCGGATCTATGAATTAAAGTATAAATATGCTTTCAAGACAAACTTGAAATTGTGGCAGTCAGATGCTGAACGAGATCATAAATGGTCAAAATGTGCTGAAATTCAAGAGTGGGTGGTCCCGAGTACGAAAATGTTGAATATTGCAGCAATTAAAATGCAAACTTTAAGGAACTACACTAGTTGGTTGAAAAAGGTTCTGATTTGGAGAAAAAACTTTATATTTAGGATCCCCAAGGATCAGTCGAAAACAAATTCGGCTTTTGTGACAGCCAAGGCGTGCCCAAACAGAGAATCTGTCGATTCAATCGAAAGAACCAAATTTTTTAGTTCAAAACTATTTCATAAGTAATCCATTGGGTCCTTAAAATAAAGCAACATTTTACTCATCGCATTGTCTCTGTCCCACGGATTTGGTCTTGTGGTGTTTAAAATTGTGGCCAATTTTGACTATTGAATTGAGCAGCAAAATGTTGGTCGTCCAAAATGAAAGGCGTCTAAATTTCTCTTTGACCCAAAAGATGGAAAAGACAAGTCTATTACTTTGTGATTTCTTCAAAGACAACATACGACGTCAACGAAAAGTTCGTCAGAATTGTTCAAGAGTGGAACCAAAAAAGGGGTCAGAATTTCCCCAGATTGGACCTTAACAGAGAGCAAGAATATTTTTTGATTGAAACCTTAAGATGACAACGACTAGTCGCTCAAGCCATGATCGTCGGACGTCCAGCACAATATCTGGCACGACTAGGCTCCCAAGTCATGGTCGTCTGGCGCCCAACACAAAATAGGACATCAGTCATTCAGAATTTTTGACCAGAAAGTTTTTCTAACGAGTCCTTATGTGGGAATCCTGTCCCAAAATATCCTGTCTTCATATTTTCCGAGATCCACAGAAGCACTCCTTTCTGCAAACCGCTACTTTGTAGTGGTTCTAATGAAAGCTACCACGAGAAAGTGGTCAGAATTGTTCGAGATTGGTACCAAAAATGAGTCAGAATTTTTTTGAGATTGGAACCTAATGGCTATGTTCTCAGCTCGCTGTAATCTAACGACCAGCGCAAAATCTGACATCAGTCAGTCAGAATTTTTGACCAAAAAAGTTTTTCTGTCTAAAATCTGTTCCAGAATGTCCATATCCCGATGCTTTTCACGATATTCAGAGGCAATCCTTTCTGCAAACCGTTACATCCTCCATCAAAACCCCTTCAGCAACACATCTCCCTCAAAAATCCGAAAACTGTGTGCCACAACCAATTCATGTCCAATCACCCTTCGATTCTCACAAAAATCACTGCATCCGCATGAACCACTTCAACTTCAACTCGCTCCCAGCACACACAGCACAAATCCCATCGAAACGCAACCAGCCACCTGGACTCTGGTTGACTTTTCGCATCACATGCATGTGTCAGTGTGCATAAACCTTTCCACTCCACCTTTTCCAGCCACTAAACACCACCAAAGCCAAGCGATCCCATTGAAAACTTCCAACTGACTGGACGCGGAGCGAATGAATTTCCCAAAAAATCATCGCATATGTACGAGTGGTGCCTGCAACGAGCCAAAACCGCACAAAAGTGGTGGAAAACTTCAGAAATTAACGCTTAACGATGGACAAAGAGGGAGAGAGAGAGAGAGAGGAAGTGAACCAAAAAAAAAAAGAAATCAATTATCAACAATCAGTCTACTTCAGTCCACCGTCGACACCCTCCGTCTCTCCCATCGGATGCCACAGAAATCGCTTGGAAAATTTCAATTTTCATAATCTCCTTGCACAGAGGCAAACTTTAATCCAATCGATTGTGCCTCGGAATCAGGGGGTGGTCGTGATGGTGACTCTGATCATCTTTCTGTGGGAGTCTCTTTTTTTATTCTCTCCTCAGGATAACAGCGCCGATGGTCGCTTCACGTTATCAGAACGTTCATAGATGTCTCTTGTATCTACCGGCACACGTGTGTGCAGAAGCATTTGACTAACATCCTTCCGCCACGGTCCATGGACACAGCTCGTGTGTGTGTGTGTGTGTGGCGATGCGCGACTGCTGTCCGATCGAGTGGGGTGTAAAAATCAATGTTCAAAAGGACATCCATAAAATCCACCTCAAAAATAATTTCACACAGGAGAACAAAAAAAGACACAGGCACAGAGACACTAACTCAACTCAACTGCCAAAGGAATCCGCTTACCTGACAGACTGCCACCACACACGGGCTCTGTGTCCTTTTAATATGCGAGGACCGGAGGAGATCCCGGAAGGAGGCAACACAAAAAAAAAAGGGACAAAAATATATACAAAACTCCCGTTAGAGATACAAGCGGAGGAATGCTGCTGGGAAATAAATTTCTCCCCCCTCCCCGCACAGACTCCTGTGCCGGTGTCGTCCTCATCTGGGTTCGAGAGCTAGCGTAGAGCGATATCCTGTTTTTCAGAGCACACACACACACATGCACACATCCATCCACACACCTGGAGGTGGAAATTTTATCCTTTATCCATTTTGCGGATTTTGTTTCAGTTTTTCCCTGCGAGCAAATGCAAAAATTTAACCACTCAAAGCGCAGCAAAGAGGTCCTGTGTGTTTGAGTGTGTGCATGGGTTTGATGTGAATTCTTTAAATTCTAATGCCATCCGAGGGGGAGCTGAAGGATAGTCACCAAAAAATTCCGAGTCATATTTTCCAAGATGGCCCAGTCGGCGAGTGGTGCAGAGTGGGTGGGCGAATGTTCTTTTTTTGTGTTCCTCCCTTATCACGACCCCCGGATGTAATTCTGTTTGTGGATTCTATCAGAGAAATGTCGTCGTGTCGCTTGCAGTTTTTCAACCCCCTTCCCCCCATCAAGAGGGGGTCATGTCTCACGTGCAATTAGTGCTGAATAAGAACGACACTCTCACTGCCCGTGTGTGTGTGGGTATGCGGTGTATTTTGTAAAGATTAACGAGAAATGGGAAAGAAATGACTCGCTATAAATTTGCCTTAATTGTCCTAATTGGATTCCTTGCTGGCCACCCGGGGACGAGGCAAGACATCCCCTTCCATCCCCCACCCACCCCCCCTCAACCCGGGGACCATTGCAACGGACGTCGAGAGTGGACTAAAAACCTAAGCAGAAATTAAACAATTTCGCATAGTCACGTGTGTGTGTGGATGGTGCATCTGTGTGTGAAAGGACGAATTGAAATTGATGACTTTCGGTGATCTTATTTCATATTTTCCAATTTGTTCATTCTCCGCTCGCTTTTTGCCATTTCCCTACACAGAGAGCGAGAAAAGGAGAAATGTCTTGCGTGTCCATAATGAAAATATGTTCTGTTCAGTTTTGCCCTCAAACACATCCTTTGGCAGATTGAGGGGGAATATTAATCATGTCTCTCATCATTTGTTTCAACCCCCTGCCGGTCTTGTGGTCTTGTGTCTCCTTGTCTTCTGTGATTGTTGTTTGGCCCCAGCTGGTACATACACACGGGTGTGTAACCTAGATTCATTCGTTTTTGACAGATGTGGCGTGTTGTTTGTGCCACTGTAACCCGCATGACTACCTGCGGATGGCGCGGTGTGCACGCGACAGTTTTTGATGTTTTCTCGTGTTTCACTGAGATGCTCTTGGTCGCTTCACAATTGCGACTGTAAGTCTGGTAGTGGTGGGAACGTGAATCAGCTGCTTTTTGATGATGGCATGATGTCAGGATGCCCTTATGGATGATCACTATCGCAGATGAATGAATAACGAATGGATACGATCGAAATGTGGGTGAAGGGATTAGATGAGGGTTGACACACTAGCATGGCGGTTGACACGACTCAGTGGGAAGCAGACTTAGAAGTGGACAGAGAAAGGAATCTTGTCTGAGATGTGGGTGTTGAAGCATACTATTTGAACGAAGAGCATGGGGTTAGTTTTGGGAATTTGTTTGAAAAAGGAGAGGTCAGAAATTGTTACGATCAGTCTTTGAGGTAGTTTCCTTTTGACGCCGCAATCTACAGCCTAGGCCAAATGTATTAGGCACCCCTTAAGATTCGTTTTATCTTCAAACAGCAAAAAAATTAATGAAATGAGAGGATAGAATTAAAATCGTTTACAACCTCAGATAGTGTCGCCGAAGACCATAAAATACAAACTAATTACTTCCGATAAATGATTTGGAAGCAAAGACAAAAAGAAAAGGATGCCTAATACATTTGGCAAAGGCTGTACATTTCTGAGTTGAATAGACATAACAGCAGATTTGACAGAATAAAAGACGACCTGGTTTAAAAGTCATTTTTTAGAATTTTGGGACAAGAAACTCGATCAAGTGGTGTCAGGCATTGTGTAACTGCCGCCAGAAGTTTGACCAGAAAAAAACACAGACAGACAGACAGAACACAGCATCTATAACTTCAATAAGAAGCGACAACATAGACTGTGCTGTACTATGGTCCAAAATAAATTGTTGACACTTTTTGACCCATAGAATAAAAAAAGTTCAGAATTTCCTTAACAATATCTGGGAAAGGACAACAATTTCTATTTGGTCTTAAGTCGACATCGTCAGATTTCAGAAAACGCTACCGATTTTGAAAAAAGACTTGGCTTTTAAGGTATGTTTGGGTAGGATCCAAAAAGTGGGCTAACAAATTCTCCAATTCTTTCGAATTACCAGCATTTATCGGTTCAAAATTGTGTCATAAGTAATTCATTAAGCCCTTAAAAAGAACAAAAGCCCATCACACCACAGGTTGCATCTGCTCCGACTAGTCTGAAGTTGGTCAACATTTTGTAGAATTCGACTGCAAAGGCGTCGAAATTTAGGTCATTAAATGCCCAAACTGAAAGTGGTCAACATTTGTTCATGTCTCATGGTTAAGACAAAAAGGACTAGGCTATTACATTTTAGTCGCAATCGGGTAACAGAAAGAGCATCAGAATTCCTTGAGATTAATACAGAAAAGTTGTACCAATTTTTGACCAGGGTTTAAAACTACAATTCGATACATTTTATGAGTTGTATGGACCCCAGAAAAACAACGACTTTTTGGAACAGAGCACTGCAATGATGACTTCAATAAGAAGCAACAAAAGAAATGGTCCCTGATAGATTTCTGTGCTGTTTTGTGGACTTAAGTACATTTTTGACACTTCTTGATCCATGGGCATACTTAGACCAAAAAAAAGTCAGAATTTCGCAAAAAAAAAAAAGTCGAACTTTCTGGATGAGGTACGATTTCTACATGCCTTAAGTTGAAATCGTCATCTAGCTGAAAATGATATTAATTTTGGGAAAGACTAGGCTCTTAAAGTATTTTTGGCCAGGATTCAAAAATTGGCATAAAAAAAGAATCCTTCGATTTTTTTGAAAGTACCCAGATTTTTCAACTCAAAATTGTTTCACAAGTAATCCATTGAGTCCATAAAGTGAACAAACACTTTACTCCGCAGGTTGTGCTTGTTCGGAGCACATCGCTTGGTCTAAAATTGGCCCAAATTGTATGCAAATTAAGCGTTAAGGCGTCAGAATTAGGTGATCCGATGTCAAAATCGAAAGTGGTCAACATTTTTTTCGAATTTCACCCTTAAAATAGAAAGGACTACGCTATGAAACTCTAATAACCATCGGGTTACAAAAAGGGTGACCGAATTTTTTGAGATTGATACTGAAAACGAAGTATTTTTGACCAGATAGATGCATTTTTGGACTATTCATACATATACTGAGTTGCATTCATTCGAATATATTATGTATCTTACAGCAAATCGATGTAACAAAAGCCGTACTAAAATACTAACAGAAGATGAAGAAGAATAAGGCAGTAGAAAAGTAGTCATCTATTGCTGTCCTGCCCTTTACACAAATTGGAGAACCACAAGTGTATGCTTTGGTACCAATTTTTTTTCTTCGCAATCTCGATATGACTTAGCACAAGTCAATAAGAGAGTTGAAGAATTGTTTCAAAAGTTCAAAAGTTAGAGTTATAATGGAGGAATCATGATGTTCTGAGTCAGATCTGAAGTCTGATCAGTGAATCCTTAAAGCTCCCCTGTAGTAAATACAGACAGTTGTCTTCTTTCTAATCACTTCTGCTTTTCAAACTAAAGAAACTCTTTTCGTGGATGTATATGTTCTACCTCAGGGTTATGTAATAGAGCCTTTCTTTTCAATGGGGTAGATTTTTTGTGGGATATGATGTACCTCAGGGTTGTGGCTTAGTACCTGCTTTTTCTTTTCTTTTCAAAATAAGTCGTGCCGTGAAAGACTGGAAGACTTTTGTTCCAGGCTACCGACTTAAGCTTAATTAGGGTTCCTGACAAAAGAAGTCACAAACGACTTTCAATGATTGATCCCACGACAGTTTGAGCATTTGTGTAAGAGTCCTTAACAAATGCTCAGCGACTCAGAAAAGAAAGCGCTTTTCTTCCCCCGCCTCAGATCATCATCTCAAATCTGATCAGAAATCAAAACCGAAATAGAAATTTCATCGAAAGAGCATTTTATTTGATTTCTTCGAGTTTTTCCACTGAAATCCCCTCAAAAGAATCAGATCATTGAGTGAAATCCATGCTAGAGATGAAACGCTTTATGGCCATAAATTTTCCTCACAGTCACAAAAATGATTCAATTTTCTTGATTAAGGGATTCCTCGTCAAGGCAAGACACAACACCCACCGAGCGACGAACAACCTGAAGTCAACATCCACAGACAACGAGTCTAGACACTGCATCCCACCTTAATGTGAAATCTATTTTCATCCGCCAGCATCTTCTCAATCCTCCTCACTCTCTGATGTGCCATTATATAATTAGCTTTGTCTACTATGAGAGTATCTATTTTCTTTTCTTCGCCTTTTTTTTTTGATTTTTTCCGTGCATCTTTGCACGACAACTGAGAAATTCCAATCAGCTGTTCAGAGTGCAGCTTGTGAACCGAAGACCGAAAAGGGAGCACACGGTCGCTCTGTGGGTCGGTGTCTGTGGAGCGCGCACATCCATTGCAATTTGCTTTGTGGATCATGTCGTCTTTGGCGAATTCATCTTTGGACCGAAGCCAGAGCGCAGTGTGCTCCTTACACACCACAAATCGATTATAAATCCCCAACGGCAATACAAAGATACGAGATGTGAGCAAAAAAAAAAAGAGAAGAAAAAAAAATCAAAAACGCAAACTGACAGATACACCATCTGACGATGTCTTCTTATTGCTTAGTCATATCTCAAACGTGAGGCGGAGGTGGGGGGTGGTGATGTGCCAAAAATAAGCACATGTACATGTGCCACCTTGAAACAGATGAGAATCTTTACGGTGTAATGCTCTGCTCCTCTCGCAAATCTCAAGATGATGAGAAATGAATCTGTATCTGTGGATCTGTATCTGCGAGATGCGAGATGCGAGGATGAGAGTTCCAATCACAAAGGCTCACACATCCACGTTTGATAGATACTCGCATGTGATTCTACTTACAGTTCAAACAGCAATCGAGTCTGGCGTGGGAACGGGGATCCATCTTCGTCTTCTGGCGGCGGCTCCTTCGATCTGAAATTGGAAAAGAGAAAGAAAAAGTCAAACAAAGTCAAAGAACGAAGCCCAGAGATACATTTCGCCTTGGATGGCACTGATTATTGTAATTTAGTGTCAAGCAAACAGTCATAACTTTCAAATTAATTGATAGAACGGCGGCGCGGCGAGAAGCAGCCATCTGCCAGAGATGCGAGTACTGCCGAAGAGGGCTAAATATTTCATGAAATTTCAAATTCCCCCGACGTCGCCCGCGGGGATTTGCATCTGATTTGCAGATGGAGTGAATTTTTTTCGCCCCCAACCATCAGCGAAAATTGGTAAATTGATTTGTATCACCAGTTGTGTCAAATTAGGGCGTGGCGCCGGGGTAGGGGATGACATGATAATGACCATCAACGCGATGACTATGATGATCACATCGATGATGGATGCTCGTTACATAATCGCAGTCATTAATTACTGCCTGCGGCGGGGGGAGGCGTTTCGCCTCCCGGTGGCCACTCAGCCGACGATAACGGATGAAATGCACAACTCGGATGACGATCTGGACCGGACCGAACTGAGTGGAAAATAATATATTTGATGTTTCTGGGGATAAATAATTCATGCGATGGAAATCAATTAGTTATTTGTTTTCGGCACAACAACAGACCGAATTCGGTTTGCCTGGGACGGGGGTGGGGGATGGGGTGTGTGCCCTGCGGATTGGATTTCAGTTGAAATGCGTATTCCCCTGCTGCCGCCCGCCCTCTAACAGTCGGAATGAATGTCGGTTTAATGTTTAGTGCTCGAACGGATAAACATGGTTAAGTAGCCGAGTTTTGGAATTGAATTTGAATTGAAATTTAGAAGGCACACACACGCACGCACGCATACACACGGGATGGTATTTATTGGATAAATAATTTGTGCGATTTCGGGTTGGCCTGGCAGTGCGATGGGGCATGGGAAATGGTTTGTTCCCATGGAGCGAAAGCCCCTTAGAGACTTAAGGAGATTCGCTTGAATGGGTGGGGCAGCAAATCCAGGGGAGTAGGCATGGAAGACAATTGCGATTGGATGACGGTAAGATGAGATGAGAGGCCAGGATGTGATTGAACGAATTTTGGACGGAGGCCAAGCTGGGGGATAGTTGGTTTTCGGTTCAACGACTGGACTGATGAGCAACAGTTCGGTTGACTTACACTTGTTTCGGTTGCAGATTCAGGCAACAGTTGTTCGTTTATACGTGACTTCACTGGGAACTCTCAAGGGGATTGCGAAAACTCTACGTACCCCAAATTGTTACAAAATTCTTGTGAAGGGCGATTTGCTTGAAAGAAGTCGGATGCCAAGTAGGAAGCGAATACTTCTTATGATGGCACTACAGTCCGGGACCTCAACCAACAAGTCTCTCCAGCTTGTACGATCTCTACCCAACTGCATCCAATTACGTGCGCTCAATTGGCTGAGATCCTTCTCCACTTGCGTGCGCCATCGGTTTCGTAGGCGTCCTGTAACGCATTGTCCCGCAGGTGCAAAGTCGGAGATTTTTCGGGTTGGAACAGTGTTGTCCAAGCCCTTTACATGGTCTGCCCATCTTAGATGTTCGATCCGTACACTCCTGGCGAGACACATATCGCAAAGCAGGAATGCAAAGACAGTCTCTATGAAGTCGCCTAGAATCTAGTTTCATGCTCATCCCAGCACAACTTCAGTTAAAGTTCGATCCAGACTATCGTCGCGCTATTGCCCGGAGATTTTTTGAACTTAATTTATCCAGAATTCTTTAAAGTACAGTGCAGGGGGTGACAGAACCATAAACATCACAGGTACGGGCGAAGAGCTGAATTTGAGAGAAAAGTAGTGCGTGCGATCCTTGGTCTCATGTAGGAGAAGAAGGAATTAAGACGACATAGTCCACGCCCGTAAAGTATCGACCAGAATCCAAAAAAATTACTACCGACTGAATTTGAGCTCAAAAATATAAAATAATCTGAATCGCATTCGCATTACGACTCTAGAGAGCAAAAGACTGAGCAAACTTGAGAAGAAAACGGAGAGAAACATCTCCTTTCAAGAAGACTCTGGTTAGCAGAGAACAGCTAATCCTGCGACTGTATGACACAGTGGACACCGAAGAATTCGAATCCATGATCAAGACTGCAGCCAGACTAGTCCAAGGCTATATTCGACGACAGGCAAGCCGCTATCAAAGTTATTACCTTGGGGCTGCAACTTTTCTGAAACTAGCCACAAAGTGTCGCAATAAGTCATGCTCTTTAGGAAGAGAGTCAAAGTTCAAAGGAACAGAAGTACACCCAGAAATAAAAACGTTGACTGACTGAGATCAGAGGGATCAGCTCATCTTGGTTCATATGCAATAGCGGTGCATTCTGCGAATGTTTGAGCATGGGTTTGTTCTTTTGGTACTCTGTCTTCTGATAAACTACACATTTCAGTAACCAAATGGTCGCCTTTATTGTTTTAATGCACCAGCTGCCTACAAAAAAAACCATAGATCACCCACAATCAGAGACTACACAGCTAGAGACAAATGGCACCTCGACATTGTCTGCAGTTACAAATGGCAATTAATGTCAATAAAATGGAATAATGTATTCGGGAAACCACTTGAACACGAGAATGCAGCAAATGCAACACTGACCCTCTGTGGCATCAAATATCAATCGCATGTGTTACACTCTGGGTCACAACAAATCATTCGCTACAATGTTGACTTAAAAAACTGCAGAATGATCGTAGGTTACCAAGACCAGCACAGCGGACAAAAGAGCAGTCTAATTTAGGAACTATGCATCGACCCTTATTCTCCCTCATTTTTCTACGATGACGTGCGTCGAACTTGAAATAATAACCAGTGACTTCATTTTAAGGCATCAATACTCACGACTTATTGGCAAACTTCTAAAATTATAGATATCACGAGCTTCGGATAGTCATCTTTCGAAAACGACACAAAACGGTAGGGCTTCTCCGTTCTTTTGAGTATTTGTAGGGTTTGCTGGAGAAGCTAAGAAAAGTTGTTCACACTAGACGTGTTTTATTCACGACTTTATATCAAGTTCAGCAAATTTTTACACACAAAACAACAAAAGACACCACTGAACTATAGCTTAAACTGTCAGTAATTGAGCTGAAGAGGGACTGTTTAAGAAGAGGGCGCTGTAATCGTTTATATGAATCGTTTCAGCAATGGCAAAGACTCTCTTTTTTGTTTTCAGTTATCACATTCAAAACGTTTTTTGACTTAAAAGGCCAGTAAGCCTAAAAATTAACGACTGGATGGCGCAGTTGGTTAAGTGCCTGCCCAAAGTTAGAGGGGTCCCAGGTTCAAATCCAAGTGAAATCGAATCTTGTCCAGGCACCATTTGCCGCTGGGATCAAATGAACGGCGCTGGAGTAAGTTGCTACCTGGCAGTACAATGGAGCAGTTTTGAGTCTGAGTGTATCAAAAATCGTCTGAAAAAAAAATCCCAAAAATTGGCACTAAATTTTGGAACAAATTTTGGTACGAATTCGAATGTTCACTTTTGAATTTTTTTAAAATACCGATAGTGAGGCTTTCTCAGACCTCTAGTCGTTTTGGAGGTCACTGAGTTTCTCCATGATCCCAGGGAATTAAAGTGTTTTTTCTAATTTTGAAATTATTTAACTGAAACAAGACGTCGCGATTCACTTTGCCTCTTGAGTTCCTCAATGAGGGTTTCAATCGACAGCAAAAGGTGCCTCACTGTTTGAACAATGAGTCGCCACCGTTGTAGCATGTCGTAAATGATTTTATATACAGTCAAAATCGCTTATAACGACCTCGGTTACAACGACATATCACTTACAACGACCAAATTCGTCAGTCTCTTGAAGGTCGTTATAGCCGATTTGGAATGTATATCAAAAGACAAGATTGTCAGCGGCATATGACAGCGACTCACTGTGTTCCCTTTTGAAACAACCAATCAGCTTGTGCTTGCTTCTCTATAAAAACGCAAATCTAATGTAACGAAATTCATGTAGGCATGGTGACATAAACGGAATATGAACTTCGGAAAAATACATGACATCGATGAAAAGTCTTCCTATTACATATTTGACAGTTATTCTCTTTAAGCATTGTCAGTGACTCAAAAGAGGTGGAGCCATGAAAAAATTATGTGTTTTTTTTCGGGAATCGAACCCTGACTTCAAGCGAAGTATTCAACGAATTTACCCACTACCCCACGGCGCCCACTGTCAAACAAAAGTCACACGGAAAAACATGTTTGAGCAAGATTTGATGTGGTCTAAAAACCAACTTGGTCTGTGACCACTTATACTGCTTTCCCGACCAACAAAGTTCACTTCACTCAAGGGACAGTCAATCGAAGACCAAAACTTACTTTCCACGCATCAGAATTCGTCCTAAATTTATATACAGTCAAACGCTACAAATAAATTTAGGCCAGTACTGATTTTTTCACTCTTTTTGATGACCATAATTATTTAACGGTCCAATGAAGCCAAAGAACAAACACCAAAGGCCGGACTGGTGAGATTTAGTCAGAATTTACGAGTAAATTTAGGCCTCGGATTTATTTTTGGGATCATATTCAAAGAGCCAAATGGACAACCTTAAGAAAAGACACAGACACAGACTGATGAAATTTCGGAATAGCTGGAATTTACGAGTAAATTTAGGCCTGGGATTCATTTTTTGACCATCCTTTCTGATCATATTTAAAGGGCCCAATGGGCAAGCTAAAAAACAAACACCATGTGGCAGACTGATGAAATTTCGGGACAGTCCAAATTTTTGAGTAATATTTGTAACACAATGGACAATTTCGGTCCCTCCTCCTTAACACTTCAGACACATTTCAAAAATGTTAAAAATTCCATCAACTCAGCTCGCGTCAGACGAGACTATTTCGATCCAGTCGCCTCCGGTTGAGACTTCATTCGGTTGCCACTTGCATTTGTTTGCGGATATTTGTTACTGAACAGAAATCACTTGAAAAACTAGACACGCTCACGTGTCCCTCATTCACTCACTGACGCCCGCACACTTCAACCGTCACTTGAGCTGCTGGCAACACGACACTGATCCCGTTGCATTCCACGTCCACTTCCACTTCCACGTCCCTCTGCTTCAACTCTCGACGCCCTAACCGTTAAGATAAAATATCTGACTCTTCAGATCTCGACGTGTATCCGAGTGATAATCCAATCTAAGGCGACTCTTCCAAAAAAACAAACTTCCAACGTGTCCCTACCCGAGACTGATGATTGTGGTTATGTTTGCCTCCGCAGATAAGGCGAACGGAGAACACACCTCGTGGTGAATTCTATACCACGCCACGGGGACGCTCTCTCCCTATCAGTTGTTCAAACATTCCGCGCGATAAGACCCGATCGCAACGGACACAAACAAACACGCCCCGAACGAGGGCATTCACTTCCTGTCTTCACATGGCAAGCTACGGGGCTTCTCCCGGGGAAAAACGCCAAAACACAGGGTGACCGACTTCTGTGGGGGGTGATTCAATTCAAATTGGAAATTCTATAACGGTTGTTGAAACGCGATAAGATACAGATTAATCGCCATCAATTGAGTTTCAACGGGTTTTTTCGGTTCAGCTGGGATCTGCGTTTTGGCGTAAACCGCAGTCCTCCGCCACTCGCGTCAGTGATCATCCCTCAGGCGGTGGGGTGGTGAGGGCACCCCAACTGCCACTACGCGACGTATGGAACTTAACGGGACGAGACTTGAATTAATTGGCGTAATTTGCTGTTTTGTTCTTTTTTTTTGTTTCGTCCGCTCGATGATGTCGGTATGCTTCAATGAAATCATTTCCAGAGAGAGTAATTGGCTGGCCAATTAATCACGTTCGTGCGGTTTCAAGTGAATGAATGGTTCACTGTTCGTTCGTGGGGTGTCATGGTGGGGGGAGGGAGGGGCGCTACAGCAACAACCCAAAAAGGGATGAAGTCTGACGGAATGAAACTGATTTTGTTTCCAAGTGGCTGCGAGTGTGGGTCTTTCGTTTTCGGCGTCTCTAAGTGATTTTCACAGATTTTCACGAAAATCCCTTGTGGCCAGCACTGGGAGGGGAGGGATGAGACGATTCATTGAAGATGATTGAATGGTTAAAGATACACGCATTCGATCGGAGGAATCAATAAGTGAGTGGCAATTTAATAGGGAGTAGAAATTCTTGTAACGCTTCGAGGGGACTTCACAGCTTGACAGGCGAGGAATGTGTCCCACAAGTGGGGGTTTTGAAAATGGTTAAAAGTCAATTCAGTCTGCTAGGCGAATTAAGTGACGGAGGGTTCTGTTCACGCGACAGTGGGCAATTTGTTCACACAAGTGAACGTTTGCTGAAGAGTGAAGTGATTGTCCCTTAAATGTGACTTGTGATCTGTTTGTTGATTCTGTATTGAAACTGAAGAGTTTTAATGTCACAGTGGGCGCTGTGGTAGCAATCGTGAACGTGTGCGGAAAAGTGAAGCTAGTTTTGGATGATTTCCCTCGAAATTTGGGATTTTTTTTGACAATTTTTGGAATAGTTTTGACCCAAGACTTAGATTTTTTTTGGAGCCTAACAGGTTCAGTTAAGAGAACATCTGCTGCAGAATGATGTTGTCCACAGCGACATCTTCGATCAGTATCGTGAACATTTGCGAAGATTTGAAAATGGTTGCATGTTGCATTATTCACAAAAGTGAACGTCTGCTAAAAAGTGAAACTAATTTTAGACCATTTCACTCGAAATTTTCGATTTTCTGACAGTTTTTAAGAAAGTCTTGACTTGCGATGAAGCCTTGAGTTAGCGCAAGGTCTAGAATCAGAATAAGAGTTGATTTACTATAGTGAACGTTTGCTGAAGAGCGAAGCGTTGTCCCGGAGCTGTCTTAGAGCTAAGCTTTGAAACTCAGAGCCAAGTCAGGGAGCTATGCCTGTGCCTTAGTGACGCCTAAAAGATGTCCTATTGGCCTCAGTTTTCTCGGTTCGGAGGCAGACTTTGGTACATGGTGAACATGTGAACGAAGAATCCTTCTGAATGTCAAAAGAAACACAAGAAAACACAAGAAAAGAGAAAAGCAAAGCCTCAAAATCTCAGAAATGATGGCCCTTACTTTTTTTGTTTTTGAAGGCGTCGTACTGAATTGCCTCATATCCCTTCTCCCCAAGCATGAGTCACGTGGTGATTTCCACTGCCACCCTCCTTTCAAAAAAGACCCACAAAATGTGTTGACCCGCATTTAGAATACAAATCTCAAAACGGAAATAAATGTTCCCCTCAGAGAGACACAATCAACCCACACACAAAGACACACTCTCTCGCACCGAACAGAAAAGGGCGGGAATACAATGACCGCTTAAGCACGCTTAAACGCCGCCGTCCAAGCCGGATAGAGCATTAAGCTGCATGTGATTGAATTCATAACTTGGACACGTCAACTTCCTGTCCCAACTGGCCGAAGTTCCGTATGCCAGTGTGTAAGTGAATGATTATCCATAGGGTATTGCGTACGTGCTTGGGCCTCTTAATTAGTCCTCATAAGTCGCCCCCTGCCACACGTACACAAATGAGCACGGCACAAAGTAGTGAAGTCCATTTGTGGTCTTATTTACGTTGGGGCTCGTGGCGGGGCGGGTGTTTTAAAACAAAGAGATACAACAAAACATTTGTGCTCCATGTTTGGTGTGTCTGTCTGTCCTATTAATTGGAAATGATTGGAATTCAAATGAGGGAATCTGTGAGAGAGACAGATTGACAGATGTCAACTGAAGTGTCCTAGTTTGACAATTGACTGCGATAGATGCTTGTGCAAGTCTTCAAGGAGGGGAGCGATGAGGGGGGATACGATTGTGCGAGAGTGAGATGTACAGCAGATTGATTGGTGGACTCAGACTGGTGGGAACAAATTTGACAGTTTGCGTCATTGTGTCAGAAGTGTTAAAATATTTCATCACTTCATCAGTTCGTCGCTGAATTTTTGTATTTGTCTGAGAAATTTGAGGGGAATTTGAAGGCAGACAACGATTTTGGGCGGATGTCTGAGTAGTTTGTTGTGAAGAAGCCTAGAGGTTGAGTTGAAGAACTGAATGGAAGCACATTGCTGTCAGCTTTATAGTCAGAATCAGAAATGTGAGTCAGGATGACGAATTTTGGGATCAGAAGCCGACAGAATGAAAGAGATCTTTGGTCAGGAGGCAGACAATGTAAATTGAGAGTCTTTGGTGGACTCGATTTGAATTTTTGATGGGCGTGGCTCTGAGCGGCAAAAGGGTACTTCACGGCAGACTAAAGTGAGCATCGGACAACAGACAAATGGGTGTCATTTTGAAAAGAACAACAGGCGACAGACTAAAGACCCTTTCATCTGGCGACGCACTAAATAAGCGTTCTGAACACACCACCAGACAAAGCCTCGAATTGAGCACTAAGCAGCGCACTGAGTGGATCACCGGAAGGTGCATTGACCAGACCAAGGGGACACACTGAACAGAGCTTCCTATGACGTTCTGGGCGAAATATTGCACACAACCTTTAACAAAGCAAAGGGCGTTGCGCTAAACAGAGCGCCCAGTGCAGAATACCCAACAAGGCACTGAAAAGGTCACCTGATCGTGCCTTAAACAAAGCACCGGACGGCACACAGAACCATCCTGTGGAGAGTTTACTGAACTGAACACCGGGTAATGAACTGAACTTCGGACTGAAAGGACTACCGAATGCTGAACTGAATATCGAACCTTGTGATTAACTGAACAGAGCAACGGGTGACGCATTGAACAGAGAACCGGTCACCATTCTTAGCAAAACATTGGGGAAAGCTTTTAAAAGAGCCATGGCGTTGCCCTTATCCGAAGACTAAATGGCGCCCGGTGCAGCACTAAATGGGTCACCTGATGGTGGCTTAAACAGATCACCGAACGGATCACAGAACTACCCTACGGATAGTGTACTGAAAAGAGTACAGGATGGTGTACTGAACAAAGCAATGAATGACGCTTTGAACAGACAGTCGTACGGCGTTCTATGGAGAGAATTGGACAGCACACTGAACAGAGCACTGGACACTATTTTGGGCAGAGCATTGAACAGCCATTTGAATATAAAAAGGGGCATTGCGCTGAACAGTGAAACAGATAGCGCCCGGTGCAGGACACTAAACGACGCATTGGAACGGTCAGCTGATGGTGCCTAAAACAGAGCAGCGGATGGCGCACAGAATAAAAATAAACCCTGCGGGAGGTTTACGAAACAGAGCAGCGGATGGTGTCCTGAACAGAGCAACGTATGGTCTACTGAACAGAGCTTCCGATGATGAACAGAGCTCTGCTGAATTGAACATCAAACCGGATGATTTACTGAACAAAGCATGGAATGGCGCGCTGTAAACACCATCAGGCAGCGTATTGAACAGAGCACCGGACGCCATTCTGGGCAGAGCATTGGACAGCCATTTGAATAGAAAAAGGGGCTTTGTGGTGAACAGAGAACCAAATGGCGCCCGGCGGAGAACACTAAGCGAGGTACTGAACAGGTCACCTGATGGTCTCTTAAACAGAGTACTGGACTGCGGACAGAACCACCCTGCGGAGGGTTTACTGAACAGAGCACCGGATGGTGAACTGCACTTCGCACCGGATGGTGAACTGAACAGACCACTGGATAGTGAACTGAACTGAATATCGCACCGAATGATTTACTGAAATGGAGCCCTGAGCAGGGCACCAGAGAGCACATTGAGCAGGGTATCGAATGCCTCTCTGTTTAGCGCACTCCTCGAATGAATGCGAAGTCAAAAGTTACGACAGATGTTCTAGACAGATCAACTGGACAGGAATGTGAAGCTTTGAAGGCTTCTGAATAGACGCAAGCATTGCATCTCTGAATCGAAGTCATGATGACGCAGTTTTTAAAGCCGCTATTATGACGTTATTTGCAAAGAGAGGTCCTCTATTCAATGACTGAAGTAGTACAGGTCCTCCCTTGCAAGAGTCTGTCTTTAGGAATTTTGACGCAACGGAGGAAAAAAAAGGTGATGAAGTCAGCCGAGGAATCAGGGACAAATCAATTAATTTTTGGAAATTTACAAAGGATAGTTTTCAGGCTTCATTCGTATGACAAAGTGGATTACTGATCAGTAGCGGCACTAGTCCACCGGTCGATGCTCTAAGATAAGAGTCCCCTTCTGCTCCCAGAATAGAAATAATTCAATGCATGCACACGGTTTATTCCAAATTAGAAGGGCGAATCATTGGTAATAAACAATTTCGAATCTTAATTGGCTCGTAAACCTTATCATTGAATGAGCGTTACAAATTATCACGCCTGATCCATTGGTTTTTGAAACGACTGAAACGTGTGCAAGCATGTGAAATAAAGGGCAGATAAGAGCGGCAATAAAAAAAACCAACCCCAATCATCTTCAACTACAAAAAGATACATCCACTTCAGTGAACAAAGAACAAGTAGAACACGTTTCAAAACGCAAACCTCCTTTAAATTACTCAAAATCGAGCAATAATTTGCATCTAATTGGGTCACAATTGTGAAGAAATTTTCATTTCATTACCCAAGACCTCGTCGCGCTCTCCTCATCGACATGGAAGATAACCGGAATTGGGCTAAAGTTGAACCTCCACATGTAGATCCTTCTTGTTGCGATACAAGTTTTGAATTACCGTTTTGTGGCGGGGTGGACTAAACTGACGTAATTTGAATAACATACCATATTCGCCGCGCTCGCTCATCAACAACGACGACGACGAGGAGAGTTGTCAAGTTCGACAAAAAAAGAAAAAACTTTACCAAAAAATATTCATATTGACGCCTCTGGTTCATTGTACATATGCCTGAGGAGTGCTGTTCAGAAAGAAATAAAATATACGGTACATACTTGGGTAGGAGATGATAAGGAATATGATAATTTTGTTGTTGCAACAGCATTAACTTACCCTAAAAGTGGAATATAAAAAAAAATTGTAAAAAGAAAACCACAGCGAGATAGATGGTAAATGAAAGTCTCCCTTGTTTGGTGTTGTTCTATGTATAAACACTGATAAGAGTACTGTTTGTCTTGTGATATACGTGTACATACACACATTTTTTTTCATTTGAAATATATTGAAATGTGAAATATTTTCTAAATCACTGTAAAAGATACATTTGTATCTAACAGATACATTAGTATCTTTCATCACAAATCAATTGATTTCGATTGAGGGCAATTAAAAATTGTATAAACCACACACTAACACATTCAAAAACCGACTCACAGATGAAGTATAATTTTTTGAACTTTGCACGCGATACGAATTCTTTTTTTTTTCTTTTTTCATTTCAATTTTTGTATTTGCACAAAAAGCACGCCGCCTCTTTGAGATACACAGCAGTACGCTCGCATAGAGAAGCAGGAGGATACGTTGACGTCCAATAATCTGCCTTCGCACACACATCCATCAAGTGAACTGCCACAGAGAATCAAAGATACAACACATCACAGATAGTTTGATAGATACATTTTACTTTATGAATTCACACTACACACAGGAGTGCGAACAGGGCCCGTATGTAGAAAAAAAACGATTGCAAAGAGCAGATACTAACATTGCCGCTCCGAGTGCCCAACACAACTGATCTGACTGAGCATTGTCGTCAACTGTATCTGAAAAACTCGCTGTTTCTCGAGAGCCAATACTGCAAACACCAAGAGGAGCTGCGGCGCGCTATATGCTATATTGCTCTGTGCGATATGACAAGCAGCAGCCTTTGAATTAAATTCAATTGAATTGAATGAAAGAATTGCCATTGTGTGCGTGCGTACACCAGAGAATGAGAAAGAGAGAGAGAGCGACGGAGTGAGTGAAAAAGAGGTGGTGGTAGATACGGCACCTAATCGCCCAGCACACACTCGAAGGAAAATTGTCGAACGCACTCTCTTTCTCTCGCTCGCTGCCGCCCTACACGCGTTGCGAAGACTGAAGACCCGTATCCGCAGATGCCTGTTGTTCTTCCAATTTGGCAGTTTTCAACCGAACCCTCTAGCCGATGACTTTTGCATGGGAATTTTCTCCCAAAGTGTTTGAGGTTCAAGTCGTGCGCCTTTTGAAAGGATCACCAAGAGGGAATCGCACAAAATTGTTGCTTCGTCGGAAAAATCCTCAGTAGGTAGGCCGTTCGAGTTTCAGTTTTCTCGCCAAAAAACATCTCGCCAACATGTGTCCACCGCATGTTTTCAGGAGGCGCGCACAAACACACGCGGAGTGTGATGTTAACGCCACGATTTCAAAAACCAGATGATGATAGGGATTTCCTTTTCTTTGTTTGCTGAGCGCGCTCTCTTCCTCACACAAGAGGGGACCGTGAAACGTGGCCAAGGAATGCGCCACGTTGCGAAAATATGTTGCACTCTCGTTTTGAAGTTGTTTGCGCTTGGCTCACACGATGTGTGTCAATTTTGGGATTGGAATTCTCAGAAATGACTTGGAATCTTGACAAAAATTTAAGGCAGCCTGCATTCGGCGGCAAGTCGATATTTGTTGGTAAGGTTTGTCCAGTCGAGTGTGTGGTTAGTGATTTGATGGGGTTTTTGGAGCATTCAAATCGATAAAGGGTTACAAGGTGAGGTCTATGGTACTTAAAAGGTGTATCAGCTGGTGGTGTATCTGAAAAAGATAAGTACGAAATTGTCTCTAGGCTCCTTTAAGATCCAGGGTTTTGAACTTCGTTGAAGTTTATTTAACTAGTTGTTTGAATTCTAAACTGAGGTATGCGCAGCTTGCCTGCGTGCTACAGGCTTGGTCAGGATATTGGCTGAAAACAGGCAAAACAAAGGAAACCACAATTTGCAGTTGAATCAAAAAAGAGACACAAGACTATTCATGCAGCCCAATCTTCCTTCTTTAGATGGCGCTACAGTCAGACGTGAATTTGGATCTCAACCAACAGGCCAGCTCTCTAAAGCCAGCTTGATCCGGTCATCAAGTTAGTTGAAGTAGGAGTTTGTGTGGACCTTAATCATTAACGTCCTCCATTACACAGGCTTGGAGTTGAAGCACTCTTGGGCTACGTGAAAAAATTTACTGGTGTGATTGGACGATAGCCAGAGCAGCTGTTGGAATAATCATTGCGTTTTCGAAGTCAGTAGTTTTAAAAATGGATCATTGCATGATCCAAAAAAAGAAATCCCTTATTGATCTCTGATCGAGCGGCTGTATTTCTTTAGAAAGAAACACTTACCGTCGGACATTTGGTCCTGTATACGAGAAATGCTAATGGAAGAGAAGACTCAACCACGAACTCTACTAGTGGCAAAAACGAAGGCAAAAATATGATGACAACACTAACTCTGCAGTTTCGAGCAATACATCCAAGAGGGTTTTTGAAATTTGGCCACCTGTTTCGGAAAGACAAGGAAGACCGATTCTTCCATTTGGGACCAGTTTTGACGATCAAAATATGGTCTGAAAACATTACGCCTGGGTTCACAATGAGGTGCAAACTGAGACCCATTCTAGCTCGACTAAGGGTCGCAACCCTGATGAGACATTTCAGCAGTTTAAACTTCGGTTACCCTAAGGAATTCAGTTCGACTGTACCGACTTTTGATCAGGGATTTAGCTCGACATAAACAAGGGGCTTAGAGTCGTAGTTCGCGATATCCTTTGATTAGCAGCAATGCGCCTGGGGTCGTAATAAGAGGGAAACAGCCCTTCATTCATATTCAGACCTTACAAGTATCGCAAGCCTGATCATTTAGTAAGTAATTTAGCTAACACCACTGGACGGTGCAGTTGGTTAAGTGTCTGCCCCAAGTTAGAGGGGTCCCAGGTTCAAATCCCAGTGAAATCGAATCTGGTCGAGTCACCGTTTGCCGTTGGGATCAAATTAACGGCACTAGATTAGGTTGCTGCCTGCCAGTACAACGGACCAGTTTTGAGTCTGAGTGCTCCAAGAGTGTTTCAAAAATCCTCCGAAAAAATAAATAATTTAGCTAAATCGCATGCCCGGAAAGTCCTTTGTAGCTTATTTTATGATAGACGACAGTGTGGTAGACTATGCTTGCACTGGAGAGATGGCGTAGACTAGAACGCCCGAAGTCTTGGGGTGCGCTGTTAGACGGAGTCGGTGCGCGATCGGCCAGAACCGGATCCTGGTTGTCACGCCGATGATGATGATGTTGAAGTAATTTAGAAAGAGTAGGCTTCGAAGAGCTTTGAATTAAAATCGGGCTGAACTCTCTTGAGATTGGAGATATAAGCCAACAAAAAGTTGGGCTTTAGAATTTGACTTCTCTGGTTCATTATCGATTCGGAACGGTTTCGAGAGTTTCAGTCACTCATGGCGACTTTAGAGGTTGCCTTGATGATCTATTCTGGAATTTTTCTTGTGTTAGATAGACCTCCTCTTCACCTGGGCAATATCAGTAAAATCTAACACATTCTAGGAGTGACAAGTCAGGAAACTATTTGTCGGGACCAGCTTTCATTCCATAGCCTCACCACCAGACAGACTCCTTACAGACTTCGCTTGAAATATCTAGATCTAGACAAGCAGCTGTCGCCATTGCAGGTGGAAGTGGCTCGCTTCCACGTTGGAAAGGCAGGCTTAAACCGAAACCGTCTATTGAGTGAATAGTCAAGCATACTAACGTAAACCACTAAACCTTAGACGGTGCTTACATGAGTGGAAGAAGGCAGGAGTTTCGGAGATAGATCGTATGATTTTCCAAAAGTCTGGGAAGAGATGGGTTGAATGCACCCAAAAAAAAAAACATTGCTTTTCAATTGTTTCGAAAATCACACAACCCCTCCGAAATTTCTGCCTTTTTCCGCTCAAAAATAAGGATTTGATGCAAGCTTAAGTTTTAAGATGAAGCAAGCCTGATTCGTATGAAAGTTGCACAGAAGAGCGTCTCAATTCGAAGATGTTCATGTGACATTCAATTGTTCCTTTTCATGGCATCGAATACCGCTAGGCCACGTTTTCCCAGGTATCTGTAGGGATCTTAAAGAACGTCCATTTTGAATTGAAATCGCTCTCCAAATGTTCATCTTATCGGCAAGGAGTTTCCTGAACCATCTCAATCCCCCTGAACAACCGGAAAAAATACGACAAATTGCCTTAAAAAACTGAATTATTCTCGTCTTCTCTGACTCTGGCTCACAAAGAAGACCTCGCAAAAATCGCATTCCTCAAGCCTACCCTCTACGCAACCAAATCGAAGGAACAGATAACGTTGTTTGCATATCGGACGGTTTCCGTGTCACCCCATGCGCACTGGTTACCTCTTCAAAAACAGAAAAAAACAAGAAAACCAACGACCATTCCCTGAGTCATCACTCAAAAACTGATATCATTTCCTCCGCCCGATATCCCTGTTCGTAATCTCAAGTTCAAAGGTCTCCCTTCTTTTATCAGTCGCACATATTACCATACCATATCCAAGCCACATCTATGCATCCGAATGCAGGCTTACCCGGTCGGTTTCGACTATCTCCATTTCAAAAACAATTAAAACACAACCTTTCCTCTTCCGTCCCACTCTCTTCCTCGTACGAGCGCATTCCTCGAAAATCAGTTGAATTTTTGAATAGGAATACGAAACCAAAACTGACCCATCCCCCGTCCCCCTACGGCGGCGATGGTGTGCCGTACGAGTGTGTGACAAAGAGTGTGTGCCGATAATATAACAACACAACCAACACACGTGACCTTAAATGTCTAGTATCGATAAGACCACAGAGGAACCCCGTATCCCTTGCAAGCGAAAACCGACGCGACACCGTACAGACACACACACACACAGACGGAGCCGAGCCGGTGGTGCCTGGTGCTCCTCTGGCTTGGAAACGTTTTGTGATTCAAATTCTCTCGGATTTTTGAATTTTTAAGGTTTTTTTTTTTGAAATTCTTTTTTTGTGTTCGTTTTGCCGAACTTAACATGCGAACTCATCCAATATTCATAGGTCTGGCGTTGGTAGTGCGCCCCTGCTCCGGCGTCGTCGTCCATTAGGAACGTTTTGCATATTTGTTCTAGATTCCCGTGCTCTGAGCTCGGCCTCTCGAATGTCGCCTTTGGTCGCTGTGGGACTGTGGGCTTCATAAATGGTTTCGGTTGGACGTAATGTTCGGCTAACAATGGGCACGTAATTAGGAATCGGAAGGGAGCGTCGTGCGACAATGGACGAGATCACTTGGAATCATAGCGGGACGAGATTATGCAAGGATAATGATGGGAGCGATATGCTCGGGGTAAGTGGACGTTTGACCTCTTCCTGTATGGGAATTTCTGAGGTTGACCGACTAAGTCGGCTGTTTGTTTGGTGAGTTGTAAGCAGCTGACGTTGGGCTTTGTATCCGACGGGAAATGAAATCGGAAATGGGGACAAAAAAGGGATTTTGACAGACTTCTGTCGGGGTGAAAGTGACCTTCTGGAGGGGTTAACTGAAGGTATTTGTGTATTCAGCGATTGATCAGGGCGCATCTCTCGGAATTGGTTCTGCTGCAATTTCAACTTGATACCGTACGTCTTTGCGTCAAATTTACAGCACAAAAAGGTCTAAGGCCTATACTTTTTTTGCTGAACTTATGTGGCCGAAGCGATTTAAGTTGACTTGTTTGGGATGGATGGACGTTGCAGATGACCAGTATATGAAGAAAATGACAAGGCATGCTTGGCTGCATGATTTAGCAGAGAGTTAGTACAGATTGTCCGTTTTTGCGTCTTTCTTTTGAGCTCTAAACTTGGGAAGCAGTCTTCAAAACCGTGAAATAACGCAGAAGAAGGAGAACACATTGAAGGTCTTGAACAAAAAAGGGAAAAGAAGTCGCGCTTAGACGAAATTCCTGGAAGAAGCAAGAGCTGATTGGAAAGGTTTAAAAGCTAACAATAAGAGCCGTAGTAAAACTTAAGCTCATGTCTAAACCAAACGAAAAGTAACCAGCAGCATCGTCAAATTTCAAAGTGTCCTTTATTGTTTATGGAAACTTAAGGAGAATTCAGCTGTCAAGTCACATTTACCCACGTAGAAGCAATTCATTTCGCTCCCACGTAAATATGCAAAAGTGAACGAACTTAACGACACAAAATTGGCATCCATCATTTGTTCGGACAGGAAGGCTATAAATCCCTGGATTCACATTCCACTCAAAAGCCTTCCTCAACTACCGCCTGTCTCTTGCTGAGATATCATTTCAAAATTCACTTTATGTGGTAACCGGGCCACTGTGACTTTCCAGGAAATCGCAAAGCCGATGAACTCACCCGGCTTCCACTTTATGTGGTAACAGGAGCACTGCGACTTTCCAGGAAATCACAAACCGAAAAACTCGGTTTCATAACTTTCACCGAATGAAGATTCACCGCTCATGCCTTTTGCTACAGTCAAACATCCTCTAAAGTCGATACGATTAGATCAACTAATCGAAGTTCGTCCGAAAGCATTACGTGCCTCTTCACAAAGCAAAACTGGTTTCAAATTTAACTATGAACGTCCAACCTGCTTAATCAGAATGAACATATGTACGTGTACTCAGGACTCCAATCCGCATAATAAAAGGACACTGCACTACTGGTACACATGCCTCTGTGGATCTGTCTTTCATACCATGACTTCGGTAGAAGTTGCTAAGATGAAGAGGGGAAGAAGACTATCTGGGGGCCTATTTCTTCAACGATTTTAGTAGCTTAATAATAATAATAATGATGGCAGCGCTACAGTCCGAGGTGGACCTGGGCCTAGCTTCTCAGCAACCATTCGTGTTGTGCGTGCTATTGTTCTCTCACGAGTGGAGGAGACCTACTGTTTAATGCCGACTCAGAACGGCGGGATTAAGAAGCTTTTTGTAGACAGTTATACTCTTTGAGCATTGTCAGTGACTCGAAAGACGAGGAGCCGTGACAAAATTTGGTTTGGTGTATTTTTCTGGAATCGAACCAAGACCATTGAGCGTAGGAATCGACGCACCTCACCACTACGCTACAGCGCCCGATTTCAGTAGCATAATGGGATAAATTTCAGTCAGCTCGAGATCAAGCAAAAGATGACGCTAGCTGCAGAAATTTGTTGATTGAGGCACTGATCGAATCCGGGTTGTAGCGCCACAAGAAAAAGAAAAGGAAGATGTGATATTTTTTCTTTTCATATCCAGTAAAAGGCCACTGAAGCAAACTCTAAAAACAGCGATTTTAGACGAGACACAGTTTGCTACCCTTCTCAGGTAATTAACGTTCCTACGTCCACCTGAATTTCTAGTATAACCGTTGAATTTATTCACACAAAAGTGGTAATCGTTCACTTTTCAGGTAAGGAAGTTGCAAAGTACATGCTGTGAAGTAACCATGAAGCGGAGATTGAATGATTAAGGACAGGGGTTTTGCTGTTATTCACCTTATTACTCACCTGAAATTTTGCTTAATCATTCTGGAATTGGAACTGAATCTATGACTTTAAATTATTCCCTGAATTCTGACGCATGGGCTACCTTTTACCAATATGACGCAATATCTGACAATGTCTGATGTCTTTCGGTTCAATAATGAGGATTCCATAACCATGTGCACACTTTTTTTTCGTGCAAAATTGGGCCCAAGATCCACCTTAGACTGTCACGCCACCTTTGCCGTCTTTAACTACATCTGATGGTCATAAACAGGGTCTAATGACCTTAACCGATCTAAACAACATTGTACGACTTTTTTGGAGCATCGATCTCATCTGACCGCCACCGACCACGGAATGACGCATTCGGCAACATTTGACTGACCTAGGAAAACACCTGACGAAAACAGATAAGCTTGTTTGACTCTTGAAAACAAAATCTGTTGAGCATTAAGAGTGCGAAAAATCTGAACTTTTAAATCGGAAATTCTGATAATTTCTTTCGTAAGCTCTCGAAAGAGGTTTTTAGAACAATTTCTGTCTATTCCCAGGACATTGGAGGCAGAATTTTACCATACATCGTGGACGACGACAGTTTTTCAAATTACTTTTTGGACCAACTTCGAAATTTTGACCAACATGGCAAATTAAGATCTGACAGATGATGGATGAGGCAATGCTTTTCTGTCATTTCTTGAGTCAAACTTTAAGTCTTAGTCTGTTCTTTGTTGAGATAGCAAAAGTCGATCCAGATGTTTTATGGTCTTTATCTCGATACCAGAGTTTTGGAAATGGGGAACAACAGCAACTAAAGCAACTCTTTGGTCAAATTTGGAAAATTTCTTCAGCAATTTTTTGCAACAAATGCTCTTATTAAGGAAGGAGTTGTAGCATGCTATTCAGTTTGCTGCATTTAAGCATTTACAGAAAATGTTAGCAAAATCTGAAAGAAAATAGGACCAGTCTTTCTTTAACTTTAAGGAATCTAGTTTTTTAAGCCTAACATGTCGACTTCCTTTACATGAGGGCATCTTATTCGGAAATTGACGATATCCTTTTAAATTTATATTTGTGTACGGCCTAATTTACACAACTTGGACTCTGAACCAGAGGGTCAACGCAACAGAGGACGTCCAGGTCTACGATGGCGCACCCAAGTGGAGATGGACCTAAACCAAGCTTGGTGTGCGCCAAGTTGGTTGGCGAAAGCTAGTCAAAAATCGTGCTAGCTGACGAGGGTTGTTGGTTGAGGCCCATGTCCACCCCGGATTGTAGCGTCACTAGAAGAAGTAGGGCCTAACCAAACTATACATCTATATACTGTGAGATCAGGAACTGCTGTCCCTATGACCATGGCAACAGTTAGATCTTTTGTGGCCTACTTCCTAAAGAAGCTGAGATCTTATAACTCGACCATGGGCCCTGTTGTAACTTTACACAAGTCTGGACCTGGTTTCTTTTCCTTAGGGTACTTCCCCAAGTTTCTCTTAAGTTTGTCTTACCGAGGTAAGCGGGTTGATGAGCCGAACTGCATGTCTCACTTAGGTCCTCGTTGGCCCATTGAGCACTCAGACTTAAAAACTGGTCCATTGTACAAAGTTTGCCTTAAGAACTCCTTAAATTTGCTGCTGTCAAATTTTGTGAAGTGTCTTTCTTCGCCATCAAATCAGAATCTCTTGCCCTTTCAATTTGAAAAAGAGCAAAAAAAAAACGAAAAGAAAAAGACAAATATCATCGAAGTTTCATTACTTTTCGATTAATCCTCACACCGGATGGTGGCGTGTCCAATTCAATCGCACTTAGAGCCACCATCGCGTTACCCGCATCACCAAAGGAAACGTCATTAATGTCAACTTTGCTATCTCGACACAAACAGCTCCCATTCGACACAAAAGGATAACACAAAGGATTTCTCTTTTCACAGATGCAAATCCATAAGGGGACTTCTTTCAAGTGTACACCACTGACTTACATTCGATTCCTGTCATTTGTCGCTTTGCCAGATGCGGATCCAGTTTACAGCCTCCTCGTTGTCCTCCATCGTCAACTCTGACTAAGTGCTGCCTGCGAGTGCCTTTGCATGTCGCGTATGTCTGTGTGTACCTGAAATGAGAATAAAGAAAATTCAAAATCAATTATGAGATCCTTGAGGGGGATTTCGCTTTTGTTGTTGTATTTGTTGGTGGTTAATGTGCGAAATGTGTAAATGATTCGCGATTTCCGTCACAAGGACAATGGGAAAGCTGCACATTTGTGCGGTGACGGTGTTTCTGTTGCACGGCAACAACACATTTCTGTCGGTTGCTCGCTCGTACACAACAAAACAGGACTCTTGAGTCCCGAATCAACCAGAAAATTATGGAGTAATTAATTTTTTTTTGTTTTTCACTCTCTCTCTTGTGCTTGTTCTCATCCTCCTTTGTTTTCAGTTATCCTTTATCCAGTGCACTCCCCGAGTGCACATTACACTCCCGAATGCATTGTTTCGCGGTGGTGTACTTGGGATGAAACAATGGAAAGTAGACTTCTATTCTTAAGGGCGGGATCTTTTTCCATTTTATTTTTGGGGTGATTTGGTGAAGACGACGACGATGGGGTTGGAGATGAGGATGAGGTTGACGAGGACGATGAAATGAGGATAATGGAAGTGAAGAAAATGAGTGGTGGTGCCCACCAGAGAGGCTGCAACAGGCTTCTCGACGAAACAAAAGTGTTTTTGAGAGGACTGCGCACATATGGGAGACGAACGCCGCGTTGGGAGGGAAGCGAGCTCTGGAGTGGTGAGCATTGATTCGCTGGGCATTGGGTTGACATCATCTGTCAGGGAAATGATTCACAAGCCATTGGGGGAAGGCCGGTCCTCGATGAGAAGGATATGAGCAAGAGTTGAAGCGGTTGTTTGTGACACATGGCTTGGCTTTTGTGTGCGATATGACTTAGTTTCGCTGAGATGAATGAAGAGATTCGTGACAGATGGCGCTTCAGAATTAGGTTTGCATGCATGCATATGAATTGATATGGATTTTCTCCTTTTGAACTTTTTGAATTAGGAACTAAAGGTGATACTTTAAATTCTTATTTTTCTTCTGGCGGGGTGGACGTGGACTTAGCCAACAAACCTGTCCAACGATTCTAGCTGTTTCCAGTTACGCACGCCAAGTTGGTTGAGGTCCCTCTCCAATTGAGTTGACCTTACGCCTTTTTTTTCGGAGGATTTTTGAAGCACTATTGGAGCACTCAGACTCAAAACTGGTCCATTGTACTGCCAGGTAGCAACCTACCCCAGTGCCGTTAATTTGATCCCAACGGCAAATGGTGACTGGACCAAATTCGGTTTCACGGGGATTCGAACCTGGGACCCATCGAACTTGGGGCAGGCACTTAACCAACTACGCCGTCCAGTCGTTTTAATGAACACTTGATCAAAGGCACAGTTTAGGTAGATTCAAACAATATTGGTATACGCCAAATTTTGTGTCGTCAAATTTCTTGGAAGATCTTGGAATTACAACAGTCCAAGATGAAATTAAGACTTTTGCTCGTAAGCATAAGCGCCGCCTAGAGGAGCACGTTAACCCTGTAGTCCTTCCGATTCTTAATGGAAAAACGAACTACTTTGACTTCTTCGACTCTGAGCCTATGGGACAACGCAACAGAGGACGTCCACGTACAAGGTGCACACAAGTCGAGGGGGACCTCGGCCGGCTTGGTGTGCGAAACTGGAAACAGCTGGCGAGAGATCGTGCTGGCTGGAGAGGCATGTTTGGTGAGGCCCAGGCTCACCTCGGACTGTAGCGCCCTAAAAAGAAGAGAAAGAAGAAGAAGAAGAAGAAGAAGAAGAAGAAGATGAAGAAGAAAAAGAAGAAGGAGAAGAAGAAGAAGAAGAAGAAGAAGAAGAAGAAGAGGAGAGCTCTCTGGACTGAATTAAAATGCACAAGCCGAGACGGAAGGTGTCTCATTATGTTTTGTCCATGGCACTGAAATGTCAATTTGGGAGAGAAAATTGGTCTCTGAATCTAACAAAATTCACTCGAATTCAACATTCTGAAGAAATCATTGCTTGGGGTCCAATTTTTTTCCATATCCTGATACCATACTTTTCAAATGACAAATGATTTGATTGACCTAGGTTGGACCAACATGAGGTCTATTGTAATATGACAAAGAATGCTGAAGAGTTAAGTACCAAAGCTTTCAAAGCAAAATGAATCCAATTCAAGAGACAGCCAAACTTAAGTGAATTCCTTCTTTCGTTTGAGGTAATAAAACACTCATCAGTCCCCCGCCCAACCGCATCTAAGCTCAAGTGGATTTCAAAAGTCACATGGTGACAAACGTCGTCAGCCATCGAAAGACCATCGCTCGACTGTCAAAAGACAAACCCTCCGAAGAATTATGTTTGTTTGCTTTTCATTTCACTCCCCACTATCGTGTGTCCTTTCCACAAAGTGCTCTCCTTGCTCTCCCCCCTCACCGACTGACCATTCATCACTTCCACTATCATTGTCTTCGCTTGATGCCGCCCCCTTCAACCAGCACACACCAGTTGTCATCTCAATAAACTCCTAATTTAATAAAAATATTATTTCATATTTCTCGTCTCGGAAAGTCGTCCTTTCTTCTTGCGAGTGCTTAGTGCTAAGCAATCTCCTTGAAGTTGAGTATGAAAATTCGCCAAACTTCCCCCCGCCGTCCGTCATAAGCACATTCATTCTCTGCGTGTGTGTATGCGGTGCGGGGTGTTATCGCGCACTTTACATCGAGTCGCTGGCTCGTCGTTTGTCCCAATTCCATTGTCCCAGCTCATTGTACCAATATCCTGCACTCAACTCTCCTTTGGAATCCATCAAAAGCCATCATTTCGCATCTCCATCTGCGCCACACAATGAGCCGAGATGCTGGCTGCAGTCGCGACCGACTATCCACAGCACATTTCATTCGCCGAGAGTGTTTTGGAGGGACCGAGGGACAGGGAGCATCAACACAAAATACAGAAAAAAAACAAAAGGACGAATCTCTTCAGCTCCTGCTGTTGATGCTGTTGCGTCTTTTGTGCTCCAACGAATGAGTGAAGCACAAGATGAAGGAAAAAAAATCTGAATAAATTCTTTTGTGGCACGAATTTAAAATGAAAGAACTACACACGGCAAGGATATCTTTTTCCATCTCCCCACCGCTCCCTCCCTCTCTCTGGGAATCTCTCTGAGTCACAAACAAACCAGGACCAGGCTTCCCTTGCGCCCCCTCTGGCTTAAGATGTTTGTGCACGAGAGTCTGAAGGCGGTAGCGCGGAGTTTGGCTTCATCTTGGCTGCTTCTTCTGGCGTTGATGTGAATCAACTGGCCCCGAACAATGAGAATTCCTTCAGCAGAAAAGGATTTCTGTTTAATTCTTCTCCGGTCTTCGCGTTCGGGTTTTTTTTTCTGCATTTTGCATCCTTTATTATCCTTTGGAGGAAATTCAACTTCATTCGCTTCAACAATGGTCCCGTGCACACGAAAGGGGGACACAACAACAACTCGCCCATACACCAGAAGAACAGGAAAACCTACGTCACAATTAAAATTCATCACGATTACGAGATGAAATGCAAACACCAAACAGTTGTGGGTGTGGCAGTGCGCTGGGCCTCTTCTTTTTGTGGAATTTCCAACACGGAATGGCATCCTTTTGAGTCTCGGATATCGCTGCTGCGGCATCTTGTGGCGCCCGACGAGTGGGACGACACGGTTGAGAATCTGTGTCTGGCGAGGCAGTCCTGGCTGCTGACCTTCCTTCTCTTTGTCTCAAGAGGTGGGCGTGTGCATGACACCGGAGAAGGATGAGTCTTTTAGAATATCTCACTCAGAATCATGGAATATCTCCCACATCGCGGCAGTTAGATGGTTTTTGGGTGTCAGCAGGCTGCAGCGCTACGAAAAGTCGTTCCTTTGACTGGTTGTTCATTGTCAGTGATGCAGGGTAGCTGTGGAAATTTATTGCAGACATACTTTGATGCAGGTTGTTAAAAATTTCGTGAGCCTTAGATCATGCAAGAATCACAGAAACAATGTCATTCTTTTGGCGCTGTAGTTTGTAGCCTCTTAACAAGGAATTCCTAACATAGACTCTCTTCGAGAGCCCATTCACTTGATGGGATTGGTTCTTACGGATTGCGATCCTGCCATTTAATGGTAGCTGTAGAAGCCCCCTCTTGACTGTAGTGTCACCCGCAGAAGTATGAGAAGCTATGTCCGAGCCTAATCCTGACTGTAGTGCCACCTAGGGAATAAGAAGATTTAATCATCAAACAGCAGAGCTACTGGCCACCATACTTTCTATGCTCCAATAGCCCGTGTGTGGTGTGGAAGGCCCACTGCTAACAGACGCGTATAGTTGAGACCCAAAGGACTTTCACATCAGAGCCAAAAAGGAATGATTTTCCAGAAATGGTTGATGACTGTTTGTTCACAATCCATCGATGAAGCAGAAGTTTGGGCACTTCAAGCAATTCTTGAATCAGTGCCAAAATTAAGTCACCGCTCAGTTAAGCTCCTCTGTCTTTAAAATCTCTCTCCGTAGTTTAGGGTACTAGGTTTTCTTCTCTCGACATCTTTCACCTCTTTCTGCCCTCTTTTAGACAGCTTTAGGCACGAGATTTTTTTTGCAACCGGGTGATGTACGAGTGGTAGGACAAGAAACGCTTCATCCGACAAGCTAATCCGTGTAACCACATGCGTGTCGTTGCCCTCCAACTTACCGTCATCGTGGCTCAGCCAAGCCTTTTTGCAACAAAAGATAAAGTCCAAGAACTCTCCAAACTCAAATTCAAAACCAATGCAAGAACAGAATAGTCACAACTTCCTAAAGATTCCGTCTAGATGGCCCAGTTGTTTAAGTGCCTGCCCCAAATTAGAGGGGGCCGTTCAGAAACTAAAGCTTATGTCCAAACCTAGCGACTGGATGGCGCAGTTGGTTAAGTGCCTGTCTCAAGTTAGAGAGGTCCCAGGTTCGAATCCCAGTGAAATCGAATCTAGTTCAGTCACCATTTGCCGTTGGGATCAAATTGACGGCACTGGAGTAGGCTGCTACCTGGCAGTACAATGGACCAGTTTTGAATGTGAGTGCTCCAGTGTAGAGTTTCAAAAATCATGGGTTTTGTGAGTCTGTGAAGGTTTAGCCCAGGTCCACCTCGGACTGTAGCGTAACAAAAAGAAAAAGAAGAAGTTCTCTAGAGATACCTTGGAAAAAAAATTCGAAATTAACAGCCGTTTTCGCTTCTCAGGAATAAGGAAGGGACAAAATGGATTCGAATTATAACCAAATGCACTTGTGTGTCAATTTTATCTGCATTCATCGACTGCTTTAGCCGCATAGATGCTTCATAACGATTTCGATTCAATAGTTCGACTAACTCGGGACTAAAGATGATCATCAGTCGCCAAAGATCTTTTCTTTTCCATGCGTTTCTTTATTCAATACCACTTGCAGCAATTTCTATCAAGAGAATAAGTCACAAGACTGCTCGTTGACGCTCCGAAAACCAAGCTTTTAGACCCGATGTTTTGCGATTCTTTTTGTTGGGCGCCATTTTAGAAAAACTTTATTGACTTTTTTTGTGTCGGAGGTTTTTGAAACTCTACACTGGAGCACTCAGACTTAAAAACTGGTCCATTGTACTGCCAGTGTGTCTATAAATCACATCACTCACAGCCATCGATGCTTTATTCCCAAATGTCAAGTTGCGCTACTCCTCCAACAACTGCAACGACTGATGACAAATGCGTGTTACGTCAGGTTCAGGGGCCAACTAACTTGCCTTGAAGCGGAAGGAAAAAGGAACATTTCTCGACGGCAATCGAAATGCTGCCTTTGGGTCCACTGGAAATTATTTCTTCATTTAGCCGTGCAATTGAAGTTAGGACGAAGATGTCAGAGGCGCCGAATCCTGAAAATAACACGAATAGTTGGTAATGATCAATTTCCTCTTAGGGGCCTCTCAGAGCGCCACTCAACAGACGCCAAAAACCCAAAAGGTTCAAAAACCTCTGAGAGGATAGAGCCTGAATGCTGAACGAAATTTCCAAGCTTTCTGTTGGGCGCCACTTTAAATCCACAAGGATTTGTAACACTAATTGAAACTCCGGCGTCTGTTGTCTGCCTGTCACAAAATGCCTACCGTTGGTGACAGCTCCCCAGAACCTTGTCATGTTTTTTTTAAAAGGGGATACCCTGAAAAGGGGTTCAATAGCACTTAAAAATGCACTAGTTTCCTCTCACAGAAACACACGATCCACAATCGTTTTATCGCAAAGCCACTTAGTAGCTTTCTTCAATTCAGACACTTCCAAGGAGCACGTCTGGTTGCCGGCAAGGATCTCAATTATTCAATTCAATGTCCCACTTTCTGACCAGAAAATGTAATCCCCAACCAGGAGCCGAGAACCAGTTCACCAGAGACCAGGCCAATGGCATGCTCTTCCATGCCTATGCGTGCTATCACTACAAGCCACCAGAGCGAAACTCTCAGTCCCGGCCCCTCCGCCGCCTCCGTCGTCGTCGTCGTCGTCGGTCCCCATAATCATTTCGTTTCGGACCAGATGTGCCAACACAGATTATGACCAAAGAACGTTAACTGATTTTCAGGAGTAATTGCGTCTTGTCCTTGTACTTAGCAAACAGCCAACAAGGATTCCTTATTAATTCCTCGGCCAAAGCCTCCCAAGAGATTATCGCCCACCCCTCCACAGGCTGCTCCCACTCCTCCCGGGCACATGCCATTTCTGTGGAATTGTTTAAATATATCTCTCGAATGGTAATTCCTGCAAATGAATGTGAAAGGCCCGTAGCAAGGAGACAGAGCAACGTTTTAGTTTGATTGCATTTCGGGGGAATGAGACCAGGAGGTCTCTCCCCCAGGTGATGTCATCCCGCCTCGGCACACACTCACATGTGCATAGCAACGATTCCAAAGTCAATCAATTAGCACACACTGGAAGAGCCTACGACATCACAACCTCCCCCCGTCCTGCGACTGCATCCCGATCAGTCCAGATGCGATTCCTGGGCAGGAATTTCATTACGGCGACTGAGGGTGCATTGATTTAACGTCAAAGTTTGAGAGATCTGAATTTTTAATTGTCCCTCCCCGCCGCCGCTGGAGTTGACAAATTCCTTGAACGGAGCTCTCTGTGCGCCCCAGCATCGGGCTCGGTGTTCCTGAAATACTTTGCATTTGCTTACGTTGGCCGGGTGCTTGTGTTTACACAAGACCACCGCTGCTTCGAATGAGTTCTCGACGGGGGGGTGACGGAGGGGCATGGGTGGCGTGTGATTTTTAAACAAATCGAATTTCTAATTAAAACAACAGAGTCGGCCCGAAGCCGGACCAGACCGTCTGGACTGAGGCCATATCGTGCGTGGCGTGGTGGACAGGCGAAGTCCGATGAAGTCATCGCCGTAGAATTCCATGATGTGTGGATTCTTTGGAACGGAGAGCGTATGTTTAGATGAGGAAACGAGTGCCTGATTTACTATGTGACTCTTTTTTTTTTCTCGGCTGCATGCTGACAGAAGGCGAATGAAGAGCTTTCGACACCACCGAGAGACTAAATGGGATTTTTGTTGACAATTTATGGTGAGGATGTGGCGCATGAGTTCTGAAAGTGATCGTGGGCACGATTTTGGTGGGGTACCACAAGGCTGACCACAAGATTTTGACCATGGGTAGGACAAGAATTATAAGATTTCCAGTTGGATTTCATAACAAGAGTGTTTTTGAGGAGTGATTCATTTCGAGGTTTCATTTTGAATTTGTGATAGAATTCTTTGATATTCCTCAGTTGATGAAATTTTGACTGTCTGGCAAAGGAGCAGATGTTGACATCATCACTGTTGGTGAGCCAGAAAGATTTCGCGGCCAGGCCCATGATGCAATTATGTCATGGCTTTTGATGAAGTACATGACATTTTCATTAAATTGCTCCCATTTTGAGGAGTGGCTTGCAGGTGTAAAATTGATTACTTGGTGCCGCGTTAACTACTTCTCATAGATGTCAGTACACATGTGATGTGATGGATAAAACTCTAGTGTTTGTTTTTGAACAGGTTAACAGTGGTGTTAAGTTTTAATTGGCACCCCCTATTGAATCAGTAAGCGAAGCATTCTTTGGTTGGACTTGTATGACAAATTAGCGACCAAGCCTCAGTTGATCTTAAGTCTAGTGAACAGGAGCAGGAGGCACATTCGATCTTAGGTTCAGGCAGTATCACAAGACGCTATCCTCATGGATCTCCCCATAAGTTTGGCGAAAAACTTCCAGGCACAGTAGACCTTCCACTTAAAAGATCTTGATGCACCATCCCCTAGAAGCTAGACTACATGCATTTCAAAACCGGGACGATAATCATTAAAGATAGAGGATAAACCAATGGGAGAGAGCTGCAGTCCTAAATTTTGATCAAGGCCCGAAATTAAAAAAGGTTGCCCCAAATCATTTGAAAGATCTCTAAGCCGTTCTTGTGTTAGATTCGCGGACTTAACAAAATGAAAAACCATCGCTTTCTACTGGGGTGTGCTGAAGACTGCCTCAACCATTCTGCATGCCCTCGAAACCTCTGATCGTACTTCCTGTTCCGGGTCAACCTCGTAATCGAGCTGCTTCCGTTAACCGGGTCGGTTGCGCAGCATGTGTAGTATTCTTGTCTTTGTTCAGTGCGCAAGAATACGTACGGGAACATGACGCCGGAAAATGGAAACAGAGACTCATTCTGGGCGCCATTTGAAGGATATTCATTAAGCCGCAAAGTTAAGATGGTCTTTCTGAACACATCCCCATTTCAGCGAGTTGCCCAATTTGATAAGTTGAGGCTAGGATTAGGTGGCCAACTGCAGGTTAGCAGTCTCACTTGGGCCAACATAGGCCCATTGTGATATCACTCGGATCGGGTGTCTCCAAGCCATTAAATCATTGGGTGCTTACTATAAAGGGCTTGACTTGACTGATGTCGTCGTCATCTACTCATGCAATTCATCGAAGAAGTAGGTAGGTTTTGGAGAGGGCGAAATGAGTAACTTCCTCCTCCTTATCTTTGTAGATTCTACAGAAGTTGTTATGGGGGAATCCCAATCTTAGACGTGTGTACCAAATGTCTCATGACGACACTGATGATGATCCCTGAGAGGCAGTCTGTACATTCTGATTAGACAGACTAAAAGCTTAGAAACAGATCTTGAATATCCACCTTCTCCACAATGATCACTAGAAGGAATAAGATACACAAAAAGGAAACCCAAAGACTGTCAAGAAAGTCTTTTAAGACAAAGTTCCTCTAAGGGTTCTCAAATGTCCATGAAATTGTTTTCGAGGGGTGTCCAACCAGACCGCCTTATTTGGCCTTTTTCGTCCGTTTTCCACACAGAGCTTGGATTTTTCAGTACTGATACTCGCTCGATACCTTCGGACCGTGCTGTGTCTTGATTCCGGAAACTTGAGGGTATTTGTAATCCCCTTTTTTTTTTTTCTTTTTCGGAGGATTTTAGAAACACTCTTGGAGCACTCTGACTCAAAACTGCCAGGTAGCAACCTACTCCGTCAATTTGATCCCAACGGCAAATGGTGACTGGACCAGATTCGATGTCTCTGGGATTCGAACCTGGGACCACTGTAACTTGGGGCAGGGACTTAACCAACTGCGCCATCCAGTCGATTTATCCCTTTTGCTTGCGCAAATTATATAAAAAAAATCAGTGCTTCTCTCTACTCTACAATTCTTCTCAGAGAGGTGGTGCCGTAAAAGTGAAAGTTGGTGGTTTGACCAGAATTCGAACCCAGGATCAAATGAGAAAAACACTGGATATCCACAGAAATCGGACTTCTTATAGACTTCACGGTCGAAGTACTCCTAAGCCATGCATAGACATCATAAACTGAACGCAGGCTTGTTTAGTGGTGTCTCAGAAACAAATTTTGTTTTTTTTTTTGGATCAGATTTCAGTCGCAAGGTTTATGTGTTTCCCCCACGTTTACAAATAGCAGTTTTGAAGGATGTTTTGACCCAAATACGATGGCAAAGATGACTTGAACAAATCAAAAGAAGAGAATAAACCCAGTTCTGATGGGAGCATATTTTTCCAGAGCTGTGCTTACTGGTCGTCCTGACTTATAAAAATCTAAAGAGGGTCAACCAACTTTTGATAGCTGATGATGTTTTAGACTGAATATGATGGCCGTCTCCAATTTGTCTGTCTGTTGCGCGACTTGTGCGATACACTGCACCATTGGGGTATGGCTTTACATATCCAGTGCATAATTTTTTGAAAGTTTTTGAAAGTTTGTCTGTCAGTAACTTGCCTCTGTTCACGATCGAGGTTTAAGACCCGCTTGTGCATTAATGGGTTCCATGGCTTTAATAAGGACCTTTCCAGAATAAGAAACCTCATTGTGTCTTTTCTTGGTGGACGACAGTCTTTTCTGCATCTCAAAGTGGGTCAACAAGACGAGATTTTGAGCTTAATGTCAGGCCAGGTTTTGTGATTTATTCTAGGCCCAAACTCTGTGAGCGTTGTGGGTATGTACGTCGACCGCAACGCCGTAGACTTTCAAGTCTAGGTTCAACATAGGCACAACATTCTGCAGAAAAGCAGAGTCTTCGCGGAAACGTATAACCAATGTTGATTTTGTATTGAAAATATTGAAATAAATTGAAAATTGAAAACAAACAACAAATTCTCAAAAAAAAAAACTTGTTCACCGCTCCACCTCCTTTGAGTCACTGACAATACTGTCTAGAAAAGGCTTCTCAACCTCGACGTCCGGAGTTGGCATTAAACTGTTGGCCCCCTCCACTCGAGAGAGAACAATAGCACACACAACACGAGTGGTTGGCTGAGGAGCTAGGCACAAGTCCACCTCGAACTGTGGCGCCGCCATTTTTATTATAAACTCAAGACCCCCCAATTCTGTTGAATTACCAACCAACCGCCTTGAACAGGAAAATATTCCAAAGTTCAACGTAACCGCTATCAACTGCCGGAAGAGTTTCTATTTAAAGCCAGTCCCCCTTCAGCAGAGAATGCGGCGACTTGTGAGCTCACTCATGAGATAAGCGAGTTGATGCTTATCAGTTCGCGGTAAAGCGACCTTCGAACAACTTCTCGTGGCAGGATGCTGACTCATTCTCCAAGCGCCTTCCGAGACTTCCCAGAAACCACTGATCACATCGGAATTTCTTGAGTTCTGTGAGCTTCAGTTGAGGGAGCCCTAAAAAACTATGTTTAGATCACACACCACAGAGGGCCACAGAACGTCCGGCACCCCACATTCGACCCGATGGAACATAGAATTGAAAAATTAATTCCCCGTCCGCAATTCTGCGGTTTGCGTTTAAAATTCATGGCAAAAAATTGTTCCCAAAATGAAACAACAAACATTACTTCAGTTATCATTGAGTTTTGTCATCGTCATCTCCTAAAACTTTACTCCGTCCCCATTGTGCATCCGTTTGTGTGCATGTGTGAGTGCCTGTGTGATAAAACCGCTGTCCCAAAACTTACAGCAGCCTCACCCGTTCACCGTTCGTTCACAAAAAGCATCCATCACCCCACTGGGTGGACGACGCTGTGTGTGGGGGGCCCATCGTAGTGCATATAAATTACATAACTTAACTTTATCAATTATGCATATTTTCATTCAATTATTTAGCATGGAATTAAAGCAATATAGCCCCAGCAGGTAGATAACACGACGGGTAGGGGGTTAAGTGTGGGTCGGCAGGATGTCATTGCGAAGGGGATGAACAACACATACAACATCCCCCTGTGCTCTTCTGTTGGATACACATTTCTTTTTTTTTTTTTTTTTTGAAACATTTTCCCATTTCTCCCCTCAGCTCCGGTGCAACCCCTATCGGGTTGTGCGGTGAAAAGTTACGGCTGAGGGTAGGAAAAAAATTTAATTGATAATGAAAAATATATTCACGTGTAAAATGTTGGTCGACAGCAGGAAACGGGCGCTGGCCGAGGGTGGGGATTTGACAAACATTCCACCATGATCCCCCTCTGTCTCTCTCTCGGTGGTTGTTTAACACTAGCGCCGACAGTGAAGGTGGAACTTTAGGAATTGTTTGACAGATAAACGGATCAATGTCGGGGATGCGCTCGTTGTTTTTTTCGTTTTTTTTGTGGTGTTTTCTTATCCCATATGTCCCACTTCCGATGTGGGAGATGGGTGTATGTGTGCATGGGTGTTTTTTTTCCTATGAGGCGAACAGGATTTGGTTTTGTGGCGAGGAGAATAGGGTTTTTTTTGCACATGACCTAACACCTTCGAATGTGTCCTCGGGGAAAAGATTCCATTTAATTAAAAGTTTCTGCAGTAGTTTTTGGGACGAAGAGTGGACAATGGCGTGACCGGAAATTTGTAGAAGGATATACTCTGGGACACTTTTGAATAAGGGGCTCATTGAAGGAAGACGCAAGACCGAGGCAAATGCTCAAGAAACTGGCGAATGTCGTCCGCAAATCTCAATCCAATTCAATAGCTTGATCTGCATTGACTTGTGAATTGGGAAGTCATGACGCCTCTGAGGCTTAATTAGAGCTGCTTGTTGTTTGAACTGAACAAGTTTCCTGCGCTTGGCCAGTTAACGAGGACAGAGTGACACACTCAAAGTGAACGAGTGGACAGTTTGGGTAGATAAATCTCCTTCGATCCGTTCACTGTGTCCTGTCCGAAAAAGCAGTGGCTCTCTTTACTGATTTTTCGAATTTTAGGAAATCAAGTTCAAAAGGGAATTTTGGCGTCCGGACTATGGAGTTTTGTTTCGTGGTACCTAAAGCCGGCACAATCTTCTCGGAATCTTCTCTTCTGGAAGTCTTTTGACGCAATGTTTCGAGGGTTTATCAGACTAAGAAGATTTTGCCAAATTTAGGTCAAACTTAACTTAAGTGGTTTCGAAATCAATCGCTCTCTACGTACGTATATGACAATTACTGTCGAATTGAATTGAAAATATTTATTTTTCTTTTTAAATCTTCAAATTTGTTTAATGCAGTCAAGAAGTAATAAGTTCCATCAGAGCTCTGGAGGTACCAGCTACTTTGATGCCTCTACATCTTAACATACAAAATTAAGCCAGATTAACCACCTAGCGGCATCCTACTGAGGACAGTAAAGAGGAGTCAAACATTTTCAAACCCTGGAGTCAAAATCATTCCCATTTTTAAAGCAAATTTTGAATATATTTAGGGTTTTTGAATTCAAGGCTTTTTTGATAAATTTTTGAAAAAAATAAAAATCAGTTGTTGGGACGTTAAAATTCAATGGAAGGACTTGTCTTGCAGCTATGTAAACGAAACCTCGTTCCACGACCACCAAGTTGATGGCTTTTAAAATCGCAACGAACTAGAGGAAGAGGAAAGTCGTCTAAGGAGCTTTATCCCAAAAACAGAGCTCATAGAGTCTTCGAAATTAAATCCAAGTGGAAATGACAATTAGACTGTATACATTTTTATATTGCTTACCATTCAGTCTCAAAAGCCTTTCTGCAAGGAACTGGCCAAATCTTCTTAAGTGTTGATATCGACGTTGCAATTTGAAATGCTGAGCAGATCCAAGTAGCTGACAGCAGATTGTAGTTACATTTCGGCCCGTAAGCAGAGAGCATCAAGAGAGGTTTCTAAAGTCACATCTTTCCTTTCAATCCTAACCTCCTGATGGTCTGGATTAGGTATTTATAATGATAGCTCAGTATTTGAACGAGTTAAGGAAACAACGGACCTGATTCTTGATGCCTTTTAAAGAAAATGTGGTTCTATTTGTAAGAAATGTGAATAGTAGCAAGAGTAGCGAATGTGGACATAGTTCGAAAGGCAAAAGTCTGCCGACTCACTTGGTTCGTTCCCATCAACTGGAGATGCAACCAAGCTCTAACTAAAAGATTATTCGCACTCGAGTCTCCTGGATCGAGAAGAAGAGAAAAGCAAAACTTCTGGCATACAGATCAAGTGATGTCGGGTGTTAGACAACTTTGGCTTAAGTGGGACCATCAGTTATAGGTCAAATCATCCATGGGTCGGTGGCGGTCAAAAGGAAGAAGAACTAGCTGGAAGACTATCAAGTTTCCATGTAACAAATGTCAGAATCTTAGAATCTTAGAAGGCATGAGTTTTTGAGCTTGTTCAGAATTTTTTGAATCGGTTGTACCAAATTTTATACTTAACTTAGCCTGCTTCTAAGATTTCTTTTAGGCTCCAAACAGACTTACGGCAGTCCTCCTCAAAGCGAAGTTTCCCCCTGTGGCACTCCTCAGTTTTATCCCCATCTGACTAAAAATGTGGTCCAAATTTTGATTTCATGCAAAATATTCATTCAAATGCCAAAAACTCGTTCTAAAACCGTTTCTGGCAACTAAAGGCTTAGAAGACTTGTGTTCTGGATAGACTTCTGAAAAAAATCAGTTTTTGTACATTTTAGGATTCAATGGAAGGGGATTTGTCTTGCAGCTATTCAAATGCATCCTCGTTAAAACATCACCTCCGTTGATAACTTCCAAAGTCACGACCATCTTGGGGAAGAGGAAGATTATCTATGGAGTCTTATCCTAAAACCAGTATCAACTTGGACCTTATAGTTGGCTCAGAATTTTTTTTTGAATCGGCTGTACCAAATTTAAAAATAAACAAGATCAGTTTTTAAGAATCTTTCCTTCGGGCTCCAAACAGACTCTATGCAGCTTTCGTCAAGCCAAATCTCCATCTGTTCTCATCTGATCAAAAAAGTTGTTCCAAATTTCGATTTCATTCAAAATTTGCATACAAAAGCCAAAAACTAGCTTTAAAATCGCTCCCGGCCAATTGACAATCGTAACCACAAAACCTTATGTCGACTCCATGCACAAGAGCCCTCGGACATTGTTAAACGTTTCAAAAAAAATTATCCAGCGATAATTTCCCTTAACCAGAACCTCATTTTGTCGTCCCCAGGCTTTCGCTCACCCTCCCCGTCGGCCCGTCCAAATGAACTGTTAATGTTGTTGGTGACAATGTATCGACATTTTATCGCAGTAATATTTTCCAGATACAACTCTCACCCGGGAATGTGACAAAATTATGTTTGAAAACAAACCACATGCCTGTTCGCCATTAAAACCCCTCCCCCAAACACCTCACCCAGCACAGCACAACTGTCTGGATCCCATAGTCACGCTCACGCTCCCGAGGCAGTAACGCGCGCCCGCTGGCACCAACCACTGTTGACCGGGCCACAAAATAACAAAATGTAACGCTCCACACGCTCCATCCCTGCGGCACCCGCCACCCGTCAGGAACGCTTACAACAACAAACGTAAATAACATCGAATTTAGTTTCCGGAAATTAAGAGCAATTTCCAGTCGGGCCGAGGGTATTAAGTGCTCATCCCAGCATCAGTATCTTTCGCTTTCCCGGTGTTTGTGTGCGTGTGTGTGTCGTGGTGGTGGTCTGCGGTCCACCCTGCCTGTCCCCCTCTGACGACATCCTCAATCCTCTATCCAATTCGAAAAATGGAGCGGCGTTCGTAATTTGTGTAAATTACTTGTCATAGACGACGCACGACGACAGCGACAATGGACAACTATCTCATACTCTCCTGTCTCCCCCTCCCCCATCCCATCATCCCCACAGAGATAACCGACACAATCCGACCGATACCAGCCAAAAGCAGCAGCATCACCATCACCAGCAGAGTGAGAGCGTATCACCAGAGACACAGCGCAGCTGGCCTCCTGCGGAAGTAGCCAATTCGTGAAGCGTACTGTATTCCGAAACGAAAAACAAAAAATTGGTAGGAGAACGAAAAAAGAATGTTCAACTGCCAACGACAGCAGCAACAAAAACAACAACGAGAACAATGATGACGATGACAAGCAGAAAGGGTAGGGGCGGATTAACGCGTTTAATTGGATTTCTCATCAATGACGAGCAGCGCGGCACAGGGACACAAGACAAGATATTTAGGGAGTCGGGACGAGCCAGCAGTCAGCAGCCAGCAACGGAACTGGCCTCGAATTCTTGATTATTGCTTTCTGCGGTTGGTAGCCGCCGTTGGTTACGACTGACCGTTGTGCGAACAGTGTACTCCGTGAATTATCTATTATAGATACAAATAGATACTGACGGATACAACACGCACACAGCGACCGGGAGCATTTTTAATCAAGTGGATGTCACATTGTGTGAAGAGAATCAATGTTTGTTTGACAATAATTCGCATGAAGTCGTTCGTAAGATGTTCGAGTTGTTCCCCACGCCACTCGAGGGGGTGGCCGACAGAGAGGGATGTGCGCGAATGAAGTGCGTTGCTATCTGACAGTAGTCGCGTTGGTGTTTCTGAAGGAATCTCACGATAATTTCAGAAATAGAGTGAGTGGCTCTGAATGGAATTGCATGGGCTATTGGCGAGTTTTCGCGATGAAGTGAACACAGTGTGGAACGCAACGGAAGTTGTCGTCATCTGTAATGATTGAAGTGGAGTCTAGGCGATGGATGATGTATTTATTTGCATAGTTACAAGCAGATGGTCATGGGGAGGGACAGATTTAGATGGGATATAAGGTTAGGGAGAGGAATGATGGAGTTCCACAGGGGTGTGTGTTGTCTCCTATTCTCTTTTTTTGTTGAAGGAAATGATGATCGAAAAGTCATTGTTTTTGTATTATTTACTAAAGTCTTCACTCAGTCTTAGACTTTTTTTAATTGATTCAACAGAAGCGGCATTTGATGACGAAATCGGTCAGAAATTGTCTGTGTGATAATCTTAAGCATATGCTGTCGGTTAGATAAGTTTGATGCGAAAAGAAAGTAGAAAGTTGAGTGGAAGGGAGAAGCAAGTAAAATGGTTGGAGATATTTAAAGTTTGTTGCAGGTGCTTTATCAAACCCCCGAAACGTACCATACTCTGTCCTCAAATAGTTACGTACTCCGCTCAAGATTAGGTTACGCGGCTACTAGTGAAATCACCAGCACACTTAGACCATCTTGGTCCATTGTGATACCCATAGTCAGACTACTACCACTGATCGACTGCTCCGATGATAGAGCCGTTAATTTGATCCCAACGGCAAATGGTGACTGGGCCAGATTTGAAAAACCGTATGAAAGCGTATCAACTTTCCTTTCACTCGGATTCGAACCTGGGACCCTCCATCAGAGTTTGCATGAGAATTTAGTACAAACATTGTTGTGACCACTCAACCTGGTAAGGATCCAATTTGATATAATCCTTCCATCGTGTTATTCACCTTCTTAAGAGTCCCTGTCCATTGCAAGACGTATACACTACAAGGTGAAGAAGCATCTGTTTAAAGAAATTTGAAGAAAGTAGCACTTCAGCGGATGCACGAACCATTGTCCTACTTAGTTTGCTTCATTCGTAGGTGGCACTGCTTTCTTATCGATATTTCTTACAAAAATTAACGAAAAGTCAGAACCTGATTTGGAAGGGATTAAGTTTTATCATCTTCAACTCTGGGCCTATGGAACAACGCAAAAGAAGACGTCAACGTCTAAGGTGGCGCACTAAAGTTAAGAGGAACCTCTTGAAGCTTGGTGTGGGAGATTGGAGACAGCCAGCAAAGGATCACGCATGGGAAACCATGTTGGTTGAAGTGTAGGTCCAAGTCTTTCCGTTTCACTATGACTGCATGAATGATTCCAACGAGTGAAGAGCCTTAATTTTAGGAAAAGAAATAATTTTTCTGTAGCATGACCACTAGTTAGTTGGACCTTAAAGAGCCTCATTTTAATACTTAACCCTCCACTTTTAAAACAGAGTATCAGCAAGCAAACAATTGTGAGGGCTTCGGTAATGCGTAAGGAAAATTATGACTTAACGATTAAAGTCAAAAACGAGGTGGTTGTTGAAAGTGAGGGGGAGTCCTTGAACTTCAGAACTTCGACTGACTGACAAAAAGACGCGATCACTTGGTTTATGCCCTAAATCAACACCCATCCGGATGTCCGAGCGATCTTCAAATTCTTCAAAGCAACGTATTGCGCTCACATGTAGTATTCATTGCGAAAGGAATTGAAGAGAAAATTGAACGATTTTTCCAGAAGAGACTGTCAAAAAAGTCATGATCTTAACTCTACAGAGCGGGCCATCTAGTGTTTTTTTAAATCTTGGGTTATTTTGACACTGACAGCTGTTTCCCGCTCGAAATCTTGACAGAAAGTCAGTATTATACCTCCGCGGAACGAAATGAATCGAGTTACGCTTGAAGAACATTGGGTACAATGTTGAATAGAGAATTATCACACTTCCCTATACTGCCTTCAAATAAGAGAGATAACTTTATTAACGATGTTTTCTAAAATTTTTCGTTTTTGATGTTTTTTTCTGTCATGTCCTGTCCAAAAATTCTGTTTTTTTCTATTTTTTAACCCTTTCCGGGCCACTGGAAGAAAATAAATCAAATTGCACGATTTTTTTTGCATAAGGAGAGTCATCTGAAATTACCCAATTTTTCCATATATACGTCTCACTCTTACATTAGATATATTTCTTTTCAAATGAGCCTCAATATGTAAAGAAATGTGGTATAGAAAACATTCCATTGCATATTAAAGTACATGCAAATGTTTAGATGTGTGGTACGTGTTTCATACCACCGGCCCTGAACGAGTTAAACACTTTTATAACAACATGTACTAATTCCTTGGCCCCACTGAAACCTTAGTGATCACAGACTTATTGAGAGGAACCAAGGCACAAGCACTTGTAAGTAACGGTTCATTTCCAAGTAAAAAAGAGGGTGACCGTGCGAAGATTCTAGTAATGTACAATTTCTTAAATAGGACTTTATAAGCTGATTTAAAGAGGTGCTAAGTTAAGCAAAAGTATGATGTGCTAATTCTCTGTCCAGCACTGTATGTTGAACTAGGGAAAAGCCTAAAATTGGAGCATCACTGGAGCGGTCGATCAGTGGTAGTAGTCTGACTGCGGGTATCACAATGGACCAACATGGTCTAAGTGTGCTGGCGATTTCACTAGCAGCCCCCTAACCTAACCTAAACTGGCTCGTCTAAAAAATTGTGCAAATCTGGATTCATCCATTGAGGTGTAGTGAATAGGGGTCACTGAAGGTCCGAGGTTCGATTCCGGACACAAACATTTTCATTTGCATGGCACCACTTCTATCGAATCACTTATAATGCTCGGAAAGTAGAGAGTAGAGTTTCACTGTTCGTAATCGGCATATACTCCCATTTCGCTTCATTAGAGATCAATAGGATGCACAACACGAGTCGGTAATGCATAGGCCAGGACCGAGTCTGCAGCCCTGACGCCATCTAAAGAAGAAGAAAAACACAACAAATTGTGCGGACTCATTAATTTTTTAAGGTCTAAATAAGACTATTCCATCAGTTTTAAAGCCATTAAGGGTCTTCCACAAACCATCACCAATGACAACCTCTACTTAACGCTGCTCTTTTCGACGCTCTACGAATCTGAACGCGAATCCCTTCTTGTCCCATAAAGCCCCTTAATATCAACTCTCAAATACTCCCCGAAAGAAGCCACAACGAATTTAAGAGCCCATCTCCCTCCAAGAACCTAACAAATCACCAAGATAAAATCCCGTCCAACAAGAGGCACTCAACGCAACCATACCCCATCATCACAGCCTTGTATCTTTAACGGTCAGTAAAACTGAAGAAAAAAAAAACCGATGAACAGAGACGAACCACCCCAAAAGTACCGACACACAATGTTGCGGTGTGAGTATCACTCTCATGCAAAATTTCCATAAGCTCTTCATGACTTATTAAACGTTCTATCATATCATAGTTACACACTTACCACAAGGCTCAATATTTATGAGAGTCATGCACACAAACTATACGCACACAACACTCTTTAACCCCGAAGAGAGGAGGATACACACTGCCTCCCCCGCAGACCGACAATGCCATGGGTTGGCCGGGGAGGAAGGGAGGGAGCGGGGATGGGGTGGTTTTAGGAAGGTCCACTTCGGATTTTTTTTTTCATTTAAATGCGCGGATCTCATAAAAGAACAAACCAAAGAAAAAAAAAAGAAACGAAAAATGTTTCAAGAAAAACTCACCCATAAACAGCATGAAAGTGTTGCATTTTCAATAAATGAAATGTGCGTTCATGTATCTTTTACACGTACACACCCACACACCGATGGATACTCGTTGGTTTTTGTTCCATTTTTACAACCACACACCGCACACTCATAAAAGATACACATAAAATTGTGAAGCAGCCCGTTGGTGGGTGGGAGGAGGGGAGGGGGGAGTTTTTGAGAGAAAAAGGAGCACAAAAAAAGAACTGAATAATGTCACAGAATTGTGTACTCACATTGTAGACGTGGCGCATCCTGGTATAGGTCTCTTTCACACGTTATTCTGATGCCGCCGCGGGGGTGTCAGTTCGCGTACACACTTTGTGTATGCAAGGCAACTCTCTCTCATTCACTTTCGCTCTCGCTCTCTCTCTTTGGCTCTCATATTGGGTCCCCCCCCCTGGGTACTCGCTTCGTTCAGCTTTTGAAGTCTCGACACTTCAGATATCCTCGCGCGATGATTCGACTCTAGCGTCGCTTGTGACTCTTCCATAAGCACACACACTTGTTGATTGATTTTTCAAGTGAACTCTTGACAAAAGTTGAGGAGATCTAACAGCACCACCAACAACAACAACAACAACACCAACAACAACGAGAAGGAAGGAAAGGAATGAAGAAAAAAAACTCACACAAGTGGCAGATGTTATGAGAGAACATAGAACATAGCAAGAGTCCTCCACCCGTTCGTCGACGACGTAGTGAGGATGTGGCGGAAGGGTAAGAGTTGTCCTTTTTTTGCGAAGGATAATAGTTTCCTTTTTTAAATGTCCACTTTGAGTGGAGTCATCGGTCGTGGGGAATGCTGCTTGACATCTGTTTGTTCGTTTGTTGGGCGCCACTTTTTCTTTTTTTTTTGTGCTGTTCTTTTTTTTGCCATCAATCCATCGTTTCCCCCATCGGGTTGTGTCTGACATGGGAAAATTTTAATGACATCACTACGAATTCGATAAAAGAGGAAAACTGTTGTATCTTGTAGCTGATTTTTTTTAGTTTAATTTGAACGCACCCTTTTCTACGTACGAACATTGTAGCGCAGCGGATAGTAACCAGGAGCAGCAGCAGGAACTACTCTCGCTAATGGTTGTGAAAAGTGGGAAAGGAGAGAATATAAGCCCGCCGCTGTAACAGAGGCAATATTTCATAGATAACGGCGTAATGCCCATGTGCACTGTGCACAGGCATTTTATGAACTTCACCAGAGAGATAAGTTTTCATATTATTTTCGCCCTGGTTCTGCTGGTTTTTGTTCGCTTTTCCTCGCTGCTTCATCGAGTCTTTTTTTTTTTTTGTTCACATAAATGTTCATTAACAATACACACAGGAATGCACACAGATACCCCAAGTATATACACAATTCCTCTCGAATGGATGGTGATGATGCTTCTCGACGTACCCTTTCACTCCACCACCCTCCCCCCCACCATTAGTGTTCATCTGTAACATATAGCCACATGTTATCTTGTGCATTTATTGCTTATGACATGGAAATCATTTGTCTGAATGTATTTTGCAGCTAACATATTTTCACTCGAAGATATTTAGAATTTTATCGAATACGTTCCACATACGATCCACAAAGGATATTTGAATAAATCAACACAATATTTCACAGTTTTCTTGTTGCAAATTTATCCTGATGTCATCGAGTAGAGAAACACACACAAAAAAAAAAGACTACACACTTGGACGGATGTAACCGTATGGTTTAAGGGACCGTTGCAAACTGTTCTCCTACACATCCTGACACTTAATGCGAACATGATTTCGCTTGTGGAAAGTTGCAAAGAGGCTGTGTGCACAGAGCGATGAGATTGCTCGTCTTTTTTTTCGTTTCGTTCAAGTTTTTGTTTTTTTTTTGTCGTGTGGCAAGAGCTTTTTCGCAAAAACTTGCATGGGGAGTTGGTTTTTAAGAGAGGGAGCTCGGCGACTCTCTTCGATGCTCTCTTCTTTCATTCCGCGACTTTCATGCACTTGTTTTTCGGGAATTCTCCGCAGTGGTTGGAAAAGGATTGATGACCATGGAAGGGTATTCATTCGCTCTCATCTCCTATGGATGCTTGTCACTTTTTTCTGAAAGCTTTCCCGGCTCTCTTAACATCCTTGATGGAGCAAAAATTGAGCGACATTCCTTTTACGGAAACATTCCCAGTCGCTGGCATTACAAAAACAACAACAACAAAAAATGTTGAAAGGAAATGAAATAGAAGGACGAAGAATTAGAGATTCTGCGCATAAATTGTGTCATGTATCGTTCGCCCTTAACCAAGACGGGAAGAATCTCTATTGTGCAAGTTCGACAAACTTCTTCCATAAATAATGAGCTCGAGCCTGCAGCAGAAGAGAGACACAACGACAGAGAGTGAGATAAAGTCTAAGGAAAGCTTTCCGCCGTATGTACATTCTGTTTGTATGCCCAACTGACCAACTGATGTCTGGACATACACACAGTCGCTCGTCTCACCTCGGGGCGATGTTAAGAAACTTCTAATTTTTTTCATCCTCTTTCGTCCTTCTCACATCCTTGGCTTACTGCCTCCAATTCTCATTTATCAAATTCAAAGAGGAATCAAATACACACGAGCGCTGTTCATTTCTGTGTCCTGCCAACGAGGGGGGGAGGGGCGCTGTGGATATACAAATGTTGGTCTCATCCCTTTTTTTTCTCTCACAGTTCGAAGGACTAAAACTAAATTAACAGATTAAACTGACACTCTTACGGCAGGGAGAGAGAGAGAGAGAGAGAGAGAGGGAGACAAGATTCTGACATGAAGAACGAATGAAAAAGGAGGAGAGGAGAAAAAAATCTCATCCATGTGGATGAGCTCGCGTTCAGCTCTAACAATGTCCTGTCCAATTGCTGGGTGCACGCAAAATGATTAATGACATTTTCAGGACAATCATGTTCCCCAAAATAGGATTACGGTTAATGTAGGAAGGATGCGGCGTTAGCGGCACGGTGCTTTTTCCCTAAGTCTCCCCCGTTCTTCGTCGAGCTTGTACGCTAACGACCAACGACCAACGACGATGACGACGGTTGGAGGAACAGTGGCTGTGTGTGGTGTGTTGTAATTTATTTCCATCGTCCTCAAAGCCCCTCCGCCGCATTCGACTGGCCGCCCATCTCCAGTTTTGGTCGTGTCCTGTTCTTTATTTCTTCGTCTTCGCCGGTTTAATATTAAAAAGTGCCTGGCAGAAGTTTCAATGGACCAGAATATTAAAAAGGATTTTGTACAAGAAAACGATAAATTTTAACCTACATCGAGCGGGACGACCAACCAACCATCCGACCAACCGACCAACCGACCAAAGGTCCATCAAACGGCGGGGCACGGGCACAGGCACGGGCACGGTTCGCCTCTTCGCGTGTGTCTCTCAACCGACGTCGATGGATGGATTTGGGATTTGACTGAATCCTGTGCCTGCCTGTGTGTGTGTGTGTTTGTGTTCGAGGCGAGATGTGCAAATTGGGTGACAGTGAATTTTGGAATTCATCAGCTGTTTCCTGTTTCCCATGCCAGGAGGCAGGGCCCAGGCCCGGGTGGGGGACGCAGTTCGGCAGCAGCGAAGAGGAAATGAGATGAAAAAGTTATGTCCTGGAAAGTTTTTAACAAAATTAAAGTTCCCAATTTGTTGTTTTCATTTTTTTCGCTCCTCCTCCTCCTCCTTGCTGTTGTTGCTTGCTGTTTGGACGGCGCGCTGTAGCGGCGGGTGGCGGTATTTTGGATTTTTGATTTAAACTTATTATGAGTCTATGAATTGGTTTTCGTGGACAGAAAGGCAAACATTTTTTTTTTTCATTCGTGATCTAGGCACAATCATCGGCGGAGGGGGGAGCCGGGTGAAAAGTTGAATGGAACTTTCAATGATGTTGATGGGCTTGAGCTGGGAAAGGGACACCCAGACGACGACGACGACGACTACGACGGCTTGTCGTTAATCAATACACAAGGCTGCTGTTTTTTGGTGCAACCTGTGAGATTAAAAATTTACATAACTGATGGAGGGATACTTTGAAGGAGTACGCCAATTGGTTTGTAAGTTGATGAGGTTGTGGAATGACTTTTGATTGGGATGCCATCTGGTTCGACTTGTCGGCTGAAGGACTTGCCGAAATGTGTATCTTTGTGGGGGCGATTAATTGATGGTTCATCGGATCTAGGGTTCGATTGCAAATGAGGTTGTGCATGTGTTTAGGGGGCATCGGTTGTTTTTGGGGCGGTTTGCCTTTGATCTAGGTCTGTATTAACATGGATTCCTGTGAAGTGTTGGGGTTCTTAGAAACTGAAGTTCGATGTACTTTTAGGAAAATTTGAATCAAGTTCTCATCGTTTGCTAGAGCAAATTGGAACATTTTGTCTTCTTCTTCAATGTTCTGGTGGCAAAGGCCATCAGCAAGCCCACATAGAATTTCTAATCCAATTGTCATGTTTATGGAAAAGCTTCTTTCGAAATTGTTGGATGTTTCCAGTAAGTTTTGCACCGTGGAAGAGAGGAAATTCTGGCCAATTATCAAACTGCAGGGATATTTATGTCAAAATTGAGTAACTTTGAGATTGTCCTGTAGTCTGAATGACAGACGTACTGACAGACTGCTCGATAGAACTTCAATTCTTGTGCTTTCGCATCTAAAACGGTTGATTAATCGAGATGAATTCGCTGGAATCCAACGTGCCGTTAATTTGATCCCAACGGCAAATGATGACTAGACCAGATTCGATTTCCTTGGGATTCGAACCTGGGACCCCTTTAACTAGGGGCAGGCACTTAACCAACTGCGTAATCCAGTCGTACCTCTAGCAGATTGACGCCAACTACGAGAAGTTTGAGAAGCTCTACTTGAGAATTATGCCCTCTGAGCATAATCATTGACTCAAGAGAGGTGATACCAGAAAAATAAAAGTTGTTCTGTTGATCGGGATTTAATCCACAGACCTTTGGTGAAGGAGTATACTTAATACGCTTTCGTGGTGCAGCGCTATCCTCGAAGAAGAAAAACCAACCAGCATTCTATTTTTTTGTGGCAAAACCTGGTGAAGAAAGAGCACCACTCCTAGGGAAGTAAGTCCTGCAAGAAAAGGAGCAACATTCCTAAGCTGTCTTGGCAAAATAGTCCACGATGTTTCAAACTGGATTTCACTAAATTCCACTCCTTTCCATCGAGACTGCACAGAAATACAAGGTCCCTAGCAATTGGAAAACACAAATTTTGCTTTCAAACTTGCATAGACACAAACTGACTTTTTGGATGATGTTCTAAGCATCAATGACTTCGCAATCCAATCGTCACGCTCGAGGATGATGGTCTTGTTCATACATTGCTTTTGATGTCAAATAGGACATCTTATTGAGTTGTAAGCCAAGAGGGAACCACATGAAGTCTAGCAAGACCAGCTTATATGGCAAGACGATTTTGGAAAAAAACGCTCAAGTTAGGAGATTGGATTAATTTATTTCCGACCCTGTTTAAGGACATAAGTTGGACACGGAATTAAAACAGAAAACCGTCAGTTTGAGCATTCGTTCGAATGACATACAGAAAATCTTTCGAAACAAAGCTTGACTTACAAGTGAATGAAATTTTTTTGTACATATGGAGTCCCACAAGGCAGCCATTGTGGCCCATTCTCGATTACTCATGTCATTCATTATTATACCAAAGCCCGGAACAGCCTAATTTTCTCATCTACGTCGAGGATATACAAATTATTAACCGCAACTCAACGTTACGGTAAAACTGACCTTTGAGATCTTATTTTTAACAGCAAACCCGCAACTTTGCCTACTTCGAATATTTCGTTCATCGAACTACATCCGAACTCAGATTCAAAACAAGTTGAGCTAAGAAATTTTCGAATTGAACATGTTGCAAAGTCCCTACGTTTCAATTTCGAAGGAAATCATTTCAGTGTGCTTATGTTCGCCATGCCCTAGGTAGTCAGGTAATTGTGGTCGTTCCCCTTAAGAGGATAAGCACGTTTACCAACAAAGGTCTACCATGCTGCCGTGGGGATTAGAAGTTTAACCACTTATACATTTAGGTAAAGTCAGGTTCAAGACTGATTGTAAAGAAATGTCACATTTAGGCCAGCAAAGGCCTTTTGTAAGAACATGCGCATCGGGTATCTCCTTCCCATAAAACCATTCTGTGCTTCTTATGAAGCGAGTAAGTAGACTGAAAACACGACTGGATAGCGCAGTTGGTTAAGTGCCTGCCCCAAGTTAGAGGGGTTCCAAGTTCGAATCCCATTGAAATCGAATCTGGTCCAGTCACCATTTGCAGTTGGGATCAAATTAACGGTACTGGAGTACTTCTACAATCTAGGAAGTCTAAGCTTAACAAGCTTTGGTTCCATCACATTTTTTAGAGTTTCAGACTGCCAAAGCAGTAAAAGTCTAATCTCAACTCTGTTCGATAAAATTTTGATTAAAGCTTGAAAAAATTAAAAAATCTCGTCCTTTCCAAAACAATTAAGGCTGCAAATTGTTCTTAAACCATGATCCACTTTCAGTCAATCGAACCACATGAAAAATTAGAAGTCACTGAACGAAATTGCAACAAGCACATGCCCCAGTATGCCACCTTGTGGGACCCAAACCACAGTCTTTTTTCTCTTTCAAAATGTTCCCCTGAGAGGCAAGGTCCTTCGAGGGACAATCATCAAATACTTTATTTCGGTGTCGCCCTCTAAACTTGGTTCTCATACAACGTCGTCCTGGTTCCTTGATATTTTCCTCAACGAAATCCAGTTGAAAGGTGAAACATTTCCTGAAGCACCCTCATCATAAAAGAACTAGAAAAACCAACCATAAAGACGATGTTCTTCAGTTTCCACGACGAACTCAAGCCGATTCAAGGCACCAATCGAGTGGCAACAGTCCAGAAGAACCTGTCCGTCGAGCACCACCACTCGACGATGAATGGAATTTCCCCCAACTAGACACTAGATCTTTATGTCAACACTTACCTCGGCCAGCCACCAAAGGACCGTCAATCTGCAATCGAAGAGAAGAAATGAGAGTTAGACACAAAAAAAGAAAATATTCAAAATTATAAAAGCGTAAGAGTTTAAGTGTATCACTGTTTTACTAGGATTCATCATCCCCCCCTCCCCGTATGAAAGGACCCCGTCTAATTAAAAAAAAACGAGAACAAAACCAAGAAGGAAGATGGAGGAAGGAAAAGCCCTCGAAGGAGCACAGCAAATTCAATTACACCGCTGCCGCTGCCGCCCACTTGGCCATTTCTCTTGACGGCTCATAGATCGCTATCACTGCGGAGCATAAAATTCTCGCGCAAATTAAAAGCGACTCCATAGAGAAGTAGAAATCCCATAAAGGATCGTTGTGCCCCCGTCCGTGGTCGGTCCCTTTTTTATTATTTTATGAAGCTCTCAGACTGGGCCCCTCCCGCCAATTTTTGAAGGGACCGAAGGACATTTCCCGCTGACAACAATAAGGGACACACCATCATTACAACCGAAAAAAGACTGGAAAAAAAGGGTCAAGCACCCAACCACAGTCTAATTGGCAATTTACTTACAAAACAAAAGGAAGGACGACACGAGAGAAAAAAAAACACACACCCAACACAACGCAGGATAAATTACTCCGAATGTCCTTGTTGAGCCACAGCACCACAGCAGCAAAGCACCCAGTTGCCGGTGGGTGGACGGGACTGAATTTACAGCACACCAGCACACAGAGACCCGTCGAAGAAGGGGTGGCGGCGGCGACGGCGGCGGCGGTCAGGTGTTGCTGTCGCCTTAAATTGTTTGCGAAGGCTGTAAAAGGGTGTTAACCAGCAGATATCCTGATTCAGGAGATGGCACCGAGAGTGATCCCTTTTTGTGCTCGGCGATGATATCACATGACATCTGTTCCTCCATACGCCATACGCCCACGGCCCACTCAGTCGACGAGTGAAGGAGGGAGAGTGCAGATTTGATAGCCATCGCGCAGCAACCCTTAATCAGGGCGGTAAACAGCAACGTCATCTCTGGGACCATAAGCAAATAACGATGACGACAAGAGCGATTTTAAATGGCTTGCGGTGCCCGACGCCCGCTGGTGGTTGTCTCCCGGCGAATTCACCCCCTCGCCGGGGCAGGCTGCCATTAAATTTAATGCATATAATATTAGCTAATGATGTTTGCCGGGGTTGGCAGGGGACACCGCCCCGCCGGTACGTGTACGAGTATCTTTTCGAGGTCCTGTCCTGAGACAGTCCGAGGACGGGGGGATGTCCCTCACATTGTGTGACCCAATTAATTGGGAGCAGGTCGGTTTTTTGAGCGGCAGACTGGGTACGGTCGGATGATGATGGCGGTCCGGTGGTGTGGGGCCGGATCTGGTAATTGGAATGAGATACATTCGGTGATGATGATATTGCGGGGGTCACACAATGGCCCTGCTCATTCAGTATCCAATTTATAGTCATTGCTGAATGGCAAGGTGGTACGTACGCCGTGACACCCTCATGTATGGTGTGTGTCCTTTCACGAATCACGAGCTAAAACAATTTCAAAGTCATTACGTATTGATTGAGGGACATTTCGAAGTTTCATGGTTCCTGGAGATACACCCTTCGCCGCACTGCGCTCCGTGCAACACGGAAGGGAGGGAGAGACAGAAAGTACGACCGACACTTAATTAAAAGCATTCTCATCGCTACATTGTTTGTTGCTCTTGTGTAAGTGGGTCGGTTGTGTTCCCATATGTGCGAGGTACTGGAAAAACATCCCTCACGGGTTAATGAATAAGTGAATAAGCGACTTGAAGGGTTTTTGAGATTTTCCCCATTTCCCATTGATGATACTTTGGAAGAGTTGCCAGTGGGTTTGAGGTGGTGGGCTTTGTGGGCTTTGTGACAGGATATTCCAGGGAATGCTGTGTAATTAATTCGAGGAGATTTTCGATGAGGATTTTTTGAAAGAACTTAAGCGGAGGCGGTTTAAGAACTTTTTGACAACCGCTGACTTAATCCTAGGCTCAGGCGTTTTGAGCAAATTGAGATTTCCAGGAAGAACGGGGCGATGTTAATGAGTCAGGGGCCTCGTTCACAAACTGGCACTAGATACCAAGACCAATTCAGTGGAAGATGGTACAAGTAGTCTGGGCTTATTTTGGAACTAGGCCTGAAACATTGCCGAAGTTAGTTTGAACAACAATTCAGTGGAAATCACTATCAGCAGATGCTGGCATAATTTGGAAATAGTCGTTAAACCTTGGTGAATTTACTCTGGCTATTGAAGTTCGGAAAATGTTGACACCGTTTTTGAGTAGAAATATCGTCACGAACCTTCAAAAACGTTTTTGCCTTTGAAGCAACTTGGGAACAGTATCATTGGACCGCGTTTAGTCCTCGAATTTTTAAAGCCATTTGCGCGAATGCCCAAAATTTGTATAAAGTCCAAAATGTTGAACTAAAATGGTCAGAATTTGTACAGAAATTGAAATTCTGAAAAATATTCAAGTTCAATTGCTAGATTAGGTCAGCCTAGGTTAGGGGGTGGTGGCTGAGCCTCACATAGGTTAGATTGGCTCCTAGCAAAATAATTTGAAAAAAGAAAAGGAAACATTTTGGATCAAAAATTTGATTCTGACCGTGTTCAAATTGTGAATAGGGATTTGTCAAGATTGTCAATTGTATGGAAGTGGTGGTGTTTGAAAGTTCTGTTTTGACCAAAAGTAATTTTCGAAGGCTAATGTAGACATTATCGGAGATCAAATGTTTTCATATGAAGTCGTGATGAAAGGCCTAAAATGTTCGTTTTTGTCAAGATTTTCTGGGCCTAAACAGATACTAAAGGGTCATGGCTATTCAAAAGACAAAACTTCGTCAAAATTTGAGGATATGTACTCAGTTGTACAGAATTTTGAAGTAAGGTGCCTCTTGTATTAACCACGGAGTGTTTCACTAGTTAACTACATGAATATCATGAAATTTCAGTTTCAGATTAAATTAGTTTAAGAAAAAACTTTCGAATCAAAATTACTCCGTTATGAGAATTTTAAAATTTTTCAGTCAATTTCTGACTCATATTGACAGTGCCCCCTAACGGCAAGCAGACACGTGATGCATGAAGTGCGACTTTTTAGACTAAAGTCATAATCAATTTTATATCTCCCACCGTTGCTGGTTTATTCAAATTTGTTTTCATATCGTTCTTTTCTAGTCACTCTGTATATCAACTCCGAGTTTAGAAGCTTACCACGGTTAGCCAGAGGGCCAGTGTCCAGCAATGGCTTGTGTTCGTGTTTCATGTTTCAAGCGGCAGTACCTACTCAGTTTATGATTTTTGCACCAAAAATGTTGTGATAGACGAATGGCGCCCAACGTATTGTCTCCTTCTTTAATGTCAAACAACTTCTAAGCTCTTACAGCGGCTAATTTATGGTCCTTGATTGAGAAGCGAATCCAAGGCTTTGATGAATGCCTTCGAAAAAAACTGCCGGTTGCGAGCTTCATGACTGAAAACGTTACTCGCTATTCGTCAATCTCTTGAAGACAGAAACTGAAACAATTTACGAGACTTCGGAGTCCTTTCGACACCACGAAGGCAGCACCGCGAATAGACGTGAAAGCATTTTAGTCACCTTTGGAAAGCCTCGGCCATTTTCGATGATGATAGAGTGTGCTCATCGTGCGAACAAACACCCGATGAAGTCCTTCAGCGTGTAAGTCACCATGATTAAACCCCAGGAGCAGAGATGATCCCACGCAATGCAAGCATGACCAATCTCCAAAAATCGTTCACAGCCCTTCATTCAGAGCGGATTCAGCCGCAGATTTCACATCTTCTCATGCACGGCAACAGTTGCCAGGTGAATCGAGAAATTGATTTCCACCAAAATGATACCCCAAGCAAATATCCATAAGCCCCATGGACAGGATGCATAAGCTGCAACCGATTACAAAGTTTCTGCTGCTCAGAGCCTCCAGTTTCCTCGACTCAACTCTTTTAAAATTGCATCGCCCCTCCCGCTGAAGGGATGAATTTTAAAAAGGACACAAATTGACACCCCAACCGGAAGTTGCTACCTGCGTCCAAAGTCCCCAAAGAAGGAGCGCATCAATTAAAACCAGTAACAGCAGAAAAAAGAATCACCAAAAATTCCATCATTTGAGGCTTGGCCCGTCCCGTGGAAACAAAGTAAAAATTTAATTAAAATAAAAAAAGGAAATGCAACCTGCCCACGGATAGCTTAATACCACGAAGCCTCATATCCTGTGCAATACACCACCGCCCCGCCCCCTCACCGCACAGCACGCTGGCAATATGTGTAATCGATGAACGGATGAAGATACTCTTTTGTGCATTTACAAGTGATCTGTCAAGTTCGTAATTAGTTTCGTTTCGTTTCCGAAACGGAATGTGGCGGGGATTACACGGTTCAAACTTTGTCCTGCACCGCCATTTTCACCTCTATCTCCTGACACAGTAATGAAAAATGCATTTTTTTTCTGCTGCGCAGTGGTGGATGGATGAATACAAAAAAAACGGAAAAAAATGAGGAAGAAGTAGCTTTTTCGATAGCCGTTGTTCCACAGAGGGAAGTGGTCGAAACTATCTCACAGGGCTCTTCCTGCGTTCATCATCATCATCATCATCATCATCATCGTCATCATCATCCCCGGTTACACTTTCCACAAAAAGTCGAGCTCCCCGTTTAACTGCACACAGAGTGACGACCGTGGCGAATAAATGGATCAATAAAATCCACAGATGTACACACATCTAGATGCTCGCGTGCGCTATTCCTTCCTGGATTGGAAGGTGGTGGTGGGTGCGGCGGACCCACTATCCCCCGTGTTATGCTGTTGTTGTTATTCTTTGCGTGGCTGTCGCTTTTGATGGTACCACTGTTGCTGGTGGCGATGCTGTGTAACTCCACCAAACTATAGCGCCGCGCCGAACAACCGATGCGATACTCTGGCGGTTTGTTTATTTATTTGTTGCTCTCCATATAGAATTTTGTGATTTCTATTGTCTTGTGCGGCGGGCGGGGGCTGGGCTGGAGATTCAATTACAGGATGCTTCGCACTCGAACTAAAATATTCAAAACACTTGATGCCAGTTATTGGATTTGTAGGCGGTCCCGCACGCCACGGCGCATTTTCGTTGGAATATGAGTACTGTCTCTCCTCGGTATCGTTGTTGTTTGTTTTTCTGTTGTTTTTTTTGTCTCCTGCTTGCTAAAAGGATTCGTTCAGGACCCCGCCACTCCCGCAGTGGCTTAGTTTGCGTACTAATGCATGTATTTGCTTTGGATTTGTGGAACTTCTGCCGGAATGGTGGATATGGATATGTGTGCCTCGGGGGCGAATGAATATAAAAATCTGTGCAAGACAATGTAATTGGTGTTGGTTGTTTGGTGATGCTCCAGGAGGAGGGATACATGGATAAGTTAATGGGAGAATTCACTCGGTTTAAGACGGAATTGGTATTGATTTGTGAAATGAAACCACTTTACGTGGGCACTGTGGAATCCATTTGGGAGTCACTCTGCACGCGAGTGAAGCGGGGGAGACTGTTTCGGGGGTATTTGCTGAGGAATGACGAATAAGTGTGTTTTTGCGTGAGGGATTTGATTAGGAACGTCGGGGAATGATTATTTCTTGAGTGACTTTGAGAAGACAATGAACATGTCTTGTAGACTTTTCAACTGGGATGGTATTCGAGTGGAAAATGACAAGACATTGACTTTAGAGAAGGTTTGAGGTGGCTGTATTAAATTCTCCTTCATTTTCGATCCCGTTTCCACCCTCAGGATCTAATTTAGGATAGAAATGGAATCTGGAGTGCAGGCAGTCTCCTTTGGATGATTTTCTAGTAGGGATGACATGAATTTGTTACCTATTTAGTTGCATGTGGATATTTTCAATCAAATCATAAAAATTCGTTGACAATTCGTATAAGCATACAACGGATCCAAATGTCACGTGTTACGCAAAAGCAAATTGTCAGAGAAATTCGTCATCCAATGTGGAGTAACGCAAGGCTACATCCTGGCACCAATTGTATTTCGAGCAGTTCTGTCTACAGAAAATAAAACGATACGTTGGACCAACTAAATCATTCACTACGGTTACGACGCACGCATCCTTACTCCATAGTAAAGGCAGACAAAGTCTCCTACTGCCTGTAATTTTTATAAACGTGTCTGTACTGACACCCTGTCCAAAACATTGGCATTGGTGGACTTTTTTCGTAGACAACATATACTCGTACTTTGTCTTACCCTTATTCATCGGTAGACTCATTTTAGCCACTTTTTTCTTGATGCTCACAAATGCTCCACTGACACCCCATAGTGTCCTTCAGATGATGTCAATGTCAACGGCATATGCGACAAATTGCAGAGTGTTGTGGAAGATCGTGAGTCTGACGTTTGAGTGAGCGGCGGTTGGAAAAAAGTTCGTGAGAACTAAAGCATATCTCCAGAAACCGAAATTAATAGAATGGAGGGGTAATGCCCCACAAGGGACGTTAAAGTCCACCGGCTGAGCACAAATTTTAAATTTCAACATCATGTTAGACTTCTCCTAAGCGTGACGCTTCAGTGCATTTGATATTCATAGTCCATAGTAAGGTACTTTAAATTAGTTTTTTCGAATTCGGTCCTAGTGTCAAAACAAATGTTTTGGCAGATCAACTGCTGCGAATCGATGGACAAATTCGTCTTCAATTAAACTAAGAGTGTACCAACATCATCGTCACTTAAGAAGCTCGATCGTCTGGAAGGTAGACTAAAATGAGGTCCCTCGACGAAAACAGAAGTTTCAAGCGGTTTGACAATTTCTGATGTAACTAACCAAAAAGAGGAAATGAAAATAGACTTATCATTTATCCCTCCAAACCATCCATGGATAATCAATTCAGAACTTCCAAAAGGAATATAGAAAAATTATCAACGAACATGCCCATGAAATATGAAATTTGAGACCAACCCGAGCTCAAAGCGGGTATTTTTCTCTTCAGAAACTCTTGAAGAAGTGATCCAACACTCACCTTCAAAGGAAGCAATGCATTATCAATTCAGAATTTCCAAAAGATTTTAAAAAAATCAACGAACATCCCCGTGCTTACTGCAAGTAAGAACATCTACATCAACAATTCAGAACTTCTAAAAGGAACGCAATCAACGAACATGCCCATGACGTTTGAAATTCAAGGCCAACCTGAACACTTTGCAACTCTTTAAAAACTGACCCAACATTCGCCTTCAAAAAGAACTAATTCATCTTTATTTCAATATTTTCAAAAGAAATGTAAATCAGTAATTAACGAACATGCCCATGACGCATGAGATTCCCGAGCCAAGATCTCTCATTTGCAAGTCTCCTCCTCATCAGAGCGTACATTTTCTTGGGCTATCACATGACTTCTGAATTCAGCACTTGACAGCAATCACCTCTGTCTCCGCCTGCATTCTGTGAACACACCCGTGACGACACTCGCACATTCCAGATCACGCCACTCAGGCAGACACACAGGCCCACATCACTTTCATTGAACGTTAACAATCAATTTATTGACTAGACCGTTATTCAATTAATGTGCATATCTAAATATTTATTACAGTTATGTCTGTGGCCTGTCTTACTAGCTGTAAACAGATAGACACTCTCGAGGAGAGCAACAGAGAGAGAGCACCATTTATTGTCTAATCGCCAGCAATTGCCTGGCTCACAAATCTCGCATCTCGTTTGGGCGTTGCTGTGGAAATCGAAAAGTCACCCCTATGGGATGCACAGCGGTTGGATCCCCCAAAACAATCGACAGCCAACGCCGGACAATCTCGCATCAGACTGCGTCGTCGTCGTTGTGAAACCCGCTCCGGGAATTTCCACAATCGAGTGGGAAATTAATAAAGATGCACAAAGCAATTACCGGTTCATAAGCATTCACTGCGTCCCCTGCGTCTATCTGCTCGCTTTCCAGGAGATGGTGGCTATGGTGGCGATGGTGTCCGCGCGGAAGCTGCATGAGGGCAACGTGCCTCGACTCGACATTAGCCAACGACTCTCACACTCGTGGTGGTGCGGATTGATTCATTTCTTTCTCTTCTTGTTTTTGAGCCCCCTTCAACCTTCGACTTTGAAGTGGATCGTATCTGCGCGGCCTCTGCTGCGGATTTATTAAAATTTCGTTCACATCGCGCTTTCCGTGGTGACCGCCTGCGCCCTCTGACGCCCATTAACGACTGACACATTTCCATTAATTTCGAATTAAGCGGGCTGCAGGGCGAGGGGAGGTTTTAGAGGAAGACGGCAATTGGAGCGTTTTTGTTTATTGGCCCGACAGTCTGTCGGTCGACGGTGGCGGCGGAAGGCGGTCGACGCGCCTCAAGATGACACATGTCTCGGGTGTGAGGTTGTGCGTCGGCGGCGGCGGCGGCGGCCGCAAGCACTTCGGGGGAAGATGCATTTGCGTGAATATTCGAGCAGAGGATCCGCCACAGATTCGTCACCGCAACAACGGGTCGCATGTATCTAATCCGATTTGAGACTGGCACTGGCCACTGTACAGCCTCCGCCGCACATTAGTGATGACGTAAGGCGGCTGTGTCGTGTCGCATGTGAATGAGGTGGGTGGCGAATGTGTGATTAGCAGCTTCAGCCCTCCGAGGATGGGGAGGGGTATTCTTTCGTCGATTGCTAAGGGGATTTGCTGTGAGTGGTTGTTGTGGCGATTTGGTAGCTCTCATGGGCGACAGAGAGAGTTATGGTCGATATCAAAGGCATTGGGACGGGTAGGGGCGGTGGTAATCTTGAGAGTGGATATTATGAACTTAATCTGGATCAAAGGCTTATTAAGTTGCTTGGGAACAACGGCTTAGGGTATGTCAGTCAGTGAACTCTTTGATCCGTGAAATTCCACGAACGACCATCCACTGTATTCGCCCACAGGTGATGGACTAGATGGAATCGCCGTTGGCAACTAATTAGAGTGGAATCAGCTATTCTCGAAATCAAAATGGCGTGGATGTGGACTGAAAGACATAAGTCTTCCCATTTCCATTCGCTTTTCGTAGAAAATGAGCGTTTTCTTAGAAAGTTTGGGCAGACAGAGGAGCAGGGGCGCATGTGTTTCGGGAGCTGGCGCTGATGGAAGCAGAAGTTGAAGATGAATTCCGAATTTGTAGCAAGAAATACCGTAAATTTATTAAGGAAGCCCTAAACGACGAACATGCTCTCCGAACTTGCTCGTTTGCGTTATCCACTACACGGCGAACACATTTGGCGAACATTAATTTCGTGTTGTTTCTTCAAACCATCAACATGTGTGACAGGGAAGCGCAAGTGGTGAATTCCTCGATAAAATCGTGGCTGACTGTTGACATTGTGCTTAATCCGCGATGTGCACTCGGCGACGTTCATAGCAAAAATGAGGTTTGCTCGCGAACATGGCCCTACACGGCGAACATCAAAGCCAACGAACACGACAAGATCGAAATTTTTCGCCAACAGCGAGCGGCTCGCGAACTAGCCCATACACGACTAAAATGCGGCGAGCACAAGCAAGTTCGGCGAGCATGTTTGTCGTTTAGGGCTACCTTTACGGAGATGGGTAGAAATGCACTCTATTCCGTTGATTCCTTTCTGGATGGGCTCTACTGACACTAGAGTAAATTTAGACAACAAGAGACGAGTTTAAATCTGAGACTGACTTGCCAAAGAGTAGACATTTGTGAGTCTAGGTTGAGAACAGGCAGATATCCTTGCTGCGGACAACAAGAGGAGACCCCGATTGGGAGGAATGACAAGAGCAAAATGAGACTCTTTCAATGGTTAGATGAAAAGGAGACTTGTAGCGTTTGACTATTTGGGCAAGGTGTTGGCGGCTTTGATTTAAAGAAGGCATTTGACAGTTGCACAGGTGCCATGACATAACATCAAGCGACAGAAGGCTGACATAAGACCAAATGTTTGCTTTGGTCTTATGTCACTTTCACAAAGCGGGATAAGGCCAAGTGCTAGAATTTGGCTTTATGTCGCTTGGCGTTATGTCCGGGTACCGTTGCACACAACTTCCATCGGGTGTCAAAGACTTTGACAGGAGTCCTACAATCAAAGCGTTTATCCGCTAATGATCAGATCTTCCTTTGGCATTGTTTGTCTGCAGATTGTATCTGAGGCGTTAAATCTGTTCTACTCACCGAATCAAAATGCGCATCATGTGGGTGCAATTCGTGTTACAAAATCGAGACTAATTGATCAGATGGCACACTTCTACGTCTTCGTCTGAATGGGTTGTTTTCGATACAAGCGCTTCACATGAAAGAGGTGATGATGACACAGGACTTAAGGAAGTAAATACGTGAAGTCTGGTATGCAGATATAAACCTCGAGGTAGGTAGGTAGGTAGGTGATAAGGTGCCCTTGCGACCGGGTCGCGGCTCACTGAGACCAACAGTTGGGTCCATTGTGCCCTATGTGTAGGGGGGTGTACCCCGTGAGACTTACAGTTTTGCTGCTTATTAGAACCACCCAGATTGTTGTATATATCTCAGGAGGTGCTTCAGCTCTATTTTTTCAAGATCCTCCAGCTCGTCGAACAAGTTACTGCCTAGTGTTACCAGTCTCCTTCCTCGTAGGGCTGGACAATCGCATAGCATGTGGGGGATGGACTCTATTTCATCCTCGTCCCTGCAACTTATAGAATAGTCGCTATGAGGGATACCTAACCTTCTGGCATGGGTGCCTATCGGGCAATGTCCGGTGAGAACTCCCACCACCGTCCGTATATCCTTGCGACTTAGGCTAATCATTGATTATGATTTCCTCCTGGTCAATATCGCCCATAGGGCTTTCGTAGTTGACCCAATGTCTAGATTCAGCCATAGCGCATTTGGTCTTTTTAAGGCTTTGTGCTCTCGTGTAGAGGGCCTACTTTTGGGATTTGGCACTCTGTTGAAAGCGTTGATGAAGACAAAGAATGAACTACTTTGATACACGACAAACACTTCACTTTTGAAGCAACGGAATTGTTTGGGAATTTAACAAATATCAGAATATCTCAGACAGAGTAGATCATTACAAATGACATGGTAGATGAAACAGGGACCTCTCTATGTTTGGTGAAGCCTTTCTTTTTTCATAGCTTTCAAAGATTTTTTAGTTTGTCATTGATTATGACTCTTTCAACACACGACATTGTATTAGTCAACAACTGAGATGAAGCTTAAGTCCATATCCCGAAAGAGTAACAAGCAATCTTTTGGCCTAAAACACCAGTCAACGGGACCATAATCATCAAGAAACAATATCACTTTCGCTGTCTATGGTCAACATTAAATCCTCTGAAGTGGATTTCTGTTGCTTGCTGGTTAGCAGATGTAGTCTAGAGTGCAGCAGATCATGGGACAGCTAGATTAGTCATTTCTCGACAAAAAGCAACAAACAGACTTTACGAACCTGGTGAAGATGACACTAAACTCTCGGTAGGTATATGCTCTAGATACTTTCCATGAATTTAGGTACTCGTATGTCTCGTATGTACAAGGGTGCCCTAGCGACTTCTACTTGGGGTTCAACTAGACTGACAGTTCGGGTTCACTGTGCCATTCTCATGTCAAAATAGCGACGCTGTTGCGTTCTTTAGGCTAAAGTTTTCCAATTTTCTTATACCACCGGCATCAATTTTCTGAACCAAATTACATCAAAAATCACAATTCTCAAGTATTATCGACCACAGACGAGTCGATTAGACAAAGAAATGAGTTTCAAGGGCCATTGTGCATCGGAACTATGAACAGAGGAAGTGGGAATTTCTCGAATCCATCTTCTGACATTTCAGCTAAACATGAGCTCGAAAAAAAATGGTTTTAAATCCAAAAGAGCCACATGGGAAATCGAATTTTAAGTAAAAAATATGACAAAAAGCAAAGGCCCCAAATATTTTGAAGTTTTTTTCCAAAATTCTTCTGGAATGAGGATAACATTTACATTTTTGAACTTTATGTAGAACTCAAATTTTTGAATTGTGTTCAGCTGTTTTATCTTTGAACAGTACTTTTTGGACAACAAATTTGTTCATTTGGACCAAACTTTTGTTTCTTCTTCTGAAATTAAGGTGGTTCATTTTTTCTTTCCGCAATTTTAGGCAGGAGAAGCAACTACCTTCCCTTTGGGAATCAAATTTGATCACTTCGGCCGGATAAACTTCAAATTACTTTAGCCCCTTTTAGGTCAAAAAGTGCTTTAAATTCCGGTATGCCGTTTTTAGTGCATGAAAGCGCGAAATTTAAACCTCATTATGTCGCAACGAGTGGATCACAGTTATAGTCATCGACAAGAACAAGCAAATTTTTGACATAGTTTCTGGCAGTTCTCCAAGTCCCGTGCTGTGCTTGAGGGCCTAAGGAAGACATTCTCTGTTTCTTCTTGAATATGACCATCGAAAATGAGCTTACTTGGCAACAGGGATGCATAAAGCCCTCATCTTCAGTTAACATGTCCCTTCGAGAGTGTATCAAAAGTACTTCACAAACGTCACTCGATAGCCTCTCAACTACCAAAAAAGGGAACCAAAATGCCCTCAAGGAAGTTCACAAATGGACAAGACATCTGAGACCTATTCACTTCAGTGTCAACCGAAAACAACTTCAGCACGCCCACATCGAGGCGCACCAGCATTCGACATCGAATCGATTCCACAGGCAAGCCCCTTAAGTGTTCATATCCTTCACAGGAAAATGTGCATCTCTCACACACTCTGCTCCTCTCACACTAATAGCCATTTAAGGCAAACAATTCAACCAGCACCTTCCGGTTCCTTATCCCGGCCAAACATCCACTCCAACCGTCCTCCTCTCGACTAAGAATGATTTACGGCTTATTTAAGTAAGTCCTACTAACCGCAACTATTAACTTCTTGTATCTGCTGGCACCCAACCAACTCCAATAATTTACATCCCTCTTCAGGAGCGAAAGGAGCACCGACGACGACAACCGGTGGAAATCGGTGTCTGGTTCCTTTTGGGGTTTGGTTACATTTAAATTGAAATGAAAGGACATTCATTTAAGCAACTTCCAGTGCATTGTGTGTCACAGAAAGAACTATACACATTTTCGCGGGTAAGTAGGATGCTTACCAAAGACGACTACCCCCCACCAGCCACCGCTCCTTGACGCCTTGAGAATTTAGTATCTCGCTGCAGGGAAAAAAAATCGAAAGGAGAACGAGAGAGAGGTGAGAGTGGGGAACGAGGAGTGAGTATGGCATCCATTGCAAACCGGTCCGGGTGCCTAAACTTGTTTCCAGTCGTGCCAAGAACACCACCAAGCGGAAGGGGGCGCAAAAAAAAGTGAAAAAGAATCTTCCTGTTTCCCCCCCCCCGCCCGAAAAACGTAATAAAATAAGTACCTAACCAACCACTTGCACTAATTTAACGATAAGGGTAGGCGCCCACAAAACAGGATATAGCACAGGATGTGGAAGGCAAACGACGAAACACAAAAGGCACATACCATTGCTGTACCTAGGAGGAGGACGAGAGAGAGAGAGAGAGAGAAAGATCGAGCGATGGAGCTCCTCTTAAGGAAGTAAGTCTCGTTCCATCGCCTCCACCGACGAAGCAGCAGCAGCAGCAGATGTTGCCTCTCTGAATCGCAGCCAATATACTCCCATACAGGACCACCACCATGGCTCATGCAATCCGAACAAGGACACAAATGAAAAGAGCATTGGCGCGCTTCCAAAAAAAATACAAAAAAAGAGAAAAAAAAATATTGTAGAACGACAACAAAAACAGGACGAGAATTAGAGAAAGGAACGATGCAGGAATCTCTGGGATTCGCTTGCACCATCTACGGGCGGTGAGGCGGGGGCTAAGAGTTTGACTAGAAAAGTATCCTTAAATGAAACTAAAACTGAGATCCTGTGTGTGAAAGGTATCATAACTCTCTTTCGCCCAGATGCACACAGCACCTTGCACGAAAGGAGTCATTCTACGAGTATGTGTGTGGGGGTGGAAGGGTGACTAAATCTAAAACCCCTGCCCCCCCCCCCCCCATACATTTCTCCGGGAATGCAGCAGCTTTTAGTTACATTTTCGATGCAATAATAGAGAACATGAAGTGGAAACCTCGAAATGAAAGCGCGCGGGCCAAAAGCAGTCCCCCTTCCGCTCACCCAACACCCGTATGCACAGCACAGTGAAAGGATATTTTAGATAAAAAAAGGGGAGAGGAAAAAAAGAATCCAATGCATACACTGAACTGCAGTAAGACTCACCTAATGAATATGAGACGCTGCAAGGATGAGGATCAGGCAGGATGCGGCGGCCGAAGTAGAGAACTCAACGACAACGAGGATGACGAACGAAGAACGCAGAAGTAAGACGGCAATGTCAATGGAAAAATGGGAAATTAAACCAAAAGGACGTTTCTTCGGATTCTTTTTTCGTGTCCTTTCTCTTTTCTTTTTTTTTTGTTGGTGCCTTATCTTTACAAGTTATTCAAGCAGGACGACGACGAGGACGATGACGATGATGGCGATGATTCTAAAGGACACATTTTGCAGTAAAGAAATTAAATTAAAATCTCAGTTTGATTTCTTTTTGCTTGTGTGTGTGTCCTGCTTGTTATCCTGTCGGGGAGACGGGACACATAATCACCTTGGGAAGCAGTGTGTGCCTTGTCCGAAAAAAGCGATATCTGCATTAAACAAGGACTTGTATTCAACAATTACATGGAATAGCAGAAAATTTCCATCCGAAACGGATACCAGCGCTGAAAGGTGACGATGGTTGGGTCGTTGAGTCCTTCGCCAAGATGTTCAGTCTCCCCCTCCTCCTCCTCATCATCATCATCATCATCCTCTATCACGTATGATGAGGATGACTTAACTAGGACGAGTTTGAATGGGACCTCTGGACGACGTGACGGGGATCAAAACTTTCCCCTGGTGTGCGCACAAAGGACTCTGTCGGTACGAAATTGAATGAAAAATTAAGAAAAGAACTGGAGCAACACAAAAAGATGATGATCCTCCCTCCAAAAAAAAAATCTCCTCCTCTCACCGCCCCACCTCTCTATCATTCTGTGTCGTGAAAATAATCTCAAATAATCCAGTTAGTTACATTTTAATTATCCTTTCATTCATGAATCTTTAGCACAAACAAAATGGTCGTCATCATCATCCGCATCATCGTCATCATCACCATCTCGTCACAGTTGTCGTCGTCCTTGTTGACAGCCGGGACAGGTGGCGACAGAAACGACGACGACGACGACGACGACGATGACGACGGTGACGGTGGTGGTGGCTGATTTGTGAATGATGCATATGAGGGGGTCCTGTGTGCATTCACGGGGATTCACCCCTCGGATGGAAGGTGAAACGAAACTCTGTTTCCTTCACCTAGTACTTGGCATTCCATTGAAATCTATTCGCTATGCAACGCTGTGGCCCCATCCAAACGGAGATCCTTTTTTTCCTCTCCTCTTTTTGTTTTTTTTTTTGTTTTTTCGGGATTTTTCTCGTTTTCGTCTTCGAAGGATACTAGGGTGAAGGATAACTGTGTTGTCATTCTTTCGGGGATTTAATGGATATCTGTTTTGTGTGACTATTTGTCTTAACCCTTGGTTTGCCTTCCGTGCCTCCCCGGAAGCAGGGCACAGGGATTCTGCTGAGGAAACTGTGACTAGGCTCTCGATTCGGTGGGATATGAAATTCTCTGAATGAACGAATGAATCTTATTTCGGATGTGTTCTGTTATTATCATTCCTCCGAGGGGTGGCTGGTGGCTGGTGAAATGCATGAGATTTTCATTTGAGATTGTAGCCAACTTGGAGGATGCTCGGAGGATCCTGGGGAGAATTTGTCTCATATGACTGATGCTTAGCATTCTACCATAATAATGGCGAGTTGGCTAAGGCTTTAGAACCACAGGAACCTTAGTCATGCAACGTGAATATCGCTGCAATCTTTGGAAGAAGATTGGAAAGATAATCTGCTGTGTGGGGTCTTAAAGTAGACTGTGGTATTCTGTCAAGACCAAATGTGGAGCATGAGTACAAAGTACAGACAATGACGGATTGAACCCTAATTTGTCGACCAAAATGAAGTTTAAAAACTTTTTCGCGTTTAATGTTACAGAAAGCAAGTTTTTGGTGCCCAAAAAGGAGAGTAAAAAACACAATCTGTTTTCTGGTCCCATTCATACCCTTTGCTAAGATGGAACCCTTAAAAAGTTCCATCAGTTTTTGGGCCCACAAAAAAATAATCAGAAACAATAATTCTGTTTTTCTGATCAGTTTTGACCAGAAAAGTTCAGAAGTCTAGAAAATTGTACCCAGAGACCAAAAACTCTCTTTTATCATTGAATCGAATAAATCACATCAGTTCTTATTTCAAATCTTTTTCTGACCTGTTTTGACCAGAATGGAAATTTGGAAAATTCTGTCCCGCGGCCAAAAACGGTCATCTGCTTTCCTATGAATCAAGTAAAACATGGCATCTGTTCTTATTGTCAAGAACTCAAATATTTTTCAGAAAAGAAGTTCAGAAATGTTGTGGTCAGAAAATTTAATTTTGCCTCCTCTTTGTAACGTCCCTTGACCGAAACCTCATCTGTTTATTAATATATTAATATAATAATGGCGGCGCTAAAGTCCGAGGTGGTGTTATGCGTGCTATTGTTCTTTCACGAGTGGAGGGGACCTACAGTTTAATGCCGACTCCGTACGGCGAGATTGAGAAGCTTTTTCTAGACAGTTGTACCCTTTGAGCATTGTCAGTGACTCGAAAGAGGTGGAGCCGTGAACATTTTTTTTTTTTTTTAAATTGTTTGGATTCGAACCTAGACTGTGAAAGTCTAATGCGCACGGGTCGACGCACTAACGCCCGCAAACTCGGATCATAAGCTTTCTTAACTTAGACTTAGATCACACACATCTCGTTCGACGAAAACAAAGAAACTGCATAAAGTATTTCAATATGTGAATGCTTTTATGGATATACACGAGAAAATGTCTATTTACTTACCACATTTGGAACTGTGTGCCCATCGGCATATTAGATCTGGAAAGAGAAAGAAAAGAGAGTTTGATAAATAGACGGCAAACAAGCAATGTTTAGAAGAAGAGGTAGCCGGTCTTAATACCAAACTAAGGGCTTAACCTAAAAGAAGTGTCAAAAAAGGCATTTTCATCGACTGATCAAATTATATCAAGTTATTGACAATATCAAAAGCGGATAAGGAAGTTCCTGGTTTTTTTGAGATAAAAGTTCTGTGTACTATCTTAGGTCTTTTTAGTTGATGGCGAGTGGAGAAACGAACTGTACAGGCTTCACAGCGGCATGTGTCTAGCCAAACTTCTCTGGATCAAATCAGTTCAGACCAGGGTAGATAGAGATACATTTCCCTGTCCCTCCTGCCTCAAGAGTCGTATCTTTTTACTGATTCGCTTCTACGTCAGATCAACGATAGGTAGAGTATGTGGACCTCTATATTTTCCTTTGTCCGAGACTTAGTTGCTTCAGGGAAGAGGCTTTTCTAAATTAGAATCCTACTTAACTTCGTTTTAGGGAGAAAAAAAAAGTCAAGATCGGACTGAATCCCTTCGTCTTCACATCAGGAAACCATTGCAAGTACACCCCCTTATTTCCAACAAAGAATCACTGCCGGATGAAAACGCAGTAAAATGCTGCAACTAAGTAGCTGACAAAGTGTCCACTGAATGGAAGGGAAACAGGGGAAACGCTGAGCGTGGCCACCCAAAGCAACCAGAATTACCCCAGCAACCACGCATCAACTTCGTCCACGACACGCACACATCTCTGTCTGTCGCCCATGCATATATTCCTGGAGGACCTTTCACCCTGGCTTCTGTTTTATGACGGTTTTTGCTCTCACCATAGCATAACATTAAAACCGAAATTCTGTTGATTTCACTCTTTGACTCTTGTCAGTTTTGAATATCAAGCATTTCTTGTTTGTTTGAGGACCTCTCACCCTCCGCCCTCCCCCAACAGCCAACTATGATCATCCATTTCATTGTCCTGCCAGAGACGAGGGGACTGTTCGGTTTGTTTGACCATCTCCCCCACTCGCTCGCCGCATAAATGTGGTTACTTTGTACTTTTAAGTCTCAACAATCTTCAGGATGCTCGTAACCATGAATTCTTCGACATCCTAAGTACACATCCTGCCACCACCCACTCGCCACCCATCACAACAGCCTGTCGTTGCAAATGAAACGAACAACACTAAACTAGTCGTCCCCTTTGCCCGCCTGGGCAACCGGGGAAAGTCGAAAATCAAATATTTTCCCATCACATCATCCCTTAATTATATAAAACGATAAACCTGTAATTTTTAATTATCTTTCCTATTCAGCTGACGTTTTTTTGTGCAATTTTTCCCTCTTCTCTGTTCGCTTCCTTCAATCTTGCGGCCCCCATCCATTCAGGCCCCACCCTTGACAGAGGGCTCTTTGTGTTTGCTGTGTTGTCTCTACACTCAGGGGTGCAGAGATCTGTCTGTGTCAAGCGTAGCGTGTAGAATGAGTGGGCGACGGAATGGATGAGGTGGCGGGGGTGGAAAACATGCAACGAAAACAATTATACCCGTCAACCCCATTCAGCATTCACTTTGCGCTCATCTCGGGCTAAGTGATGGCAGCGGCGACGGCGGCGGGTGGTGTGGGGGACGGCAGGTGGATTTGGACTGTGAATAGCCGTATTATCATTTAACCATCTCTTCTGGATCGCCGCGTTGATTTTCTCTCTGTTTCCCTTCCATACGGCAGATGGCCTGTGTGTTGGGGGGAGAGGATTCGTTCGTCATTTTTGCCGTTGTCTTGTGTGCTTGTTTCGTATCCTTGCTGCTCTACTTCACATAGTTTTCATTTTTCTATGAAGGAGCATAAGAAAATTTAGCCATCATCCGCAGGTCCCTTGGGTCCTCTCAATCCGACACAATTCATGGTGCGTCCATCCATGACGGCTGCGATATCGTCGTCGTCGTCGTCGTCGTCTATCCACAAAGGTTTTTGCGGCCGTGCCGGGTGGTGGGACGTGGAAGAATGACTGAATTACCCCCACCCGAGAATGACACGAAGACATCATAAGAAAGAAGCAGGTGATGACAGGAGGCGTATGTGGAACATTTTAGTCCCCATTTTTTGTTTCTTCTTATTTCTCTCCAGCTGCCATTGCCACTTCCCTTCCCAACTCGTGTGTGTTTGTTTGATCCGCTTTTACTGTTGTTGGGCAAGAGCAGCACAAAGTACACGCTCTACTTTGCAAGGATAATGAAAAAGGATTCGCACAAAGTGACACACATCATGTGACGATGTGAATATTCCGAAGGACGAAACTTTATTGTTGCATTCTCTGGCGTCTCACACTTCAAAGGAGCCAGCAAAAGACACTGCTGATGATGATGATGGTGATGAGCGAAAGGAGCTGATGCCTCTATTTGTCCTTGCTACGCATGAAACAGAGAATTGGAGAGAGAGAAAGGGAGCGAGGAGAATAAATTTCCTTGATTTCTTTCGTGTCAAATTACAAGGCACCTCTCACATAAATCCAGACCATTTGCACGTCCCAAATGAGAGATGCCAGCGCCAGCCATCAACCGCCCCCCACTCGGGCGTCGCTGTCGCTTTAATCAAGCCTAAGTCCTATCCTCTGATTATGTGCGCTGTTCCCTGATCCTTGTTATCTGCGCGCTCGTATGGTGTGATTAAATTTCCAACCATTCACTGATTGTGTCCTATAAATTTTTACATTTCTCACATTTCTCCACACTCTCTCCCCCGCCGCCCAGAAAGGACCTCCGCTGGTGTGTCTAACTGCGAAAGGATGTAAGTGAGATCTTAATTAAAACCGAAACGAACTTCAGCATCGATTCTTTTCAAAACTCAAACCTAACCCCCCGAAGATAAATACACACTCACTCGCTGGGTGGTTGTATTTAACTTCCAGTGACACCTTTCGTTTCCACCCATCATCCACCCAACCCCCATCCATCCCTTTGGTTAGTTCGTTTTTATGGCTATTAATTTGTCTGGTAAGAAATTTTGTGCAGTTTTAACGGGTTTTTCTTTTGGTTGAAGTCACTTATTACATTGTGTCTGCAGTCGTAAAGTAGTGTGAAAGGACTGCGACAGGCACTTACCCTCCCCCTCTCACACACACACACCCGCACATAGTCGCACTCGTTCACATGAGAAGCGGCTCAATTCACCGACTTGCTTAGGTTTGATAATTGAGTTGAACATTGTGCTAATTGCATCCCTTCTGCAGGGGGCTGCTGGGTGGGTGCATGTGGCAGGAGGGCGTCGTCTATAAAAATGTCCTTAAATAATTAAATTTTTTCCCCCTCCTGCTGGATGATGATCGATAAATTTTATCCAAGCAATTGAAATCAGTCGGCTGTGGGCTCCGGTTACGGCTGGGGGTGCTGTGGTGCTGTGGCGCTGTGGTGGTGAAGTACAGATTAATTATCAATAAAAGTAAAGGAAGTCGAGGAAGAGAGTGAAATTTTTAATTAGAGAAACTGCAGCCGGATGGAGGATGAGGATGATTGTATCCGAAGCGAACCTGTCACGAGCGATCACGGCAAGTTTGAGAGTGAAACGCTTGACGCTTTCAAAGTGTTCACCGTTGAGGTGATGCAACGGAAAGGTATACACTCACGAGATGAAGTTGACTTTGATACTGTGTTGACTTTCATTTGGTGGGATGGTTCCTTTTTTTTCAGGTGACGGAAGAATTTTAGACTTGACGGCGGCGTTTTAGGACCAAGTTTTATGCGATGCGATTGAAATTTAACGCATACAAGGGGAAAAGAAGCTCCCCTAACTTGACTTCCAAGGCCGCAGACAGCTGGCGAAGGACCTTGCTGACTAAAGAGGATATTTCGATGAGGTCCGTGTTCACCCCCGACTGAAGCAGCATCCGAAGAAGACGAAATCTAAATGCCCAAATATAATAGACGAATTGAAACTTAAGAGAACTGAGACAACTGAGTGAATACACAAAAATTTACGCGTGTGACCAACATTTCTATAAAACCGAAAAAAACAGACTTAAGTAACCACTTCACTCAGTTTCGTTAAGTTTGTTCAGTCCGTATAATTTTAACTGCTTAAAGCACACAAGGGGAAATTAAATTTAAAGCACACAGCTTGGTCTTGATGACTGTAAGCAGCGTGCTCAGGACCGTCAACGATGGAAGGCAGAGACCATCCGTAGGTCGTAGGCCTGTTAAGTAAGTAAGTAAGAGGAAATGGACCTCCACCAACTTGGCTTGCAAAGCTACAACAGCAAGCGAAGGAACGCGCTTACTTAAGAGTCTTGTTGGATAAGGTCCATGTTCCACTCGGACTAAATCATCATCCAAAGAAGACGAAGTTTAAAGGGCCGACTATCATAGACGAATGGATACTTAAGAGAACTGAGCCAACTGAGTGAATACACAAAAATGATACACTGCGCACGCAAGTTATACAGGAAACCAGAAAAAAACTTTGACTTAAGTAACCGCTTCACTCAGTTTCGTTAAGTTCGTTAAGTACGTATAATTTTACCAACTAATGCCACAGCGAAATGAATCGCTCTCTATGTATGCAAATGCCAGTTGCTCCTGAGTTCCCTTTAAGTTTTTACAGGAAATTGTGGATAAAACTTGACGAAGCTTCTGCTTACCCTCGTTCAGTTTTGACGAAGCTTCTGCTTACTTTTCGTTCTTAGGTTTTCCTATGGTTACTGTAGTTGGCCCCTTTGACTTCGTCTTCTTATAGTTAACCCTTAACGCTGACAGATGAAAAACTGATGCATGATTACTGGCTTCAATTCGGTGAAGTGTGCACTCAACGGTAGGATTTGTTGCAACGTCAAAAACGAATGACTGCTTTGATTAAAAATGCGTACCTAACCAGTGACGAAGGATCCACGGTAAGTTGGCTGAGCAGTAAATGTTTAAGGTCATTAATGATTTCGACACAGAAATATGTGCTGAAGCATACATGAGGTCTCCCAATATTTCGCAAAAAGGAACTTCGTAACCCTGAACTAGAAATCTCACACCCTTTCAGGGATCCCTACATCTTTACATGGATGAATTGAAAACGAAAGATGAAGTGATGCTAGTGAGGTTTTCCCTTTCTCTTCTTGCCGAACCATTGTAGCATATGCAATCAGAGATTATGGCAATTCATTAAGCTCTGTCCTCGTTCAAATGGATTGTGATATCCGCCCGTAATATTTACATTTTCGCGGGCGGCCAGACGGCTGTTAAAGCACTGGAAATAGTGCCTCAAAACTCCAAAGTTGTAACAAACTGTCGCTTATCTTCAGTTAAGATGACCGAACAGTTTAACTTTCGCCATGTTGGGTACCAGGTCACAGAGACTTTCCAAGCAATTGCACAACATATGAACTTTTCAGGTTCGCAACCACCCTGCCACCAACGACGAAATACATCAGCATCAGTATGCCTCTTGCTACATGGAGACTGCTGCTACTGGAGGACCCTACTCAAAAAACGAACATGAGAGGCACAACCAAACCTCCAGAATGATCTGGGAATGATCTTAAGCGATCCAAGATCTTGATCACCCTCGACAGACCAAAAATCTGCATCATTGTCGATGTCTTCACTGGACACTGCCTCATAGGTAGAGTCCGACCGAAGGCCAGTTTTTCTGCCGAAGCCGAGCCGAAGCTGAATGTTCGGTCGGAATCTACTCATAGGTGAACATGTTCTGCCAAACGACTTTAGAGACTTTTCTGTATCTCTCTGCCCAGGCGTTTTTTTTGAGGGGCTATTTCTTTCAAGAAGCCTTTGTGATTTCAGTGAAGCACCAATTAGCAATCTACTACGCTTCATCGAAAGGTCTATCCATATAAATCTATGCGGAGGCAGATTGGATCAACTCTGGTCTAAGTGTACATTTCAGCCACCTCAACCTGCTTTCCGTGTCAAATTTATGGGTAAATGCTGCGAAACACAATATTTGAATCCTTGATTAGAATAGCTTTGTCTTCGATGGTGAAACTATGAGCATTGGACTGCAAAATTAGTCGAAAGTGACTTGAAGCCATATTTGAACAGTAGTTAAGAAGCTAGAGTCGCAAGGCATTTTATGACTTCTGCAACCCGCAGCGGTACTTTCGATGGACTTGAGAGTTCTTAAGTTGGTAGTAACGGGGAGTTCTGAAAAATTCATTGGATTTACAGAGTCAAAGGTCCATCACTCAATCGACATTTTTCAGACCTTATTTTTGATCTCTCTTTGAACTGAATTTGAACGAAAAGCGACAACCGGCTTTGTTCCAGTGCCAGTGTTCCCCTATATATGTGTCTGGAAACAGATTTAAATTAAAGAAAAGAAGCAAAGAATCAAACCGAAGATTGCTCACACAAACAGAGCTCCATCCTATTGACGTCCTATGTGGACACAACAATCCTACACTTTGCCTTTGATTTCAGTCAATTCAGTGAACTACCTATTCAGCCTGACTTTTTCTTTTAATATAAACTCAAGAGGCGTAGAAGATCTCCTTCTCCAGCCAAACAGAGACTACCAAACAAATCACAGCCTTAAACGCATCGATTGTCGATGACATTCATTGACAGCAACGGTGCACGTGACACCTGTCAAACTAGTATTCGATCATACGACAGTTGTTGTGAGAAAAAACACATTCAAAGTCAGCAAGCGAAACGAGTAACACTTCCGTCACATTTTTTGTCACATTTTTGTCAGTTCTTCTTTGTCGCAATTGTCGTTCAAGTTAAAAAGTTAATATAGTTAAAAAAAACAAATTAATTTCCTTGTTCGGTCGGTTTTTAACCTCTTCGTTGTTCCGCATTCCCACATCGCTCTACATCGGATTAACTTGAATAAGAGCGTTTTTAAATCCCAATCCGCCGCCTTTCAAAACAGCAAAAGGACTTCAAAGAAATGCAAAAATATAGAGATTACACCACGGAGTACGTCAGAGTCGCAGACCTTCTGGAGGAATACACGAAGCCACAAACACTTCCATTGTCTCTCGAAAAATTGTCGGTTCTCGAGCCAGAATTGACAACCAAATCGACAAGCAACAATCAAATTCCCCCTGATCCAGAACGTCGCTTCCGAACTATGTTCACGAATGAGCAGATAGCCCGATTGGAAAAAGAATTCTCTAAGGAGAGATTCATGTCATGCCAGCGACGTTCCACTCTCGGGTTTGAGCTGAATATCCCACCATCGACTATCAAAGTGTGGTTCCAGAACCGACGGATGAAGGATAAACGCGATCGCGTCGCAGTCACGTGGCCATTCAAAGCGATTTATTCGAATCGAGCTTTCGCCGCGAGTATCCTGCAAGCAGCCGGTGTTCCCCCGCCATGTTCTTGCCAACCACCGCCGATGGTGATCCCTGGAATGCCACCTCAGTTACCGGGCCCATCTCCATACTCCAACTACCGCTACAACCCGTATCACATGGCCCCACGCATGCCGTCAATGCATGCGCCAACAGCAGTGCCAAATCTGGGGTACCCAACAATGCCACCACAAGGATATCCGCAACCGCCGCCGATGTCCAATCAATACACACCACAGTACCAGATGCAGTCCACTTCATCGTCACTCTCCAATATGACAGTGAGTCCCATCAGTTCGGATTACACCCGAGTCGTCGATCGGAACATACAGTTCGCCCGCCAGTTGTACAACACATCCGCCTACCCACCGCCAGAAATGCCCGCTCCGGAACCACCAATACCACCGCCGCCGCCGCAAGCGCACGCCACCGGAGCGGCGCAACCAATGTTCTTTAGGCCCTCCAAAGTGGGCGACTAAACTTTGTGTAGTCCCCGTTCTTTCATGGAAGTGTCGCAGTTTTGTTTTATTTTCCAGTTCATTCGGAATAAAGTGCAATGGTGGTGCTAGAAGAACCGGCGACGGGTGCTACTTTCTTAGAATTAATATTTCAATAAAAAAAAACAAGATTTTAGGTTATGTTCAACTGGACATTTAAGCTCAAGGTCAGAATGATTTAGACAAAAAAGAGACAAAATAATAAAAGTGTCTAAATCTAGAAAAATTTCGTTCTTTAATTCTCTCTCTCTATCGCTCCCTCTCTCTCTCTCTATCTATCGCTCTCTCTCTCTCTCTCTCTCTCTCTCTTCAACTTTTGAGAGGTGACATGACAGGCCTGTTCGATTTGAGGAACGTGGAGGTGCATTTCGAGCCATCGCTGAACTGGTGTAAATACTAAATGCTGTTTATTCTTCATCATTTATTGGAAATCGTACCACGAATCAACTTCATTGTAACTGTGCAAATAGTAATTAAGGGATTCTAGGGGAATACAAATTCCCTTGATATTTTTGATCTTTTTTTGAACTGAATTTGAACGAAATTTGAACGAAAAGCAGGTTGTCGGTGTTCCCCTCTATATGTGGCTAGAAACAGATTTAAATTAAAGAAAAGAAGCAAAGAATCAAACCGAAGATTGCTCACACAAACAGAGCGTCACCTTATTGACGTCCTATGTGGACACAACAATTCTACATTTTCATTTCAGTCAATTCAACCTTCTTTGCGGGAAGATCTATAACACCGAGTTGAACTACATCTGCAGCCCACCAACTAGTCCCAAGCAATCAAAAGAACAACTTTTCGGTAGCTTGATTCTGCTGGGATTCCGGTAGACAATCCGATGGGAAAGATGTACTTGGTGACCATGAATGTGGATTAGTATCACGTGGCAAGTGTGATATGGACCACGGTTTCCAACCAGATGATCTCAATGATTTCCTTTTGGGTTCACCACCAAGGCAAGGTGCTACCACATGAGTCAGTTACAGTTGAAAAAGAAATTCCTGTCCCCGTCTGGTTTTCCGATCGCTGATTTTCGATCTGATTTTCCGTTCGCTGGTAGTTTCAAGAATTAGCTTAATTTTTTTTTTGTCGGAGGTTTTGAATTAGCTTACATCCGTGTCTTTTGAATCACTGTGAAAGGGGCCGTAGTTACACTCGTTCCGGGTGAGGCAAGAAGAAGGCCTATTGCAAGTAAGTGTAGATCTCTGATTCGTTGCCAATCTTGCCAAACATCATGTTTTAGGTCTGCATCGGTACACGTCCAAGATAGAGTCAAAATTTTTAATGTCTGATTTGTTGCCCGTAAAAACACAGCCGACACCAAGTTTTAGGTCTGGATCAGTCCAAATCCGAGTTAGAGCCCAAGTTCTTGACGTAGACGTCTAATTTGTCGCACGTGAAAAGACTCAAGGCACGTGAAGACAGCGAAAGAAAAAACGAGTTGAAGTCCAAATCGTTAATTTGCTGTTCTCGATATTTTGGTACTCGAGTGAAATTATGAACATTTTCGATCTGCTCTTCGATTTGTGGGAATCATATCAATATCATCGCTTGAGTGGTGGGTGAACAGTCTCTTGGTTTTTTCGAGAGAAAAGTTCTGCGAGCGGTCTTTGGTCCTGTTTGTGTTGATGGTATTTGAAGAAGGAGGTTCAACCACGAACTGTATGGGCTGTACAGCGACATGAGTCTGGCCAGGCGTCTACGGATCCAACGCCTAAAATGGCTAGGCCATGTAGAGCGTATGAACAACTTAGCTCCGGCCCGAAAAGTCTTCGACTCTGAGCCTGTGGGACAACGCAACAGACGTACAAGGTGGCCCACATAAGTCGGGGGCGACCTCGGCCGGCTTGGTGTGCGAAACTGGAGACAGCTGGCGAAAGATCGTGCTGGCTGGAGAGGCATGTTCGGTGAGGCCCAGGTCCACCTCGGACTGTAGCTTCCCAAGAAGAAGAAGAAGAAGAGTGGTGGGTAACAACATTTTAAGATCACAGCCTCTTTGTGCAGTCAAAAGAGACAAACATTTGGTTTAAGGATGTTGCTGCGTCGGCTTGTTCGAAATTTTAGCAAAAAACTGATGAAATGTCATATTTAACAATCTGCAGGCTACAGCAGAATGGAAAAGCTGCCAAACGCAACTGAGTCCTGAACATTGTGTCGCCAAAAAATTACTTTGGGACTCGGTTACGGACATTTTGCCGATGGTCGAAAATGTCATCCTCGACTTTTGGTCGAAATAAAAGCAAGTGTTGGAAACTGCTACAGATCGAAAAAGAAGTGAAACACAACTTTGAAAACGATCTCAACGTTGTTGTCAAAAAAGTATTTTTTGACTCCGACACAGACTTTCGGGCGAACGTCAAAATTGTCATGTTCGGCTTTTTGATGAGTCCAACAACTTATCGGGAACCTGACCCAAAACAGAAAATCTGTAAAATACAACTGAGTCCACAATCTAAACATTGTGTCGTCAAAAAGACGACACTGAATTTTGGCCGAATGTCAAAATCGTCATCTTAGACTTTTGGTTTGACCCAAAATTAAGTCTTGCACCACTTGCAGACTGTTCCAAAACGAGAGAGATGTCAAACAGAAGAAATTCCCCGATCTGAGCATTGTGGAGCCAAAAAAAGATTCTGCGACTTTGACATGTGTCAGACTTGTCAAAATTGTCATCTTCGAATTCTGGTTGACCTAAAATTTAGACCTGGACCACCTAACAGAAAATCAACGTTTCGTCGCCAAAAAATGAGTTCACACAGAATTTTGACCGAATGTCAAAAATGTCATCATTGACTTTTTGTTGATTCAAAATGAAGTTCCCCACCACCTGCATACTGTTCCAGAACAGAGAAGTTATCAAACAGAACTAAGTGCACGATTTCAATGTTTTGTGACCAAACAAGTATTTTCTGACTCTGACACAAACTTTTTGCCGAATGTCAAAGGCATCAGCTTCGACTTTGGTTAACCAAAAATTAACTCCTGCACCAGAGTTCATCGGAACGGCAGAGATGACAAGCAAAACTGAGCCCACAATCTGAACGTTTTGCTGTCAAAAAAGTGTTTGAAAACTCTACAGACATTTGCCCGAAAGTCAAAATTGTCACCTATGAATTCTGGTTGACCAAAAATGTTGATCGGCACCATTGCCCCTGAAAGGGAAAGATATCAAACAGAACTAAGTCTACGCACTGAACGTTGTGTAACCAAAACAGGATTTTCTGACTTTTGGCCAAAAATCCAAATTTTCGTCTTCGAATTATGGTTGACCTAAAATTTATACCAACACCACTTGCAAGCTTCTTCAGAACGGAAAAGTTGTGAAATATAACAGAATCCCCTAACGTTTTGTCGTCAAAAAAGGATTTTCTGACTCACACAGACTTTTGGCCAAATGTTAAATTTGTCATCATCAAGAAGCGACTTTCGACTTTTGGTCGCTCAAAAATTAAGACCTCCGTTACCTGCAACCACTCCAGAACGTAAATCATTCCAAACTCACCCCTCAGCTTCATTTCGATGCATGTCCTGACTGAAACAAAACTTTAAATCACGCACAATTTCCCTACAAAATTCAGTCTGTAGGTCATTAGAATGAAAGATGCCGCCAAACAGTCTCTTAATTCAGTCAGTCCCTGCGGCAAGGACGACGCTTTATAACTCTATCCACGCAAAGTAAATCTTGTATCCTCCCCCGTCCCCCACAGCATCCCATTTAAGTCATATTCTTCGCTCGCGTCTTTGTGCCTCGTCCTTCGTCCTCTCGAGAACTGAACAATGTGGCTCATTCATATGCACCCCGGTACAGGGGCCAACAAAGGCTCGGTGATATCAGGATCGGGGTAAATTTATGCACACAGTCATTCGCTTCGCCAGATGACAAGCACCCTGTAGCGTCCTTGGAGCCTGTTGTGTGCACTTGCACCGCTCATAAAAACCGACCCAAGACCTTCGTCAGTTAACTTAATCTCCCTCCAACGCTGACTGGAGGTCCTGGATGCATTCCAAGCGGGCGCGAGCTCACTCTGCCGAATGAAGCATTACGCCCAGATGCACGCAAGGATAACAGCATTATGTCGTGTTCATTACTCTCATGCGATAAAAATGAATATTAAACGATATATCACGAGTTGATGCCATTGAGCGGCTAAATTCGTGAACCTAACACCTCCCGCCGGAGACGTACACGGAGACAGTCACGAAGTGGCGAGGAACAAAAGAAGCAAATCCACTTCAGCAAAGTCCTGCATTTCATTATCCTAATCCGTGAGCAAACGAACAAATATGACCACCACCCCGACTTCAATCCGAATGACAGTGGCTGCACATCGCACCCGAGATTTGTTCCGAAAGATTTATTACACTCTCAACAAATGGTTGAATAAATCCCGGCTTAGACGGGCGGCCGACGGTGGTCGACACGGAGTGACTCTCTCTTTGACTGGAGCTGCTCGCTTTTGTTGAGCTACAATGCAACGTCGAGTCGTGGACGACGTGGACGACGTCCGCCGACACCATCTCGCCCGCATTGCCCGCATTGCCCGCATAATTGATGAGCAGATGGTAACCTGGAGATGCACACAGCTCCGTTCGACGATGGCGGAAGAAATGCAATCGAAATCGCCGGCACCTTGTAACCCTCTTAAGCATATTGGATCGCACCCCCCACATCCGCATCCCCGCTCGCGTCGTCCACAGTCACCGCCGTCAAAGTGATAAATTGCGCGAAGGAGTCTCGCAGTCACCACCAGATTTCCGGTCGCAATCGGTTGTGAAGACCTGCGACTGACTTTAAGTTACCGGAAGAAGTTGAAGTTTTTACCCAATCCGGCGGGTCCTTGTTTTCATCTTTCCTCGCTCGGATGAATTTTCAATTAAGCCTCATCTGCGCTGCTGCTGCTGGCAATGTTCCATATTTCGACGGCGGACGGCGGACACGAAAAAGGTCAACAAAAAGTAATAAGTAACGCAGAAGGTGCTGGGCAATGGCCGCGGGGCGCTTGTGGGTGGCGGTGGGGACTCTACCTTAGCATGTCCTTGGTCATCAGATGACTAATTATGCGCGGTGTGGTTAGGGCAACATGTACACCGGTGCGGACGAGGGGGAAGGAGATCATAGGATTTCCGGCGGGGGTGTGTTTTCTATTTGCACCCGGTTGCCGGGGGGGCGAGCGCCCGAGGGCACGGATATGAATGTACGAGGATGTTAAACGCCAGAAGGTCAGAGTTTGTGGTAATTGTAACAAATGGCTTTTTCTGCCATTGCCTCTGATGCTGCGGCTTTAATAAGTCGTCGGTGAAAATGAGGGGTGGGTAGAGGGAGAGAGTGGGGGGTGGGGCTTAGGGTTTTTACAAAAATTGAGGTTACATGACAGGGTTTGTTTTTGATGATGGTCTGACGGGCGGATGGGAAATATTTCACTCAAATAGAAATGAAATACCCTGATATGGGAGAAACTTCACAAAGATTTAGTAAATCTCACAACCGCTTGGTGGGGGGAATGTGCACTAGATGGCGATGAGAGTAATTATGAATTATTAAATCATTAAGAGCTTCCTATCTTTAAATTTAAATAAAACAAAGATTCCAAGATATTTAGCGATGCACCCTAACGATTTCTGTACTACATTTGTTCCAAATTTCGACAATTTTGTAGGTCTTTGGATCTGGTTCTTGCACCTCTCTCGTTTTCCATGCTTTGACTCTGACTTATCTGCTCTGGGGTTTAATTTCAACCTAAGTAGACCCGCAAAATTGCAAAATTCCGATAAGCCTTGTCTCCTCAATTTTGATATGGCCTAAATTGTGCACCTTGTCAGCTTGCTAATTTCAGTTTCACCAGCCTTCAACAAGAGCATGCTCAATGCCAATCGCATCCGATGCTGAACATGTCACTCCCCAGATGACGCCACTTGTCTTTCAGCGGCGTAAAACTCTTTGATGACATATCAGGCAAAAAACCCTGTAAAAGCGCACATTCCCATAAAAATGCTCACCACGGCACCACTTAAAGCCGATCCCCAGCCATTTCAGCAGTCAAACGTCGTTTTCACAGACCGAGAGAGAGGCGAAACCCTTTTGCCATGCTTAGCCTCCCCCTCCCCCCCATCGTTTCACAGAAGTCCATTGATTCCATTAAAAATCAAATTTCACTCCAGACCCCGTTCCCTCACTCCCCAGCTATGCCCTTTTGAGGGCCTGGAGAGAAGTCGAACTTCACTGCTGCTTACGTCGTTCGTCGGTTGTACTCTCGTATCGTACGCCCACTCACTTCCTCCCCCCCCCCACAAGAGAACACTTAACAGCCATAGGGGGTGAGGGATGGGGATGGGGATGGGAAATGCATGCAGGAATTATATTACATTCAGAGCCTACCATAAGCATAATATCGTCACTTTTATCCACCCCCCGAACCGGCAGCCACCCCTAGAGCGCTCATAGGGGTGTCTCTTGAGAAAAATGATTCGCTTTTTTCTGGAATTGTTTTTCTGTCCCCAGGGGATGATGTGAAACTGCTTCTGCAGCTAGGACTGCTTCTCTTGGTGTGTGCTCCTCTTCGTTCTGACATGTGTGCGTGTGTATTTCCTGCTGTATCCACGGGGGCGCCTGTGTCTGTGTGTGGATGGATGAATGTTTTGAGTGCAATGCCTTCGGAGATGTGTCTATAGAGTGTACGACTGGGTATATTCATTTGGGTGTGGCTTTGGAGCGCGCGAGAAATTAAAGTTGTTCCACTAAACACCTAGAGGGTGTGTGGCTGCACACACACAGCACACACGTAAACGAAACGCTGAACCCTTTTGACCCAAATTCTCGCCTATCTCATGGAAACAATGGACAAAAACCAGGAAAGAAATATCCCACCATCATCCAACAAGGCCTCTCAAAAAATCACTCCACTCCAGCGGCGCATCTGTCAGGCTGAAGTAGTTTATTGTCTTACAACTGCGCCCGATGCCGACGACACCCCGTGGATGTTTGTGTGTGCGAAATGCACAAAGCGATACAAAATCCATGGCAAACAACAATCGGCTGGCAACAATAGGTGGGGGCGATGGGGCGCACTAGGGTGCTCAATATTCCTTCGGGCGTGTTCCTTTATTCCTTCGGAACACCTACGATTTTGAGAGGAGACTCTTTATGCGGAGCGACGACGCTGTTGCATTCATTTATTGTGCCCCCCGATTGTTCTGCTTTCGGATTGTCTTCGGCTTGTGTTCAATCCCCCAAACCCCGTCCACGGTTGAGATGCATTATGAGATCCACTTGCACCGCTCGCTGTGTGGAGCGAGTGGCAATACAGAGAATAATAGACTCTTGGGGGGAATTCGTGCTAAAAGCTACTTTAGGTCGGCTAGGGGATGAGTGCGAGGGAAAAAATCTGATACGTCAAGTGAGGACACATGCCCACCTCGGGGCGGATGGGGGGAGGGAAACAATTCATTTTCGAGTGTTTTGTGCCTTCCAAGACAGAGCTGTGGCCTTTTTCGCTGATTTTCGAGATTCACCGAGTCGCCGGGGTTCCTGAAAAGAACACCTCGTCGTGGTCTCGGATAGAGCACACGGATCTCCTCTGGCACTCTCCAGTGTCCACTTCTCGTGAAGAAGAATGTAATTTCTTCGTTAGTGGCCACTACACGAGTCCCCCGAGTGATACTCGTACTTCTTGTCGGGGAGCACTCGTTCCACTCGCTGTTCCACTCCTGCAACTCTTCACCGAGGGAAACGGAATATGGCTAACAATTCGCCCCAAAGGATCATCTCTCAGAGTCTCTGCCTCTGCCTCTGCCTTTGCCTCTGAGCGCGGCACAGAGGAAAGGAAAGCAGAAAACAACAAAAAGTGAGCCACCACTCTGCCTACGGGCGCGTTTTGTGTTTCGTCCACCCCCACCGAGTGCTTCTGCTGCCGTGTTGGCGCTTGACGAATATCTCCATAGACATGGCCAAATTAAAAACATCAAGTGGATGAGGTGGCTGGAGACGGAGAGAGATGAGAGATGGAGAAGAGCCCTCCTGTGAGAGCAGGCTGTTGGCTGGCGGTGGCGCTGGTGGTTCCACTCGTCTCTCGAAAGGATAATGAAAACTGAAAATTACTTTTCCTTAAGAATTCCTGCTCCCCCTTCACTCTGGCTCCGTCCTTCTTCTTTTTTTTGCCATAAACGTGCGAGAGGGTGTCTGTTTAACCCTTGGAGCACAGGCCCCAAGTTGAAGTTTAGCCTTCAACCCCCTCTAAGTGGTTGTCAGCCGAGAGATGACAAGATCTTCATCTTCGAGTTACACATCGCGGCCCACTGACTCCCGTGGTCGTCGGGGGAATCACCCCTCGTGGGTGGCAGACCGACCAGGGCACAGGAAAAAATGTTTCATTGAACGGTTGATGATGGATATATTTTGTCAGCAGCCAGCGGATAGATTAATAAAATTAATTTCGCTCGGCGGGGGCCGGAGCTGAAGGAAATTAAATTTTCCGCGCATTAATTTACGGGGAAATTGGAAAATATTGATCCGCTTGACGTCGGCAGCGGCGGCGGCGGTGACGGTGACGATGGAGATGGACTGGCTTAAGCCCTTTCCGTATGTCGGTTGTGTCAATTTATTTTAATTGACGTTGAAATTGTTTTCTTTTTATGACACCAGCTCGTGGATACCCTTTCGGTTGGTAGTTTGCTTACGTGTCGACAGACGGATGCAGCGGATTGTAAGTGGAAATGTGGCGTGCGGTAAGGAACTACACGGGGACTTAACGCTTGTGTAAGGATGGGTTGAGGGTCGAATAATGACAAAGGCGAATGGGAGCCGACTCGATTCCCTTGAAAGTTGCGAATGGTGGACGGCATCAAAAGAGGAGTAAATTTGAATTATGTGTCGCAACAGTAGATGAATGGAACCGATTGGACGCAGTTCGGAGAAATCGGCAGGAATCGACAGAGGCTTCAATATCAGCTGATCCGATTCATAGATCTGTGGTTTATCTTAAGCTGCACGAGTTTCAAGTGGTAAACAACCGGGGTTCATATGTAATTCCAAACAAACAGTCCATTTAGCCGCGAAATGACGCAATTGAAGTGTACACTTCTTTTGTGACAAACAGTCACACTAAAGGGCCAACCGCATTGTGGTCCTTAAGGCTGCACAACCGTAAAAAAATGAAGCAACCGAGCGACTATAAAAAAATAATACACAATGACTATAATAACCGCTTCACTTAGTTTCGTTAAGTTCGTTCACTTCTTCCCGCTTACGTGGAAGCGAAGCGAATCATTCTCTGCGTATGCAAATGTCAGTTGACAACTGAATTCTCCTTTAGTTTCTATAAGCAATTATGGAACAACAAAAACATTTAGCATTCAGACCGATTTCCTCTCGAGAACACTCCTCATATCGAAAAATTGAATCAAGAGCAGTATGAAATTTGACGATGCTCTGGGTACTTTTTGTTTGGCTTTGGTATAAGCATACGTTTTTATACGCCTGTGTTAGTTGGCATACGTTTTCATACAGCCACTATAGTTGGCACTTCACGGAGTGGTTCTGATATCAGCTAAATCTCAGTTTCTCAATCTGGGCTGATTAAACTTCCCTTATGTTTATACCGGGAAACCAAAATGATTCTGTTTGATACTGGACTAATCTGTGGATTCGTCAGGTTGGTCTAAGGTACTCAAAAATCATTCAATACTCTGAATATAGTCATGGCTTACGACTGAATGGCGCAGTTGGTTAAGTGCCTGCCCCAAGTTAGAGGAGTCCCATGTTCGAATCCCAGTGAAATCGAGTCTGGTTCAGTTAACATTTGCCGTTGGGATCAAATTAACGACACGGAGTAGGTCGCTACCTGGCAGTAAAATGGACCAGTTTTGAGTCTCAGTGCTCCAGTAGCGTTTCAAAAAAACCTTCAAGAAAAAAAAAATAGTCGGGGGTTATAATATGAATATACTCGTATGTCCATTAACAAAGTAGAGGACTCCGTAGACAAGACTCTGTGCAAGCAATGGTTTGACGTCTTCCTTACTTGAGTGGCGACAAATTAGTTGACGAAATTTCAAAAAGCCACGAATTAGATTTGCGATCTTGCAGAGGTAAGACCAGCTATCGACACTGTGGTCCTGGACTTGACAGTAAGCTAGAGCTTGAGGTCAATAAGTGATTGGACATATTTTAGGGAGTACAAAAACACAGAGTTCTTAGACAGTGTTCTTCTGATTATGCTAAGAAAATTCTAAAATGAGTTCTGAGAAATACTTCAAAATAATGCGAGCGCCATCTAGTTGTAAGGGAAAACAAATAATCAAAATCAGAAACTAATCAAGGTTGTTGCAAATATGAATCTCTGCTTCCTCTTTCGTTATGACGTTAAGTAGATAATCGACCCAAAAATTAAAAATTGTAAAGCTTTTGAAGATCAGTGCAATTTTGGAGTGTATCGCGGGAAGAGAAGCGTACATATATTGCTTGTCTAAACCTAGGTCGTTCTGCTTGGGAGACAACCCACTCACCCAATACGTCAGTGACAATTTTATGTTTTCAAAAACGTTGGCTTTCTTAATGGTTCAATGTGCTGACGTTTGGAGTGTAAGAATGTGTTTTTTAATGTTTTTAAACACTACACAAGAGCACTCAGACTCAAAACTGGTCCATTGTACAAAAAATGTGTACTGAATGAAATGTTTACAAAATTTACTAGAAAGACGATACGAAACAAGTCAAACTCGCATTACAAACTGACTTAACTGACAGAAGTTTGCTTCAAATCATAATCAAAATATGTATAGAATATCGATTGTCACCAAAACCAGATCTTCAATGATTTACTAGGGTCCGAGTTATGTTCAAAAAAGTTAAAAAATAAAACATCTGCTTAGCAGGTATTCAGAAATTTAAAATTAACAAATGTCCAACGTTTTATTTATGGAAGAAATTTGCACTGCAGGGGAAACTTAGAAGGCTTTGCTTTAAGCAAAATAATCCTATGTAATTGAGGGTCTGAAGGAAGGATAGTAGTGAATTCCATGGTGGTAGTGAGTGGAATGGCAATAGTAACCCCCACATATTGCAATCACCCTCGCAGAGACCAGACCCAAATCCATTAATGAAAGAGGGAAAACACACGGTCTGAAGAAACGACATACGGAACAAACTGCAACCAACATAAAAAAGCATTATTGTCAGATTGGAGAAATACAAATTAGTAAATACTATCCAGAAAAACTTGTAAGCCAATGTCAAACCTTTTGAAGGAGGTAATTAAGATGAGCAGATGTCCAACTGAAAAATTAAACATTAAGGTAAAAAATGATCCGGGTATGTGTTTCCTTTTGTCTCTGAGCTGTACGCAAACTTATGTGAAAGACTGTGTCCGTAACAGCGATCGGTACTGTGTTAAGGACGCATATTTTGCTAAAAATTTCGCTTTTCATTAGAGACTTCTTGACAATGAAATCCTTTCTTTTTCTTTACATGTATCTTTACAATAATCAGTTAAAAATTACTTTTGTTAATTTTAGTTTTAAATCATTTTTTAAATAAAATCCAAGCAAACTTTGATTTTCAATAAATAACCATACGGCTTGAATAATTTTTTAGAACTTTATATTACTCCATGTCGAACAGACGCGGATATTAGAGTCTATCCGACATTGAAAAGATCAAAATTATTTTAAAACCGTCTAAAAATTCATACAGACTATGTTCAACATAACGAGAGGATGTGAAAAGAGCTGTGTAAACATAAGAACAAGAAAACTCCATCATCTGATCCTGTATGTATGTATACAGACCTTAATAGTGTTGCCCTTAAACTTGTATTAAGAGCTATAAATGGGGGTATTGCCACCACTAAACTAAACTAAAAAAAACTAAATCGTTCCGACAAACACCATCTAAACGCCCTGGTTAAACTATCGTTACGATTTCAAACAATTGGTTGTTTAACTTAAGTTCACTTAATTCATTCGAGCAGAAAACTAAGGAAAAAGACAGTCGTGTGAGACGATGACTTAACCAAAACTAAGAAATTGTTTTGGAATAGATCTGCAAAGAAACGTTGCGTTGCATTCAACAAATTCTTCCAGCCTTTAAACATGTTTACCAGCAAAAAAAACTACGTCATCTGTTAGTCAACCTGAATATGGTGTGTATCCTCACTAAAGCTAAAGAGTTTTGTTACAATGTCATTGAAAATCTCAAGAACGACAATTGTTTGACAAATTTCTCTTGAAATTCTTGTGCACTATGAAATAAAATTAAATTCATCCTCTGAGCTTGGCGTTTGCCATTGACTGAAATTTGGACAACTGCAGAAATCCTATGTGACATTTGATTGCGAGCGATCCTTTTACAAAGTCGTCCTATTTTGAGAAGGGCACAAGATCCTCCCTTATAGCCTCCTTATCCACTAAATCACTGACATATCCATGATTGCATTCAAGTTAAGCCATATGCACTCGGATTAACGATATCATTCTCCGGTCTTTGAGAGCTTAAAATCCCCAACCAGGCCCTTCCTCATTTCGCTCTGCATTCATTGTGTGCACAATTGTAACTCCTTTCAATATCTTTGCAAAGAACTAATGCAGCCTCTCCCTCTTTCTGTAGCTTACGAAACATCCTTGCTGGCGCACTTACAACTGCAATCAAAGCAATCCCCACCCACGTTTCAATCTCGGCCCAGTTCAACTTATCCAGCAAACAATCATAACCAGATCCCTGCTGTTGTCCTCTGCCATCCTCTGTGCAATCTCTTCAAACTAATTACATTAGAACCCCACACCGGAGTCCCCCCACACCACCCTCTGTGAAGCATCAATACAAAAATGCAACATATTGTCACGTAAAGGCAATAAAAAAGGATTTCCCTCTCATCGCAATGCAAACACATCCCCCGTCTGGCAAGGACATTCCCCAACAATAGCAATATCCACTCACAGGTAGAATGCAAATATCCTCGCATTTCCGCCACAAATATCCATCCGTGCACTATTCCAATAATCAAATTCCACCCAAGCGAGCTGCAGAAAGAAATTGTGGAAACCAAAGTTCCTGCAAACAAGAATCATTTTTCCCCCTTCCATCTATTTTTTGTGTGTACTCCTTTCTCGCACAAATAAACTAAGAAAAGGATAACTCAAATAACTCAAGTGGAAACCACGAGATTGTGTTCCGAAATATCAAAAATCCATATTCCTGCACACAGGCGGCGGGAGAGGGAACTTGCCCCCGAACAGAGGAGGACAGAACCCCGAGCAGAACAGAGCAGAACAGAGGAAGACGAAGAAGGCAGGACCGTACAATGCGTCGCAAACAATATGTCTACCGGATGTTGTGAATATTCCAAGGAATAGTTCACTGAGCTATCATAATACAATTACCATGAGTAAATGAATACATTTGCAATCGTTTTCTGTCGTCGACGTCCATTAACTGATTGCCACCCCCCACTCACCAGTCCGCCATCCACACACAAGGATAATTGCCGCAAATGAATTCACAACTTTTTTTGCACTCCCACTCCCACTTCCACTCCCACCCACTCCACAGTTACTTCAGTGAAATGTAACTAATTCCGCCATCATCAGGAAGGAGCTCTGCTCGGCTCCTTGAAAAAGTTTCCAGTTCGCCGTTTCACAAGAACCTCCAAAGAGAGCTGAAAAGGAAAACACAACACGATGACGAACGATGCGACGCCAGCAACGACAGCGGCGAACGCAAAACGGCAAAAATTTCCCAACGAAACAAAGCGCGTTTCGCTCTCAAAACTACACCCTATCAGAACAAGGGTTAACCCTAACGCTTCCCGTCGTCGGGCGCCACGAAAAAGTCAGGAGAAGACGAAACGAACATTTTTTTCCGAGGCACCTCTCTGAGTGGTGGGTGGATGGCTGCTGTCGAATCACAACCCCCTCAAACTGAAGTGAAAGGAAACAAGAGGATTTAGTCCCGGTTTCCTTTATTATCGGATTTTTGGATTTTTAAGCAACCGAGCCAGTGGCTAACGCCACTTTACTTCGGCGCGGTCGCAGCGCTTTCATGCTCTTCCGTTCCGGCGACACCAGAGCCGTCCGTCCTTGCCCCGGGCCCGGTGGCTTTGCTATTTCACTTGTGTCACCCCGAATACAAGACCGCAGAACATTTTCAAGAGCTAAACTGTGAAAGTTTCCCTGCCGGAGGAGGATGGTGGTGAGGTGTTCCGCTGGAGCCGGCGGAATGGGATGGGATGGGATGACGTTAATAATGTTGTAGCTGCAACCTCAGTCACTTTGCGGATGGAAAGTTTTAACTTTTTATTCCCGTCGCCCTTTTTTTCCTGTTCTCCTCCTTCGACTTGGTCTTCATCTTGGAAGGGACTAGCGTGTGTGTGTGTGGGGTACAGCGGAATGCAATTTACTCCCCATTTGTAGGCCGCTAACGCAACCGCCAATCGAGCACTAAGTCTCGGGTTTCCGGCTTTTTCGTGGGAAAAGTTGTGCAGTTGGAAGAAAATTACAAGGCGGGCGACCATAACTTTTATCTGGACGACGGCTGTGTGTGTGTCGGAGGCGGGAAGGCTGCTGCGGGTACGTTTAAGTTTAAGTTCTATCTCAGATGCGGTACGAGACCATCCAGACAGGATGGAGGATACCCATCCGCCATCTGAGTGCCTCCGAGTGTGAGTGAACAGGTGTAGGTCTTGGGTTCAAGGTTGTTGCCGAGTTTGTGATTGTAATTAACCCATTCAGAGAGTCCGGCATCCTGGGGAAGGATGCGGTGGAAGTTCGAGGTTTGTCAAAGTGGATGGCAGAGAGATCATAAATAATTTCAGTCAAATTTGAGACGAGTTGGAGGAATTAGTTTTTCTTGTGAATTTTACCGTTAAATTGGTCCTTCGAGCCGGATAAGAGTTGAGCAATTCATGAGTGGAGCATATTTGAGAGGAAGGATAACAAGTCGGGACTTGTGTGTCAAGTTTTCGAAGAATTTTGATTGGTTTTGCAGGGGAAATCGATTCAAAGTGGACCCATGTTCCGAAGTCTTCGATCGATTAGCCCTTAATCCACATCAGGTGTGGGGTGATGTGGAGTTGGCTGTGAAGTGATTTCGAACCCACAACTGAACTTGAAGGAACAAGCACTGAGGTTAGATGATATGCACACTGTTGGGCGACACGATTGTGTAAACACACTGGTGATGGGAAAAAATTGTTTTTGAAGTATGGTCCAAATCTTTATCGTCAAAAAAGCCGGCATTTACGAATTAGAGCATACAGTGACCACCATTTTTAGTCGGCAAGGACTTCTCGGAAAGTAAGCAGGCCGTAGTTAGTTGCAAACACTTTCCCCTAGTAGTGAATTGATCTCCATTCAAGCACCTTATAGCTTCTGTAGTCCTTCCACTTCTTCTGGAGATTTATAGAGTGCGACATGCAACGACTCTTAGAACAGGCCGTTGATTTAAGAGACCAGTTGAGCATTCTTTTGGAAAGACGTCGAATTCATGGAAATGTGAACTTGGCTTGAGATTGGCTTAAATTTGGGCACCAAATCGTCAAGGTAGATCTGCTAGTTTTTCAGGTTGTGCGTGAACTAAAGGAAGTAGAGAATGCTCTGCTGTGGCAACGCGGACAACACAGATTTGGAGTATTTTCGACTAAAATTCAGAGTAGTAGACGACTCCCATAATAAAACTGGTGCACAGTAGTTAAAGGGATTTCAAAAAATTCAGCATGATCTTAGTTTTTTTGAACTCTTGGAATAGATTGACACTCGAGAAGAAAATAGCGATCTTCCGAAAAAAGGACAGACTGTTTTCGACGTCTGACGAAGAAGTCGATCATATGGATTAAGAAAGAATTGAGACGATAGGTAGGTAGGTAGATAAGTAGGGTACCCTTGCGACTCGGTCGCTGCTCACTGAGACCAACAAGGCGATAACGACTAAATTTAAGTCCGAAAAAAATACTAAAAGATTTCGAGCGTGGAGTTTGGAAGACTGTAACGAAAGTCTTCGAGATCTACAGAAGTCCTGTCAAACTCTCCTCGGAATCCATCGTTTAAAATACACAAGACGACTAAAGATAACGCCACTTTCATGCCTTGCCAATTGCAACAAGAGTTATTAAGTCTAGTTTGGCCTTAGTTTCGATTTCATTGGGATTCGAACCTGGGACTCTTCGAACTTGGGACAGAACTTAACCAACTGCGCCATCCAGTCGTTCGATTGGTGCTTACGTGAAACTTAATTATTTCCTTAATTGTGTCACTGTGTAAAATTTACATGATCAGTGAGGATCGAAGGGCTCAACGTTGTCGCTACAGTCCGAGGTGGACTTGGGCCTAGCTTCTCAGCAACCACTCATGTTGGACATGCTATTGTTCTCTCACGAGTGGAGGGGACCTACAGTTTAATGCCGACTCCGAACGGCGATTTTGTAAAGCTTTTTCTAGACAGTTTTGCTCTTTGAACATTGTCAGTGACTCGAAAGAGGTGGAGCCGTGAAAAAATGTTTGGTGTTTTTTCGGGAATCGAACCGACAACATCGAGCGTAGAAGTCGACGCACCTACCCACTACTCCACGGCGTCCACAACATTGATGATATGTGAAATAAAAAAAAATATTTTAGCCTGTCTTTCAGTTTCGAGCAACTTCACTTTGGAAAGGTCTGTGCTTCTGTGTTGACATAGTTTGTCTTGTCGCTGAGAATCTTTAGTTGCTCTGAATTCATCCTCATTCCCAATCAGGCGTCATTCAAAGTGATGTTCTCTTCAAAATTCAGAAATCATTCGTCAGTGCCATCTGTTTGTCAAATTGTTGTGGGTTGTGTCTTTGCTAAACTTATCTTTTGGTTTGTTTTTTGTGTTCATCTTTTGAAAAGTGATTTGGAGATTATTACAAGACGATTGTTTTCTTCATAAGAGACCCCCTCTTCGTTGTGTCAAGCAAAGGGGTACATCTGCCTTAGATGCGTTCATCGCAGTCACTTCACGAGCTCTTGAGACAAATTTCCTGGCAGTCAATGAAGGAGAACATACGCAACCTAGAGTCTCATTAGCCTTTTCTAAAATGGAATTGATAGCACAAGAATTCGTTGTTGTCACTGTTGTCGATAGAGATCTCATAGAAGTATAAACAGAAGTTGCAGTTGTTGACGTGGCTGTTTCGTGAGGATTACATTTGGTAGCAGAGATTGTACAACAAGCACTGGATCGCAACAAGCCTTGGGTAGTATCAAAAGGTGACAGCAGATCTTGGGCTGCCATCCAACAAAAAACTTCATTATAATCGATGAAAGTGGTATATTAAATGAATTAAATGAATATACTCATGCGAATGTGACATCCTTTCTCAGATAAAAAAGCGTACTCTAGCAAATGCCTTCGTCGACTGCACTGGCTCGGCCACATCGAGCGCATGGACAACAACGCTAAGAGGGTCTTTGAATCCGAGCCTCCTGGTTCGAGCAGGAGATGAAGACCGAACCTCCGGTACAAAGACCAAGTCATCGCGGACGTTAGACAGCTTGGTCTTGATGACTGGAAGCAGCGTGCCCAGGACCGTCAACGATGGAAGGCAGCGATAGCTCAGGCTCAGACCCTACATGGGTCGCAGGCCTGCTAAGTAAGTACGTAGCAAAGGCCTGAACCATCAGTTGGCAAAGAGATGGCGTTAAACCCAATTTTCAACAAAAGTTTCTTAACCATGCATTGAACTCCAAAAATTCACTGATTCTCTGAAGAACTGCCTAAGAACTATCATCCACAACACAATTTTCGAACCTCCGTGACACTTAAGAAGTCTCCGCCACTCTTGAGGATAAAATTCTAAAAAAAAACTGTCTTAAGCGCTTCACTAAATCCAACTAAATTCCCGAATGACTGCATAAAGTAGCACAAAACTCAGTCTAAGTGATGAAAGATACAAAAATCCAGGATTCTCGGCAACTTGAAATCCTTTCGCCACCTCCGCCACTGCATCGCGGCCGCCTCACGAAACCAACCAACCAACCAGCCAACCAACCACCAAGCCAGACACTAGAACACAGAGCAGCTCACTTGCATTCCCCGATTGGCTGACTGAGAATGTATTTCAAAGCAATAAACGAACACTTCACAAACGTAAAGTATCTCAATTAATTTTATTACTTATCTCTCAGCATCCACCGCACCGAGACAAGGGGCAAACGGCGAAGTCATTATTAAAGTCCTGTGGCGATTTATTCATTCTCCTTTTCCCACTTCTCGCCACTTCCCTCGGTCGAGCTCTTGCCATCGCTCTGGACCACCAGAGAAGCACCCTTGCCGCAAGATAAGGACGCTACGCTGGCGTTGTACAGCGCAGAGATGGATTGCCCCGACTCGAGTTGAACATGACAGCTAGCATGACGAGGGTTGTGCCAAGGATTTGAATTAAATAAAGAAATCTTTGCCCCGCATCCACGGCAAACAGGACACTGATTTCCACAAATGAAATGCCAAAGTGCAAAACGGTAAAATGTTAAAAATGACAAGAGAAAATTCATCACAGATTGCAGAGTGCTGGTGTTGGAAAGGAAAAGAACTTCAAAAATCACCGCGCGAAGCTCGGGGGCGGACACGAGAAGGAATCCTTTGGTTGGTGGGTGTCCTTTGGCGCTTCACGTGGTCGTCGCTGCAGTCGCAGTCGCACTGACTCCAGTAGGAGTAGTCATCGCGTAATTAGAGTCAAGTTTAGTGCCAGTTTATTTTGTAATTATTTTCATTTGGTCCTTACCAGAATTATGTGCATCGCCGTTTCGTGCTTTTTTCAGGGAATTTCCACGCTACGCTTTTGTGTGTCGTAATTAGTCGGGCTTTTGTGTGTCCTGACGCGGCAGAGGATGGTTGGCGAATGCTGAATGCCAAGTGGTGGTGGAGGCGGTGTAGTTCTGTGCACATAGCCACAAAAGGTCGCCGGAATTCTATTCGACATCAGCCACACCGTTAAGGTGTACTGGGGGTGAGTGGGGAGTGGGGAGGTAGTGACGGCTGGCAGGCTATTTCTCCTTTCTTTCGTTGTGCAAGGAGCTTTTGTGATTTGTGTCAAGACTGTGGTATAGTTTTCAGTTCCAGCGGAGTGGGGGTGAGTTTATGGTTCGATTGTTGGACATTGTGTTGATCCTTGATGCACTGTGGGGCGTGAAAGGTCGTCAGATGTGAAGTGGTGACGAGTAACCAGGTGCAAGATGAATGTGGGTTCTGTGTGTGTAGGGTTTTTTGATGACTTTTGAGACGGGATGGGATGAGTCAGTCTGCATGAAATCCTGAAAAGGTAGATGGTTCATGGTCCGGAGTTTGTTAGAAATCTGCATTCAATTGATGAGTTGAACAAAAATTATGAGTGAAGTTTGAGATCGGACTGGCGGATTGTGGAGTGCAACGATGGTAACTTAATTGCAAGAAGTTCAGTTCTTCTAGAAAATGTCTTGATCAATCACTGAAAGGAGTTGAATATGCAACTCTCCACGAAACCAAACAGGCGTTGTAGTAGAATGACATTTCACTCAGAAATTAATTTACTTTTTTGACTGCGTTGACTGGTGGAGGGCCGCTTGTATCCCTACAACTACAAAAAAAGTAGAGCCATCTAGTTGTCACAAACGTATTGGTTTGTGTATTTGCTGAAAACACAAATCAGTTGCACAGGGTGCGCCATCTAGTGGTATTTTTTTTAAATCATGGATTATTTTGACTCTGACAGCTATTTCCTGCTCGAAATCTTGACAAAAAGTCACTATCATACCTCCGCGGGACGAAATAATTCGATTCACGCTTTAACAACGTTGGGAAGTATTGAAAACTTATTTCTAAAGTGAGTAGCTCAAACAGTGCGTTTTTTTTTAATATAAGTTTTGGCCGAAATGAAGCATCCATCACGACTGCTGTACGCAAGTTTGTGGAAAAAGTTCATGTGGCTGCTGTGGCTGAGAGTGTGAGACTCAATTCACGAACATCAACTCGCCACGCCATCGATCTCAATAGCTCAACATTTGCTGCACAAAAATCTTGGATTATTCGCTTACAAGCTCCAATTGACTCAGCCATTGGGACGCGACCATCCGCTTCGCAGTTTGGGCCTTAGAGCAGTTTAAATTGGACAACGATTTTGGGCGAAAAATCATCTTTTCTGACGAGGCGAGGCGCATTTGCATCTCAGCGGCTACAAAATTGCCGCATCTGGGGCTCGGAAAAACCACACCTTATTGTCGAGAAGCCAATGCATCCACAGAGAGTGACAGTTTGGTGCGGATTGTGAAGTGGTGGCATAACTGGACCATATTTCTTCAAAAATGAGGTTGGAAACATCGTTTCGGTCAACGGTGGGCCTTACAGAGCCATGTTAACCGACTTTTTTTTACTGAAATTGAAGACATGGTTTTGGACGACCTCTGGTTCATGAAGCTACACAGCCCATGCCACAATCGATCTTTTGCGCACCAAATTCCCAAACCGTGTTATCAGCCGTCTTAGCGACGTCAATTGGCCGCCTCGGAGCTGTGATTTGACCTCTTTAGCCTTTTTTTGTATGGGGAACCGTGAAGGACCGATGTTATACCAACAATCAGGAAACGATTCAAGCAGTTAAATCCAATATCATCCAAGCAGTCCGTGAGCTACAGCCCGAAACCATCAACGAGGTCTTGGACAATTGGGGAGACAGAATGCGCGACTGTGAAGCCAGTCGAGGCAGCCACTTGAACGATGTTGTATTTCATAATTAATGGGAATGTTCTTACTCATGAAGCCATAATATATGAAAAAAAAATTTATTTTGTTAATTTTATTGCATTTTTAAAAAGAAACTTTAATTTGGTCTATCAAGAAATCGTTTAAAAAATTGTCTACTTGACCAAAATGTCGCGTTAAGCAGGTACAACTTAGGCTTCACAACACAGGCAAGATACGAGATGAGCACAGAGACCAAGCACAGAATTCCATTTGCCAGACGGTGCTTCTTTGAGCTTGAGGAGCAACTGAGTAACAGAGCTGTCGGTAGCAGACCCCAGCTGGCTTGATATATGTCCCCAATCATCCCGGTTGTGCTATGTTCTGCAGAAACATGGATCAGGACAAAGCACGGATTCAATAGCAGGTCGGTAGCCCATGAAGAGCGTCACCACAACTCCGGCCCGTAGAGTTTAAGCTGGATAGACAACGGATACGGTAGCGCGGTCGATTTGAAAGGGGCCTTAACAAACTCGCGAAATTGAAGACGGCTAACGATCGCATTATCTGAAGAGACATACTGGTTGAAGCCCAGGTTCACTCCGAACTGTAGTCCCACTTAAAGTAAGAGTTCATTGCGACCGTATCAGAATACGCCTACGGGAAATGAGGTGTCAAAGTGAACATCAGTTCGAAAGAACTTTGTGGCAAATTTCTCAATACCGAAAGCAACAATCTTTGAATCCTTGAATAACTCGAAAAGGAAGTCTTATTATGCCAACAGTCTTTCTGATTCTAGCCACCGTTAGCTAAAGGAAGCGACAAATTCTCAGAAATGTGTCGCAGTTTTTAGTTAAGATGACGATAGAGCTTGCCTCTTTGCATTTTTTGACCTGAAGAACTTTGAGGTCTATTGCTCAATCCTGATGCGGAAGAACCTAAGAACAAAGTCCAGAAAAAGAGCCGTCAATTGGACCTTTGTTGCAGCGCCCAAGCAGATCCCAGTTAATCACTCGCTCCATTGGCTCCAACCTCCATGCACAAAAATGACCGTTACATGGCACGAAACCGCAAAGATTGTCAAGACAAAAATCAAACGCAGTTTACTAGGTCTTTAACGTCTCAAATCATTCTCATAAATCATCGGGTCCTTCAAAGAGTCAGCACGGAAGTTCACACAAGTTCCCCCCACATTGTCCGCGATCTAGAAGAGAAAGTTTCCACTTTTCAAACCCTGATTGCTTTCAATTACACAAAACTACTTGAGGTCACTTCGCTGCCCCGTCCTCGGACTCGAATGCCGCCCCCTCTCCCCTGCAGCACAATCGTTTCTTTCAAAACTGCACACGATAGCAGACGCGATACACGATTGAAAGGTACCAGCGCGATACACAATTCACAGATTGATACTTCCTTATGCCATAAAAGTTTCCGCCCCCCGACTGGGTGCTCTCGGGGAGTCTATATTTGTATCCCCCTGTCTGTGCTTTCTTCGAAAAAATCCAATTTCATACTTTATTTGCAATCAAAACTCACAACACACACCCGGAGCAAGTGGCACACACTCGCGCCCGCACGGGCAGGATGCCGATGACGACACATATTTTCTGAGAGTCCTTCGTAAGTCGGAGCATATTTCTGGTGTGCATCCTGGAAAATCCTGTTAGTTTTGCTGCGTTTTTCTTATTTTTTGTGTTCGCCGCCTTGTGCCTGCCCCTTTTTGCTGCGCCGCTCAAGTCTCGGTTTGATTCAGAGAAGCGATCCCACTCGCCTGCTCGTCCTGCAGAAAGGATGTATCGCACAATTATTAATGGATGAAGGATTTTCGATTCAGAGTAAGGAATTGCTTTGGATTGCGCTTGCAGTAATGCAATTTATTTATAGTTTTATGCTCAAATCTGTTGGCATTTCGGTGAGGCGGCGGGTGGACAAGTCCTTATTTATGTGCGGAACAAGGATTGAAAGAGCGACTGGATAGGGACTGGACTGGTGACTTTGAATTGAGTGCATTGAGTGGGTGGCGGGTGTGGAGCCATTTTGAATTTGTTGGCTGGTGTCCGAAAGTAAATTGGACTTAGGAGGGTCCTTTCGCCCGTTCAGGCAATCCTTCGCACATCGGATTGAATGAAGACGAGTGCGAGGGGCATTTATGTCATCCAGTTGACTCGGAAGTGGCATGTGTGTGCGCTGGAAGAAAGTAACTTCTCTCTCACGTACCACAGTGGTTTTTGATGGTGACACTGTGAGGGCTTCAAGGAGCCGGATCCAATGTCCTTTTATGTTTACTTTAAACAGGGGTAAGCACTGCAGTATGACAATGACTTGTCGTCGTGTCGGAACTGAGTTATTCTACATCTTTGTGAGAGATTTGGTGGCCCCTTGATTGGGTTCTGTTGTGTGTTTGCTGAGGGACGGTTTGCTGAATTGGAGTTGGTTTAATAGATGAAAAAGGACACCTCTAGCTATGGTCACCTTGGACACTGAGAGATTTTCTCATGGCGGACCCACTTGATGAGGCGATTGTGAGGGAGTGGTTGACCCAAGGATTGCGAGTACATACTTGTTTAAAGTGGAATTCACAGTTTTAAGGATTCTGCCTTGTTGTGGACGGTGGACTGTAGTCTTGGCGGGAATCTGTGGAATATAAGCAAAAAAGTACTAGATTCAGGTTTCAGACACGTCCTTTTGTGCACGATTTTTAGGAAGTCGTTAATTAAGACTGTTGCCGATTTTTACGATTGAACGCGGTGAAGATTAGACCAAATTTTATGATTTCTATTCAAAATTCTAAAGTTCTTACAGTTTTCAAGAAAATATTCAATAGTTTAGCTAGACTTCTGTAAAAATATGTTCTGAACCATAAACGAGCTCAACAAAAAACGCTTTTGTTGATTGGCAGCATCTTGAACATCCAATCTTGTTCAATACACGATTTTAGTCAAAATTTGGGAATTTTTCTTTTTCGGTTTCCAAGTTATTTATTTGAGCTCCTCTGCTATATCCCAAAGTAAGCTACAAAGTAAGACATAAACCAGGAACAAACGTGTAGCAATACTGCGTGCATTGATACGTGCAGTAGTACTGCATGCAGCAACGCACAACAGAACAGATGTGCAGTACATTCTGACATCTTGTCGCATTTGTTTGCTATCGTTACTTCATGAAATGCGAGTAATGACCGGAAGAATAAGATAACGAATACAGTCTGCCGAGATGAGATTTCTTCGTGCTTTTATAGGAGTTACTCGCCGAGATAAGGCGAGAAACACGGCATTACGCTAGGAACTCAATGTTCAGTAACTGCTTCTTCAAACCGAAAGAGCTTTACTTCGATGGTTTGGTCACGTGGCACGAATGCTCCATTATCACAACTTCCGATGCGTGCCCTGAATGCGATTCCATCAGGTAGGCGACCGCTTGGCAGACCCAGGACGAGAAAGTTGGACCAAGTGCAAAAACTCGCCTGGATGCGCTTTAGCTTCTGATGAGTTAAAGTCGACGGCGGAGAATCGAGTGGCCTGGAGATCTCTCGTGCATGCATTGCCCCCGGGATCTATTTAGTGGAACATGGGGACTGCGGAAAATTATGATGATGATGGTGACGAAAAGTGAAAATTGATGTCTGAAAATTTTGTTGCGTAACAAGATAAAGAGAATAGCTGAATTTTTGTTGCTTTAGAACCCAATTGATTTTTCTTCCGTTTTTGTTTTCGCAGTCGACTTTAAATTGTAAACAGTCACTTACATGAAAAATAAAATTCAAATTATGCCAAATTGCATCTTGTGTATCTACTACATTCGGATTGCATCAAAATTAGAAAGAGAGACAATTTGCATCGATGTGATATTTTTAAGATCCAAATGCAATTTTTTCCTAACTCTCAAAGGTAGGCATCAAAGTCAGATATTCCGTAGAAAGGTACAGACTAGATGTCACTTAAATAATTTGCTTAAATTTTATTTTTGGACACTTTCTTAATTTTATAGAAAATAAATTTAGATCACATCACAGATTAGAACTCTTTTTTTCTGAACACTTACGGTCTCAGTTGACATTTCCTTAAGTCACGAAATATCTGACTTCAGAACTACTCTTCCACGCAGAGGATTAAGTCTGTAAATCAAAGTCAAATGTCGCATGTAAAGTAGAATTATGTAAGACATCATAACTGATTACCTAGTTTATTATAGAAGAGTCCAAAAGTAGAAGACTAACTAATCTAACTAACTAGCTAACTAACTCATTTTTTTCAAGAAAGATAAATTTTTGGTCCTGTTTTTGTTGATGGCATTTGTAAACCTCTATGGATTGTACAGCGACATGAGTCTAGCCAAGGCTCTACGAATTCAACAAGTCAAGTCGAATTTTCGACTTCCCGCCCATGGGACAACGCAACAGAGGACGCCCACCAAACCTATGGCGCACACAAAAGGAAAGAACCTCACCTAATTTAACGTGGGTAATTGGAGGCAGGTGGTCAAAGATCGTGCCAGCTGGAGGAGCTTGTTGACTGAGGCCCAGGTTCATCCCAGGCTGGAAGCGCCATTAAAACAAGAAAGAGCATGGGGTACTCGTACTATAAGATCCCTGTAGCGATCGGTTTTTAAGACTCCTATAGAAGAAAATGCCAAACTTTTATAACCCATAAAAAATAATTTTCCAATAATTTTTCTATTATCTATTAAACTATTGGCTAACTATGACAAATTTACTTAGATATGCTTCAATAAGTCTGTCGCATTAAACGGCAATTATGCTCTAAATTGTTGCGCACAACTGATACAACCCAGAAACTTGTACTGTCGGTTCTAAGTTAATCAATAGTCTTGAGAATTTTAAAGAAGAAAATTAGCTTTACTTTAGAGGCGATGCATATGCAGACAATCCGAACATTTTTTATGTCCAAATTTTAACCATCAAGCTTTGGAAACCTTTCCCAACACAATTTTGATCGTCAGTTTGTCCTTAAATTAATGAAGTTTGCAGATGAAATTTCGATCATAAGCTGATCTCAAAACTTGCGAAGCAAGTACCTCAATAGTAAGCTTCCTTAAATTCACTGACGAGACAAACAGGGCGATGCCCTGGTCCACCTCTGACTGTAGCGCCCTAATGAGAAGAAGAAGAAGAAGACATATAATTTTCAAACAATTCAAACAAACGATTTTTCAAACAATTCTGACCATTAACAATTTTGACAAATCGGTCCTATATTTACTGTGCGCAATTTTTGAAAAATGGATTTCCAGACCTGAGCAATATGCTATGTAAATCCTAAATTTTTAAAACGAAATGAGAAAAATATTTGTCGAGCATTGTCTAAAATTTGGGCGTGGTCTTGCGAACTTCTGATCGCCTTTGTTTAAAAACTAAACTTAAAATGTAGTTCCTGAAGGGACGTTTAATTTTAAATTTCTGCTTCCAAGATTACCTTCCAATTAGTGCAAAATCTCTGACTCTAAAATTGAAATCCTGAGGAAACATTGGATCCAAAATTCCTAACTTTAGCCAACAATTTAGACGCGATTTTATATACAGTAGACGCTCGATATAGTGAACTAATAAAAACCGGGCCTGTTCACTGCATCGAGATTGTTCATTGTAACGATCGTGGACTGTTGGAGCAAATTTCGCCAAAATGCGTATGTTTTGAAGTACAATTTATCAGAAATAGCATATAATTAAAATTTGCTGTTTTTTGTTCACTATTTAGAATAGCCTGTATGAAATTTTGTCTGTTCACTATATTAGATTGCTCACTATATCGATGTTCACTATATCAAGCGTCTACTGTATTATCTGTTCACAAAGAAAGTAGATCTTTTCAGCAACTCACTGTTTTTTTTTTTGAACAAATGTCTGGTAATCACTTGCTTGACTAAGAAAACTTAGATTTCTAAAAATTTTTAATTTTAACTTTTAGTGAAGAGAACATTTTTTAAAACTTTTGTTAATGTCGGGTAATTACTTATTGCTTAGATTTATAAAAATTGTTAATTTAAATTTTTAGTGAACAAAAAAGGTTTTAAAACTTTTTAAAAAATAGTGGGGATTCTGATTGTGGGGCAGAACAGCAGAACTGCGTAAATCATATTACTTCACATGTTTTGATCGAAAATTTAAATTTTTTTTTAAATTGTATAACTCAATTGTTAGATATATATGTATATCTCTATTATATTTAGCCCAAGGATGAAGAAAATAAAAATTAAATGAATTGAAAATGAAATGTTAAGCGCAGGAAGCTCTAAATATAAAATATTGAAGAAAATTTTGCTAAATCCATTATCTACAATTTTAATAGCACGCAGCGTTAAATGCCAAAATGTTAAAAAATGTTGAGCAATCCGCCCTAGAGTTTTACAAGAATTTCTAGTTTTGAGTCTTAAAAATCTGAGCAAAAATTGGATCACTCTTTGTTTAAACTTTCAGGTTCGAAATTCTGATAAAAAATGTTATTACAGTCAAAATCGGTTATAACGACCTTCAAGGGACTGACGAATTTGGTCGTTGTAAGCGATATATCGTTATAAACGATTTATAATGCTATTGGATTACATATAATGGACCTCAAGCGGGACCTACGAACTATGTCGTTTTAATTTTGACTGTGATTTGAAGTGAATTTAAGAGCAGAACTGAATAAGTGTTATAACATTACATTTTTTGATCCAAAATTTAAAGTGTTGAGCGCTTTACATCCAAGCCTTAAATTTAAAAGAGTTAAAAAATAAATGTTGTCAAATGTATTTTGTCCAAAATTTTAAGTGGACACGCCCTTAAATGCGGAGCAAGTTTAAAAACTGTTGGTAAACTTGCCTTAAAAGCTTTACCTGAAATTCTTGCTCTAATTTTTAGAAATCTCAAAATAATTTGAAACATTTTCTTTTTGAACTTAGTCCTAAATTTTGAACAAAAATTTGAACGTTGCTTAATGATAGATATTTCAATTCGTGACCGTTCCCTATATAAACTGCCACGCCCTTGTTGTAGATGCACCTGGAGAAAATCCGAAAATTGTATACAACAGATGTGCAGTAATAGTGCATGCACTGACGAATTGATCCAGGCATGAGTCTTAATTTTTACCTAATCTCGCGATATACTAGCAGTAGGACCCAATTAAATAGAAAATCCAAAAAGTTAAACATATTGACTTATATCGCGCATTGAAAAAAAATCTACGTTCGCTTGAATTTCGCCAAAATTTGGTAACTCTTTTGGACTTTTTAGACCTCAGGAATGTTTAAGAAATTAGATCCTATACCATTTTGGATTGTAAGAGGTTTTGTATTGGATTTTGATTTCCTCGTTAATATAATCCTTTTAAGGACTTGAGCTTGGTCAGAAATCAACATTTTTGAACACATTTTGGACCACGGTCAGAAATAAACTTTTTTGAAAACATTTTAGATCAAAAACGAAAATTGTTGAACAGTTGAACACATCTTAGATCAAGGATTTCAAGGATCAAGGATCGATAAAAAGTCGAGGACTCCACCCAGGCTGCCAGTCTCCTGAAAAATTGGATGGAATTTTTTGGTACAAAGACAGTATCGTTGTTCAAAAAATTAGTGGTTTAGAATGATCGATAGAAGAGGATTGAAGTTTTTCTGAGGAATACATAAATCAGAAAAAAAATGTTCAAAGTAGGAACCTTTCAGTGACAACATAGATCTAGAAAACAACGATTGAACTAAAATTTAAACTTTGTACGAAAAAGTTGGAAATTATTCGGATTTAAAAACATTTCATGGGCTCATGCCTCGTCAAAAAAAGAGTTCCCCCATGTGAACCTCTTAACCAGAGTCTAAAATCTTTTATGACGACCTCACAATAATGGCATCGTTGTTCACATCATTTATCGCTGGAAAACGGCCCTAAAACCAAAACTTATTGTCTCCCAAATGCGTGCCTTATCTCATCGCAAAGACAATCACACTTCAGTTTGATGTCCCAACTCTCACAGACGCCACTCACTCAAATTCCATTCATTGACATTTCAGTTTTTATGTTAGTCATGTTCCCAGCAAGCCGCCCCCCTCGAAGGTGGCTAACCGATTCAAATTCAACTCTAACTAGCAGTGTGTGCTCATCGCATTCATATCGAAAGACAATTCTCTATTGTCAGTTGTTGCATGTGAACTGAAGGAGGGCTCTCCTTCAGGACGTCACACAATATTCATAAAAATAATGAAGTATGCCATTCTCAACTATGCAGGCACAAAGCGGGAGGGATTGGGGTTGTATTGCGGATTCATCCACACTCCCTCGAGGATACCGTAAACAATTAAAATAAAAGCCTTTATCGGAATTTCAATTGTCTACTTTTGAATGGATGGATGCAGAGGGTTGAGCACGAGCTCGCTCCGATACGATACGAGATATAAAACGATACGTCGTCGTCGTTGTCGTACTAAGAAATTGAAGTGTGTCATGCACGTTTTTCAAATTTTACCTCACCCGTTGCCGCCGCCGCCCGCTCAGGTGGTGGTGGTGAATTAAAAGAGGAAAAAGGTCACACGAAAGTGTAAGGGGGATGAAACTGATGACATTTTGGTGTGTGAGTGTGCGAGAGTCTGTTCCCCTTTTGCATATGCGATGCGAAGGATTTTCGGTCGGGGTTTTGCAGTAACAACCGACCCACAAGCGCCTGCCCCCCCTGTAACCGGGCAATGGGACAAGGCTCGGCAACAGCACCATCACCAGCAGCAGCAGTAGATCGTACCAACATCATGGCCATAGTTGTAAGGCGGGCGGCAAAGACAGGGTGTGGGTGGCATGAAATAGTAAAATAAATTGCCATATCCCTTACATACGAGTGTCGGTTGATGTGTGTGCAATTTGCTCTTACAACGACGACGACGACGACGATGGTAAGGACGAGGCGAAGGAGGACTACGGCCCCCCTGAGTCCCGTTTCGATTCGAAGTGAAATATGTGTGCGACTCGCGAGCAACGTCGTATGTGTTCGGCTGCATGTGGATGTGTGCACTCCTGGCCACTCGGTGGGGGATGATATATTTGAGCGCGGGGGTGGTCGGTTGTAAAGTGAATTTTGCATGGCGTTCTATGGCGGGCCTATGTCAAGACCCGCACGATCCAGTCTGCATCGTTGGGCGTCCAATTTTTTGCGTTTAATTGAAATTTGAATAAGTCATGCGACCGAGGCAAACCACACATATGGTCGAGGCGCGTTAAATTGTTCCCAAAAAAAATAAGATTAAATCAAAGGACACAAGAGGATGAACCATAAATTGCAATCAAACTTACCACGATTTGAATTTGGGCACTCACTTCTCAAAACTATTCACAATCAGAGTTTGCTTTAAGGTTTTTCCACGACAGGGTACACTTTGTTGCACATTCCCCGCGCCAATCGACACACTGTCTCTCTCTCTCATTCTCTTTCTCCCCCTTCCCCCTCCATCTCTTTCTTTCTCTCTCACACTCTGTCGGTCACTGTGCATCGGCCAGGTTATCACATTAATCTTCTTTTGTTTATTTAATTATCATCAACTGTCAAAAGTGGTATACACACGCAACAGCAGGGGCAGCAGCGGGCACCACACTCCCCGTCACAAACTGATATTGTTTCTATTTATCTTTTGCAAACTCCGCAAACTGCACTAAATCAACACTCACAGCGGCAGCACACAATTCAAATTCCAAAAAAAAAGTACAAAAAGTCCTTTAAAATTTTGTTGGTCTTAATATTTTTTTGGTCACATCCAGTGTGTGTCTGTCTGTTACGCAATTTATGCGAGAGCAAGGAACAGGACACACACAGGACGCAATGGATCCGACTTATAAGAGTCACATCTCAGTTGCGGGGGTTTTTATACCACGAATCTAGGATGAATTTTCCGACGGGGGATGAATTTGTGACACAGGGGTAGAGCTTTCCCGTTGATGGCCACATAAAGGATTCATATTGTGTGTCCTTTCTTGTGAAGATTTTTATCTGACTCTCGTTGCATGGATGCTTTCTCCTTTGCTTGTCGATTTTTTTTTGTTTTCGGTTTCGTATTTCCTTTTTTGTAGCTGCGTGCTGAGTCGAGTCGACGGGAGAAAGCGAGAGATGCTGCGTACAAGCTTGTCCCAAAAGTCTCCAGATGGGAGCTTTTTCTTCAAATGCGCCGTGTCCTAGATTAGATGATGTTTCCCCTCTCTGCGAACAAGTGAATTCATTTTGCGAGAGCGACACAGCGCAGAGAAAGCAAGAGAGAGAGGGAGAGTTCATCCGATGGATACAGCATCCAGTTGAGGGAGAGAACGCGAATCATAGTAAAACTTCGGCTAGTGTTCGGCTCTTAGTGCTTCGGCTTACGAGAACGTGCTTCGGGTTTAGTGGCTGAATGTGTAGGGCAGGATATAGTATTTCTGGTCATCTCACGGATGCGGATGTTGTACGAGGGTGTGAATAAAATAAAAGAACTCAACCGCCGTCGTAGATTGCTAGTATTTTTGATGATTTTTTCGCGTAAAGGAAGAACGACCACAATTTGATAGTTTTTTTTGTTCCAATTCAAAATTTAAAAATTTTTTTGAAATCCAGTTTTTTTATCGAATGTTTCTTAAATTTTCTTTTTGATCTTTAATTTTATAAATAGACGGCTTGTAAACTTTTTTTTTGTCATTTTGGTCATAAATAATGTCAAAATAGTGTGAAACTAAAATTTCGATCAAATGGCGCCCAACGAGAGACACTGTGATCAGACAATTTTGTAGGAAATTAGAGATTCAAGATTCTTAGCAATAAGAGATTCGAAGGTGACTAGGTTGTGCAAAAATTTTCTGTGTTAACTTATCACGTCAGAACGTATTTTTGGTCACATTTCTTTGACGTTAGGCAGAAATATCTTAAGTCAGAAACTGCAGTTTTTCGTAAAACCAAATTGAAATTAGATTAATATTTGCAAATGTGTTCGAAAAAAAAATAAATGATGGCAAATAAGCTCTGAAATGCAGCTGTGCTACACTTAAGACGTTAATACCAAACGAAAGAGAAACAAAAATTTAATTAAACCCAATAAAAAACCCAAAATTCTTTTTAACTTAAAACAAATTTTATAACTGAAGGTTCTGACAAGTTTTTATTTTTTGACAGGGTTTGTCATTGCAGTATTTTTGAAAGTGAAAATTGTGAGCATTTAGAGAAAAAGCTCGTTTTTTTAGAAAGGGGAAGGAATTAGTAGACAGCAGATAATAGTTTAATTTTTGCTGATTCTTTATGTTTCAAAAATTCGCCAAATAGTTCTTGCTTGTGCGTCAAAGGCTCTAATTTAGAAGATATTTACAGTGTTTAGTCCGAATAGTGAATGATTGAGAAGGCAGTTCGTTTCTGGAAATTGATTTCAATGGGACTAGTTGAAGGATTCCCAGATTCACTAAGAAATCTAGCTTCACGAAGGAAGAAAAGAAGTAGAAGAATAGTTCAGCAAGAAGACTCTCAATTAGAATTCTTTAAAAAATTAATTTTCACTTTGTGACTTGTAAGACTGTCATGGCAAGTAGACGTCTGATTATCATATTAAAAACGACTTGGAATTTGACTCATTTTTCAAAAATTTACAATGAAACAGATGTCACGGGTGAGTTCGTAATCGCAGTACTGCGAAGCCAAGCTTTCTTAAATGCAAACATTTGGCAATGATGTTTTGCATCGCCTTCTAAAACGCAACATGAAAGCAACAACTTTTCGACTCAATTGTCTGTCTAAAATATAATTATTTATGCTGGCATTGTAATTTCTAACATTATTAACCAAATAATTTAGAAAAAACGTCCCCAATTTTTTTTTTAATTTGTACAAAAAAAAACAATTGGCCACAAAACAAGAAGCCGTTCAGAAACGCCAACAAAATTAAGGCATCGTGATGCATTGCGACATCAAAAAATAGTTGCGTCGCATCACATAGGCAGTGATGCTTACGCGATGTGCATTTTGTTGACGTTTACGAACTCAGCCCACGTTACAAGTTGTCTTTGGTTGTCCCCAAAGGTACGGCTTTGAGGCCGTACTCATTGTTATGCATTCATTTCGATTACTTTTAACTTTGATAACTCGAACCACTAGTATCCAAAACAATAGTTCGATCCATCAGAACTTCGAGTTATCCAAATTGCGTATCAAAATCGGAACACATGCTAGAATAAAACAGTTAGTGTATGAACTACAACTTAGGAAGATAGGAAGAAGTGGCTACGGTGTGCACTTAGACCAGAGTTGATCCATTGTGTAGCCACATGGTTTGACTGAGGTCAGTCCAATAGAGTGTTAGTGGGAAACCATTTGGAGCCTGTAATAAAGCGTAGTAGTTTACTAATGGGAACCACACTGAGTTCGCATAAGTTTTCAAAGAAGTAGGCCACTAGATGAAGGCGTCGAAGAGACACCAGGGCCGGACAGGAGCAAACAAGGTGTGAAACGCTTTCCATCCTGGGTCTTTAAACCATCCGTATAGAAGTGCAGGGAAATATTGGGGTGTGGCATGGTCTAGATTTCTAGTCAGGAAGTTTAGAGAACTTAGTATAGAGCTGTAGAGACATAAGACGAATAGCAGTGTTTTTTGCTAGTAATCTGCCAAAAATGTCAAGTGGGAATAGGTTCATCCAGATCATCTGAAGGTATGGTTCTCAGAGCACCTCCTATGCAGATGCAGGCTTGGCGTTGAACCTTCCTGAGGAGATTGTAGTGTATGGCTTTGTTTAATATTGGCCACCAGACATGGACTCCATACAACAAAATGGGTCTAACGACGGCTGTGTAGATCCAGTCGATCATGTAAGATTGGAGACCCCATTTCTTGCCTAATGCTCTTTTACGTACGTAGAGAGCAAGCGTCGCCTTGCGAGTACGCTCCATTATGTACGGCTTCCAGTTATGTCTTTTATTTAGGATGAGCCCTAGAAATTTGGCAGACTCTGAGAATCTGCAACTGGTGCCATCAATGGTAGGGGGTCGAGCGATCGGATTTTGTATTTCCGTGTGAAGAGGACGATTTCCGTTTTTAGAGCGTTAATGCCCAGTCCGTGAAATAAAACTTGCTTTTAATTGTATACAGGGCCGGTCAAATACAAGTTTCTTTTTAAAAATCCAATAAAATGAACAAAATTCAATTTTTTCCATGTATTATGGCTTAATTAGTAAGAACAAACATTCCTATTAAATATGAAATGCAACATCGTTAAAATGGCTGCTTCGGCTGGCTTGGCAGTAGCGCATTCTGTCACCCCAATTTTCCATGACCTTGTTGATGGTTTCGGGCTGTTGTTCACTTGTTCACGGATTGCTTGGATGGTATTGGCCTTAAATGTTTGAATCGTTTCCGGATTATTGGCCTTACATCGATCCTTCACGGTTCTCCACTAAAAAAAAGTCCAAAGGGGTAAAATCACAGCTCCGAGGCGGCATCGCCAAGACGGCTGATAACACGATTTGGGATTTGGTGCGCAAAAGATCGATTGTGGCATGGGCTGTGTGGCATGGCGCTCCATCCAATATGAACCAGAGGTCGTCCAAATCCATGTCTTCAATTTCAGTAAAGAAAAAAGTCGGTTAACATGGTTCTGTAAGGCCCACAGTTGACCGAAACGTTGTCCCCATCCTCATTTTCGAAGAAATATTGTCTAACGATGCCACCACTCCACAATCCGCACCAAACTGTGACTCTCTGTGGATGTGGAGTTTTCCGAGCCCCAAATGGGGCAATTTTGTTTATTAACGGTTAAAGTAGCCGCCGAGATGAAAAAGCGTTTCTTAGGAAAATATCATTTTTCGCCCAAAATCGTTGTCCAATTCAAACTGCTCTAAGGCCCAAACAGCAAAGCAATACCGAAGCCGATGGTCGCGCGCCTTCAATGGCTTAGTTAGTTAATTGGACCTTGTAAGTGAATAATCCGAGATCTTTGTGTAGAATTTTCTCTCTCTTCAGGGTAGTGCGTGAAATGTTGAGCTGTTGAGTTCAATGGCGAGTTGAAGTTCGTGAATTGAGTATCACACTCTCACTCTCGACCACAACAGCCACATTCTAATCTGTGCGCACCTAACGACGACGAGGACCATGAGTGTTGTCCACTAGCCTACCAGTCTCACGAACTTTTTGCACAAACTTGCGTACAGCAGTCGTGTTGGGTGCTTCATTTCGGCCAAAACTTCTTCTCAAAAAACGTACTGTTTGGGCACTTTGGCACTCAGCAACTCAGCAACTCAGCACTCACATTGGAAACAAGTTTCCAATATTTCCCAAAATTTTTCAAGCGCAAAACAGCTCATTTCATTCCGCGGGGGTATGATACTGACTTTCTGTCAAGATTTCGAGAGGGAAACAGCTGTCAGTGTCAGAATAACAACGCCGTGAGTTCGATAACCGGGCGCTGGAAATGTTGGCCGGAAATCCGGATTTTAGCTAAAAAAATCAGTTTCTCAGACAGGGCCCATTCTTGGCTCAGTGGCTATGTCAACAAGAAAAGTATAGTTTTTGGAGCAAACACGACCCACAAATTTACGAGCAATCCACAAAGTTTCACTGTTTAGTGCGGTTTATGGAAAGGCTGCATCTTCGGACCGAGTTTCTTTTGAAATGTCGAAGGAGACACTTTTACCGTCAATGGTCTCAGGTATAGGCCGATTTTAACAAACTCTCTGTTGCTACTTAAAAAAAACACTAGAAGACCCACTCTGTACACATAAAGTCAGCGTCAAAACTGAACAGTCACTAGAAAGTTTGTTCTCTAAATTAGATATGACGGGAATGATGTACACCAGACGTTGATATCTCAATTAAAAACTCTGAAATCATAGTTTAAAATACTCTACAATTTATTTAATATAACGGTAAATATAAAGCTGTTAATTTAGAAAATATTGTTAAAAACAATCGTCAAGAGTGAAAGTGATGCTGATTGTACGTCTAAGAGAGAATGATGGAGCTCTTAGTTCAGTACAACATGCAGTGTTGTTTGCACTCCTCCGCTGATGCATATGCTTGCAGATCTTTGGACGCATGCGGTTACTGTTGACTTGATCCATTATTATGGTTGAAGGTATATTGCACCGTGACCTTTATGATCTATTGTACCCGTCTGAAACCATACTTTATCTGAATCTTTGACAATTAAATAAGGAAGGAAACGTTGCAAAGCCAACTACAGTCGACTCCCTCTAAGTCGAATTTTCAGGGGATAACAAAATTAGCTCGATTTAGAAGGAGTTCGACTTAGAGGATGGTTTTTGTATGGAAAATGAGGGGAATGCCAAAATAAATATGGCGGAAAAATTCGAGTTAGAAGGAAATTCGACTTAGAGAAGTTCGACTTAGAGGGAGTCGACTGTAGTAGGTTTTGCGTCTCAGCATGGCTCGTAAGACAACAAATTGTACAACATCTGGTAACACTCAAGTAAAGCGGCTTTCAGAAGCCCAGCCCGCTGCCTGATTTTGGTCGTAAGACTAATTTCCTGATATTTCTGAGCTGTAAACTACCAAGGGCATGGGGAGCTGTCAGAAACGTTTTAAGATGTTTATCACAAGCAAGAAGGCTTCGAAATTTGTTGGCAGAATGGACGCAAACATTTTCTAGCAAGCGTTGTGCCACATCCTGAGACCTGCATTGGACTGATTCAACCACCACAGTCAAGCTTATCCCATTTTCAACACAATTAGACGACATTTCAAATCCGACACATGCAAGCAGAAGTGCTCGCGAGTCCTTTCTTCCGGACGTCGATGAGAATGGCATTTTATCCTTTTTTTCTCCAGAGCTCCACGAAGCCAATCGTCATTCACCTCGCGGAATTGCCACTCACTAGTTCAACTCGAACTTAACTTTCTCCTCACACGCGTTCGTAAGTGAAAAATCTGATAAACGCAGCTCCTCTCCATTGTCAGAGGACGCCGTTGCGGCACCCCCCGCATCGCCAGCGCGCGCCAAATGCCATGTAAATCGAATCTTTATTAACTGTTTGCAAAAGGGAAAAGCCAAGAGGAAGCAAATAAATTATTTCCAAAACGTAACTCACAAGGATATCACGGTATTCCGATGTTCAAGGAAGGAGCAGATTTCCCCACACACCGGAAGACACGTAAGCCATCTTAACATATGAAAGCGCTGCTCCGCACGACGACGACGAGGGTGTGAATCCATCCGTCTCCCGTCTCCCATGCCCCTCGAACGGGGTGTTGTAACGCGAAAAAAATAAGTAAGAAGAGGAATAACATAAACTGTTATTTCTATTATAATAAACCGCTAAACCGGCAATTTTCACGGTGCGAAAGTGCTCATGCTGCTCCTGCTGCTGCTGCTGCTGTTGCTGCTGCTGCTGCTCTGAGATGCGGCGACAAAAATGCTATTTAGCATACGAATAGCAAATTGCTACCCCCGCCACCACCCACTGGGCGATTCGCACGCCCAGTCTGGAAAAGAAGAAGAAACGAAACACTCTCGTGGAAATTTTCACCACAAAAATTGTTGTTTGTGAAGCGAAAAGGATGAAGAAGAAGAAGAAGGATGTTGAATGTTAGCATCCTCGCTCCCCCTCCTCGAAAAGCGTTTAACATCATCTTAAGATTCCATCGAGAGTGCAAAGTGGTTAAGTGGCTTGGATTGGGTGCTTCACATTGGAACACCCCCCGAAACGTTTTCGGGGTTGCCACCAGCTCAAGCTCGGGCTTGACTTAAGGGTGCTGGATGCGGTTACCTTGCGCCGCCGAGTGAGGAGGAGGTTTGATTTGATTTTCATCGTCACGTCTCGACACGGGGGAATGGTCTTGGTGGCGGGGGTATTTCAGCGTTTGACTTGCGGTGGATTTTTTTTTCAGTTTTCATTGTTGCTCTGAAGGATTGCTCGTTGCCAATTTGTCCTAAGGATGCTGCTGCTTTGCGGTATTTTGTGAGCCGAACTGACTTGTATGCATCACATTTTGAGGTGCTCCGTGGTGGGGGAGTCAATTAGGTTCAACGTATTCATAGGCCCGATTGAAGAGCTATTGCCTGTTCACTTGAGAGCGTCTTTTCGATGTGATCAACCGGGAGAAAGCTAAAGAGGGAGGTGGTAAGTAGGGGAGAATGTAAAAAGGCCTTTTGTTGCTCACCAAGGCTGGGGAGGAAGATCATCCGCAATCCTCAAGGCGGTAGGATTGGTAGAAGGTTGAATGGGACACTGAAGGGTGACCAGATAGCAATGATAGGTTTTTCAATTTTCATGTTTCAGCATCGGTCAAAGTTACTGATGACATCCAGCTGTCATGAGATTCAGTACGATTTGCTATTTTATCATTATACATGATTCACGCTTGGTGAACGTGTGAGAATGTCTTCATGAGTATTTAAAAATATTTTCGATAATCCGGCTCGTAACGTGAATGTCGTCATGAGTTCGGTCGCAATCATAGCTTCAGTGTGCAGCCAATTTGTCGCACAGTTGAAAAGTTTGATCGTGAGTGCACCCTTTTGGACCTTAAGCACCCAACCAGGCAGAGATTGGTGCAAATTGAAGAAATCATAGCCACCGTAGCTGCCAGTAGATCGGCGAAGAAGATCAGAAAATGTCGATTAGACGCCGATCAGATGAATCGGGCATCGGTTTTTGCGGTTGAATTTGGGCCTACATCTGTATAAAATTGTGCTGATGCAAGAATTAAAGCCGGACGACCATGGACAACGCCGTGAGTTCGATAATCGGGCGCTGGAAATGTTAGCGGGAAATCCGGATTTTAGGTAAAAAATCTTCTCAGACAAGGCCCATTTTTGGCTCAGCGGCTATGTCAACCAAAAAAGTACAGTTAGTGGAGCAAACACGACCCACAAATGTACGACCAATCCACAAAGTTTCACTGTTTAGTGCGGTTTATGGAAAGGCGGCATCTTCGGCCATGTTTCTTTTGAAATGTCGAAGGAGACACTTTTACCGTCAATGGTCTCATGTACAGACCGATCTTAACAGAGTTTCAGTGGCCACAGCTCGACAACATCGATATATCCGAGATGTGATTGCAACAAAATGTAGCAGCGCCACATGCCATACAAGCGACACAACGGTTGAAGTTGTGAAGGAGAAGTGTGGCGACTGGTTAATTTCCGATATTGAAGCGAGTCGTCAAAATTTGAACCGGCAGCTTGAAGCACTGCCAGCGCAGCGGAGGCTGCCATTCGAATGATGTGCTATTCCATGCAAAATGGCATGAATGTAGCTTCAAAATAAAGTCAGAATCAATTTTATATCTCACACCGTTTGTTGTTTTCTTTGAATTTCTTCTTCTATCTTTCTTATCTGGTCACCCTGCATAAGATCATGCTCGTCCTACCGGACAATGCTGATGTCATGAACAAAACTAATGAAAGTTCCATTGAACTAGAAATTCGTCTAAGGATCGACGACCCCTCGAACCATGGTGTTTGGACAAAAAGTATTTGAGCCACACTCTCGACAACTCTTTGTCGATTTTTGGCCCCCTCGTCAGAGTGAATAAACAGATTCTCCTTCAATGGTCCGTATCCCCACGTGAGAACTGCAACCAGTTGGAGAGACACAAGTTCAATTGACTCAATTCGCCGGCAATCACCTGAAGTCAGTTCAGCTACAAGGACTCGAGGACTCTATAAAACGCTCAAACCCCCCGGGAACTGTTAATGAAACGAACTGCATCCTTGCCGGGTCGGGTAACTACCCGAGCACACCTCAATCGGCACCTCAACTGCCATGAGCATAAATCGCGCTCCAAAGTCCGATTGGCAATTGAATACGAACCCAAGCACATCAGCCGCCCCCAAAACAAGGATAACGCCTCACACATCTCACGACTGAATGAATCGCACTCGAATCCCCAGTTCAACCCTTCGAACGAGGACCACGTCCCCGATTGAATTCCATTTCGTCGGCATCCTCTTGCAAAGTCCATTCCTTGACTTCGACTTTGATTATTAAAAATGGACGAGGACGAGCGCCACGGACAATGGGCGGTCATGGAAGATTGAATAACAACACAATCCGCCAGAGACATTTGTTCGGCCCAAACGACAACGACGATGTCCTTCGCCATACCTTTCTTGGCCGTCTCCCCTGACCGGCCCCGGAGTCTCGGGGTGACGAAAATCGTTTCGGACAGATTCGGGACTAAATGCCCGGTCCGCTCCGCCCACCACACTCGCTAACTCTAATTTATCCCTCCCCGGAGTCCGAGATCAGGATAAATTATAATACGGGTCTTCGGAGGATTGTTTACTGCGGCTTCCTGGGTCTCGGTGGTGGATCCACCTTGCGTATGTTGCTCCCCTCTTCTTCGATTACCAATCGACGAAAGGAAGGATTGTGCGCCTCGCCTCGCACGTGAATTCAATGGAAATTATGAGCAGGAGGACGCGAGAGCGGGTAACAATGATGAATGGGAGTTTCATCGATTTGCTGCGGTCCTCGGAGGTTGTTTTGCGTGGATTCTCACTTCCGGTGCGGGAGTGGCGGAAGGAGTTCGGCGCTGGCAGACCTATTTCTGCAACAATTGTGCATGATTTCAATTTTGATATGTCACCGGCAAGCTTCTGCAGCGGAAGATCGATTACAATCGATTGCGGAGATCGAGACAGTTGTTGTGGCCACCGCTTGGTTGCTGGTCGACTGCAAGGACACTGGAGGAATGGGCAGTTGGCTGTGTCCGATTGGGTGGAAAATTTTCCAATTAAAGCCGATGAATGAGGGAAATCATCCATGAACGATGCCAATCGATGGCGACGACCCTTTTTTGGCGAGACTGTGATGTGCGCGAGGTTTGAGTATCAAGAGAGAGATAAAGAGAGGGAGAAACTTGTTTGGATTGGCGAGAAGCCCTTCAAATTCAAAGAAAACTTGCAGGTGAAGCTCAGAAATTTCTCTGTAGGAAGACATTCCAGTGTTCTAACAAATCCCAACAACGCTTTTGTTGTGCTCCTCCTCCTCCTCCAACGAATCGAATTTATTGCAGTCGAACGGATAAAGGAACATAAGTTCGATTAACATGTGTTCCTCCTTCCGCAGGACAAATCATATCATCCCTCACCTCGTTGAACCCGGACGAGGCACTGCATCTGTCACAGGTGCTGGCACCCCTGTCATTCTTACTTTCCTCAACTTTTGTGTCAATCTCTGCCCCCTCCTTGACCAAATCCTCTGGCTGGATGAAAGAAAGTGTCCCTAGCCACCATCGGAGGCCAGCAGTCTTGGACCGGTGTCTTTATGAAAACCATCTCGAAGCGAAGAAAGACACACACCATCACCTCGAGAGGAGCGAAGAAAAATGAATCCAAGCAGAGGTCCTTCAAAGCAAACAACTTCTCGATTCGAGCACCACAAATAGTCCTTGTAATGGCTTTGTTTGCCCGGAATCCTCCACCCTCCACCCTCCACTTCGCACCCGCCCATGAACCTGTCTGATTGCGGATTTGCAGTTTCCCACCAGAGTGGGCCGGTGCTGCCCCACCTTATCCGGGCACTGACACCGTTTCGCCCGAGACACCTGCATGCAGAGCCGAGTCATATTCATTTAATATGAACGAAGAATTGCATACACTCACACACGGGAGCTGGCCCCCGGCAGTTACATGCAGCATCCACAAACAACCCCCAGCCTACATGGTGTCGGCGGCTGGCCCAAGGAGCACAACGCAAACAACCAGGCAGACCCCCATTTCACAGGACTCCTGGAAACTATCGATTCCCTTCGACTTGAGAGCTTCAACTCCTCCGCCCACACCGGGCCGGGGCTACAACTAACTCCAAGGAGGTGTCGGCGGCGGTGTGTGCCATAAAAATCCACAGATATTTGCGGTGGCTTTGTTAGCAACATGTTGGTGCTCGGGATATGCGGGCCAAGGTACAGCGTATGCTCCGAGAAGGACACACCATGGCAGGGATTTTGAATTTCATTACACTGGATCAGTTTTATGAGAGTCGCAAAATCCACTCCATCTTGCCAAAATCGAAGGATTTTACGTTTTTTATGTGTCCTTCTGGATCTTGGTTCCTTTGATGGGCGACAGGCGGTGGGGCTGTGTGGAGTTTTACGTCCTCCCGTTTGGTCTTTGGTTCAATGTGTGGCATTTCAATATCGGGCTCTGCACACAGGTGGAGGATTTTTGTGACGAAATGTGATATGGGTCGTAAAGAGTGTTATCCTGGGATGGGCTGGTGAACGAGCAGTTCACTTCGGAGATGGGGGAATGGTGTCATGCTGTTCGAAGGGAAAACGGAGCTAATTGTGGATAAGATTGGAAGATCTGATTCGATAATTTGTCATTTCTCTGGGTTTCCTTTGTTGATGTTGAGAGAAGAGGTGGGCATATCCCGCATCAGTTTCAGTCTCAGTCTCAGTTCGCAGTCTCAGTCTCAGTCTCAGTCTCAGTCTCAGTTCGCAGTCTCAGTTCGCAGTCTCAGTTCGCAGTCCTCGCTGTCGCTGTCGCTGTCGCTGTCGCTGTCGCTGTCGCTGTCGCTGTCGCTGTCGCTGTCGCTGTCGCTGTCGCTGTCGCTGTCGCTGTCGCTGTCGCTGTCGCTGTCGCTGTCGCTGTCGCTGTCGCTGTCGCTGTCGCTGTCGCTGTCGCTGTCGCTGTCGCTGTCGCTGTCGCTGTCGCTGTCGCTGTCGCTGTCGCTGTCGCTGTCGCTGTCGCTGTCGCTGTCGCTGTCGCTGTCGCTGTCGCTGTCGCTGTCGCTGTCGCTGTCGCTGTCGCTGTCGCTGTCGATGTCGCTGTCGCTGTTGCTGTCACTGTCGCTGTCGCTGTCGCTGTCACTGTCGCTATCCGATCGCTGACTCTCTCCCTGTGGCTTTCGTTGTCGGAGTTGCCCTTCTTCGCGCCATCTCTTCTTTGACTAAACCTTAGCGTCTCCTCCTGGATGACCTGCAGGCATCCCCGTCTAGCCTTTGTCACTAAAACCCCCGTGTGCCCCGCCACAAATCTCAAAACACCGAGTCGAAGGTCCTCCCACCATGCCTTGTGGCAATCCTCGAACAAGCCTCCAAACCGCCTTTTCCCAGCACATCCATCTGCCTCCAGCACTCCTTTTTCTGTGCACATCCCTGTCTACTGAACCAGCCAATCCTTCCTAGTCTCTATTATACAAATGAAATTGGCATGATATCGGCTCGTTGTCGGCCCGATGGCAGCTGCCATTGAGGAAGAACAAAAAAAGGACAACAACGAGCAGGCAAATCCAGCCATTTACCAAATCCATCCCTCGCCGAGACAGCGCTCATCCAATTCACTTTTGCAATGAGCAGGCATTTCATTCATCTTGCCTGCAACCCGGGCCGGGGGTGGGCGCTGCTCAAGTGCGCCTTCATATCCGACGAACCCCACCCCATCCACCGGCGGGGGATGAACGTCGACTAGATGTCACTGTGCTACGTCAGCGGGAAAAAATGCGCTGCGGCACTTCTCCGCATTTGGAGTTTATTAATTTGTGCATAATGCTGAGCAGATTTGATATTATAATGCACGACCCCCCGGGCCCTGGGCGGGGTGTGTCCTCTTGGCTTATTCTCTCTCTGTGTTTAATATGTGGATTTGTGGTGGAATCCAGCGGATGCCGGAGTTAGATCGGGGTTGGTTGGCATTGTTTGGCGACACGGGCTCACACTGCTGCACTCGGTTTTCTAAGTCAAAGGCGGGGCGTGTGCAATGGGGGCGGGGTGGGGCTGCCGGTTGACGGTGGACTCTTTGTTAAATCAGGCGCAGAAGTTTCACTTCTTGTTCCGTCATTAAAAATGCAGATATCGTCGAAGGCTTACGGATGTGTTCGTCGGCACCCCGACACCCTCTTGCAATCAGAGTGACGCGGGAAAATAATAATTAAGCGCGCGGCTTGCATGTGACGGAACAGTTCCGGGAGCTAGCTTGCTCTGTCGTGTCAAAGCGCACAAAGACCGTGAATTTTATGCGTTCTAAGCAAAGTTTTTTGGTGATTTTTGGAATATTAAATTTTAAAGTGAACTTCTGGAAGCAGACTCTTAATTTTCACACCAGGTGGGGGAACAAAAGTCAAAAGGAGAAGGCATTCAAGAGGTAAACAATGATCAGAAGCAAGAAAATGAACTGATTTGGGACAGCTTCTCGCAAAATACTCGTATGTGCTCAACCAGAGAAGTCGACAAATTGATTGAACGGATTCTTTGTGAGCCGTTTTCAGGAATCATGTTTAACGTAAAAAAAATTAATATGCTTGTTTTGCCCGTGCAACAATTAGTGGTTCCAAAAGAGCGCCCTCCCAGTACGGCTCAGCTGGGAGGATTTCCCAACGAACAGAAAGGTTCAAAAAGGTTTTAAAAACTGCCAAGATTCTTCCTGCGGGAAGGCAAGCGCCAAAGACGACGAAAACCGATGCTTTTCTGTGCGCCGCAATCCCCTACCGTTGGACCGGACTGCTGCCTAACCGAAAACTAGACTTTCAAAAACTTTTAACGACGAATGTGACCAACCCCTGGGTCAACGTCTGCCGAACGAGCTGGTTTTGCTTCTGTTCCAAACTCTCATATATTGGCTAAATGGCGATTTAAGACTCAGTCTACATGGAAAACTAAGGGTAAGAGTAGAGGTAAACGATTTAAAACGATCAAAGAATATCCATGATGTTTGAACAAGTATTCAAAGAGTCCGATTGGAGAATGAGTCAACACAAAAATGTCTTTCTGGTAAAATGTGAGCGGAAAGGGCTGAGTTATGATACATGCGACAATCACTTGTTTAACGATACTTTTCCACCCAGCACCGCAAAAAGAGCGAACACTCAGGCAACCTATAACACAAAGAAGTTGATGATCAAGATTTCCTTTCAAAATTCCTTTCCAGATTACTTCGCAACCTTGTTTGAACTATGTAGCCTACAGTCAGCGTAATCAGATCTTTTTAACATGAGTGCGCCGCCTTAATGAGGGAACACCTCTAGGATGCATTCCAAAATTTATCCGATCAAAGTTGCCGCTTGCATTTACTTTCTATTGTTAAACCATCTTGCACTTTGTATGTGTAAAGGGTTCTGCTGATTCTATGATGTAAGACCAGTGTGTTCCACCAAAAGATCACTCAACTATCCCTTCTTGCTTAAGGAACAGCAATTGATAAGAGAAATTCTAGGTATAGTCGGTGCACTAAGCGTTAATACGCGAACCATGCAGACACAAGCGTCTGCACCTAGCCTCTATTAACGAACTCCTACTCTCACCTCCCCGTGGTGAAATCCGGGAGCCGAGTACCCTCGACAGAAGATGGGGTAACCAACCCCCGTGGGACGTCTGGGCGGCTGCAAACGAGAGAGGGGGGAGTGTGAGTCTACCAGGGCTCATCACTCTTTTTAGGATGGCGGCGAAGGAGCTGGTCAGCTGATTGGCCAACGGCGGCATCCACAACTCCAGTCAGCAGGAGCTACCTGGTTTCCATGGTAAGCTCGGGACCCTGGAATAGAGATGGCGGCGGATGAGCCCTTCTTTTAGGGCCAACGGCGGCGCTCACAGCCTGCAAGAGGCTACCGACACCGGATCCTTCCGGACCCCTTTGTCCGGGGGCTAAACATGGACCTGTCCTCCCAGTTGGAGGTTGTGCGTGGGGTTAACTTCCTCACCACGTAAAAAACGTACGAGTTCAGAGAACACAAACTGCCTCGGATATGGACGGATTAACTGTTGACGACCCTAGCAAACGAAAAAAGGACAATGATTTTCGGTTCTGCACGTGGAATGTGAGGTCCCTGAACAGACCACATGCAGCCGATGAACTCGCGGAGGCCCTAGACTGCTATAAAGCAGACGTTACCGCAATCCAGGAAGTGCGATGGGATGGGCCGGGCAAAAAGAGGATGAAAAACTGCGATATCTATTACGGCGATTGTTACACAGAGCGAAGGCAGCGATTATTTGGATGTGGATTTGTTGTTCGAGACAGACTTAGGCAAAAAGTCTTAAGCTTTAAGTACATAAGCGAGCGCCTCATAACAATCCGCATCAAGGCTAAATTCGGCAACATCAGCCTAATCTGCGCCCACGCCCCAACGGAGGACAAAGATGATGATAGCAAGGATGACTTCTATGATCTCCTAGAAAGAACGTACGATCAATGCCCCAGCTACGATACCAAGATCGTTCTAGGAGATTTCAACGCTAAGCTGGGTAAAGAGGACATCTTTGCTAGAGTCATCGGTAAACACAGCCTGCACGACACCACGTCCGAAAACGGACTTAGGCTGGTGGACTTTGTTACGGGGCGAAACCTCTCTGTAGCTAGCACGCGGTTCCCACACCTCAACATCCATAAAGGGACCTGGCGGTCCCCTGATCATTCAACCGTCAACCAGATTGATCACGTTGCGATCGACGTCAGACACTCCTCCAGTATTCTTGATGTCCGAACGTTCCGAGGCGCCAACATCGACTCGGACCATTTCCTTGTTGTAGCCAAGGTAAGGACACGGATATCGACAGAACAACGGAGTCGAGGAAGACAACCACGGTTTGATGTCGAAAAGCTACAATCGCAACAGACTGCCAGGAACTTTGCCGATCGAGTCTCCCTGAAACTCTCCGAAAGTTCGACGTCGCCTGCACTAACAATAGACGAAGAATGGAAACGTTGTCAAAGAGCCATCAGAGAAGCCGCTACTGATGTGCTGGGTTTTAAAACACCACCTAGGAAAAACCCCTGGTACATGCAGCAAAGCAAGAAGCCTACCGGGCAACGCTGCATCGAACTACGAGAGCTGTTCGTGAGCTCTACGAACAGAGAAGAAGGGAAGAGAACCGGCTTCTCAGGAAGAAAAAGAAAGAGCACGAGAAGCGCGCGATCGAGGAGATGGAGAGGTGTTATGGCAGGAATGATGTCCGAAAGTTTTACCAAAGGGTAAAACTTTTGTCAAACAGGTATAAAGTTCGGACAGAAGCCTGCCGGGACGAGAATGGACAACTAGTAGTAGATTCGCAGCCGATACTGAGAATTTGGAAAAATCATTTCTGCAGACTGTTAAACGGCGATGAGGACACAAACACCGCTGTCAGGCAGAATGTTCCACTCAACTCAACGGACGATGATAGAAGAGAATACCGTCCCCCCGACCTAGACGAAGTCAAGATAGCGATATCGAGACTGAAGTCTAATAAAGCTGCTGATGCAGATAGTCTGCCCGCTGAAATGTTTAAGGCAGCTGGAGGTGGTCTGGTAGGGCGCATGCCGGGAGGAAAGCATGCCCGATGAGTGGAATCTCAGTATCGTTTGTCCGATCCACAAGAAAGGAGACCCCTTTGACTGCGCCAACTATCGGGGGATAAGTCTCCTTAACATCGCCTACAAAATCTTCTCTGCCGTTTTGTGTGAACGCCTGAAACCATTCGTGAACAAACTAATAGGTCCTTATCAGTGTGGTTTCAGGCCCGGGAAGTCCACCATCGATCAAATTTTCACACTGCGGCAGATCCTGGAGAAGACCCAAGAAATGCAAATTGACACACACCATCTATTTGTCGATTTCAAGGCCGCATCTGACAGCGTGTATAGAGACGAGCTATACAGCGCCATGTCTAGTTTTGACATTCCTGCCAAACTCGTCAGACTGAGCAGGATGACGATGGAGAACTCTCGCTGCTCCATCAAGGTCGGTAACGAACTCACCGAGACCTTTAATGTCAAAAAAGGTTTTAGACAAGGCGACGCGCTGTCATGTGATTTCTTTAACATCGTTCTTGAGAAGACCGTGCAAAACTCACTGGCCAACACAAGAGGCACGATCTTCCAAAAGTCCGTTCAACTGCTAGCTTACGCGGATGACATTGACGTGATCACACCAGAAAGACGTCCACATAATGACGATTCGATTAGACAAAATTTGGCCAGATGGATGGAATATAAAGAAGCTTTTTGCAGCAAAAAGTATCCGATAAGCGGGCCGTTTATTCTTCAGGAACTCAAAACATTTGATCGAAAAATTGTACAACTGCTATCTGTAGTTTTTCAGATCCAAATGCGTTATCTGACAAAATTCTGGATATGAATACAAGAATAGTCCTTAAAACAGAATTAATGCTCCCCAACAACCACGTTCTTGTTTTGGTTGTCACACGAATGAAGCAACGGGCTGATACAGAATAACGAAGATTGCGAAGCTTAAAATGGCAACTAGTCTTTTAGAGTCCTATTACTTGCTTTAGATGATGCCGTGAGCTGAAAGTCGTGAGCTCGATCTTTATCATCGTTTCAATGTGCCGGCATTTCGTTTGAAAGTAAATGCGCTCTATTGAACCTTAAGCCACCAATCAGACAGAGATAGTGCGAAATAAAGGAAATATAGACTCCGTGGTGGCCAGTATCCAATAAGACCGAGAAATGTCGATCTTGCGCCAATCAGGTAAATAGTCAACCCGGCTTATTTTGCGGTTGGATTTGAGCCTACCTCCATACAAAATTGTGCTAACGCAAGAATTGAAGCCGGACGAAAATAGACATTGCCATAAGTTCGCTAATTGGGCACGATTTCCTCTCGTTCCAATTTGACCACTCTCCACATTATTTTGAAAAAGCCTTCGATGTTTTAATCAAATTTTATTTGGCGACCCTTTCCTAAGAAATGACTAACAGAGAAACTCGTGGATTTTGCAAAACATAAGAAACGTACAACAAAATAATGCTAATGCCATGTCAAAATAAAAAGAAACCAACTTTTGTTATAAAAACTATTCCTAAAAAATAAATTCATCAATTGGTATCTTCAATTTTGCATTTTTTGTAAATGCTATGTTTAAAATAAAGTTGTAATAGAAACAATTAATCGTTTAAATTATACTATATGTGAGAGGGGGCGTAGTGGGTAGGTGCGTCGACTCCTACGCTCGATGTTGTCGGTTCGAATCTCGAAAAAACACCTAAAATTTTGTTCATGGCTCCACGTCTTTCGAGTCACTGACAATGCTCAAAGAGTATAACTGTCTAGAAATAGCTTCTTAATCTCACCGTTCGGAGTCGGCGTTAAACTGTAGGTCCCCTGCACTCGTGACGGAACAATAGCACGCACAACACGAGAGGTTTCTGAGAAGCAAATTTTGCCAGACCCGGTGATCTACTTCAAAAAAGAAAGATGCAACCTTTAGATGGGAAGGATGAGATCAAAATGCCTGAAACAAAATACTGCGTTGGTGCTACGGTCGAGTGACGCTTAACTTCTAACACAAACATTGCAATCGCATAGCCTGAAATACAGCTTTGTGTAACTGATCTTTTGTTTATGAAAAAATGAAAGCAACGTAAACGGAATCTTTCAACATGTTGAAACATACGTAACGCATAAACGGTAGCAATAACGCAGTATTGTGTTCTAGTGCCAATAATGAAAATGGGCTCCTAGTTGAGCGCAAACTGGAAATCGTGGATTCCTCCTTTCTGAAACTTGTTAATTAATTCCCTAAACATCAACCTCAACATTTACCACAGTACTCTATCAAATGGCTGTGTGCAACCTATTCAAATGTTAACAATTCAAATGCAGTCTAGCAACATTGTCAAGCTGATGCCACTTTTTTCAAAAGTCTTTGACAAGCTTGTGATTCTCATAGAATTTCACAGGCAAATCGGAAAAAGTTTGCATGAGAGTGTGCAGTTTCAAACAAGGTCTATGCCTCTTGATATCCAGAGTTATCTTTACTTTCTAAGCCGTTTCCGCTTGCCGTCTGCCACCTCCCCTCTGATTGAATATCTATCGAAAAGGAAGCCAATTGGCGGCCTCCCCGGTAACAAGGCACCACCGCTTAGAAAACATCATAAAGTCTAACTTTTGCATGCATCTCTTGACCAAGAAAAAATGAGTCACTTCACAGCCGTTTCTTTTTTCCAAAAACGAAAGCCTCCTTCAACCGAAAAGAACAAAACGAACAAAAAAGCAAAAAAAATTACTCCTCAAGCCAGATGCATATTTACGTGGAAACAGATAAACCGCATTCAAAATACCAGATGAGGGAGCAGCCACCCACCATCTGCCCACCCACAGACATCTTCTTATATTACAAATGCGCCTATATGAACAATTTTCTCATTTTTTTGTGTTTCGTTTTTTTTCAGCTCGTCCTCGTCCGCTCACCACAAAAGCGCAAGATGCTGGAGAACAACTAAAAAAATCACCAAGGACCAAGGATAACAATGACACAAGCCAGCACCCATCCACCCACACACACAGGCAGACTCAGTGAGAGGGAGAGAGAGAGAGCAAACTATACACGTAGTGTGCAGCCTCCAAGCACAGTGACATCCCACCCCAATGCAAGACAATGCAAAGTTTGGATTTAGGATTTTGTGTTACCCCCCGTCCCCGTTCGCTCAGCCGCGCCGAGCAAACAAACAGAAAAGGACGCAAATGCAGAGGAAAAAACGACGACGAACACACAAATATGAACGAACTACGAGATATCCACTTCAGAGATTAGCCACGGAAGCTAAATAAAATGCAAATGGAAATGAAATAATAAATTCCCTGCCATTGTGCGACATTGTACGACATTGTATGATGTATTAAAATATTAATGCTTGCCGGGGGTGGGGGTGGCGGGGTGTGTTTCGAGAGATGGAAGGATGCATGCACATTAATGCACCGGAGCCCGCTGAGCCGGCTGTGTCAGTGGAGCGCATTTATTCAGTTTCCTCGACTGTAGCCGTAGGAGCAGAGCTCAAATTTGGGGTGGTCTTGGGTTCGAATTCGGTCACAGGAGGTATGCTTAAGTAATTGACAAGCCAACAAAAAATGAATGGTAGCCCCACCTCCATCGGTCGGGGCATCTCCTAGGTCCTGCCACTTAATCTGCTCGTTTACAGGACATCGATGCCGAACACACGCCATAAGTGTGTGTTAACAAGCCGGCCACCCTGTGCACCCGACGACGCCCAGCACAGTTGGTGGCTGAAGGACACCGAGGAGAGAATCCTCTCACTCGAACGGTGATTAGTCTGTTGTCGTCGGGGTTATGAGTGGAAATCAAATTTATTTCATGTCCATCGTCTTAGGATCGGCACATCGGGGGTTGACCCGGGGCAGCCTTGCCTCTGTGAGGTCACGAGGTGTACGGTGGTGAATTTAATTAGATGACATTTTGTGGTGTCCTTAAACGGTGTGACAACGACGAGGAAAGCACTGACAGCGTGCCGCACTGCAAGCGTGGAAATGTCCTTCGACACTCCAAGCGCTGTGCTCAAGATTGCGTTAATTTTAAGTCCTGAAGCGTGGAAAGTTATCCACCTGCTGGGCAATTATGTTGACAGTACACTCATTCACCTCTCGCTCTCGTGTCTAAACAAATTAAATGTGCAAATGGAAGTCGTCGACATTGCTCGAGGAGGTTCGCACTCATCCTTGCCGCCGTATCTTCGTTCGTTCAATTCGACAGAAATGCAGAGAGCACACGGAACTAATGGTGAAGTGGTTCGTCCGTAATTAGGGATCTTGCGGCGAATTGGGGTGTGCACACGGAGTGCGGAATGTGGGTCAGACCACTTATGACGCTTTAATTAAGTGCTTAGTTGGTGGTTGGACTGAGGCTGGATGGAGTGACGATATGATCTGTGAATGGACTGAGTTTGAGGACTGCCGAGAGGGAATTAGACTGAGAAATGGTTGATGTCTTAAGACATCTTCCGGTTGTGGGATTGCTGATGCGTTGCGAGGAAAAGATTGTTGCTTGTGAATCGGCGTCAAATGTTTGACAGAGGGGCCTATTTAACGGGAAATGAAGGAAGAAATTGGATAAAAATCTGCATCGCTTTCACAATTCTCTTAGTCTGTTGCCAACATATTTCTTTCAAAGCCGAGAGCTCAATCTGTCGTCAAAGTCATGCATGAATAATCCGGACAAACTCTGAAGCAGATCTCTGAGATATGCCATGAAATATACCGCTCTTCACAAATTAAGGAGCCAACTATAATAGTCGTACGGAAACTTTAATGCACTGAGGCAACTGAGCGAATACACAAAAACAACACACCGAAACAATAGTAAAGGCTTCACTCATACGCGACTGGATGGCGCAGTTGGTTAAGTGCCTGCCCCAAGTTAGACGGGTCCCAGGTTTGAATCCCAGTGAAATCGAAACCATTTGCCGTTGGAATCAAATTATTGGCACTGGAGTGGGATGCTACCTGGCAGTCCAATGGACCAGTTTTGAGTCTGAGTGCTCCAGTAGTGCCTCAAAAATCCTCCGGAAAAAAAAAGTTGTCTAGACTATGTGGAGCTGCAATCAGAAACATGTCGCTTGAGGCGACACAGAAGAGAAGATCCACTACAGCTGCGGTGCAGAAGGACCTTAACCAAGTTGGAGGGAATGCTTGAGATGACTAGCGAGAGGTGCTCGTAAGTTGAGGCAAAGGCCAACAGAAAAATAAATTCTGTGTTAGATGCCAACATGTTCAAGGTCCTCTTCGACTTTTGTCAACCATTATAGCCGTTACCATAGCTGTTGCGTATCCGGTTCTTGGAACAGGAACTGTGTTGCTTGAAGACTTCTTCAGGAAGTGTGCTTTCTCGGACAAGGAGGCTCACATCCGAATAGTTCCTTAACCGAAGAATGGTATTCATGTGCTCGATGTTAACCTTTGTCTTCCAAGATGGCGGACATAAGTGGACTAACTTGATATTGGAAGCAGCTAGGAAATGAGCGTGCTAGGTGGAGAGGTTTGGTCTAGGCCCTCCCTGTTTAGGTTTTCTCGACTCAGTGGAGCTGCAACCAAAAATATTTCCGTTTTCAAGGTTCTAGGACGCAGCTGAGAGCGGCCACAAAGTTGTGGGGCAGAAGAACTTTAACCAACTTAGAGGAGAACACTTCCGACAACTAGCGTGGGATCCCTATAAGTTGAGACAAGGTTCACATAGGAAAAGAAGACGAAGAAATCTTTCATTTGGCCAAGGTCTTCTTTAACATTTGTTTACCACTAGACGACAAAGGCGTCTCTGTTGCGTATCCGGAAGACAAAGTTTTTGAAAACGATTTGTCTTAGTTGAGGTCATATTTAGCCTGTGAGCTCTAACTCAGTCTTTGGGATTCTTTGACGCGTTGTCTAACGATAAAAACTACAGATTTTTGATGCAAGACTCTGATATCCAACGCCTAAACTTCCATTGCAACTATCTGCTTAATGGTAGCCCTAAACGACGAACATGCTCGCCTAACTTGCTCGTGCTCGCCGCATTTTCGTCGTGTATGGGCTGGTTTGCGAGCCACTCGCTGTTGGAGAAACATTTCGATTTTGTCGTGTTCGTTGGCTTTGATGTTCGCCGTGTAGGGTCATGTTCGCGAGTAAACCTCATTTTTGCTGTGAACGTCGCCGAGTGCATATGGCGTATTAAGCACAATGTCAACAGTCAGCCACGATTTTATCGAGGAATTCACCACTTGCGCTTCACTATCACACATGTTGACGGAAGAAACAACACGAAATGAATGTTTGCCAAATGCGTTCGCCGTGTAGGGGATAACGCAAACGAGCAAGTTCGGCGAGTATGTTCGTCGTTTAGGGCTACCTTAAGCGAATCTAGAAGGGACCTTAAGCAGTCAATATATTTAAAGAAGAGCAGTGGGCGCCGTGGCGTAGTGGTTAGGTACGTCGATTCCTGCGCTCTAGGTTTAAGGTTCGAATCTCAAAAAAACACCTAACAATTTTTCACGGCTCCACCTCCTTCGAGTCACTGACAATGCTCAAAGAGTTTAACGGTCTAGAAAAAAGCTTCTCAAAATCGCCGTCCGGAGTCGCCACTAAATTGTAGGGCCCCTTTACTCATGAGAGAAAATTAGCACGCACAACACGAGTGGTTGCTGAGAAGCTAGGCCCAAGTCCACCTCGGACTGTAGCGCCGCCATTATTATTATTATTATTATAGTAGGAGAAAAGTTATGATGGAGTAGCCCCTAAATTAGGTGGACTGTAGAGTGAAACTGTTTCATTTGCTCGACGATGCTGTGAGCAGAAAATAATTCACTTTCTTGAACAATTCTTGGGTAGTGACCGACTGCAGGTTACCTCACTGAGGCCGCATTCTGGTACAACGCTGCAAAAATGCTGCCTTCATTTCATTCGGAAGGCTCACCAGCAGATCGAAACTCATTTTGCCTCCAGCTTCGGTCAGTTGTCCTACTGAATTTGTTTTGAAGGACTTCGATGAACTAGCACTTTGACAAGCTCTCAGTTGGCCCATCTTACCTCACACTCACCTGTTCATTTCGAGGAGAACCTCCCAGTATCGCATAGAGGAGAACATGCCTAAGAGCCCGCCAAATCAGTTTCACCCCAAGCCTTAAGCTCATCAAACGACTCAAACTCAAACCACCCCTCGTGCACTCGCCACTGGCGAGCACCAGAGTCACACAAGAGAACGACAACTCCTTCAAATTGTTGTTCTTTCACAAATTGATTTGCTTTTGCTTAAACATTTTTCAAAACAATAATTCGTCCATGAAAAAGGTTGCCATGGAACTTTACGAGCAAACTATAAGTTGCAAGCCGAAAAACCCTTCTGTCAATCGTAAGTTTGTGCAACATTTTCACAGTTTTTCACTGTTCCCCTCTCTCTGCCTTGCTTTGTCGTCCTACTTCAACACACAAACTCAAGAAAAAGTTTGTCCTTTCTGGCAGAGAGCATAACATTCCCGACACAACTTCCACCAGTTCACCTCGTTTATCCTTTACAACTTAATATTCATAAATTTAAATCGACCGTTGATGGCTTGTTGCCGCCTCACACAGAGGTCCAGAGGGCAGATAGACACACACACCGTAATCCTTTTTCCTAAATGTATTTGTAATGCGCCACCAGCATGCCGAGCAGCCACCGACAAACAGCTACATTACAACATTACGTATCAATTGACTTTTTATGGACTATAAAATGTCCTTTTTCATTGGGAAGAAGTGTGCCAGTAATGAGGGGCCAAAGGGTTCGCCTGCCCTGGTAGTTTTGCGGTCTGGGCAAAAAAAGGATACGACTCAGTCGCACACTGTGCGGCATTTTGGTGTGCCTTTATGACATTTCCTAAGGTTTGCAGGCGAAAGGACACTTGTTTATGCATTTTTAATGATGGTCGTCGGTGGATGGGAAATATCTGGTGGGGCTTCCTTCAACCGGGGGGAGGGGGGCAGAGTGGACGCGTTCACCAATTACGTTTAATGGACATCGATATGATGTCAACTCGATTCGAGTCCACTCTTCGTCGGGTTGAGAGGGGCTTTTATGGTCTGCCTGAACGATCTCCGAGCGACCTAAGTCCGGCCATTAACGGCTGAGCCACGTCGATTCGCAAATTTTATGAAAGCACCAACCGGAGGGGGGACGGACGAATTAGCCACCACCACAGTCACCGTCATCACCGAATCGAAGGAGGAATTGATTCTAATTTGTCCATCTCTCAATTAACATGTCTCCCATGTCATCGTCGTGCGGGGGTTGGGGTGCTTGCGTGTCTGTACCGACGGCGGGCCACAGCCGGCTCACATGTAGATTAAATCAATCCCGGGGAAGGAATTCAAGGATGAATTCCGATTTCGAAAATTATCTGAGTAATTGGTTAATGTGAGTTAATGGAATCGAATGGGTTAGCTCGGGGCAGAGCGTAAGGATAATACCTGAGATTCCTGATTGTTGGACGAGAAGAGGGGGAGGGCGGCCTGACTTGATGATGGTAAATAATTATCCCTTTTGGGGGTGAAGCTGACTGACTGAAAAGGTGTTGTTTGTGTTGTTTTCTCCTGAGACGAGGGGATGTCGAGATTTCGACAATCACAGATGAATGACTCGGCCTTTGGTTTTGGTTTGAATGTGACCGTAATGGGAGAGCAGTGGATTGCAAATTAATGGGAGACATTCTGTGTTTGGCTTGAGTCATCCGATCAAAGGATGCGACAGGCCGAAGGCTGGCTGGCTTTGTGATGGAATGATGTGAACGTTTGGGGGGATGTGGGTATATGCCTGGCTTTGATATCGCACTTAATTTGTCTGGGAAGTGTCGACAAGGGGGAATATTTCTTGAAGTTGATGAGGATTTTCAAGGTTCGAGGGAGGGGTTGTTCGAGTTTGCCAATTAGAATACAACTGTTCATCTTTTTGCAGGCGGATAATTATTTTTTTTTTTTGCTGCTTTAGGTGAGGTCGTGACTTTGACAAAAATTCTATGTTTATTCTATGTTTTTGTGGTCATTAATTAAGGTTGCTCCAGTAGCTGCCGTTTCAGTCCGGAATGGATCTTTGACTCAGTGAACATGTCTCTGCATTCTGCGCGGTCTTTTGCTAGGTGCCTCTAGTTACGCACGTTCAGCTTAGTGAGGACTCTGTGTACGCCACCGAAGGCAAGGGTCTTCCTTTACCACGTTTTTCTTCAGGGTTGGAGTCGAAGACTTTTGGGGCAGTATTTGTTCACTGTATACCCGGATCTTTCAGATTTAGAATAATAATAATAATAGTAATAATGACGGCGCTACAGTCCGAGGTGGACCTGGGCCTAGCTTCTCAGCAACCACTCGTGTTGTGCGTGCTATTGTTCTCTCACGTGGTGTGGGAGTGGAGGGGACCTACAGTTTAATGCCGACTCCGAACGGAGAGATTGAGAAGCTTTTACTAGACAGTTATACTCTTTAAGCATTGTCAGTGACTCGAAAGAGGTGGAGCCGTGAACAATTTTTTTTTTGAAAAATTGTTTGTCTGAGCGTGGATTTGAACCTAAACTGTGAAAGTCTAATGCGCATGGGTCGACGCACGAACCCACACGGCCACGGCTCCCAATTCAGATCTTAGAGCTTGATGATAAATTACTTGTCTGAGGGTTTAGGGTAACATAGCGACCTTAGACGTCGCATTTCCATGCCAAGCCAAATGGGGACATGATCATGACTGTCAATGCCAAGCCCAAGAAGTGATCACGGCCGTAACTTCGCAGTTCTTTTTTTAGACGACATTTGGATGTATACCCATCGTTTCCCCGGTAGATCGATCCTGAAGCCTGGCTTAGTCTGACCATAGAACTGTACATCCAGACCTTAGGGCCTGCTCATCCAGACATTTAGGCTCTCCATCTTGTCTCAATGCTTGCCTGACGCATCAATGGCCATCGAATGAGGGACATATTTGAAATAGCTCGGATCGATTGAGTTGGGAATCTTATTTCCATGTGATTTCAAGGCCCTATGGAATAAAATACTTGAAAGAGAAGATACCCAACAGCCAGAAGACAACGCAGCCAATCACTCAGACAGGAACGATGGCTTTTGTCGCACATCAAGGAATTTGTTACGACAAACTACACCATTAAAGCACTCGGCCCATATTCAAGAAGTCGAATCTCCATTAAACCGCTTCGTGTTCTGTACTCCTAATTTCGCTTTTCGGAACAAGGCCTTGACAACAAAAAAGAACAAACAAACAAAAATCTTTTCTGTTGCTTCTATGTTTACATCGATCTATGTTCAAAAATCACATGCTCTCCTAATATATATCTAGGAACCAAAAGACTGGCAGGACAACTGCTTAACACCTTGTGTAAATCTTTGACTAGGAACCTTCAGAAAAACTACCAAGCTCTCATTAGTTTCAGTCCTTCGATTCAATTCAATCGCATTCTACTTTTTTTTTTTCATGTCCCTTTTCAATAAACATCTAGAAGCAACGCCCTTCGTGAAAACCTGCCCTGTCCTCAAGTTGCTCTGAGAAGGTCCAATTCAAAAGCTTCGGATATGTTAACATCGAGCAGTGTTAAAAATCAGATTCTCTCAAAAGACATGTCGCCCCTATCAAGGGAACAGCTGCTAACATCGTGTGCACTATCCCTGACTAAAAATCTTAGGGAAAGCTACCAAGTCCTTATCAGTTTCAGAGCTTCGGTTTAATTCAATCGCATTCTACGTTTATTTTAGGTCCCATTGAGACATAGATTCTTCACAGCATCTATTATGCGACATCAATGAAAACCTAGAACCACTGCACTGCATTTTGTCTATTTTTGGACAGACCAATGTACCACAATGGGCCTATGTTGGCCTAACTGAGACTGCTGTACTGCTTTCGGCCACCTGTAGTGGGGCTAATAGACTATCAAGCGTGCATCACCTTCAGACGTTCGGTTCAGTTTATTGCATTCTACGTTTATTCAAAGTTCCTGTGAAACGCAGCAGCACCTCTCAGTTTCTTAGCACACATCGATGAACACCTATAATCACTACCCTTCATCAGAAAGTAATCCTGGCCTCCAGTTGCTTTGAACGAGTCCTTTTCAAAAGCCACAAATTAGTTAGCATCTAGCTGTGTTCATGAACTCTATAAATGTGTGTTCGACAACTGCTTTACATCGTATGCACTCTACTTGACTCAAAAAGTTTAGAAAAACTACCAAGTGATCATCAATTCCAGATTCTTGATTGAATTTATTGCATTCTACGTTTATCTTAGGTTTCAGTAAAATGAATCAGAACCTCTCAGCCGAAAACCCCACATTGATGAATACCTAGAATCGCTGCCCTTCGTGCGAAAGTAAGCCAGCCTTCTAGCTAAACTGAGAATGTTCAAATCATAAGGATCAACTGTTTGCTGTTTGCAAAAACCAGATGCTCTCAAAATCTATGTCTCATCAATTGACAGGCAGGACAACTGCTTAACATCATGTGGACCACCCTTGACTTAAAATCTTCTGGAAAACTATCCAGCGCTCATTAGTTTCAGAGCTCCGGTTCAGATTCTCGCATTCTACGTTTATTTTCGTTTCCAATTAAACATAGCTTCTTCAGAAAGACTATGCGGCGACGTCGATGAACAGCTAAAATCACTGCCCTTCGTCAAAAAATAGACTTGCCCCCCAGCTGATCTACGACAGTCCAATTAAAGGGTTCAAACTTCAGAGCACGACTTCTCGTCTAAATCTCTCTAGTTTCAAACATCTATCGGCGACTTTTTTTAGCTTTCAGTGTTTCAATTTGTCTCCAAAACATAGACGCGCTTTAAAGGATTCAACATCAAGTCCAGTCTGCCCTGTTCCCCTCCGTCAATCCTAATAAACTCGAATGTCCTTTAAAATATTCCATTTTACAGTCGAATCGATCACAAAATTTAATCGAATTCATGTCAATTTTCATTTGGCAATCGTTTCTGGTTCCGCTCCATCCCACCAACGCACACGACTGGATATGGGACACTTCCTGCGCAATGGTCTGCTCCTTCAAAGCGTTCTCCACTCCATTCAGGAGAGGAGCAGCCCTTTTAATCTAATTAACGCCAATTTGTAAATCGATGATACATAATACCTCCACAGGACACCAACGATAATCCTTCTCCGGCTCCCCGTCCGCGCCGCACACCGCTTCATATTCAATTTACAACGATGATTCCACCGCCACCCACTGTGGGCACGCTCTGGGACGCTGCTGCCGCCCGCCCGCTCAGCCTATTGAATTGAAATTCGAGTTCGCATTCAAACATCTCTCAGCCCAGTCCCGGCCCAAATGACAGTCAAACTTCACACACAATATTGCTGTCGTCTGTTATTTTGGTCACCGCCACACCCACCGGCACTCTGTGCATCCTGAGGATCCATCTTAGGCGTACGGCTGCCGCGCCTCGCATCTAACACTGAAGCAATGTTAATTTGTATGTTTGTGAGTTATGTTTTTGATTTCCGGAGATAAAATTTATGGAGGACATTCCCAGGACCATGGCGAGTCGGTCCCGATGCAGACGACGTGCACTGTCTAACGCTGCGTTGCACGCACACTCTCTCACTCTCTCCCTCGCTCTGTGTGCAGTGGCAATGCAATTTACGATTTATAAACAAATAACTAGTGTTAGTGCTTAATAAACAAAGCGCCCAGCTGAGTGAGGGGGGGACAAGCAAGGACATCAAGCGACCGACACCGACGAAGCGCACGCACATTTAAGCGAACACACGCAAACGAACGCACTCAATGCAGACCAAACAGACATTTCCCTAAACTGGCGAGTGCAAGTGTGTGAAGGACTCCAATGTGCGTGTGTGTGTGTGTGGTGTGATTGCACAAAAGGGGCAGTGGCCGTTACAAGAGAGCTGCGTGTCATTGTACCCTTGTTGCAGGCCTGCACACTGCACACACAACCGGGCCGGTAGGTGGACACGTCCGAGAGTGGAGAGGATTTTGATTTATTACCTCTGCCTGGAGCTGACGGCCGTTTTAATTTTGAGGCAGTTATCACTTGATTTGGTGCGTAGGCTAGGAGTTATTTCATCAGGAAGGCCGGATGGAAGTTGAAATGTAATTAAAGCCTTGTTTCATTGTCCGAAAGCATGAGAGGATGAACTGATTCCTGACGGAGATTGGACGAAGCTCCATTCGTCATGGAGTGCAATCGGAGCGATGGAATGAAGATGTCAGGTGAGTGAGGTGCCTTGATCATGACCGAGAGGAAGGGATGGCAGACCACACACAAGCAAATGAGCTGAGAAAAGGCTAAACGAGGAGTTCATTAAATTGAGACGCTCCTCAAAGGAAATCAATTGCAAGATTCCACTCAATGAGTGCCTCATTGATTTTCTGGTTTGGGTCTTAAAGTGAAACGAATGAGGAAAAGGAAGTTATTTAGCAACAATTAACTTGAGAATCGGGCAAAGATTGAAGTACTTTAGGACAGACCAAGACAGGGTGGTTGAAGTGCACGTAGTCGTCTGTAAGTCCTTAATAATCTGAGTGCAAAGAAGAAAAATCCTTGAATGAGGTACGTTTGGACAGGACCTACATGCATATACTTCTAACAGGATTAGTTAGGATAAGGAGGTCATTCTTGCTCATTTTGACCTCGCACCTCTTTCGGTGACATTGCCCTAGAAATTTTTTGGCCTGCTTCATTCCACGAGCTTTGTTCCAGGTTTCTATCCGGTACCTTCTTTCTAGTTCCCTGAATTCTTCTCTGAGGAGATGGTCTCCTAAAAAATGGTTCAGGGCCTTTGAAGGGTTCTGATGATCCTTTCCTTGCCTTTCCTTTCCGTTCCCCGTATAGCCAGATATCCATCCGTCTTCCATTGATGACGGTCCAGGGCACGCTGCTTTCAGTCATGAAGTCCAAGTTGTCTCGCGTCCTCGATCTCTTGGTCTTTATACCGGACGCTTGGTTTTCCTGCTCATCTCAAACCAGGAGATCCGGATTGGAATACTCTCTAGTTGAAGCATCGATGTTCATATGCTCGATGTGGCTAAGCCAGTTTAGTTTACGGATTTATTGTTTGGACAAACGTAAAACAGGGCACTGAGAGTGACAGACCTGTAGTCTTTAGTGGGACGGAGAATAGTCCATCGGTGGAGGAAGTCATTTTGGCGATTGAATCGCTAAAAGTTGGCAAATCCGCTGGTGTGGATGAAATCCGGCCAGAAATGCTTAAGGCTATGGGTATAGAGGGAGTTTTATGCCTCTCTCGTGTCATTAAGGTGGCTTGGGAATCCGGTGACACACCTGGCGTTTGGCAGACTAGAGTGATTGTCCCTCAAAAAAGGGGACAAAAAAGAGTGCTCCAACTACAGGGGCATATCTCTTTCAAGTCTCCCTCGTAAAGTCTACGCTAAGGTGTTGGAGGATAGCACGCACAACACGAGTGTTTGCCGAGAAGTTTGGCTCAGGTCCACCTCGAACTGTAGCGGCGCCATTATACGACCGAGGTCCTCGAGGTAAACGCTGGAGTGTTCTGCAGGAGTATAGGATTAAGTATAGACCCAAGTTAAAGGGGTCGCAGGTTCGAATCCCAATGAAATCGAATCTGTTTATTGTGCTCAACCCATCAAGTCAATGACATTTGGCATACCGTGCGTCTAGTGTTGGCCAATGAGTCTTACACGATCTTCGCATGTTCGGCGTCGCTTCGCCTTAAACCCTTTTTGACACTAAAACTCTCGGTAATTCGATTCGGTCCGGTTGATCTGCATTTCTTGGGTCTGTCCCAGGATCAGTCGTAGTTTGAAGATCTGACCTATTATAGACTTGGCCAATGACCTACTCTGGTCAATAACTTTTCCTCTGGACTTGTGACACAATTCAACACTACTCAGCCCTTGTATCAGTCTTGTTCAATGGCACAGATATAAGAATAACAGAATAACGGCCAGTTTCCAACTGCTCCAGAGACAATTTAGGAAACACACGTCATTGTCATTGTCTATGGTCGTTCGAATTTTGTATGGGTGCAGGCCCAAGTCACGACGCAAAATTCGCCAAGTTGTGGTCTGCGAAAGGCCGAGTTCTTGTGAGCGACACGGAATCGACTGCCTCGGATTCTCCTGACACTCTCATGGCCAGAGGCGATGTTTTCGCCAGATCTTGCATTTCGTCGACGTACGGGTATTGGTTTATCGTTTGGAAGTTCCTATTGGAAGACCTTTTACAACATCGGCCTTCTGAGGCTTTTAAGACTTCACTGCAAAACTCGCTGATTTCGCAGTTCGGAGTCTTCAAATCAGAGTTCATAAGCAAGCAGAAGAAAAACGCATGCAAATGGAAGGACCTCATCCAAATTGGCATGAGGCTATGAAAGCAGCTAGTCTTAGACAGATCCATGTATCTGACCAAAATTCTTTTCTCAGAATCATTCATGATCCTCTAAGATTGTAGGTCAAACTAGAGCACATCATGTGCCTTACCTAGAATCATTCCATCCTTCTTGTGGATGGGAACGTCGTCCCGAATGACCTGAAGCAATTGATATCTTTCGCATGCTAGTCATTGAAATCGAAGACTCGAGCCCATTAGCACATTCTCCACATTTACCGAAATCGATCAAGCACCAACTTATAGCAGCATCCACACCCTCTCACTTGTCAGGTGCACTCCACAACGAGTCGACTTCCTTTCAAGACGATTAGTTCAGTTGTCTGCAGTTGTTCCCATCCTTGCTTGTGATTATCCCCTCTCATGACAAGCTCAGAAAACTTCCATAACACGAAAACGACGACGACGACGACGACGACGATGATGACGGGAACAACAAGGACGACAAGGACAATGTTTCTGCTGAGGAGCAATAACATGGAATCGACGTTGCCCCGAAAACTAAGACGACAACAACTACAAGTGACAATCGAACAAATTGCATCCTTTTAGGCGGCCGAGTTGTGAATATCGTTGTCGACCATGTCCGACATCACTTGGCCTTAAGTGGAAACGATTGTCCTGCTCCCATCGCCCCCTGGAACATTTTGTAAGTGTGTAACCTTTCCCCCCACCCCCTATCCTCCATCCTCCACCCGCCGGGCAGTGCTGCTTCATAAGGAAACACAAGAAGTCATTCGAAGCGAAGTACGAAACGAAGTCGAAGACGTAGACATGTGCAGGAATTATGTTCAACATTGATGCCGAACGCACGCAGCACCAATTGCCAACGGATCACGTATCCTTGTGGTGTTCCGTCTATTTACCATATCCCAGCTCCGGCTCTAGCTCCGGCTCCAGCCCCATCCCCCCCCCCACCATTCCATCCAGCAGCAGCGCGCAGCAATTTTTATTCATTTTGGCACGTAACTTTATATGTATGGGCGAACATAACTCGACGAACGTTGGCGCATAAGTTTTATTGAATGATGTCCTTGCTACAGCACTTTGCGTTATTGAATCCATCTGCATATTAGCCCACACCTCGCACACATCAAGGTGGGCTACTTGGGGGCCCGCTAGGCTGCCGCAGCCTGCTTCCGCCCATTCGTCTCAAAGATGGTGCCATAAAAACTTCCTAAGCGGTGCCCGAACTCCACACACCGCCCGCGCACTCGCCGGAAAAGGGTTCGAACTCGGAATGTAAATAAATATTAATGCAAGGATACAGGGGGGTTCCCACTTCTCTCCGCAACCGCAACACTCACACAGATGCCGAAATCGAAGACACCAGCCCCCGGCCGCAGCGCAGCCCTTCCCCAGGACCACTGCGTCCATCAGGTGAGTTGCGACTTATGAGCTTTAACTTGGACATTTTTACGACGTGATTTTAAGATCATTTCGAGATGTTCAAATCCATTCGGCAAACGAGCGGTGTGTCCTGGTGTCCTCCGGTGGGTGGTGTGAAGGGTGTGTGGTGTGTGTGCCCGGGCGCCGTGTGGATGTGTGTCCCTCGCAGCGAGAGTGTGTGTGGTTTGAATTTATTGTCCTCAAGGGTAGCGCACATCCTAATCCTCCTAGTGGCTTCGACTCCCGTGCATATGTGTCTTGGGCAGAGACTTCGGGCGGCTCCCCCCTGGCTTATGCCGTGTTGTATATGTTCCTCCCTTCGACTCACCAGAGCCCCCGTTAGGTGGTGGTAATAAGCCAGAGGATGAAAGTGAAATTTGTGTGTGCAGAGACTGTGGGGGTGGTGACGGGTAACCCCTTTTTTCTGTTCTTCTTCGGCGATTGGCGGCGCGGGCATGTTCGCAAATGTGACTCTTAATGTCCGGATCACTTTTAAGGTCAATAAATTCCCGCAAAGAGATAAATTTCACGTTTCAATTATTTCAGTATGAAATCGAGGCAAACCACCAGGTCGCCAGGTCGAATGGGACTAACTATCGCGAAACATGTGCGGGGATGGGTTGTTTTATGAGCAGCATCGATGACGATGATGGCGATGGAGCACGAGGACAACGACGCCGATGACGGCGGTTTAGTTTTTATGAATAAGACACTTTATTGGACTTAAATCGTTGGGCAATTTTCTAAATTGGATTTAAGAGCCGGTGCGCGCGGGGGATGGAGGCGGATGAAATGGTCCTCAAGTGCTGTTAGCATGCGAACAAATGTGAATTTATGTGCACTCGCGTAATGACTGATGGGCGAGTGGGAAGGGAAGTTTGACTATGGCGTTTATTTTTCAGTTTAAGGGCCTTCTTTTAATGATCTTTCACGGAGGAGGTTAGGTCATCAAGGACTCAGGCTGTCTCCGGAGCAAGATGGTGGACTTAAAACACAGAAGCTTAGCTTTGAAAGTTCGAACGACGACGGAAGCCTAGCTTTGAAAGCTCGAACGGCATCGAGTCCGAGTTCAGGACTGGAAGGAAGTAAAGCTGTTCTTGCTTCAGCAGAACATATACTAAAATTGGAAGAATACGGGCAGATCAACTGCTTCCAATTCAGCTTTTCCAGGTTGCAGGACCCGTCGCCAAGTTTCTGCCACACTTTCTTATACTTTGTTCCAAGCTTACAGCCATGCTTTTGGAGACTTGCCACTTTAGCGACCTGATTACTTCGTCCTGTGCATCTGTTGATCGTCTGAACAAAAGTTTGATTCTTGACAGGAGTCTACTTTTGTATACGTGAAGTGAGTCGATGGCAGCGTTCCGCTTAGTCTTGTGAAATATCTGCAAATTAATGAATATACTCTTATATAACGTGGAATACAAGATGCTTTCTAGCTTGATCTGTAACTAAAGGATATCTGTTTCTCGTAATCTGTACCATTAATATGTTTACTGATCGAAATTCTTCTTCTTCTTCTTCTTAGGGCGCTACAGTCCGAGGTGGACCTGGGCCCACTCAACATGCCTCTCCAGCCAGCACGATCTTTCGCCAGCTGTCTCCAGTTTCGCACACCAAGCCGGCCGAGGTCCCCTTAGACTTGTGTGCGCCACCTTGTACGTGGACGTCCTCTGCTGCGTTGTCTCACAGGCTCAGAGTCGAAGACTCTTCGGGCCGGAGCTAAATTGTCCATACGCTCTACATGCCCTAGCCATCTTTGACGTTGGATCCCTAGACACCTGGCTAGACTCATGTCGATGTACAGCCCATACAGTTCGTGGTTGAACCTTCTCCTCCAAATGCCATCAACGCAAACAGGACCAAAGATCGCGCGCAGAACTTTTCTCTCGAAAAGACCAAGAGACTGTTCATCCGCTTGGGATATGGTCCATGCCTCTGCGCCGTAAAGCAAGAAGGGATGATCAAGGTCTTATACAAAGTCAACTTGGTCTTCCGAGAGAGTGCTCTACTACTCAATTGCATTTTGAGCCCAAAAAACCAGCGGTTGGCAAGATTTACTCTGCGTTTGATCTCGGTACTGATGTTTTTTGTACTGTTTACTGCGGAGCCAAGGTAGACGAAGTCTTTAACTACCTCAAAGGTATAGCTGCCTATGGTGATGTTCTGGCCAAGCTGTCGATGTTGTGCGTCCTATCTCGATGACAGCATTTACTTTGTTTTGCCCTCGTTTACCGCCAGACCCATTTTAGCCGCTCCCATTTCAATGCCAGCAAACGCATCATTGACTTCTCGCTGTGTTCGCACAATCATGTCAATGGCATCCACGCATGCTAGCCGTTAAACAGACTTTCGAAAGATCGTGCCTCTTGTGTTGGCCAGTGAGTTTTGCACAATTCTTTTAAGAATGGTGTTGAAGAAGTCGCATAACAGGACGTCGCCTTGTCTGAATCCTTTTTTGACATCAAAGGTCTCGGTTAAGACTTTGATGGAGCAGCACGCTGTCATATGCGGCCTTGAAATCGACAAATAGGTGATATGTGATCGATCTGCATTACTTGGATCTTTTCCAGGATCTGCCGTGAAGATCTGGTCTATTGTGGACTACCCTGACCTAAAACCAAACTGATACGGACCTATCAGAGTGGTGAGCAAAAGTTTCAGGCATTTACACAAAACGGCAAGGAAGATCTTATATGCGATGTTAAGGAAACTGATCCCTCAGCAATTGGTGCAGTCAAAGGGGTCTTCTTTCCTGTTGATCTTTAGCCACCTGCCTCCAATTACGCACGCCGAATTGACTGCGTTCGTTTTGCACTTGTGTGCGCCATCGGTTTTGTGGGCGTCCTCTATTGCGCTGTCCCACCGGTGCGGAGTCAATCATTCTGTCTTAATAAAGGCACTGATGGCAATATCTGGGATGTGGTATAACTATGGGGCGAGAATGGTAAACGCTCTGCAAAGTGGTGAACCAACCAAATAAATCCACCCTGTCCGATGAGACAATCAACGAAAGCGATCTTAAAAAACAAGTAAGCTTCAAGGGCGTATACGACTGGATGGCGCAGTTGGTTAAGTGTCTGCCCCAAGTTAGAAGAGTTCGAGGTTCGAATCCCAGTGAAATCGAATCTGGTCCAGTCATCATTTGCCGTTGGGATCAAATTTTCGGCACTGGAGTAGGATTCTACCTGGCAGCACAATGGACCAGTTTTAAGTCTGAGTCTGAGCTCCAGTAGTGTATCAAAAATACTCCGAAAAAAAACCGACACATCAGTGCAATTTTGTAAAAGAAGTACTAAAGCGCATGAAAAGGCCCAGAATGCCATTTATCCTTGCAAAAGATTATTTGAATCAAAGTGGGGTTTTGAACCACTGGATCTACACTCTAAGATTATCCATGAGGATTTAGCAATTTTGGCGGAGAATAAGGATGTGTACCCCTGAATGCCGAGTTCACACCTTGACATCTTGGAAATGTCAAAAAGCACAAAGATGTCAGAACACCCTCCGTTTATAGCCCAAGGTGACTTTAGTTAACCTTAGCTGATACATTTGAGACGAGGAGAAACAAGTCAGGTCAACCTTTTCTGGACACAAACAGAAAATCCTAGACCCACATATTTCCATTTCCACCCACAAACCGTTTCGAACTGGGAACCCGCTTGCCCTCACTCGCATCTCCCGTCAATTGCTGTGCCTCTGCCACACGCATTTCGACTTCACCGCGCACTCCCCGCATAGCAACATTTTCATGGATTGATGGAACTCTATTAAAGGCCACCATTCAGCCAACCAACCAACCAATCCACTTGCCTCGGATAGCCCTAATCCGATTACAGTTCGTAAATCAGATTTTGAAACGAGCAACAAGCACCGGAGAGGGAGAGCGAGACCGAAAGGGATAACCCAACATCCTTGCGGACCCAAATCAAATAGCTCGACTGTTGCTTCCGCATGACACCGAGTCCGCCCTCCCCGCCGCCGGAATCAGGACTACAAAGCGACTGCCATTACAAATATAAATTGCGCGTATTATTCAAATGAACGAGACAGGCGTTCGACAAGCGGGACAATGGAGAGCCGATGATGATGACGATGTCAATGATCACCCAGGAGGATGAGGGTGGCTGCAGATGCGAAACTCGAGCGGTCCAGGAACACCCAAACGTCGACGTCGTCTTCACGCATCAAACAGAAAAAAAAACGGCTTGTCACCCTTCCACCCAAACGAGGGTTGCACACACGAAAGCGGGACACAGGCCACAGGAAAAAAAACAAAAAAAAAATGGAGAAGAAGAAAAAAAGGATAAATAAGGACCTTCTGCCGTCGCAGAGCTTCTTCCTGGCAGCAGAGCACCCATCCGAAGATGATAAGGCGAGCAAACTGTTGAGGCTGCATGTGAGCAGCATTCCTGCGAGCTGTGAGCTGTGAGCTGTCGCCCGTCCCGAATGATCCCGGGGTTGTGGGAAAAAATAATGAAGGTATCGACAGGATGCCAAGCCCATGCCCGAGCCCAATACCCAAGGGTGCTATTCACCGAGGGTTTTCAATTACACATTACCATTGATCGAAGGGAAATTGGATTTGATACAAATTCGGTTGTGTTGTCATGTCGCCCCCACCCCCGGTCCGACCGCCTTTAACCTCCCTTAACCCCGGGGGTGGCCACTGTTCTCTCGTTGACTTTTATGAACTTATAAACAACCATGAGATTATAGGGCTTACCCCTTTATTTGCTGCGAAAGGATACTATTTTGCGCATTACAAGGAGCGACACACTGCCGAGCGCAGGATAACAAAAGGGAATCTCTTCTCCGCTGCGAGGGGTGGAGAGACCTCATCGACGACGACGACGGCGGCCGTATAAAAAATGAGAATGAAAAGATTCGGGATTACCTTGGTCTTTGGCAGGGCGGTGGCATTTGGCTGGGCGCGTGGGAGCGGGGACTAAGGATTCCGAAGCTACAGCCTCTGACGGGAGTCATTTTGTTGGTTGTTTGTGTGACATAAGGGCGCGCTCTCGAGCACACACAATCGAGTCCTTAATGTAATTGTGGACGACGGAGGACGGGGGACGAACGCAGCAGACTCAGCTTCAGTGTGTGTAACCCTAATCCATGTCGGCCTTCGATTTTGGCGTGTGTATGTGCGATGCTCTTCCGTGTTGGGTTTTGTGGACTCGTTACACTTCGGGTTTGCTCTTTGCGGGCGCCATTGTTTGGTTTTTGATGGACAATTGGGGTGGTCGATGGGAAAATAGACTCGTACACCACATACGTGCCCATATCCTGTTGATTAGGTGGGACTTAGGAGCAAAGGATGAAGTTCCAATTCCGCTCCAGCTCATTCGGTGTCATTTTCGATTTCCTTCTCCGCTCTGGATGGTTTTAATTTTTAATCAAAGAAGGAAGCGAGTTGGTTCCTTTTTTTGGCGTTCACTTGTGTGATCTGTGATGGGTGAGGGGGAGTCTATTTTTAGCTTGCAATGAGTTGTTCAGAGACAGGTTGCCCCCGTCGGACTGAAAGAGAAAGGATGGCGTGGAGAGGAAGTTTGCTGAAAGGTTTGGTTGGACTTCTCGGATCGGAAACGCTGTCAAAGCTGGTCTTGGATGTCTCCTTTGTTGAACCGGTCTTTTGAAGGCGATGGCAAAGAAGCTGACATAGGCTACCTGGGATGTTTGGTGGGAAACTGATTGAATGACTTTAACTCAAAAAGTCGTGTAAGATGTTCTGCAGGCGACCGTGGATATGGTTTAGCAGCATAATGTAGGGTAAAGCGTGTGGGCAACATATCCCAGTCCAAAGAATCTCCGACTCTTAGCCTATTGAACACGTAATAGGAGGCGTCCACCTCTAAGCTGGCGCACACAATTGAGAAGGACATCAACCAAATTGATATGCGAATTTGGAGACATTCCGCGAAGGATCGCGCCACCTAGAGAGGCATATTTTTTTGCGAAGTATTTTTGATACACTACTGGAGCACTCAGACTTAAAACTGGTCCATTGTGCTGCCAGGTAGAATCCTACTCCAGTGCCGTTAATTTGATCCCAGTGGCAAATGGACCAGATTCGATTTTACTGGGATTCGAACCTGGGACCCCTCGAACTTGTGGCAGGCACTTAACCAACTGCGCCATCCAGTCGTGAAATTTCGGTTAGCATCATCTGGACTCTCTTGACAACATTATCAGAATTTGGGCCCCGTCATTTCCTGTCAGTCCAGGATGGCCCTGGGCCTCAACCTACAAGCCTCTCTAGCTGGCACGATCTCTTGGGACCTGCATCCAATTACGCACACCAGTCTTGTGCTTCGTATTTCCTCACATATCCTTCCACTGGACTTCAAAAAACATTCCATCTCTGAATCACTCTCTTCACAAACCCATCACAAGCATGCTCATAGTTCCGTCTTGTTTCAAAAGGATCCCCAACTTCGCCAACCACCACTCGGTTGAGTAAGCAAGCCCGCCATGCACTGCAAGAGCTCCCCGTCGTGGCATCCCCTTACAATGCTCCTCCCACCCCCCACAGGCATGCACGACTGTCGTCTTCCGTTCCGGTTGTTCATACCAATTGCGGGTAATCCCGAACAAGCTTATTATCCAAATCACCGATAAATCTTCGAGATTATTTGCATATTTTCCCACAGGCGCGCGCTATGCCAACTCACTTACAAGGATGTCACACAAGAGGAGGAAATAAGCGAAGTATCCTTCTCAATTCCCGTTAAACTAAATCATGTGACATTAAATAAGCACAACAAATCCCACCATTTGCTTGCCGACCTACACTTACACGAACTGCCGCCGCCGCCGCCACAGGAGCCACTCTCCCTCATCCGGGACGCAGCACACAGGGCGAGCGTGAGCAAGTGCGAGTGGTGGGACTCCGAGAGGCAAATCGAGCGTAAGGATAACGTTTATCCGTGATTCTAAATTAATATTTTTTGAAAAACATCTGCGCCGCGAAGGAACACATTACCCGATTGCAACGTCACCAACTCCCACTCCCCCTCACCACCGCCCACTCGTAAGGACATCGTGAAATTATAAAATCGTAAAGAAGGAAGTTTCTCTTCTCCAAATAAAAATAGCTCCCCCCACTCCTTCTCTCTCTGTCGTTCGGCAGCTCCTCAAGAAGGCGCTCGTAAAAAGGTTCATTTTCGTTAAAATTAAAAAACAAAATAATAAACAAGCAGGACCTACTCCTTGCTCTCTCATAAATAATTCACGAGCAAGTGTGGGTGGCCGCAGAGAGCCGGCAGCGGTGACTTGTTGGTGCTCCAGTGCGAGCAGCGGGGGGCGGTGACGGAGGCAAGGACAAGAAGGAAATCTCACGTTTAATTGCAGTAAACTATCCGGAAAAAGGATATTGCCACATGTCCGCAAAATAACAAATTAATAAATAAGAAGGACACCCACACTAAAACACACACACACACACACACACCCACGCATGCACACGCCCGGTGCTGCATTTGGAATTTAAAGAGACCTCCTTCGGTCCACGGTCCACAGTCGAAATCGTCCTTTTTATGGCTGGACACACCGTAGTTCCGTCTCATAATGGAGCCACCAGGCATTACACTAATAGTCCAAGTCGTATCCCAGCTCATAAACAATTAAAGCGTCATTTACATGTAGCCAACGTCGCAAGTAGTCCTCATCCTCGTCCTCGTCCTCATCGTCGTCGTCGTCATAACGTCTTAGCCGGTCGTTGGTGCACCCTTTTCGGAGGTCGCCTTCCTGCCAAAAGGAAGCGGACACGTGTAAATGGCTGTGCAACAAGGTACAACGATGGGTATTTGCTTAGCACATGCAAGCAGGCAACAACTCCACCCCGGACTGCTTCGAAGGACCTACGCGTTGCACGGAAAGAAACCGTTAAGCATTCCGGTTAAGTGAAAATAAATTTTATCGCGAAGCTAACTGAAACTCCGGCTCTGCGTGTGAGTGTGTGCGAGGGTGGGGACGTGGGCGGGGGCGAAGTGAATGTGCTGCATCCTTGCGGGGCGTTGGTAGTTTGTCATGGTTGCAGCACGGGCGCCGAGACCGAAGCAGTAAGTGGGTGCATGTCATTTGAGTCCAATTGCTTGGAAGCATTCGGGGCTGCTGCGGGCGTGCACAGTCTTTGCTCGAGGAGTACATAAAAATTGTTTCGGCAACAGTGGCCGGGGATGGCTTTATGACCGTGAACTGGTCGTCGTGCAGTGAATTTAAACTTTGTCGTGTGACGTCTGTTCGTGGATAGAGTCGTTGCGGACGTTTTATCGGCTGTTTTGCGGAGATGAAGTTTTCTTGTCGATTTTGAAGTCTATTTTGGTGCGGGGGAACGGGAGGTCTTTCAGATCCTGTGCGCGAAATGATACATCTCTCCGCAGACCAAGTGGAGGTGAGCAATTTTTATAGACCCATGGCTGTTACTGTGCACCTCAAGAGAGGGGGTAGACTACGAGGCAGAATTAGGAACGGGAGCCTTAGCTGCGAATCATGAGAAAGACAATATTCTTCATGTTTCGAACCTGAACCAACTTATTTTTGCAGCCTATCGCCCTCTACACAATCCCAAGCGAAGAACACACGCTTTCCTGTTTTGAAGCTCACCTCCCTGACCCTTACTAAATAAGACTGCTTCTCAACTAAAGCTCCGATTCAAGAAAAAACACCAACCACCTCTGTGTTACCTAAACCTTTACTGAGACACAAACAAAACATTTAATACCGCTCCAAAGCTAACGCCGTAAACTCTTCTTGAGGACGCGCATCTTTGAGTAGATGATGTCCCAATCGATGAAGCCCCCTATGATGTGCCTGACATTCTGCTCGGTGTCATCGTATCCCGTCCTTCCGTGCAGCAGTCGCAGATTGTTGAACGTCAGCACATCGCCGGGTACATTCTTAAAAGTCACCGCCTCCTCGTGGGCGAGTTTGACAAAGACCGCATTCGCCTCGTACCATGGTATTACCTTGTCAATGTCAACACTGAAGTGATTGTCACGCTGTGGAACGCTGTGATTGATGCGTGTGTAGTTTCCGTCGGCATCCAAGCTGGCAACGGGATGGTTACAAAATTAACTTGTTATTTGTGGATTGTGGGAAGAGGGGGGACACTCACTTGATAACTGGAGCACGCCAAATGTTGTGAAATGGAACACCATCGTCGACGGCGATGTCATTCCAATCCACCGGCGTCTGTGTGAGTGTTTGGAAGTGCTGGGAATGATTTTGTCGCAGGAAGTCTGCGACGTTGAAGCCATCGGTGAGTGTATTCCAACCGCCTTTCGATTTAGACTGGACAAGACAGTGCAGGAGACTAACGCTTGGCTTGTACTCGTAGTACGGCAGATCGGTGTGCAGGGGCAGTGGTTCCGAGAGATACGAATAGTTCTTTGCACCCGGACGGGATTTCACCACGAAATCGTCGCTGAAATGAAAGAGGAAGAAATGAAAGTGAGCGCAAGGAATTTAAGGACTTTTTGAATTTTTCGCTTGGTTTCTCTCCTATCGTGGGTCCATGAATAGCACATGACACGGTTGCATTCCACTTTTTTTGGCTGCAGTTGTTCTGTGTTATTCTCGTGTTTTATTTTCTTCTTCTTGTGGCGCTACATCCCGAGGGTGGACCTGGTCCTGAAACAATCTCGCGTGATCCTATCTTAGCAGAATTTTTCTGTGGCCACTGTGGTGAAGTGAATAAGTACATTGACTCCTTCGCCGAAAGTCTATGGACCAAGTCCCGATCAGCACGCTTTCATTTTTTACAGCACCACCTCTCTCGAGTCACTGACAAAGCTCAGAGAGTATATAATTATCGTCTAATGGTTCTAAAACTTAATGAACAACTATATTAGTCAAAGCGACTGGATGGCGCAGTTGGTTAACTGCCTGCCCCAAGTAAAAGGGGTCCCAGTTTCGAATCGCAGTGAAAGCAAAGTCAATACGCTTTTATCCGGTTTTTCAAATCTGATCTAGTCGCCATTTGTTGTTGGGATCAAGTTAATGGCACTATCATTAGAGCGGTCGATCAGTGGTAGTAGTCAGACTGTGGGTATCACAATGGATCAACATGGTTTAATGCTGTTGAATTCACTAGCAGCCGTCTAACCTAACCCAACCTAGTGAAGGATGTGACGTTTGTTCTGTTATGCAGTTTCACAGAGTCAGAGACCGACGAGAACTGTGTTGAGCCGAGTCATCAACATTTATACACAGTGCGAGTCAAAAATATGCATACAGGCAGTATCTATACAAGTACAGAGGGGTAGAAGCCCTTTTATCACGAGCGAAAAAAAAAGTTGTAAAACTCAAATGAAGCTAGCTAATGACATTTTAGTGACGAGAGTAAATTCGGGATATCGGGTTTAAAACGCAGGAATAAGGTCTGGAGATCTTCATATATCGAGTTTCTTGCCCAAAATCTCACACCAACTGATGAGCATCGTATGGAGTGCATCGAAACTGGAGGAACAGGAAATCCTGTTTCGTCAGAAGCTTGGCCAACTTGGCTTGCAATTCTAAGGACACTTAGCTTGAGTCTGAGTCTAAAAAGCTGGAATTGCCTAAACATCTTAAAGACGAATAAATACTTACTATTCAAGAATTGGGCCTAAAAACGCCTTGGGTCTTCCAGCAATATGATGAGCCAAAGCAAACAGCAAGGAATTGTTGCTGTATCATATTCTTAAATAACTTAACGATCTGAAGAAGCCTAATGAACAAGTGAGTCAGATACCCCATTTACATATCCGAATCGACACGATGGGGTAAACTACCTTTTTATTGCGCCCGCCACTTGATGGCACCACTGGCAATGTTTTGAGAGTTCGGGTCGGGTCGAGCTGGATCGGTATTCATATAAGAACAAAAAAACACGAATGGTTCCTGTAGATAATAGATTTTCGGGCGTTGCAGTGGCCACAAATGATTGCGAAGAATGATTGAAGCGAAGATCAACTGTTGTGGGTCTGCCAATAAGCAACCGATCCAAAAGTGAAAGAACGTGAAGTGCCTAGGAACAGTCTCATTTCCACTTTCAAGTCAATTTGGTTCTCTGTTGATTCCTTAGCAAAGTTATATTTTATGAATTCAAGGACTTGAACTTGTCTTGTTGACTACGCCTTGTCCACTACGAATAAATGATACGCCCAAATTATCTGATACAAGGACCACACGATCTTGTAACCGGCCCTAGATTTTGGCTTCTAGCATTGAACTCTGAAGGATAATGAGCTTTATGACTGAAAGTTGACAAGAGCTACAAAGGGCTCATTGTTGCTATCGTCAATTTTAGACTAAGCATTCATTGGACCCCTGGGAGAAGTCGATATATACAATCGCCTGTCGATAGTTCAAATGAAGATGGATAGAAAATGGTTTGTTGGACAGTCCGATGTGGACCTGCGCTGATCACGAACCTTTGTCATCTGTGTCTACGCCATTAGTCGGTTTAAGAGGAAGATACTGCACTTGATCTTTGCTCAAGCACTTGATCAAAGCTGCAACTGAGCCCACATCGATGAGACCAAATGGTTACAGAAAAAGTGTATCACCAAGTCCAATGTAACCTACTTGACACAGTGTGGGCGTGGTCAAATGTCCTTCAAATTCATTCCGTGTTCTTTGCAACGAATTCACTAGGCACAGGACCAACATAGCTTATGGTCAAGTCGACTCGACACGAAGGCTTTCCAATGGACAATCCCACCAATCCTTTAAAATCGGCACCCATGTACCCTAGACCATGCACAAGGTCACCACAGATCAAGATCGTTTGTCAGAAATTGTCCACTTCGTTATCACTGACTACGAACATAAAAACACCCGCACGAGCGGAAACGAATTACCTCACCGATTGAACCCTGCACCGTCGTGGACATTGACTCAGTCTGCGTGCGACCTGTTTGACCCGATTCCCTGATAATAGCCAAACAGATGAATGGGCCTTCCAGAGGCTTCCTTCAGCACTACTCCACTCCCTTATCTTTCTCAAAACTCACCCGTATGTTGTCCGTCTGATGAATCCCACGCGATTCGCCAGTCGCCGAACGACATCGGTCTCTAGAGGTGCATTCACCAGCTTGGCCACTCCCTTCACGGCCAGCGCCTGCAGCCACTCCTGAAGAACTACAAAAGCGCATCAAAAAAGGACCAGGCCCCACTTCGAAATTAACCACCTACCTCTGTCATTAGCCAAGACGGCTTTGTACTCGAACGTCTGAAGGATCTTCTCGAAGTCTTCCTTGCCCCAGTGAATCCTCTTCGGCCGGTACCACCCCTGGAGGTACCGCTCTCTGCTCTCCGGACTAAAGTCCCGCTCCTTCAGCCACTCAAGCTCGAACACCGACGAGTGCTCGTCGCTCCACTCTATCCTCACGCTCCGGCTGGCACCATCCGACTAAAGAGACACAAGGTTGCACGTCAAACATCCCTCAGACACACATCCGCACAATTTACCGTGATACTCTTCACTTTCACTTTCGTGTTGTAGTTGGACCAACTGATCTTCCTGCTCAGGGAGTCTCTATGGAAGCACTCCGCGCACTGGCAGTTGTCGCGCAGCCAAATCCCCGGGAACTTCAACGCAGCCCCGCTGTTCTCGTCATCGCCCCGAACTACCACGAAGAGGTCATCTTCCACGGCGGCACTAATCGCCCTCTGACTGGACACCAGTGTCCTCTGCACCACTCTCGCGAAAAGGCCCGACTTCGACAACATGTCTCAGGCAAGCGAAACTCAATACTCAACTCGACGCACCCTCAGCCGCTGACTAGCGCCCACCCCGAGGAAGAATCTGTTTTTAAATTCGGCTCCGATTGACGCCCGCTGGTCGTGTGTGCGAGCCAGTGTATGGGGTGATAGATATGCACTGCCGATAACCGGGTCGTGGCGGTGTATTTGCGGGCGAAGCGCTCTCGGGAAGAGTTGACGAGTGTGCGAGCGCATATTGCGGAGGCGATAAGCATCACATCATCCCAGCTGACCAGTCCATGTGGACCACGTAGCTGTGAATATCCCCGGCGGCTGTTGCCTTCAGAAGGCGGACGATTAGAGATTCGCAGTCATTCGATCGCGCGTCCGCAGTGGAGGCGTGCGAAAGTATTGAAAGTCCACTGGTTGAAAATTTGGCTGGCGACCTTGAGTGAAGATGTGCGAAATGATGCTTATCGGGGCGAGGGATCCGAACAATGAGATGTTTTGCTGTTTGTTGATGCGGCGACATTGGCGCGTTATCACGTGGACGCGTAAGAGGTCCAAATTTATTTTTTACTGGGGCCAGCTAACCTCAGCGGTGATAAGCGGCAGCAAATGCAAGCAAGGAGGTGTTCATTGATCATTGCGACACACTGGCTGAGAGTGACTTTAAGGCGTTTGAATGTCAGAGGAAAGGCGCTGTGAAATGGAATGGTGGCAGACACTGATACTTTGAGACGGAAAAGGGTTTGATAAGAGTTGATCGACCACGCGGTTTCTGATGAATTGAGATGGGAACAGCATAGGGCGAGGAAAAGTTGAGGCAAACGGTTGAGGCGATTTCTCCTCCGTCAGATCAAAAAACTGGTCGTTCGTCGGCAACAATCACTACTTTGATTAAGTGTTAAGTGTCGTTTTTTGGAAACATGAATTTTGACAGTTCTTATTTGACACTCATTAAATAGGGACGTGGGAAATTAATTAAAGAGAACAGATAGCAAACTTCTGTGTTGCGTGACCGTGTTGATGGTTTCGGGCTGTAGCTGACGGACTGCTTGGATTATATTGGCCTTAAGTGCTTGAATCGTGATTGAATTGTTGGCATAGCATCATTCCTGCACGGTTCCCTACAAAAAAAAAAGTCCAAAGGGGTCAAATCGCAGCTCCGAGGCGCCCAATTGACATTCACAAGACGGCTGATAACACGATTTGGCAATTTAGTGCGCAAACGATTGATTGTGGCATAGGCTCAGTGGAATGGCGCGCCACTTTGCATGAACCAGATATCATCTAAATCCACGTCTCCAATTTCAGTAAAAAAAAACGTCGGTTAACATGGCTCTGTAACGCCCACCGTTGACCGAAACGTTGTTCCCAGCCTCATTTTCGAAGAAAAATTGTCCATTGGACCACATGCCACCACTCCACAATCGCACCAGACTGTCACTCTCTGTGGATGCATTGGCTTCTCGACAATAACGTGTGGGTTTTCCGTTTTCCGAGCCCCAGATGCGGCAATTTTGTCTGTTGAAGGAGCCGCCGAGATGAAAATGCGCCTCGTCGGATGCCGAAGATAATTTTTCGCCCAAAATCGTTGTCCAATTCAAGCTGCTCCAAGGCCCAAACTGCAAGGGATAACGAGGCTCTCTCTCTCCTCAGGCTAGTGCGTGAAATGTTGAGCTGTTAAGATGGCTGGCGAGTTGATGTTCGTGAATTGAGTCTCGTTTCACACTCTCGGCCACAGCAGCAACATTCTCATCTGTGCACACCGTACGACGACGGGGACCATGAGTGTTGTCCACTAGCATACCAGTCTCACGAACTTTTTGCACAAACTTGCGTACATCAATCGCGGTTGGTGCTTCATTCGGCCAAAACTTATTTTCATAAAACGCACTGTTTGGGCTACACAGCACTCACTTTAGAATGAAGTTTTCAATATATCCCAACATTGTTCAAGCGTAAAGCGAGTCATTTCGTTCCGCGGAGGTATGATACTGATTTTCTGTCAAGATTTCGAGCGGGAAACAGCTGCTAGAGTCTTTTTAGCAGGACTCACAATTTGATGCCTCGTGTTTCTTTGGTCTTGTGTGATTTTAGGACAATGGTTACTACGTTTTGGGAGCATCCAGCTGCGGTAATAAGTTTGTACGTTCTTCCATCTTTAAGTATTTTCCTGATGATTTTTCGTACCTGTTCTGTTCAATGCGTTTGCGATTTTAATGTCTCTGATGTCTGTTTGATGTTGATGTTAAAAAGATGAGCTATAAATTGGTCTTAGCACGATCCCACACAATCTTTATATATATAAAAAATTGTTGCAAGTGCGTTGTGACTTTTTAACTCACGAACGGTCAAACCGAATTCGATAACATTTGTTACGGTTTATTCGTATGGTCGTGTAGATGGTTTATATAAATTTTGCACAAAATTAGTCAACGCGTTCGTGAGGTAAACAGTCATACCTGTTGTGTCAACATCTGACTTTGTCCATATGAAAAAAAAGAACAAATACGTAGGCGCCTATGGGCGTGTGCTGTATGTTTACTGTGTGCTGATAGTGTGCATGCAAATCGATGTTAATAAAAGCGTAGTGTCTGTCTGTCTGATTGTTCGGGCTAATCTCCGAAACGGCTGGACTGATTTCAATGAAACTTTGCAGAAAAGAAGAGGAAGCTTATTAGGTCTATTTTATATATTTTTGGTTCATAAGAATTCGAGAATTCAGAGTTTCATATTCATCATGCCTAAGCGAAAATAGATGACACACAGTTAACTAAAGTCACGAATGTGCAAGTTCTAAGAGACAGCGTGGGCCAACCTCATTTCTTAAATATTATTTAACCATTTATTATTTAACCATCTATAAATGTAACATTGAAGGTAAGTTTATATATATCGGCTAAATTTATAAACAATTGCACCGATCCTTATGCACTGACGCTATTGGCACCGATCAATCAGGAATCGGTGATAGGCTATAGGAAAAAAAGAAATTCTCTCCGGGCACATGTAAAGAACACCTGGGAAAATTAGATCCCTTGGAAAAAGAAGCTTACACGCCAACCAGAGAGTGCGTACGGAAGAACGCTGGATACTCTAGTTTTATAATAGTTTCTTTTTGTGACCTACAATGTCCAAAGTCCTTGCATATGAAATTCAGAAAGACTCAAAGAAATTACCAAGTGATCTTAAATTCCATTTAACGTCATCAACTTGGCGTCGAATTAATAAATCCAATCATGTCGTTCCACACAATTAAAAGCTGTCCTTTCCATCAAGACCGAATTACACTTTAACCCGTTTACCCCAGCTGAACTGTATTCATCACATAAACTGTGCCATAAACTGGCCTTAACCTCTCTCGCTCTCTTTCTCTCTCTCTCTCTCTCCGTCTCTCCTCCTTTCTCTCATCATCATCGTCCACTGCAGCATGAAGCCGACAACTGTCCTCACCCGGAAGATGGCACAGCATCCCTCAACGCAGAGATATCTGTACGCAGCTCACTAATTGGTGTGGAGTTTCGTACCAAAAATCACCACTCACAACAATCCCCCACCTCCCTGTAGGCAGTTGCATTTGATATTCCAATTAAGGACCAGCAACAGTCCTTGTCTCTCAGAAAGTGAGTGGTTCTGTGTGTGTGTGTGTGTGTGGAGTGCATCCACTGGGACGACGACGAACGGAAAATTAATACGAACGCGTCCATTCAACTGGCAAATGAATACTAATAAACATATCCTTGTAATAAAACATGGAACTCCATTGTTGTGCGTCGCACCTTTAATATGGCAGGCCCGCAACCACCCGCGCTCATCCAGCGAACGCCAGAACTGCCACGAACGTCAGAGCCGGCAAAGCCACCAGAGCACATCCTGTTTGCATTTTGTACGCCTCAACATTCATTTGAGTCACAACCTTGGACGTACTACCTACCATCCACCCACGCTCCCCCGCAACAACAACAAAAAACTCATAATAATCAACAAAAAAAGTGACTACTTCGTGTGTGTGTGTGGAGCCCGACATAATATTCCTTAAATTAAAAAAATCCAACACATCCTTCGCTCGCCGCACACATACATACACACCCACCCGCCACGCCGTGATACGCTCAGATGAAACTCTCTGTGTGCTCTTTGTGAGAGAATTGAGGATACACCACCGCCGCTCCGAACAGGAAAATTAAAAACGAAAAACGTGGGTAATTATTGGCCTCAGGTGCATTAAATGCAAAAGGATACACCGCCATCCACACCGAGGATTACCCGCCACAACACAACCACACCCGCACAACGGGCGGCAGTGAGAAGATGAATAACACGAAAAAAACGCCCAACAAAACGAAAAAAGGACGAGAAACCCCGGCTCAGATAATTGTGAGGCCTTGTGCTCCGGCTCACACCCACCGCCATTGGACGGTGTTGCACACGACAAAGCCTGCCACCCCCACACGTCGTCTCTGGTGCACTCATCACCACACCGCCACCCCACCGAATGAATTCGTCTTGTGTGGATGTTTAGTGGAAGGCAAACGAAAAAAAGGCAAAAATTCACGGTGGAAGGACCTTGCTTTGGACCATAATTCTCGTGTTTTCCGATTTCTTGTTTACGAAACAACAAGGATGTTCAAGTCGCCATTGTCCTTTTTCTGCCCGCTCCTCGGCGAAAAATCAAACAAAACTTCATCCAACAACACACCCACTCTCGAGGATTGTTTCTGAAAATAAAGTTTTCGTCCTTTTCGCTTGTCGGCGGCGGACTCACAGACTTTCGTCTTCATTCTCGCTGCTTCGTGTGCAATTAATAAAGTTTCGAAACCCTCCAAAATCTCTTTCACGCTCTCGCTCTCTTTCTCTCTCTCCCTCCCTCATTTCCCGTCATCGGGCGAATTGGGGTCTGCTTGTGACGAAAAGCGGTCAAGGATGGCTTTGAAACATTGTGCTCCGTTGTGCTCACTGGACCCAGTTACATTTCATGGAAATGTCCGAGAAATGATTCTTTGTCTTGGACAAGATGCAGAATAACGGTCTTAATCTGTTTTGTTTGCAAGAGAAACTTTGTGTTCGGTGGCTGAAGCTGAAGCGGTTTTAACTGGAACACTGGTTGCGAGTGATAATTTACGGTGCTTTTGAGTGGGCAGTGAGTGACGACGGTGGGGGCAGGGTGCATGTTTCCTCATTTCGGAGCACTCAGCGAGTGTACTCGTAGTAAAATGGTGCGAAAGGGTCATGAATTCCAAGTCTTTGTCCAACTTTGGAGGCGTGCTCTGAAGAGCTCGATGATGAACATGTTTCAATCAACTCCTGACCGAAATGCAGTTCCATTCATGTTTGCTGGGCTTCTTCAAAATTTCACTTGTCAATAGAATCTCGGGTTTCAGTTGCAAACAGGGGACTTGTATGGCCTTTCAAAAAGTGCGCCACTCCGAGCTTGCTGCTGCGACATGTAGTTCGGAGTCAGTTCGTTAACTCTGAACCAGTGGCATAACTCAAGGAGGATGTTCACGTCTAAGTGAAGAAGAAGAACCTTTACCAAAATTGCGTACGGAATTGGTGACAGCTAACAAAAGATTGTGCTACCGGGAGTGGCTTCTTGGTTGAGGGCCAGGTCCACGCCGGATTGGAGCGGTACAAGAAGAAGATGTCAGTTCGTCTGATATTAGGCCCAACAGCAAGTTGCGCAAATGGAAGTGAAGACGAAACCGCCAGTAGAAAGACGTGGATGCTGTCTGGAAAGCACAGATTCATCAACAACACTGGTTCGGTCACCTTGAGGACCTGAACCGAGGTGAGCATCTCCAGCCACAAGAGAAGGGGAGACTGAAATTTCGGTATAATTTATAGTGGTCTGAGCTTGAGCTATTAGCGCCTTTCATGTCTGACGGTCAGGGGCATGCTGCTTACAGTCATCAAGACCAAGTTGTTTTGCATCCGCCATCACTTGGTCTTTGTATCCGATGTTCGGTCTTCTTTTCCTTCTCGAACCAATAGACTCATATTCGGAAACTCTCTTAACTGGAGCATTGATATTCATTTCCTTGAAGTCGTCGAGGAAGTTTGATCGACGAAATAAATCTCCTTTTTGCGGACTATAGCCTTCCTTGCAGACAAGAAAAAATATATGACGCAGAATTTGTTCGGCATTCTTGCTTATTGGCCAGTTTTCAAGTGAAGGGGGAAACCGAACCTCCGGTATGGAGAACAATTTATTGCGGATGCAAAAACGCAAAGTCTAGATAACTAAAGGATGGGGCATCTAGTGTTTTTTTTTAAATCATAGGTTATTTTGACACTGACAGCTGTTTCCCGTTCGAAATCTTGACAGAAAGTCGGTATCATACCTCCGCGGAACGAAATGAGGCGCTTTACGCTTGAATAACGTTGGGAAATATTGAAAACTTATTTCCAAAGTGAGTGCTGTGTAGCCCAAACAGTGCGATTTTTGAAAAGAAGTTGTGGCCGAAATGAAGCACCCACCGCGACTGCTGTACGCAAGTTTGTGGAAAAAGTTCGTAAGACTGGTAAGCTAGTGGACAAAACTCATGGTCCCCGTCATCGTACGGTGCGCACAGATGAGAATTTGGCTGCTGTGGCCGAGAGTGAGAGTGTGAGACTCAATTCACGAACATCAACTCGCCATCGATCTCAACAGCTCAACATTTCACGCACTAGCCTGAGGAGAGAAAGAATTCTTCACAAAGATCTCGGATTATTCGCTTACAAGGTCCAGTTGACTCAGCAAATGCAGGCGCGCGACCATTCGCTTCGTCATCGCTTCGTTAACGCAGTTTGGGCCTTAGAGCAGCTTGAATTGGACAACCATTTTGGGCGAAAAATTATCGAGGCGCATCAACAAACAAAATTTCTGCATCTGGGGCTCGGAAAACCCGCACGTTATTGTCGAGAAGCCAATGCATCCACAGAGAGTGACAGTCTGGTGCGGATTGTGGAGCGGTGGCATCATTGGACAATTTTTCTTCGAAAATGAGGCTGGGAACAACATTTCGGTCAACTGTGGGCGTTACAGAGCCATGCTAACCGATGTTTTTTACTAAAATTGAAGACATGGATTTGGACGACCTCTGGTTCATGCAGGATGGTGCGCCATGACACACAGCCCGTGCCACAATCGATCTTTTACGCACCAAATTCCCGAATCGTGTTATCAGCCGTCTTGGCGATGTCACTTGACTGTCTCGAAGCTGCCATTTGACCCCTTTGGACGTTTTTTTTAGTGGGGAACCGTAAAGGATCGATGTTATGCCAACTATCTGGAAACGATTCAAACACTTAAGGCCAATATTATTCAAGCAATGCGTGAGCTACAGCCCGAAACCATCAACAAGATCTTGGAAAATTGGGGTGACAGAATGCGTCACTGCAAAGCCAGCCGAGGCAGCTACTTGAACGACGTTGCATTTTGTAATTAATGGGAATGTTTGTTTTAATAATAAATTCATAACACATGGACTAAATTTAATTTTGATCATTTTATTGGATTTTTAAAAAGAAACTTGTATTTGACCCACCCTGTGTATATAAAGAGTTGCGTGTAGAACCTCAAGCTGTCTTCGACCCTACAAGATAAATGTACCACAAACTCTTTTAGAGGGTCTTCAAAGGGCTTCAGTGACATAGCTCAGACCTTCCTTTAAGTACGTCAAAATTGGTGTCAATATCAGTTTCTCCATGAAAAAGACAATGTAAGAAAAGGGAGAACAGCCCATACTAACTTTTAAGCTGATTATGTTTTAGCGCTTGCGTCAGAATTGAGATCGATCTAACTTAAGATCAGTTTCTCTCATAAAAAGTTTTTTAGGTAAAATTTGGAAATTCCAGTAAAGTGGCATCACTGATCGCAGCACAGATGCCCGATGTTCAAACAAAAATGTCTCTTTCTCCTCTGCAAATCAATCTCTAGCCCACACCTTAAAAAAGACAGTCTTTCTGATATCCTTAATTAGTCTCCCCTCCTCCAGTCATTCCCAGTCCCCTCCAGCAACCCCGTCATGCAAGGCATGCAATTTCTTATTCAACTTCATTCACAGCCCTTGCAGCCATTGATTCGTGCATCGCTCGTTCATCCCTCTAATGTCAGTGTAATCGATTTTGCGTAATTATATCTCCACTTGTGCCCAGTTGCAAATATTTCCAAACCCCGCCCGCCGCCCGCCGCCGGAGTGACACAAACATCGATATATCCTGTCAATCATTATTGTTTTGCGATCCTGATTGCATTCTCTCGTTTCGTTTCGTTTTTTCCCGTTGTGTCTTACACCAACGAGCCCCCATTGTGTGCAAACACCCACCGCCGAGGACAACAAATAGACACCCCCGCCGTTGAGGCGGGTGACGCCGTTTTACGTCACAAGTGCAGAGACATCCAGACCAGGATACGAGCGCTGTTTCGTATCGCTTTTTTGTCTCCTCGTCCTCGCTCGTTCGGGCTCTGATTTCTATGTTTTTGCTGAATATGAGAACAATAAGGACTCTCGCAAATCAGAATGTTGCCATTAATGCAACAATTTCATCTCGCAACCAATCACCAGGATCTCCTCTGCCCCTCTCGCCACCGCCGTGGAATGGCATCCGCGTCGTTTTTGCATCCTTCATCGATTCGAAATCGCGAAGGGCAACATTCATCGTTATAGCCTTCATCATCGATATCACCGCTGACAGAGTCGTCCTCTCAGCCGTCGACGGTCTCATCTCGGTGGCCCGAACAATTGTGGGTGGTGACTGAATTGAATCTGGGCGCCAGGCCGACTGGTCGGGTGGGGGTGGGGGTGGCGGTTTTAGCACCCCCAAACAATGGATGCATCAACCGACGGAGCAGGGGGGATCCTTCATTTGTTTTCAATCGAATGGCGTGCGAATCTCGGCAAAAATACGAGACGGGAGCGATGCAACCGGTAATAAACTGACTCCACCATCACCACCGCCAGGCACAGTGGATTGCGAAAATATTAATTGCACACACATAACAATACGCGAATCTCTGTGAATGAAGAATTCATTAAATCCCGCCCGCTGCAGCTGAAAAGCGGGGGTTTCCTAAGCCAGCATTACATCCTCGACGAGCGGTTAAAGCGCGCATTGGAACAGATAGAGACAGAGCAGAGCAAAAATCGAGAAGGAAACCATCCTCGGCGGGCTGAAGAAATGAAAATCAATACACACGGCAACGAAGCGGTAGCGGTGGTTTTTTGCGATTTTTGTTCGGCTTCGTTGTGCCGCGTGTTGCATTGTGACCGGGAAAGGGTTGATTGTCGAGGGGATGGATGGCTCAGTCGTCAGTTAATCAGTGTGGCAGCGATTTAATTTGATTTTACCTAGATGGCTGCGGCTGTTATGTGTAATCATCGATGGGGAGGGGTGGGGGGTGATTGCATAGTCATTTTGGAATATCTCCAACAGAGGGGGTGGGTGAGGAAGAGAGCACGGGATTGTGGTTATGAGTGGGATTTATCGATAATATCCTTGAACCGAGAGGGGTTTGACCATCGCTCGTTCATAGGTTAACGATTGGGTTGGGTTGTGTTGGCAGGGGTTGTGGGGGATGTCAGGGCGCAAGATGAAACTCTGAATGAGGCTTTTCGGTAGGCCACAGTCAAACGGGAGTCATTTCAATTTAATTTCTTCATGAGTCCTTGTAAAGGGTGACCAGATATTCTCATGTTCTAGCAGCTGTCAAAGTTACCAATGACATCCAGCCGGCAAAATACTCAGAAAGGTTTGCCATTTCATCACGCATCGTTGCACGTCCAAGGCCAACGATCGTGTGATCATAGAGGACATGCTTCGTGGCAGTCAACTTCGAATCGCGGAAGGGTGCGATCGGATTTGCTCGGCGGTAGCAATTTAACCCTTAATAATCGATAATCTGGCTCTTGACGTGAATTTGGCCATGAGTTCGGTCGTTATCATGGCCTTAGGTTAGGAGGGCTTTATGCTGTACTCCGTACCTTCGCCACATAGCTGAGCTCGTGAAAGAACATTGCTTTCAAGTGCGTGAGCCGTGAGCAGGGCAGTGGCAAAGGAGATGTGCCACTGATTCAATTTCGTGTTCATCCCTACAGCTCCTACAGAAATCGTTCGCCGGGAGGTTTAGTCTCTTAGCCATTGCACCTATCATGCAGTGGCCAGTGAGAACCCCTGTTAAGATGCGTATAATTTTCTTATTGTTGGATATGAGGGATTTGGTCTTGTTGATATCATATTTGGCCCATAAGCAGTGGAATATGACGCAGCCTTGGTGGCTTTGCCATTCTTCGTTTGCTGATGACACAGATACTTGCTCAGTGAGTCTTTTGGCTGAGCTAATAGGAGGATTGATAGTATTGTCAGCCGATGCTGCGCCTGAACTTGAGCCTGTCCATGCCAGTTCATCTGCCTTTTCGTTTCCTTCAATTTTGGAGTGTCCAGGAACACAGCACAGAAGGATTTTGTGACGGTTCAGGCTTTTAAGCTCTTTAATGTACTCCTTGACGGATTTGGAGTTTACGAGATGGGAATTCAATGCCTTCAAGGCCGCTTGACTGTCCGAGCACAAGGTGATTTCCATGTAAGGAAGGTCCATTTGCTGTATATCTGTAATCTGCGCAGCTTTTTGAATGGCAAAGATTTCTAATTAAAATATGAATAGTCAGTAAGCCGATAGGCATTGTTTATTCTTAGTGTCTCACAGAAGATTTCCGCTTCCGTACCGTTTTCTGTTTTCGATCCATCAGTGAAAATGGGTGTGCCTTTGATGAAGTCAGGCTTTTCTCAATCCTGCCTATCTGGGATAAGCATCGTGAAGTTCTTGTCAAATTCATATTCGGGTTTTTCGTAGTCTGTGGTAGTCCAGAGACCCCTGCGACTGAAAGATTCGATCAGATTTGAATGTCCGTAGCTGTTTGGATGCCAGTTATGACATTCCCGTAGTCTGAAGGCTGATTTGGCGGCAGAGCTCTTGATGAAGAGTTGCAAAGGTTAAAGGTGAAGCATCGTTTCTAGCCCCATCTGAGGGGTGGGTTGAGTGCTCCAGTAACGCCAAGACAGGCTAACCTTTGTACCTTATTTAGGTAGGATTTACTGTTAACTGCTTTCCACCAAGCTATACTGCCGTAGGTGAAGATAGGTCTCACGATGGCCGTGTACAACCGAAGGTCTGTTTGCAGATGTGAAAAGCGTTGAGACCTTTTTTCATTCTTTCCTCGGTGTTCCTCTTCCAGTTTAGTTTGGAGTCGAACGTAACTCTAAGGAACTTAGCTTCATTGGAGATAGTGAGAGGAATGGTTTTTATTCTGGGTGTATTCCATTTTGAAATTTTGTATTTCCTTGTGAATAGAACGAGCTCTCTTTTACTTGGGTTAATCTTGAGGTGACTATTTTCAGCCCAAGATGAGTGTATGACTTCACTGATGGTGGGTAGAAACTTACCTGATACCAGGATGATTACGTCATCAGCCTACTTTAATACCCTTGTTTTCAAGAATTTTTAGGATATTGTTGATGGAGATGTTCCACAAAAAGGGTGATAAAACACCACATTGTGGGGTTCCCCTCATAACACTTTTCCTTAAATTGCTATTCCCTAGGTTCGCGTTGATTACTCTAGTTCTGGCCTTAGTGTGGAGGCAATCTGTAGTACCGGAGAAAAGTTTGGGCGTGAGTACACTCTTCTTGGCCTTAAGCCACCAAATAGACGAAGGTTTCTTCTTCGGAGGATTTTTGAAACACTACTGGAGCACTTAGACTCAAAACTGGTCCATTGTACTGTCAAGTAGCTCCCTAATCCAGTGCCGTTAATTTGATTCCAACGGCAAATGGCAACTGGACCAGATTCGATTTCACTGGGATTCGAACTTGAGACCCCTCTAACTTGGGGCAGGCATTTAACCAACTGCGCCATCCAGTCGTCGTCGAAAGTTGGTGCGATATAAAGAAAACATAGCCACCGTAGCGGCCAGTATCGAAGAAGATCCAGAAAAGTCGATTCGGTATTGATCAGCTGAATTGGGCGTCGCCAGAGAGTCAACCCGGCTTATTCTACGGTTGGATTCGTGCCTACATCCGTTTAGAATTGTGCTGGCACAAGAATTGGTCGTTCATAGACAACGCCGTGAGTTCGCTGCTTGAGCGGTGGATGATCCGAATTTTGGCCGAAAAATCCTCTTTTCGATCGAACGATGAACAAATAGACCAACGATCCAGGGAACTCCTGGAGCAATGGCCCGGACAACTGTTTGATGGATTTATAGAGAGACTGCTTAAATAATGTTTGTACAGCTGAACCACCAAAAGTCCCGTGGGTCGATGGACGAATTGGTAAGCAAACCAATCGACCGATGGACCAAAGGACCAATGACCCAAATAGACGCAATAATGGACTACAGAATCAATAGCTGCATCAATGACTATCTCGTCAGCGAACCACAATCGGCCACCGTCTTCAATTTGTTTGCACTTCATCTGTCATTTCAATTGCATTTCCATGTGCGCCCAGGACCGAAGACAAACTCCTTTATTTGCCGTGCCCCAACACAACTCCGACGACGACGACGACGACGGCCGCACCAACTGCGGTCACGACGTAAACAATATGCTTGGCCACCGCCAAGCAAACTCCCCCAACCTCATTACGAATGCAAATAGGAACAACGACAGTCCACCCCCCCGAACGAACAAACACCGCCCAAACACACGCGCAACCACCGACACCACCACCATACCCCATCCACACTCGGTGTCGCAAAGTCAGCGTCAATCGAGGATAGAGTCCTGCCAGGAGTTCATGGAAAAACCATTACTGATCGACGACTTCCCCAAATTCCAAGTGTTATTCGATAGCAATGAATATATCCTCGTAATTTCTTGCCGGCGATTACCGTCCTCCGTCGGGCTGCCCTCGTCTAATGGACCGAGCTGCCGGCACAACCACCAGCAAATAAATAAAATTGATGATGCTGATCCATCATTAAGTGAACGATGGAATTCATAAATGTGATATCCTGCGGATGACACCCACACAGCCGCACGCACACGGGGTGCGCGGGGCGCCACCATTTAATCTGACAACTACCACTCTCACCGAACCGACCACGACCGCCCCGAAGATGGAGAGATTGCTATTGTTTGGATTTCCTGAAGGAAAATTTACATTTTCCTCCCCCTGAACTGGCAGTTGTTTGCTCGACGCAAACACCCCCTCCCTCCACGCTGTGGCTTTCTGGGCTGACCCGGCGCAGCCGATAGGATGCGATCGTTTCAATGGTGGCTAATGGCTTTCCGCAGCCTGTGCACACAATGGGCTGAGGGCTGTAGTAATTATTCAGGACCTCGTCTACGCGTGGGCCAAGGGACCAAATCATATTTTGACGGGAACCACAAGTTGGCCACAATTAAAAGGATTCCAGGACTGAAACGAAGGAGAGCAGTTATTAGCCCGCAAACTGTTGATTCCACTCGGTCGCAGTGCAGTGCCATTCACCGGGCAATCCAAGTCCAATCGGGGTCCAGAAGCGATTTATCTAATCACCGATTCCATTTGCAACCAATTCACCGGCTCCCACGTCGGTCCATGTAATCGCATCAAAAGTCGCCCCCACTCCGGACTGAACACGGACCCACCGGCACTGGCAGTGCAGTGGATTTTGTAATTTCGAGAGCCTTCAAGTCCAGAGAAATTCAATCGCTCGCACCGAAACCGAGGAGTCACTGCCGAAAATCGGATGAAATTCAATAACCGACCGGAGGTTCGCATGCCCACATGGACTGCAAGTAACTGTCGTCTCGGAGTCCTCTCGCCCCGGCGTGCCCGAGCAAATCGAACTCGATTCGAATTGATTGCTCACATGAGTATCGAGTTGAGTGCGACCGCATCGCCGAGTTGGCTGCTTGTGCGGTGCCCAGCCGTGGGCAAGGAGGTGAGTTGTGTTTCAAGGTTGTCGTGTAACGACATCATCGACCGCTGTCGTAGTGTAATTTTGAGGTTCACAGAGCACCTCGGCTGCTGCTGTAGCCCACCCAATTCATCAATCAACTGACCACACGGCAAATGTAGCTGAAAATTGGGCGACCATAACGTGCACACATGAGTCTGCACCTGCAGAGACGGGATACATTCGGATAGTGTCCGAAAGGAAGTTTATTTGTCTTCTAAATGTAACTGAATGGCGCGTCGGGATCCTTGAAGGAGTTTTGCAGGAGCAGTTCGGCAGTCTTGGCGAGCTTCATGTACTCGGGCGACAGACTGTCGCGCGTCTCCGACGAGGTGTGGTTGTCCTTGAAGTGGTACTCCATGATTTGCCGCTTGCGGCGCTTGGACTGCTGTTGCATCTCGCGCAGCTGCTCGGCGGCGACGAGGAGGTTCCTCTTGACGCTGGCCACCTGGTCTTGGTCCTCGCGGGGCAACTCCTCGTAATCCCTGAGGAGTTTCTTGACGATTCTCGATTTCTTGCGAATTTGAGTGTTGGACATGGCGCCCGGGGGATCGCTCTGGGACTCGCGTTTTCGACGTTCCTGGCGGCGAGCATTCTCCGCCTGGGTTTGAATGATGAGGTTGTAGAAGGCCTGCAGGTCCGGGCGGAGCGGGACGCACGACCTGGAGCGGACTTGCTGCTCGATGATGGCGTTTATCGCCTCCATCGCCTGACGGAACATGGTCTCAGTGCGAAGCATCTCGGATTCGTTGTCCTGGAATGAGAAAAGGGAAACCTCATAAACCCCCAAGACAATCCCTCCTCCGCCTACTCACATTCGTCCTGATGACAGCAAAGTTCTGGCCTTCACTCGGCGACGCCACCCTGTTCCGCATCAATCCCGGCCACAGGACCCTGAGATTTGGATTCGTCTTCACAAGCTCGAAAACTGTCTTTACCAACTGCGACGTTAGTCTCCCGGTGATGATCTCGTCCAGAGGAAAATCCTCGGTTGCCTCGATGAGAGATTTGCTGAAAGGGCAGAGGGACGTTTAAAGACCAAGTACACAGCAGCAGCACTACCGCCATCGCCGCCAGGGTGCTCTGGGAAAGACAAATTTTACGACAGCTTCTGCGACAGCGGTCGATGATATCGTTACATTTACCTCATTTCCCCGTTCGGAGCCTCGGCAATGATTGGGAACACCACTCGGCGTCTGTCTCTGCTTTGGTCGTCGTCATTCGTCTTGTGAGCAGCCACCTCCTCCTCGTTGATCTTCCTCTCTTTAGACATCTCCCGTGGTGGCTTGAAGATGATCGTTTTGTTGCGATGGAACTCATCTGGCAGCTTGTTCTCGCTCAGGACTGTAGCGTTGACTGACATGTGCAACTTGATGTTAACGTCGCGGTCCTTCTCGACCAAATTCAGAGGAACTGTGGACGGCTTGTGGACTCCTGGGACGGTCTTGTTGTCTCGATTCTCTTTGAGGTAGTTCTGAAGCTTTAGAAAGGCTTCGGTGCGCATGAGATCGTCGCTGAGGGCGGAGGGAGCATTATGCTTTCCGTGTTGGCCGTTGGTGAGGGTCTTCTTCTTTCCGTACTGCACATTGCCGACCTGCCTGTTATCAAACAGCCCTCCCAACTGATGCTCTAGGGATGTCTTCTGCTTGAGGTTGTCAAATTGCTGATGATCCAGGGTGTGGGACAAGGTGCTCTTGTCATCGTGCAGGGGGTCGTTGATGGACATCAGCCTGCGACCCTCGTGGACGGAGTCTACCACGGATAGCGGCATGCGTCCCTCGTGTACGGAGTCTTCCACAGACTGCGGCATGCGTCCCTCGTCTACAGAGTCCTCTACGGACAGCGGCATGCGTCCCTCGTGTACGGAGTTTTCCACGGACAGCGGCCCGTGTCCCTCGCCTACGGAGTCCTCCACGGACAGCAGCCTGCGTCCCTCGTGTACGGAGTCCTCCACGTACAGCGGCATGCGTCCTTCGTGTATCGAATCTTCCACGGGCAGCGGCCTGCGTCCCTCGTCTACGGAGTCCTCTACGGAGAGCAGCTTGCGTCCCTCGTGTACGGAGTCTTCCACGGACAGCGGCATGCGTCCCCCGTCTACGGAGTCCTCAACGGACTGCAGCCTGCGTCCCTCCCGCATCTCTTGGCCTTCCTTCCAAGGATTCACTTTATCCTCGCTTTTCTGCGATGACACAATGTCCTCACCCGTGATCTTTTCTCTGTCGGCAGAGAGAATCGCGCTTGGCAGAGAAGGTTCGTCGCCGTTTCTCATCATTCTCCGGCTGGTCTTGATCTCGACCGCTTCCCTTGGATCCCTGCGTCGCTTGGTGTTGCGATGGACAGGCCATGCCGTGTCTGGTAGGCTGCTCCCCGCGGCGTCTTGCTCGACCTTGGAGAGTTTGTAGTTGGCTTCGTGGGACAGGTCATTGGCAGTCTCCTCCCACTGGTCCTTAAACTTCTTCGCATCCACCGCCTCCTCGTAGTACTCGTAGTAATCGTCGAGCGGCGTCTTCTTCGATAACCAACGAAGAGGCTTCTTCTGGCAACCCCCGTGTTGGCACTCCATTGCGCGGAAGGACTGGTACCAGGCGTCTCCGCTGTCCAGCTCGTCGGCCTCATCATCTCCCGAGTCAAGTCGCGCCAACAGCTCGCCAATCGACGCACTGCGCTTCCCCCGACGCATACCGTCCGCGAACATCCCGTCCAGCATGTGCAGCTCCGTGTGAGCCTCATCGACGTCCTTCAGGAACTCGTCCAACCGAACGGTCCCCGAAGTCGCCCAAAAGTTGAGAGCGAGCAGGAAAATGTATAAGACTCGTGAGTTTTTCATTTCGTTTGCTAAAAAGTGAAAGTTCGACAGAAGGGCTCTGCGACGTGTCGGGCGGCAAACAAGTTGTCGCCAAAGTTGGCGCTGTGTTTGTGTTTTCTATCAACTCACACACGTGTCTGGATGCTGGATGCTGGCTGAGTGCCGCCTGGATGTAGTCGTAACAAAGTTTTTCGGCTTTTTTCTCCCTCGTCGCGTTCGCGACGGAGGCACGTATAATGAGACAGTAAGCCCGTGAAGTGACGTGGGAACTGTTGCTGGAGTATTAGTGTTGGATTTGTTGTCTTTACCAGCCGGCAAGTCAGTTATCAGACGACCGGGATGGTCGGCGAAGGGATGGGGGGGGGGCTAAGACGGAGAAGTCCTTGGGTTGTAAGGATGAATCTGGGAAAATGATTTATTGCACACATTACTGTCGTTCCTTGGGCTGGCGTGTGTGTGTGATGCCGGAGGGTGGGACGCGAGGGCGGAAGGATGAGCTGGGAATACTCAATTAAATTGGCAGGATATCATATCCGGGACCGCAGATGGTTGGGAAAATATTTATTTTGTATAACAGGACTTTTCTCTCTTCACCCCATGGTCCATGGGGAGTGGTGGGAGTGGGGGTGGGGGATCCGTCGAAATCGAATTGGGGTGTGAGTGATTTGTCGCGAATGGGGTGGTTATCAGATGCACATGAGCTCGTGGATTAGACTGGAGAGTGGGATAAAAATCACTGCTCAATGAATTTGAGATTTTTTTTTGCGGGAAAATTTCCAACGAGAGTGTAGGACGAGGGCACGAAAGTGAGTGGAAACTGTTAGGAGAAAGGAATTAGAAGTAATTACCGTGGCACCAAGTTTATTATGATTATCAATTCTAATGGGAGTCTCCGCGATTGCTGATGGTGACCTCTTGGAGCCATTCAGCGCGATAGACACAGGTTTACCCTCATGGGTCTCCATTTAAATTACTTGCTTTTCCAGGCTGAAAATTAACTGAAGACCTTACCTTAAAGACTTGCCCAGGAAGTATCAAAACTGAGCCGCCTCCAAAGTGACGACGTTCCCCATTCCCCTATCAAACCGAATCAACTCAAGTTCCCTCAGCAAAAAGTGTTAATTCAATAATTTGCGCCGAAAGTACAACAGTTTTTTGGCACCCCCCAAAAAAGCATCTCAAACCCTTACCGTAATTAGATTTGATTACAATGCATCCGAGTTGACAATGCCTCGCAATCCTTCGTCGAATACCTCTTTAGTGCGGTGTCACCATGCTTGACAGCAGTTAAGACTCGTTAAGGCGTCTTCTGTGTGCCGGTGGTGCTCTGCAAGGCATCTCCTTGAATTGTTTACTCTAGGAAATAACTTAAGAGCTTCACCTCCGACCGAATCCCCGAGCCCGAGCTGTTTTCATTAAGAAAATGGGGTGCTGCTCCATAAAACTCATTTTTCTCTCCCCCCGCCCCCCTCTCACCCACTCACCGGCAAGTGAAACATTCCCCGTCCACAGACGAGTCGCACAGAGCACGAGTCACAGAGCAGAGATCAATAAAATTCAAATTTTCTCAAGCCCTACTTAAGCAGTCGTTACGAGTAAGCAAATTCCGATCACAGTCCTCCACCACCTCCGCTTGGCCACGCTCTATTTGCTGTATAAATCATCGGCTGCCTCAACTCATTTACCCTTCTTGTTTTTCCGTGGCATCCCCCTGGCCGCCCGGGTGCCGCAACACCATCCATTTGACTGCCTTAAGTGCGGAACTAAATCGACATCTTCTGGTCCTGTTGACTGAAGATATCTTCATAGGCGTGTATAGGCAGTCAAGTGGATACACAAGTCGAACTGAGTTATATCCCTGGCTCCGGAGAACAGATTTATTGCAAACACAACCTCACACACACACACACACACGAACACACGCGCGCTCGCACGCAGAGGAGCAGGCATGCATCGCAACGATAGAGGTCATGCCATCAAATTTTCGCCTTCCCAAGGGATGGCATTAGTTGATTTGATGCAATACCCGTACGTTCCCGGTGGACTGGGTGTTGGAGCTGGAGATGCTGGGGGAGGCCATCAGTTCCGATGGAGGGACTGTTTGTCGATGTCGGCAGTCGGCGTTCGAGCCTCCTCCTGACACTGATTGCCGGTTGAGATAATCCAAATGTGATGATCGTTTGATGGATATTTGATTTTTCAATTGTTTGCTCGGCAGTTTGCAGGCTCCCTTGTATCCGGGCGACGAGGAGGGGAGGAAATGTAAATGGTCTCGACGCGATGCCAAATCGAAATGGAATATGGCAAGTGGCTGATAGCATCGTTGCGAAGAAGATGAATGGTCGGGTGCTGTTGGCTGACAATTGACAATTGACCGGCAGCGCAGACATTTGGGTCTGTGTGTCATGCCGTTGAGCTGGTGAGTGGATGTGAAATGTGTCAGGACGCGTTATGATGACGGAAAATGTGCTTCAAATGACAATCGAATGTTTGGGGGCACTTAGTCTGCGCTTTATCTGCAGAGTTTGAAGGAGTCTTTGATGAGAAGGCCCCCTAGGGGTCTATGGGAAACTGTTGGAGGGCATTGATGGCTGGAAGCACCTTTCCGGAGACCGTCAAGAATAGGAATTAGCTCAAGCTCCAACCCTCCATGGGTCGCTAGTCTAAGAAGAGGAAGAAAAATGAGGGCTTTAGAAGGTCGCGGCTTTCAAAAGGAAAATAGATTTGGAAGCAGTCAGCGTAGTGGAAGAGAGTTGACCCAGTGTTCTTCTTCTTAAGTTTACGACGATGAAGTCTCAAAACATGTGACTCATTTGGAGGTTACAATTTAGTTTTGACACGGTTTCATCTATTCCAAAGAAAAGTAAACTCTGCTTGTAATTTTCAATGGCAGAGATATGTACATTTTTAGCAGTATACAGGGTGTTACAAAACTGTGCACGACAAAGCATTATATTCATCTCAGAATCAGAAAATTGATATCCGTCATCAGTTGCACGTTGCATCTTAATATCGGCATTTTTTCGAAGTTTTACTGATTCTGATGCACTGATTGATATTTAGTTTCAGATCATGTCAGTATTGTGTTACCACAGTTGTTATTATTCTTCTTTCTTCTTGTGTTCTCCGAGGGGAACGTGGGCCTTAACCAACAAGCAAGCATCTAGCTGCGAACGCTAAGTTGGTTAAGGTCCCTCTCCACATTCGTGGGGCGACTTGAACTTGAACATCCTCTGTTGCATTCTCCCACATGCTCGAAGTCGAAGATTCAGAAATAAGTCATCCATCTCAAAAGAAACAGACAATTGACGAAGGAATACTAAATGCAACAAGAACCAGACGGGCAACTAGTGGAAACACTACTAACTAGCCTCGGTTTATGAGTGTTCACCCGTCTGTTAATTTCTAACAACCAGATACTGTCCATTACGCATCAGCTAAGAACAACAAGTTGCAAGACAGTTACAGAAAATTAATATTTAAGACCAATAACTCCTCGGCAAGTGAATTAAATCACAAAATCACCTGATACCACATGTCTGAAGCTTTTAGAAACGATGTACCAATGTCCTCGCAATAGTTCTGAAGCCATAAGACAAGATTTGTCTCTTCATAACCAATCGCAAAAATGTTAGTCAAAGAGTATCAGAAAATCGATTCCATGATTCGTGCATTTTGTTCGTATCAAAATCTTTTCATAAAAGACATTTAAGCTAAGGTCTCCGGCTGCCATGGCGTAGAGTGTAAGTGGGTTCTTTCCTTCGCTGAAGGTCGTAGTTCGATTCCGGACACACCAACTTTTATTTTCACGGCACCACCTCTCTCGAGTCACTGACAATGCTCAGAGAGAATAATTCTCAAGAAAAGCTTCTCAAACTTTTGGCATTCGGAATACCGTAGGTCTGCTCCAATTGTGAGTGAACAACAAGAGTTGTGGTTGGAGAAGCTAAAGCCCTGGGCTCAAAGGCTACTCGAAGAAGAAATAGAATGTCTCACCATATAAACGAAAAGCATTGTTTGCTTTTTGAAATTTGTTTACTTTATTTGGAACCACTTGTTCAATATCCTTCCTCTGTTTCGAATAATTGCTTCCATCTCCTTCAGACTCCGTGAAAATGGAAGAAACACGACCATAATTTGACTCTTAAGAGTGATTATTTGGTCCTTCTTTTTGAGTACGAATAATCACGCGCTTTACATTGAAAACTTTTGCTAAATCTAGTCATCGAACAGCCTCGAAAATTGAGAAAGAGGCTTTAAGTGAGACCCAATGCTCCCCTTCAATTCATTTATGGCGCTGTCACACAAAGCGCGTTGTGATGACGCGTTTTATCGCCGCATACCACCGCCGCATTGTAAAATACTGTAAATCTGTGAATTGAATTCGCCCACCCGAACAGCGGAAATTTTGCTCGCTTTCGAGGTTGACAGCAAAAGTTCTGCACTTGGATTTTGAATTCAGAGCTTTTTGATGAAATGTACCTAAATATGAGCCGAATTTTACAGCCAAGCCCTGAGATTGCTGGAATGAGTGAATAAAGTGCACACCTAAGCGACATCAGAGCGTTTTTTTTTTCGAAGGATATTTGAACCCCTACTGGAGCACTCAGACTCAAAAATGGTCCATTGTACTGCCAGGTAGCAACCTACTCCAGTGCCGTTAATTTAATCCCAACGGCAAATGGTGGGCGCCCTGGCGTAGTGGGTAGGTACGTCTACTGCTACGCTTGATGTTTTCGGTTCGATTCCCGAACTAACACCTAACATTTTTTTCACGGCTCCACCTCTTTCGAGTCACTGACAATGCTCAAAGAGTATAATTGTCTAGAAAAAGCTTCTCAAACTCGCCGTTCGGAGCCGGCATTAAACTGTAGGTCCCCACACAACACGAGTGGTTGCTAAGAAGCTAGGCCCAGGTCCACCTCGGACTGTAACGCCGCCATTAATATTATTATTAAATGGTGACTGAACCAGATTCGAATTTGGGACCCCCCTAACTTGGGCCAGGCATTTAACCACCTGCGTCATCCAGTCGTCATTCGAGCGTTACTTTTTCTTCTGATGTCAACAAGCCTCTCCAGCTGACACGATATTTAGCCAGGTTGCCTCCAATTATGCACTCCCAGTTGGATGAGGTCCTTCTCCCCTTGTGTGTGCCGTCGGTTTCGTTGGTGTCCTCTATTACGTTGTTCCACGAGCACGGAGTCATGCGTTACATTCTCCAAATTTTCGGAAAGGATGCGTCAAAAAATCAAATTTAATTTCACTCGTTCCCACCAATATCAGCCTTTCACATTCCATTTTCGAAAATTCCTCATCTCCACTCAACCACTTGACGAACACACCCCGGCAAACGTTCGTCGCTCATCTAAAACAAAGCACACATCCCCGCCCTAAGTCTGAACACTTTGTGTGTCACCGCCTCCGTCACCATCAAATCTAACTGCAGGAATTTTCAATTTTTGATACCGTCTCCGCGCATTACCTCGTGAGGCATTTTCAATTTTCCCACCGCCACTGGACGTGTCGTCGTCGTCCTAAATCATTTTAATGAAATTTCCGCTACCGCTTCCGCCAGCAGAACGTCGCTGCAACGCGACTGCACTTGCATAGTCAACGGGCGCCCGTTCAAGTTTGACACTCGAGCCTCGTGGCAATGCTGCCAAAGCGCGCTTTAATTAAATTTCTTTGACTTTCAGTCAAACAAACATCACTTATTGATCTGTCACGGCTTATGCGTGCCACCTCCTTCACAAGGAGCCTTCGGTTCGCGTGTACTCGCAGCAGTTTTAATTAAATTAACAGTAAACGCATTCCGACAAGGGGCCACCCGTCTGGCAACAAACTTCAAATATTATTAATATTTTAATTCCGATCATAGTCGGCATTCGATTTGACAAATTGCTCAAGTAACCCGTTCGCCCATGGGCGGCGGAGGCGGCAAAGGCGGCGATGGTGGAACGCTCTCAGAGGATTGTTGTGGGCGGAGGAGTTTAGCCGGAAGTTGCGCCCCACTCGTTCGTTCATTTGTCCAATTACGCAACAATTAACGAGGAAGCAGGAGATTATCCTTGGAGGACATTGGCATTTCACTTCATTAGGAAAAGAGCGGACGCCACGCCACGCCACGGTGGCCGCGAGAGCGCTCCGGACTGCAGGGGTGTGTTCAGCGATCCATTAATATAAATCAGTATCTGCTCGTGGGGGCGGGGGGCAGCAACCTTGTTCCGATTATGTGCAGTTTATTTATTGACTGCTCAGATGGCGGCGTCTGACGCGGTGGCCCGCGGCTTGAGACGGAGCGCACAACTGGCACACGGCGAAAGTGAAAGTGTTTTTAATGAGTTCGTCCTTTTTAATGGACGCGCTTAAGTTTTGCCGATTTTCATATTTATTGGTATTCGCTCTCATCGTTGTCGTTGTCGGTGGGTGGAGGTGGTTGTGGTGCCACCCCCTTTTCTCGTTTGAGGGAAATTCTTTCGCGAAGTTTATGAGTTTACTTGAAGTTCGTTGCTCGATTGCGGGCAACTTTGTGCGGGCGCGTTTCATTTGAAATGTTCTTCCGCTGGCACGGGCAGACGGTAATGGGATTCGCAAAGGCAATTGGACTTAAAATTTAGGTGTTTGCAGGAAATTATATCCCAATTGGATTTAATTTGTTTGTTTGCTTGTGGAGAGGCAGGGGATTTTTTGAAGTTCAAAGACGTGGGTGTGCTCCTTTGATGGGAGTTGGAAAGTGACGTAAGTTCGGGATGCAAAAAGGGTTGAGAAACGGATTTAAATAAGGCGTCTGATATGCGTTGAAGGACATATACTTTCCGGAAAGTTGCTTCGATGTGACTTGAGGAATCAGTTGTTGGCTGGTGAGTGATTAATTCAAAATTCAACTTGGAAATCCAGACGTTTCAACTTAGAGCCGTATTCCCGACAAGAGTTTTCAACGAATTTGAAATGTGCAGAAATAAGGAAGAATCTTCAACGCATGAACTGCGAAAACGCAATCGAAGACAGCAAACACTCACCTAAACCGGGAACTTCAAGGAATGAACCTTCGTTCATTTTGAAAACATTTAGAAAAAATTCTGTCTGTGCTCTGACCAGTATTTGTCCGCGAGACTTACTGAGGAGATTACAGAATCCCTAAGGAAATGACAAAGATTTGTTGCATGATAATGCGCGTCGCACAAAAGCGACCTACTCTTGTTTTTGTCCAAGAAACCATCACAACGCTCGACCACCTGTCGCAATGCTCGCCTGATCTAGCACCTTGTGACTTCTAGCTGCTTCCTAACTAAAAATAAGCGTTGCAGTACCTACTTCTCTTGTTCTCTCACGAGTGAAGAGGACTTACAGTTTTTCTGTTAATAACTCGAAAGAAAATTATTGTCTATTCTGCGATTGGAATCTAGAATCTAGTGCATTGAAGTAGACGAATATACCCACAACGCCACGGCGCCCTTAATAACACGAACAATGCCTGAAATTGAATACTCCCTTGGTGCTAGCATCGAGTAAAGTTTAACTTCCAAAACAAGCAATACACTGACACAATGAAAAACTGCGTAGTGACAGTAATGAGATCAGCATTATCAACGTAAGCAATGCAATCTCTCTCTCCATTTTAACACCTCCCTTGGGTTTTAAGACAACTCTATCAAACTTTGATTCTGATCAAAAGTATCTCTAAAAGACTATCTATTTAACGGAAAAACCGTCCACCAAAGTAGTATTGTGTTTCTCGCATAATGCTGGCATTCAATGCATCCATTGTTGTTCCCTTGTCAGCATAGACTTTGCGTATCTCCAAAGAAAATGATAAAGAGGCATCAAATCGAAATTACAGGTCCTAAATTATGTGCGAATGCGAAAAATTTCTCTTTAAACACAACAACCAAACTCGGTTCCAGAATCCTTAAGGAGGCTCAAGAATTGATCTCAGATTTACAATACCAAGCTCCCCAGAATGACATAATCGTTTGTCTCCGTTTGCAGACACTTTCTTCTCTCAGAGAACGCACGAAAAGGCAGATTGATCTCATCTCAACATCTACAAACCGACCCTTAGAGTCGAATGTTACAAAACCTTAGCCCACTCATCGTTTCTCTGTCAAAGTTGTAGCATCTTTATCATCACCGATCACATCGTCCCACTTAACACTTCCCGCCATTCGACCATCAAGCACTTGTCGCCTTCTGTCAGCACCGCACAGCGCAACCATCGAAGTCCCGGTTAATCTATGCAAATCTTTAATTGCATCCTCAGCCATCGAGTGGCAGACTCGCATGACATTGCCACGGACTTGTGCGCAGTTGCACTCCGTGTTAAGGGCCCAAAAGTGCAGTGCCACCTCTCACAGCGACAAAGTGAATCCATTAAAGCACTCCACATGCATAACCATTTTTCAGGTCCACCCACATCGCCAGAAAGCACATCTCAAGGAACACCACTTTACATTGAACCCTTTTATATCGGTCTCTCTCGACTTCACATAATCATTATTGTTATTATCCTTCGGTGCTGTAAAGCCATCTCGGATGTTTACACAACCTCCAGCTCCAGTGATGCTCTCTCTCTCTCTCTCTTCTCTGTGTGCTGTCACAAAGGACCTCCGGAGCACCTATGGAGGAACTGCAGCCTCAGCCGAAGCACATAATCATCGATTATCGTGAGAGATAGAGATCAGCCCTTGTCTGCCCGTAATTTGCAGCCAACTACAAAGTCGCCCAAAGTGGATCCCCGGATGCGATAATGATAAGGACATGTTCGTCGGTGAGTGTGAGCGCTGCAGGAACAAGCAAAAACACAAAAAACCTCGTCGAATGTCGATTAAGGATATGGCGAGCTCATAATTGGAATTAATTATGCATTCCAGTTTGAGTGGCTGTGTGTGGCTGGGTGTTGCTTGTTGTGGCTTGGCTCCCAGTTGCGGGCTGAGTTCAGTTTTGAGGTTAAGTGCAAATCGTACTATCGTATTTCCTGTTGACTATTGGTGCTGCTTACTATCCGCAGCAGCACAAGGCAGAAGTGCCTCGTGGGCAGAGACGATGACGATGGCGGAATTCCACTTCAGATTTGCATGAATGCATGAAAGGATGCTTTGAAGGATTCACTTCGATAAAAGCAAAAAATCCTCAGATACCCTGCGGTGTTTCACGAATGCTCAACATGAATGCTGATGCTTAGAGGTGATTATTGTTTCAGACCAGTTTGTCATGAGAATTCTGTGGTTCGAGGTTGTTTCTTGAGAGTGCACACAACACGGTGCGAGTTTAACCTCAAATTTGGCGGGAAACTTTGAAGAGAACTTATGAGCAATTTTGGAGACTTAAGGGATTGAAGGTATAGTTGGTGTTCGAAATTCTGCTCCCATCGAAGTCCAAGTAGATTGAGAATTAGTTTCTCCCCACGTTCACCTTTCTGCCTCGTATCGTAGAGACTCAACTCTACTCTGTCTGTCAAAGAACAGCACGCAAAATACGGTTTTAGAAAAGAAAGATGATATATCTCGCATGAGAAGATGTTTGATGATATATCTCGCATGAGAGTCGTAAGCAACCTAAGGTCTACTCCGCTTGACTTCCGGAAGGCTCTACTACATTTCCTCGTAGATTAACATAGATTTACAGCCAGACCCAGAAAAAAATTAATACGACTGTGGAATGATACGCTCTCTCTCAACATTTGCGAATAAATATCAAGAGAGTCCACATTGGACCATCCAGGCTTAATTTTTCAAAATAGCTTTGACACTCCAATTCTCGAAAGGACACGATGGCACAGTGGGTGCATGGATAATATTTCAACTTTTTTGTCCACAAACATGCCTCTGAATTGAACTCTTGAGACTGCGCGGACTCAGAATGTCAAAACATGTGGTCTTGTGGACTCAGAATGTCAGAACTTCTTTTCGGACTTCTGAACTTTGACAGTTGATTTTTTTTTACATTTTTTTTCGTTTTATTCTCATTTATAATATCTTCAATACTAGGAACAAAATGCTTAAACTAGCTTATACTAAGGACTTTCGACCTAACCTAACCGAATTACTTATCCTAATTTAAAAAAAATATTAATTTATTAAATAACAATTTGTTACTAAGAAAATATAAAAAAAACTTAGTGGCTGTACGTTTTTCTTAAAATTACTTAATACTAATTTATATGCTAACTTACATACTACCTTAACCCCACGACATCCGCGGGTGGCATGACTCTCCAGGATGTATACAGACCAAGCGCATGCTCCCAACCGTCTGTAAGAAATCCGTGGCTTTCTTGTTATCTCTTAACAGAAAAGACTGCAGGCAACTCACCGGCGTACTAACGAGGCACTAGACCTTCGCCAAACACCTAAGTGTACTTGGCCTAAGCGATGAAACCCTCTGCGATGCCTGTGAAAAAGACGATGACACTGCAGAGCACTTCCTCTGCCATTGTCCCGCCTTTGCTCGGATCAGGTGGCAGTTATTCGGTGCTGATGAGGTGACTGATGATGTAGGCTCCTCATCACAAAAGCGCCTGCTGGTCTTTCTTCGGAAGACCATGAAAATTTCAGTAGTACAATGGAACAGTTTTTCAGCCTGAGTGCTCCAGTGTAGTGCTATAAAAACCTACGACAAAAAAAGTCACTGTCGCTGTCAGCACCATCCCAACGGCTGACTTGGAAACCATCCTACGCATAGACCTATATATACTCGTATATGTAGGCGCTCTGAGAATCAGTCAATCGGGCGACTGGAGTTCAAGTACCATAGGGCATGCAAGCATTTTTGACAGGCAGTATCAGACGTCGAGAGTGACTATAGACTTCCATTCCTTGACGTTAAGACCCTTCAACCGCCAATTCCTCACTAGAGAGGAGTGGGGGACTAATGAACTCATCAGTAAAACGACCGTAAAGGTATACACCGACTGGTCAAAGATGGAAGCAGGCACAGGCGCGGGCATTTTCTCCGATGAGCTCAACTTGCACTACTCAATCAGACTTCCTGACTACGACAGTGTTTTTCAAGCGGAGGTCCTGGCGGTCAAAGAAGCGACCTAAATGATGTCAATGACGACCCCCAGCTGATATTACCATTCTTATTGAGAGTCAGACGGCCATGAAAGAAATATCCGGAATGGAAATCAAGTCCATTGCTGTCGCGAAGATCTGAAGGCTCTCGATAAATCTGTGCTGGGTCCCTGGACATTGCCGGCACTCTTAACAGGTTTTTATAATAATAATTATTATTATTATTATTATTTATCAAAGTGTAATAAATTACAAATTAAGGTATTAAACTACGGCACTAGTTACCAGGTCTTTCGGCCGGAGTTTTTTATTATTTTTATTATTTCAAGAAAAAGATTATTGACTAAGGTTCTTCTTCTTTTTCTGATGGCACTACTTCTGGGATGGAGGTGGGCCTCAACCAAAAAGTCACTCCAGCTAGCATGATCTTTAGCCAACTGCCTTCAATAATGCACGCCAATTTGGGTGAGGTCCTTCTCCATTTGTATGAGCTATAGGTTTTGTGGGCGTCCTGAGGTTCTATCGCTTGCATCGCCTCACCAAAGCTCGAGCATTTTAGATCCTATGTCTCGAAAATGCAGAAGAACTTCACCAAAAAATGATTTAAAGCGCATTGTATTGCAAAATTAAATAAGGGTTGACATTTCATTCATCCAACGCCCATCATCGTTGGCCTACCATGCTCTTCACTAATTTTGCTCTCGACGTGCCAGACGTGAGATTTACCCTCCCCTCAAACAAAAGGTCTATCTAACCCCATTTCACTCGTCCCTTTGCCCAATTTAATGCAATTCTTCTCGAATCATCACTTAAAATCGAGAGAAAACGGCCTCCAGGCGTGTAAGGATGCAGGCAAAAAAACCGAAAAAACAAAACAAACCGAAAGCGAAAACCTTTTTACTGGAAAGAAAAAAAAACTAAAAACAGTGTCCTCGAATGCAGAAAGCCTTGCGCTGGCACAAGGACCCAGCTGGGGGTTCCGGGCCAGCCGCTGGAAACGGATAAAATGGTGGCAAATCAAAAGGAGAAAATTATGTCCGTTTTAACTCCTGCAGGAAATTCAGGACAAAACAACCAAGACGCCGAAGTCCTTTGCTGCCACAGAGGGACACCAGAAAGGATGAGTGAATGAATTTTTATATTTTCCCCCCACTCGCCGCTGTCACTTTGACGCCCTTAAGCTGTGCAAGGATATGTACTTTCTCCCTCTCCCTTGGCAAGGATTACGTTCCTTCTTTTCCGCAGCCGTCATCCACCGAATCAAGACAGCAACACTTTCCGTGGATGAGAAGAAAAAAAAACCATCAGCAAGGATATCCGAATGAAATTGATCCTTGAGAAGAAATGTCTCGTGGGCGCTGGAACGGTGTGGGTATGTCCAGAAATCCGATGCGAGACATATATTTCATTCGCGCAATTTCACCACACAGAGCCGGTGTCATCTTGGTCGTTGCTCGTGCATCTGCTCCCAAGGACACCGAGTGGCGGTCCGAAAAAAGGAAAATAATCTAATGTCAGCACACTTCAGCGCACGCTGTCACTTGTGAAACATAATCTCCGCGAACGGGTGCACCATTATGCGCGCTGCAAGGAGGCCTGACAGCATTTATGACGCCGGCGACGGCAAACCCTTCTAAAGTTGCAGTAAATTAAAACACACACGTTCGCATATTACTTTGCCATTAAGTCCTGGAGGCGAAAATGCAAACAAAAAAAACCGCACAAAGAATGTATTTCGCTCGAGATGCAAATGGGACGGATGGAGGCTTAAAAATGAAGAAGAGCCATGCGACATCACCGCTGAAATGGATGCGAGATGAAAGCGCAATGATTATGAATCGGTGGGCGGTGTGGGGGCAGCAAACTTAGACGTTAGACCGTTAAATTCCCTTTCAAGGTACATAACATTTAGCGTCAGTTTGAGTTATGAGGGACATGCTGTGCCGACAGCTCGGAGAGATGCCACCATTTGTCACACATGTGCGAGTGAGCACACATTTGCTTTTGGGTACACTGAGGACTGGTGACATAGATTCAGGTGATTTGATTTTCCTTTTTTCTAGCTGAAGCTCCCAGTTTCTCGCAGTTCAAGGAGTGGGGTAAAAAATATCTTAGAAAGAGGTAAACAGATGAATGAACAGAAATTTGAATAATGGAAGAAGATTGCACGGAGAGGCAGCTAATTGACAGATTATATACCGATTTGACAAGCATGAAAACTTGCTACAAGTAGCTGGAAGAAATGTATGTAGGTAAAAGTCATAGCGTCATAGAGGGCCCCGAGGCGTAGTAGATAGGTGCGTCAGCTCCTATGCTCGAGGTCTCAGGTTCGAATCTCGAAAAAACACCTAACATTTTTCACGGCTCGCCGTTCGGAATCGAGTGGAGGGGACCTACAGTTTAATGCCGACTCCGAACGGCGAGATTGAGAAGCTATTTCTAGACAAGTATACTCTTTCAGCATTGTCAGTGACTCGAAAGAGGTGGAGCCGTGAACAATTTTTGTTTAAAAATTGTTTGTCTGAACTTGGTTTCGAACCTAGACTGTGAAAGTCTAATGCGTATGAGTCGCCGCACTTTTCTGCGAGAAACTTTAATATTTTGAACGGATTCTAGTGTCTTGTAGTAGAAAATAGTGGAAAATAGCCGCTTGTTCAGAGTTTTCGAAAAGATTTATTATGCGACGGGGTAGCCTAGAGTGAACAAGAGCAGCATCTAACAAATTTCTCAACTGACCGAGAGAAAGATTGCATCTAGAAAAGTGATCGTGTTCTCTTTGCGTCGTATGAAAGATCGGGATCGAAGAATTTTTAGGACTAGCTGTGAGGACAGTACAGTCTACACAAGTTCTTAGGCCACTGGGTTCTTAGACGACTAACTTAGACAAGGTAGCTGTCGTTTCTTTACCCAAATCTCTCCTTCAGCGTTGATGCAGACCAGCCTGACGTTAATCTTAAAATGTTTACAGTTTCCTTTCATTCAAAAAACAAAAACGAACCCAATTGATTAGGATTTTACACAGATCCAGAGCGGTCCCACTATAGATGATTTTTCTACTGAACCGTCTGACAACAGTGATGTTCTTGATGATGCTGATTGTGCTGCCTAGCCGAGATAGACCTTAAAAGTTTGGGCCGTATATAATTCCAGCACAAGTTCCACACAAGCCACGCTATCAACTTATTGGGCGCTAAGTTCAACAATCGAGTTAGTAATCGATTGAGTGATGTTGGTTGGCCGCCCAGAGCTGCGATTTGACGCTGTTGGACTTGCTTTTATGAAGTTCCATTAAAGATTGATACTATGCGATCGATACAATTTTGAGGAGTTTGTCTACCTCGGGGCAAACGAGAACTCCACGAACGACACCACAGTGGAGATCCGACGTAGAATCGCCCTTGGCAACCGATGCTACTTCTGTTTGTCAAAACAACTGACCACAAAACTCCTGACTCGAAGAACTAAAATCATGCTCTACAAAACTCTTATTCTGCCTGTCTATACGGAGCCGAAAGCTGGACACTAAGCAGAACTGCAGAACTGATTCTTGGTGTCTTCGAAAAAAAAAATGCTACGTCGGATATTTGGTCCCGTCTGCGAGGAAGGCGAATGAAGGAGAAGACACAACCGCGAACTCTATGAGCTGTACCAGGATGTGGATGTAGTCCGGAAGGCAAAAATCCGTCTACTGCACTGACTCGGCCATATGGAGCGCATGGACAACAACGCTCCAGCTAAGAGGGTTTTCGAATCCGAGCCTCCTGCTAAGTAAGTAAGTAAGTACTATGCGATATGACTGGATGGCGCAGTTGGTTTAGTGCCTGCCCCGAGGGATTCCAGGTTCGAATCCCAGTGAAATCGAATCTGGTCCAGTCACCATTTGCCGTTGGGATCAAATTAACGTCACTGGAGTTGCTACCTGACAGTACAATGGATCAGTTCTGAGTCTGAGTGCTCCAGTGTAGAGTTTCAAAACATACAAAAAAAGAAAATGTCGAAACCTAACGAAAAAACATCATTGGCAGCGTCAAAATTTCGAAGTGTCCATAATTACTTCTAGAAACTTAAGGAAAATTCGGCTGTCAACTGACACTTACATACGTAGAGAGCTATTCATTTCACTCCCACGTAAGTAGACAAAACTGAACGAACTTAACGAAGCAGAACGAAGCGGTGTATAATTTGTGCGTATTCATTCGGTTGTTTCAGTTCTCTTCACTCCTAAGTTTCCGTACGACCATTACAGTTGGCCCTTTATTTGATTAGTCCATATTTCGAACAAAGCTGCAATCAAGAAGTAGGAACCCTCCATCTTAAATACAGCTTTTTCGTTGACTTTTCGATACAGCACACTGATTTGGAACTAGAATCGCCTCCCTCTAGGTAGGTAGGTGATAGAGTGCCCTTGCGACTGGGTCGCGGCTCACTGAGATCAACAGTTGGGTCCATTGTGCCCTGGGTGTGTGGGGGGGGTGTACCTCCCTCTAAGACAAATTTTCACGGGACATCAAAATTAGTTCGAGTTAGAGGGATGCGACTGTAATCCCAAAACGATCCTAATGTCAGTCCAATCCCTCGAACGTAGTTAATTTGTTGTTTTTAAGAAATCCGTCCTTCAGCTCACTCAAAAACTCTCACTCAACAAAAAATCACCTAGTGTCCCTATGAAATCCATCCTCGACTGTAGCAAAATGCAACGCAATGACATAAACCCTCGAAACTGGATTCCATTTTGACATTAATGTCATCCTCGTGGTAAGCTGTTGTTGGCAACAACAAATCGGTTCAACAACAATAAACCCCATCACATCGGCCACCATCCCGTCCCGGTTGTGTATTGGTTCTCTTGCCGTGTGACTCCTTCGAACGATTAGTGAAAAGCAGTTCAAGGATCCTCTCCAATTAGTGACACAACTAAATACGACAAATACCCCCAAAGTATTGAGTCGTGAATTTAACCACTAATCGTCGTCGTCGTCGTCGTCGTCGTTGCCGTTGTCCTCCCTGTTCTCCCATGGACGTCGACATGGACGACAATGCCCGTTCATCTGGGTGAGCTCTGTGCTTCGACTGCGTGGGGTGGGTGAGCGGTGATGGTCGTGCTCAGGTGGTGGTACTTCACTTAAAAATCCACAACTTCACCTGGGGAACTGAGCGAGAACCCAAAGAAGGGAGGAAGAAAAAATTGAATAGAAGGCATCTCTGGTTACGCCTTCATTGTCGTCCTCGCAAATGCTTATGCCGCTACCGCTGCTCCTGGTGCTGGTGCTGATGATGGCGGCTGGAGAGCGCCACCGCCAACGGCAGGTGAATGGTTTCGGTGGGGACCCCAAGAGATCGAGCTGCGGTGTAGTGTGCGCGCCCGTCACTGGATTCCATTTATCCAGGTTATTATTTAATGCTCAATTAGGTTGTTGGAGGGTGGCCTTGGTGGTGTTTCTGGTGTTGCTGGTGGCTCGTGCTACAACAGTGTCAGCGGCGTCGTCGTCGTCGTCGGCGTTCGGCTGAATGGCGTCTGAAAGGGAGAACGAAAACATCCTTGCGGGCCACTTAATTATGTTCCCGGTGCCGTGTGCACGCTCTGGCTTATTAGCCATTTACCATTTGGATTCAAAAAATCCGTTATTTCCATTTGAATAGAGACCGGGCGGACGTGAATGGTTGAAAATGAAGAGGGCCAAGCGCGGAGGGGAGGACTAATATTCGGGAGTAGTCGAGTGTCTTGAGTTATTGCCGCACAGCACCCGTCTGGGCGGAGGGGGACGAGGCCAGAGCGCCACCTACTCGACATTTATTTAAAGTGATTAAGAGGAATAAAATATTGTCGCCCCTTCGGTGATTTATTGGCCTATTAGCGAAGGAGAGACGCCAGGAGATGGCCTGGTGCACGGGGTGGGAGTGCGGCCGATTTCAGTCCTCGTCGCTCTCTCTCTATTGTTTCCGTGTCGATTTTTGAATGAACTTCAAGGACCAGTGTAACTACGGCGCGGCGCTGCCTGGTGGTGGGTGTTGGCCCGGGCCAGGATCAGGGATGGGGAGGATGGCTAGGTATGAATTTTCAGTAAATCATGTTCGTGAATATGGCGCAGACCATTTGCGAACGATGATGATTAATGGATGTGGCATAGTTTTTCGCTCGCTGTTGGCTGGCATCACTGTACCGGGCGACGGCGGGTGGACTCGTCTTTGGCTGGGAAAATTGAAAACTGCCTCGGTTATGGCGCGGGCTTTTGTTTGACTTGTGTAGTTGGTGTTTGTTCTACTTTTTTTTGGGCTTTATTTTGCAATTAGATGAGGGTTTTGGTTCGGAAAGGGGGTGGGAAATTTGTTTATCGTTATACGGCCGGGGAGGGGACTCTTGAAAAAGTTAGCAGTGCCCAAGTGCGGCGGGTTGAGTTCATCTCGTTGGAAGTGGTGTGCTCGGCGCGATCATTAATCAAATGCGGACTCTATTTCATTAAATTTTCTGTTTCAGGTGATTGAGGGTTAGGCTCTCTTGTGTGTGCGGTGAGGGGTGGTGGCTGGTGAGGATTGCAAGGATTCGCCTTTGTTTTGATGAACGAGCTGGAAGAGAGGGTTTTTTGAACCGTATGTGGTTCAATTATCGATCGATAATTGGCTCTTGGCTGCAGAATTTTGGGCAGGACCAGTATGCCGTGGAAGAACGTGAAATTTAAGAGATTTTTTGGGCAGATTTAATAGGGAATTATTTGGTTCTTGGTCGCAAGAAGTTGTATCAACGAGCGAGGAGATATTCAAATGTATGTTGTGACTGCTATCATTTGGTTTGAATCGGGAACATGGCTTAGTATGAATTTTTTAAGTTTTAAGAGTGGTTCTAACTAGATTACAAGTGTCTTGATCCATTTGTTTGCTTTGTTTGATCGGTATGAATTCTTTTGATTTTCAGGGAAGTTTTGGCTTCCTCGTCCGTCTTTTCGCTTTGGTTCATCGAAATGAGATTGTCCATCTGTCCCAGTTGAAGACCATACATTTCGTCTGAAAAAGAGCACTGTTTATACAAATGCCGTAACGGTCTTGACCCGATCGCTGGTCCTCTTCATCTTGAAGAAGCCTTGATTGGCTAGACGACAAAGGTTCTTTCGGACATACTTTGAACGAATGGGTGATCATCTGAAGAATCAGGCCGTCTTCTTTTGGATTTTCCTTAAATTTGTTGATTTTTAAGCATTGTTCAGGGAATGTGGTCGCGGGGACGTAGTGGACAAATGCATTGTCTTCTATTTCAAAGATCCATGGTTCTATTACGGGCACATTTACGGCAGAAACTTGCTGAATATACAAATATTAACGACACAACCTCTTCAAATCACTGACATGGCTCAAAGACAATAACCCCTGAAAAAGACTTCTCAAACTTCGTCATTTGTTGTCACCATAAAACTTTAGGTCTCCTCCACTCCTGAGAGAACAGTGACACACAACGAGTGGTTGCTGTAGAAGTTAGGCCCAAATCTACGAGCCGTACCGCCGTCCGAAGAAGAATAAGATCAATATTCGTCTGCGTTTTGTGTTTGGTAACAGAAAACAAAATTAATCAAACTTCTAAAATAGGTTAAGCAGACCTGCACAAGTTTACACAAGACACTCTTTTAACTTATGACATTTTAGACGCATTTTCAGCAGAGGTCTGAAATAATTTAACACGATGCTGAAGCTTGCGGCCAAAGTAAAGGCAACACGACAACGATCCTTTCCTGTTCCCAGATTGGGCATCACACAGCAGCACAACATAAATAGACTCGGCCACACCTATCGCATGGAAACCAATGCTCCGGCTAAGAGAGTCTTCGAATCCGAGCTTCCTCGTTCGAGAAGGAGAGAAAGACTGAACCTCCGGTACAGAGATCACCTTATCGCAGGGTCAAACAACTTGATCTTGATTACTAGAAGTAGCGTTCCGTGGACTGTAGAGGATGGAAAGCGCAAAAAGCTCAGACTAAACCCCTTATGATTTGTTGGACTGATATGTAAGTAAGTGCCTTCTTTTAGTCCTATCTCTTCTAGCATAAGACTGAAGGATTCACATAGCAGAGCTGTGTAAAAATCCGATGCATATTTCGTAAAAGTGTGAGACCCAAGACACAGGATTCATCGCATATTTTTGGGCTTGATTTAACATTACGCGATCCCTACACTTTGACACCTTCAGTTCAACTTAAAATCGACCAGATTGTCCAGACCTTCCGAAGCGTCAACGTCGATTTTTTTCAGGTGCAGACAAATTCTGAACGAATTTCTTCTGGACACCATGAAATCGGTAAAATATTGCATGGAAATTTAACGTCGCTCAGCTGCAATCGCAAAAGATCACCTCTTACTTCTTACCACTCCTTTGTATTCAACATCAAGTACAGAAGACGAGCAATACTGTGAAGAAACGATCAGAAACGTCACAACTTATGTGCAAGGTTTCGCAAAATCTGAACAGAAACTTTCAAAAATAAGAATGGGAATCTGATGAAACATTCAGTGCTGGGAAAATGGAAAGATCACTTCTAACGCTTGTACAACGGTGAAATATAATCCGTTCAACATTGTTTTTTTCAGCGCTGCAGGGTCGGTGTGGAAAAATTCTACGGCGTGCAAAGAAAATCGATAGCAGCTCTCAATACACAAAAATGTACTCCAGACCGCAAAAACATGTGATATAGTGTTGCCATGATGATTTTCGGTAAAAAAGGGAGTACGTCAGTGCTGCGGCACCGCTGCTGCATCGCAAGTACGATCAAGAGAGATCAATGATATTGCAAGTGAATTGCCATTATCACCAGTCTTTGGTTTTCGGTCCGTCCATGAAGAAGTTCATGGATCCCTTTAAGAGGGTAGGATTTCTTACCCAGATGTCCCTGTCAGAGATTAGAATTTTGACATCCTTTTCATAAAAGTATTGAGGTGCGGCATATTCGAGATTTTTTAGTAAAAAGTCTATTAATTGAAGAATCATGGAGCGTCCAAATCGTAAACTGGACCACTGAGATGAGGCTAGATCCAAATCGTTGGATCCGTACATGACTGGCTAGACTCATGTTGCTGTAAAGCGTGGTTCAACCTTATTCAACGCAAACAAAAATCCCCTCTTCACATGCTTGTGTAACGCTCCAAGAATTAAATTCCACGACTTCCATCTTTAGTCGACTTCCCGTGAACTCACTCCACACTGAAGTGCCCCAGTCTAGTCGTTTCTCTTTGTCTCCGAAGACCTCATATGAAATCCTTGAACAGACTCAAGCATCTTCATGACAAATTAAGTCATTCCCTCTTCAAACCAAAAAAGCAGAAAAAGAAGGCACAAAATGCATCCCATACCAATCAGCCAGCCGCTGGACATTCCAAGGACGACAGGCGAACATTCAAATTCGACACAAAAACAAAAGAAACCAGGATGCCCAGCCAAACAATATTCACCGCTGGCTCACAACCATTTTTCTCATTTCAGCTCATCTCATCAATCTCATTGTTACTGTCTGTTAATGAAGAAATGATGTCTGTGCTGCTGCGGCCGGCCCAGTCGTTGTCCTTTCTCTCGCCCGTCCGAGAATGCACACGAATGCCTGCCAGAGCCGCTGCCCCTGATGCCTCGGCGAACGCTTCAAACCGAAAACGCAATCCAATTCTGTGTTCAAAATTTTGTGTGTTTTGTTTTCTATTTTCTTCCTCGTCCTTTTTTTTATTGTTTTCCTTTTTTGGGGTGAAAAACGGGAAAAACTTTTAATTTTCCATCTTTTCTGATCCATAAGAGCGCAACAACAACAACAACAACACCCTCACAACCACCACCCCCACCAGCAGCAGCAGGAACAGCACCAGCATCATCGCCATCATCAGGATAACAGCGAGGAGAGCTCCATTACTCGCTGCAACCACTCAAACATTCAGAGCCCCAAAGAAGTGCAGAAAACATCAGCAGCAACAACAATGATCCTCGAGTCCTTCTCCTTGGCGAAGTAATTGCTGCTCAGAGCTTAAACACATTTTACCACTTGAAACCGCCTCCACAGTCGTCGTCCATCGCCCACACCACACCCCCCGTCAAATTGTTCCCTTTTTTTCCTTCGATTTTTTTAGTCCTCCTCCCCGTCTTCTCGGGAGGGAGTTAGTCCTGTTTTGCGTTTGTTCCTTTTTTTCGGTTCGTTTTCATTCCGAAATGCGATTGAGTCGCAGGAAAAATATTTCGCTCGCTTTGTTTGATGCACACACACCCGCAATGAAGTGCAGAGTCCTTGGCAGGTTCAGCGCCACTTCAGCAGGACTCCGGCGCTGCTGGTCAAATATTTATTACATCCATTTCGGTGCGGTGCAGGTTTAGTTGCGGTCGGTCAACAAGTCAAACTGCTGGCGCGTTCTTTTGACGGCGAACAAAGGACAAAGGCACAACCGGCAGCAGCCCTCTCTAAGTTTAGCATAAATAGTTTAAATTATTCACAGGACTCTTTTGCATCGAATCAAATAACTTAAGGATGCAAGGGAACAGGCAGCAGCTTTCGTGCGCGCCGCACAAATGAAGTGGAATTTTTATTTCACACCAGCACACAGGATCCAGGATGCACGGGCGGGGAATGGCAAATGGGGATAACGACGACGACGGAGAGTGAACACATATCCTTTGGATGTTTATTTGAGGACATTCAAAGTGGAAGACAAACCGTATGCACTCTCGATGGATGGATAATGGGTGTTGCCCGGCGGCGCCGCTGGCTACGGGGGGAAGGGTGTCTTGATGTGTGTACAATGTGTACACATGTATGCAGGCAGCATCGCCAAGGACGAGCAATTGAGGTGGAAAAGCACAAAACATGTGTTGAGAGCGTTTAGTGAATATTCACGTGAAGTGCTCGCTACAGTGAGTCGAAGGATGTTTGAGACGAGCGAGAGTGGTTGAGTCTGAGGTGTCTAGCTGCTGGCAGGTGTAAGTGTATACATGTTGCGACTATTGTTCTGGTTTCACTTGTGCAGTGGCACTCTGACGACACGACGAACCTTTGGGCACTTGAAGCCCGTTTAGGGTTAATGTCCAAATTAAGCCTATGCCTAGAGGTTTGTTGATATGTTTTTGTTCAATACAGTTAAAGACAAAAGAGTTAAGGTTGGAAGCCTGATGTTCTTAGCAGACGTTCTTAGCAACCGCTAGTAACAATTTTTAGCCCCAACAAGAAACTACGCCATGTGACCATGCAACGACTTCAAAGATGGTCAACCTTTCTAGTTACGCAATTTGCTATCGTCCAACGAAGCAGCAACAACATTGTATCTCGCATTTGCCTCACGGTCCCGGTGATGATTTGAAAGGTTGGACACACCGCTTCTCTTCTCCTTCTATATATGGCGCTTCAGTCTGGGTTCGACCTGGGCCTTAACCAAAAATGCCTCTTCAGCCAGCGCGATCCCTTACTAGTTGTATACCAACTTGTTTGACGCCCCTTTCAACTTGTGTGTGCCACATTTATAATGGACGTCTTCTGTTGCGTTGTCCCACAGGCTCAGAGTCAAAGACCGAAACCGCTTATCACCCACTAAAAATATTTTGTTTCCACAGTGAAACTTGAAGTGTAGTAATTATGATGCAGCTTCAACGAAAGATTTTACTTCTTTACATCAAGCGCGGGTGTCGCGCGGATAAAGTAAATGGCCCAACATTGATGACATTTTCAAACAAAGAGTGTCGTGCACTGTCCGACAGCTGAATGTTAGAGTATACCAGCTGGCCCTCTTCCGAAAAGTTTTGAGATCGCATCTACATCGACTCCGAAGGGCCTTTTCAAAAGCATATGTGGTTGATTGGAGTGGGCGCGAAATCAAAATTTTTTTTTCGTGATTCGGATATATTCCACCACGTCTCAAGCCACTATTTAGGTATAGCATTTGCTATTTGCTTTAGAGGGACTACCCAAATCGATAGTGACAGATAATGACAAACTCACACAAATAATGTGTTTATTCGAGTTCATAAACCGAGTGAAATCGAGTTACATCCAAACCAAGTTGAATCTGAGTTAAAACCGAGTCAAATCGAGTTGGCGAAACAAAAACGAACCAAACATACCAAAATTGCAATCTGTTTAATTTGAGATCTCTAGCAGTTTTGCGAAAGCCACTCAATTCGCCATTTAACTACAGCATCTTTCAACCAGGAATCGAACGGAGGACCCAAAGGATGGTCCGAACTTTGAAGACGTTTTTCTCAAAAGTTTTGGAAGGCCATGCGAAATGACGATTTCGTGACGCTCTTACCCACTTATAATTCAACGCCAGATGAAAGTGGCATATCTACTACAGAGAAGTTAGATGACATGTATCACCAAGCCCTACTCCCAGAGAAATTTCAAAACCATCGAAGTCAAGAGGAGGCAAACCGAACCAATGAGTTGCCATTTTCCTACGTACGTTCGACAGAAGTGAGTTTCTGGAGACATTTGGAAGACTCTTGGGAAACGAAAGTATCTGCTCAAAACCAATTATAACCTCGTCGTTATTCAAATCAGATGAGACTCCAAACAGCGATTGAAGGGGAACAGGTTCGTGCATGTGACATCATACAGGGTGACCAGAAAACGAACGACAGGAAAATACATTTAAATAAATCAACAATGGTGTGAGATATACAATTTATTATCACTTTATTTTGAAGCTTCATTCATGCCATTATATACAATAACACATTTTTCAAATGGCCACCTCAGCTTTGCTGGCAGTGCTACAAGCGGTCGTACCAATTTTTGATGACTCGATCAAATATGTGCCGTGCGGCATTATTTCGGCACTTGCGTCTGGAATATTGTCCTCGAGCTCCAAAGTGATTGGTTTATTAGCGTAGCCTAAGGACTTGAGAAAATAATCGAGTGCTGTCAAGTCTCATGAGCGCTGCAGCCAATTAGTGAACGATCGTCGTGATATGACATAAGCGCCTAAGTTCTTCTTCCCAAATTGGAGCGGTGCGTCGCTTGTATGACATTTAGCGCCGTCTTGTTGAAACCACAACTCGAATATATCGATGTTGTCGAGCTCTGGCCACAGACAGTCGGTTAACATTGCTCTATAACTGAGACCATTCACGCCAACGGTGTCTAATTCCTCTTTTCGAAAGAAATAAGGTCCCATGATGCCGTCGTGCCGTAAACCGCACCAGTATGACAGTCAATCTTTGTGGATGCATGGATTCTTGGTTGGACACTTGTGGATGGTGCTCCCTCCAATAACGGCAGTCTTGCTTATTGAAATAGCCCCTAAGCCAAAAATGGGCTCCGTCGGAGGAGATGATTTTTTGGCCAAAATCCGGATGTCCGATCAACATTTTCAGCACCCAATTAGCGAATTCATGACGTTGTCTACGGCCGTCTGGTTTCAATTTTTCCGTCAGCAAAATGTTATATGGATGTAGGCCCAAGTACAACCGCAATATAAGGCGGTCGCTGTCCTATTCAGCTGATCGTCACAGAATCGACATTTCTGGGTCCTTTTCTATACTGACCGCATGTTTTCTTCATTTCAGTCCAATTTCTATCTGGTTGGCGGCTTAAGGTCCAAAGAGTGTACTCACACTAAAACTTTTCCACGTTTCTACGAATTACCTGCACACTGAAGCCATGATGACGACCGATCTCACGACGAAATTGACGTTGCGTATTTAAAATTAAGCCCAAATTTGAGCAAAACTGTTTAATAATTTCCGGACTCTCAGCAAGCGTGAAACTATATTTGAATACACAAAAACGGTACACTATGATTATAATAACGGCTTCGATAAGTTTCGTTAAGTCCATAACTTTTACCTGCCTAAGCGGGAGTGTAACGAATCGTTCTCTACGCATGGAAAGGTCAGTCAAAGCAGCTGAATTCTCCTTATGTTTCTATAAGCAATTCTGGACACTTTTAAATTTGAGGATGATTCTGGTTATTTTTCGTACGGCTATTATAGTTGACCCTTAACAGTGGCAATTACTGTGGCACTGCTTTATCGCTATAATACCACTGAACGACTGCGACTGACAACTTTACGTTCGGTTCAGACATCACCGTTTAAAAATTAAAAATTAAAAAAAAATCCTTCAAATGGATATAGCTTCCCAAAAAGTCTTTGCAACCGTCAAGGCCATCGTCCTGTAACTTCGTTTAGCTTAAAATATCTGTCAATGCGCACTAGTCTTTAGAGATGTTGAATATGAGACTGAATACTTCTCGTGGAATGCAACTTTCTCATCGAATACAACTTCTCAAAAACCTCTCCAAAAAACTTCCCTCAAAAATGTCCTTAAAGAAATCCACTTCAACTGAAAAGTACGAACAAAACTCTGATTCATTGCATCCGTCGTCCGTGTGAACCACTTGCCGTTCGTCTTTCGCTCTTGCATTGTCAGAATGAATTAACCAGCAATTCACCGACCCTCAAGTAGCTAAAACTATTCAACCGACAACAACATGTGCCCCGTCGAAGTTCAGATGCGCCAGGAATAGGTCATAAAGGTATCTCCTTTCCCAGCCAGCGCAGCAAGATGGCCAAACCTATTCTCGAAATGGATGGATGCCCTCATTGCTAAATCCCCAACGCCACAGCTACACCGTCTCTCTCTCTCTCTCTCTCTCTCGCCATCGCTCTCACCGGTTTGGTATGCTTTGCCGGTCTGTGGATTTATTAAAAATTAACGAAAGTACCGACCAAACTTGGAATGGAATTGAGCAACTCTCTCCCCGCCACCGGCAGGTCGACCTTATTTTCTGTGCGGTCCTTGCTCGGGTCATTACAGGTATTTCGACAGCAGCATCCACCACCGCACCGAGAGAGTGTGCGAGGAACTACGAAGCACTACCCCACTAGTGGGCCGCCCCCCTTCCACAGCCACCCACCAACTGGTCGTATACCATTCCTGTTTTATCTCTGCCAAATGACTTTGTGTTCTCTCGATACACACAGGATACGTGCCTCGACTGATACGTGCCAGCAGCCGGAGCGCTCGGTTTGGCAGGGCGCGACGCGGGCGGCTGGGTTCGATGCCGGAGTCCTTCGACGTTGTCGTCTATTCTTTCGGTTAATTGAAGTCCTCGCATGTTACTTAAGGTTGAATCTTTAATCTCACACAGCCACACACACACACACAATGAACCCGTAGCACACTTAGGCAGTCAAGTCGACGAAATTAATTCGATAATTGAGTTGGTTGTTGCGAAAGGATTTCGTGTGCGGGTGCTTGGCGGGGGGATCTGTGACAACGCGGTGGCGGTGCCGTGAATGATTGGTGCAACTAAATTGTCTGCAATTACTTTTCGAAATGACTGACTAACTGCTTATTGACGGGGATTTGTTGTGGATTTTGAGCTGGAGCGGATTGTTAACAGATGATTGGGGGGATATCATGTGGAATTGAGTTCAACCGACGAGTGGTCGGGTGTCATTCGTGTACACAGACTGATGGTTTGTTTCTGCAAATAGATATGGAGTACACTGTAGATGGAGACTTAGTTTGGCATTCATTTCGACATTGGGACTGAAGGAAGTTAACCTGATGACATCTAGAGTCTAGAGAAGCTGCTTTGATCCTTCTGCTTTCGGCTTTTCTTCGGCCATTCATAGCTGAGCTTTAGACACCGAGGTTTTTAGTTTCTCTTAAAAATGAAAATATCTATTTAACAGAAAAAGAGAAACAGAGTCAGAGACTTCTTGAATATCTGTCGGGGTACCAGACCAAATTTACAACAAACCCTAGCATTTGTCATTCGGTAATATTTTGTCACTGAATCTTATTACGTCAAGCAACACTAGGTTATACGACTGGATGGCGCAGTTGCTTAAGTGCCTGCCCCAAGTTTGAGGGGTCCCAGGTTCAAATCTCAGTAAAATCGAATCTGATCCAGTTACCAAATGCCGTTGGGATCAAATTAACGGCACTGGATTAGTTTGCTACCTGGCAGTACAATGGGCCAGTTTTGAGTCTGAGTGCTCCAGTAGTGTATCAAAAAACCTCCGAAAAAAAAAATTGTTTGACCATTTGCAATTTAGATGTAGTGGATCATTTGACACAGAAGCGAAAGGCAGGAAAAACGATGGCCGAAAGTCTTACCAAAAGGTGAAGCGCAAGGTTCGGGCAGAGGTCATAAAAGAAACAGGATAGGAAAGCTTTGTCTGCAAAAGTTGTATATCTTGGAGATATTTAGCATATTGAACATGTTGCTGATCATCACTTCTGCGTTCTGCTATTTTTACTAATTTTTGTAACTTTGCTTGAAATCGCTGTAGCAATTACATTTGCGACTCTCTTCCCTACGCTAATATACCTTAGGGACCTTAGGGCCGACTCAACCAATCCAATGTGGAGTACTGTTTGAGTACTGCTGTTGTGTTGCCAAGTTACATTGGCGGGAAAGTTCGTTCGCAGATTGACACAGTTTCTTCTTCAACGTGTCTAAGGTATCTACAGTGTCGGACAAAACAATAGCACCGAATAGTCCGCTTAGACATTTTGCTCAATATCTTTCCATGTACTTGAGAGATTTTAATAATTCTTTTTTCATTCAAACGGGAACAGTTTCACTTATTTATAAACAAAAACTCAATTCCACTAGATTCCTCCAAACTAAAAATATTAAAAAAGAGTGAACATGCCTTAAAAATTGCCGCGACAAAACTAAAGCACATAATTAAAAGCAAAGATTTTTAAAATCCTGGTGCTCATATTTGAGTGAGTATCCATTGTTTTTGATAACCGCTGCATATCTTCAGGGCATAGAATCACTAAAAGACAACAGCTACGGGAATCGTTTTTCACGACGTTTTAGGTTTAACAAAAGGTGCCCTATTTAGCTGTCTTATTTGGGTGGCTATCCCGTTCAATTTTCGGATCTATAATTTTTTATAGATTATCTATGGGATTTGAGATCAGAGGATTGAAAAATCCCACTTAATAGACAAACTTTACTCAGAGAATGACACATTTTTCCAATGTAAGATGTGTGTTTTGGATCGTTGTTGTGTTGAAAGATCCATTTGAATTCCTTTCCCTCTTCTGCGCGGGGCAATATCACGTTCTGTGATACATCACTGTATACACAACGATCCATTATGTCGTAAATGTTGTAAATTTGAACTATCCCATGACAAAGATGGCGACACCAGACCACCACACTTCTTTTTTGAGATTTTATTTTTTTCGGGCTTACCGTAGGTTAATTCTGTCACACTTTAGACATCTTAAGCCGTTTAAGCCCGTCATGTTAAACTTCAATTCATCTGAAAAATTTTAAAAATCGGACTCAAAAGTCAAAGGTTCTCCATTTGACAACAGTCAGCCGTTACAGAATTTCCAAAACTTTAGGTTAGCATGGAGGAGGAAGTCTGGTGGTCTGGTGTTGCCTTCTAGACAGTTATACTCTTTGAGCATTGTCAGTGACTCGAAAGAGGTGGAGCCGTGAAAAAATGTTAGATGTTAGAGATTCGAACCTTAAACCTCGAGCGTAGGAGTCGACGCACCTACCCACTACATCACGGCGCGCAGAGATTATATGATATAATTAGTACATTTATTATAACTAGTATATTAATGATATAAATAACAAGTTTATTAATTATATGTTTAAAAATGAAAAGTTTATGTAAAGAATTCGACAAAAAAAAATTTTCAAAACTTCGCCTTTCAGAGTCAGCATTAAACTGATGATGCCCTTTACTCATGACGGAACTGTCGCACATCCAACAGGAGTGGTTGTCCAAATCCACACCGTTTTGGGCAGCGAAGTTATTATTATTATTGTAGGAAAGACATTTGGAACTGCTTAAGCGCACTACTCAACCTAAAGGAATTGAGATTGATTTTATGTCGACAATTAGTCATCGGACCAGTTGTTAACTGTTGGTTGACTCCGAACAAAGCCACGGTCTACAATTGGCTTGAAATAAATCATTGTCATGAAGACAGCCGACTTTGAACTCTTTGTCGTGAAGATAACATGCATCAGCTGGAGCAGTTTTTCGATTGAAAAACTATTGAAACCCGCACCCAACTTAAGGACAAATCTGGAGACAGCCCATGACACTCAACTTAGGCCTCTCCAAGGAAAAACTAATGTCTTCGTGAAAATGTTGAAATAGTCCTTTGTTTCTGACAAGAAACGCGATGGTCAAGGAGAAACCCTTCAACGGGGAGGAAAAGTAATTGCAACGCACTTCAATCGTCCGATTGAATGAACCCAAACTTCCCCACCAGCCGGACAGTCTTCACTCGGCACCCGAACATAATGTCTCCCGAAGTAATAACGAGAATGAGAACAATTTTTAGCAAAGTGCTTTTGCAAGGACCAAGGATACACATCCCCCGCACAAAAACAAACTAAAAAATATGAAAAAAAAAAAAAAGGAAAATATTCTAGGAAGCAATTTGCATTATGATACGAGAACAACATCGAAGACAACCTCAAAGCATTCTCATTCAAAGTGTCTCCATTCGAATGCGATTATTATCCTCCATTGTGGAAAATTAAAATACAAAGCCATCTCAGGAAGGACGACCATGAGGGCGGCGCAGAGGGCTGGTGCGGGGAAGAACACCCCCCATCATCATCATCATCAGCAGCAGTCCTCTCGGGCGATCTCTATCCCGATGACAAATCAAAGGCTGAAGTCCATTCCGAGATAAGTTTTTTTTTTGTTTGCATTTTTTTTATTTTCTAAAAGCCGCGCCTATTGAAGCTGAACAAAACGTCACCCAGAAAGGGACATGGCTGCCCACAAGCACCCATACGGCACGGGAGGGGGGCGGAGTGATGCCGTCGTGACGTGGGCGGGGGGGTGCGGCGGCAACAGCAGCAGTGGCGGGCAAAACAAAAACATTATCCTGATTATTATTATTATTATTGTGATTCCCAGGGTTTCTTTTCACTTGTACACGCTCGCCGCCCACCTTAACACCTCCCCACTCCGTCCCACAGCCGAGGCAAGTCCGGGGGATTTTTGTTGTTTCCTGCATTTGCATGAGTGTCACACAACAATGGCGACAATGTGGCATTATCCAACCGATACCACCGGCATCACCACAACCGAACCGCTCTTCTTCAGCAATAATCGCTCATTCCAGGCGGCTCCTGCCACTGCCACCGCCACCGCTGCCGCTGCCGCTATCGTCACCGCAACCACCTCGGTCATAGCCTGTGAGCAGCTTCAGAGAGTTCCAGCCTCAGTCCTCGGTTGCTGGTGAAGCCAAATGAAAAACCAAACTGGCAACTTAGTGAATAGATATGCAACGGCATTCAGGAGGCTCTCTCCTGTCCCGGTGCGCCCCCACTGCACCCTAACTGCGCCATCATCCAAGCGCCGCGTCTCCATTTGGCCGTATGATATTTATAGAAAATCCACAAAGGAACAATCTCGAGTCTGTGATACGCTTTGTGCACGGCTGGGCTGGATCTGGGAGAGAGCCTCGTTTTTTTTGCCTCTCTCTATGCATATCCACCCGGACGAAGGATACTCGGGTAGTCATTTTTTTCCAACCAGCAGCAGTAGCGTCATTGAACAGAAACTTTCATAATATCGAAGAGAGTGAGGCGGAAGTGTGGGTGTGGGGTGGATGAGAAGGATTCAAAAGACAAAGGACGAACGAAAAAGTGAAATACCAGCGACGAGTACATTTAGTTGAAGAAGAGCTCAAGGGTACACCAGTGTGTGTGTGTGTGTGTGTGTGTTTATGTGGAATGTGAAGGACCCTTCACGATTCAGGCAAAGCCCTTCGAAAGCCATTACCAGCCAACAGCCCACACAGTTGTTCTCACACCGCCCACCCTGCAACGCTCGCAAATCGAATGCGACACGATGACAACAGTCACGGTGTACGCTACGAGACGTACGATACGATGCGATGCAGTGCATTGCAGTGCGAGCAGTGTGACGTTAGTTGGTGTGGCTGGGTCCTTTTATGTTAGCGACAAACAGTGGCTGGCAGTGGCAGACTTTAGGTAGGCGGCACCAGTCACATCCTTGTTCCTGTTTAATCACTCAAAAACGTCAGCGATCTGTCTTCAGAAACGTTCTTTTTTTTTGTTCTTTTCTCCTTTCTTTACCTCCTCGTGTCATCTCAGAAGACTGCGCGGTGTTTTTGGATCTTTTCGCACGGTTTCGCTGGACCGGCAGTGAAGACGGGGACATTTTTCTGGAGGAAATACAGGGATTTTTGGACAGTGATTCTCGGAAAAAGGCGGCATTCTTCAGAAGATTCACAGCGAAGTACACCGCGCCACCATGTGACATGGGCATTGTCTTGAAATGAACACTTCTCGACTCTCATTGGAAAGCTCTGCAATGAATGAAAATGTGTCCTTCGTCCAAAATTGAGAAGACAATTTGAAATGAATTCATTTACTTTGAATTTTGATTTTGGACTGGACAGATTTGGATTCCTCACTTTTAGAGTCAATTTGGAACTATGATGCGCGGAAAGTTTGTCTAATGACAAAACAATTCCTTTTAATAAACAATTCAATTGCATAAGTTGGACAAACATGAGAACCAAGAGGAATCTTAAGCGACGAGATTTGCTTTTTGACTTGTTACAAAATCCACTAAGTCACCATTAAGGCCGCATTATTTTTCTTCGTATGGCTCTACAGTCCTGATAGAACATGGATCTCAAGCAACAAGACTCTCCAAGTAATACGATTCTTCGCTAGCTGTCTCCAATTTTACACAAGTTCGTTCATAACGTCCCCAAACATTTTTCGGGCCAGAGGTAAGCTACCATGCTTCCTACATAGTGTAGCCACCTTTGGCGTTAGATCCGTAAAATCTTGTCGCTGTACAGCCCATACAATTTAGGGTTCTTTTCCGCCAATTACCGTTAACGCAAACAGGACCAATAATCACAGGTAGAACTTTTCTTTCGAAAAGACTAGAAGTCTTCATCCACTTTGGATATTGTCCAGACCTTGGTGCCGTAAAGCAGGATTGGGATGATGAAGGACTTTCAAGTTAAACCGAACTTGGACTATTACTACTTTCCACTTAATTGCAATTCCCCAAGGCAACAAATAATAATAACAATAATAAAGATAATGGCGGCGCTACAGTCCGAGATGGAATTGGGCCTAGCTTCTCAGCAACCACTCGTGCTATGCATGCAATTGTTCTCTCACGAGTGGATGGGACCTACAGTTTAATGCCGTCTCTGAACGACATTGTCAGTGACTCGAAAGAGGTGGAGCCGTGAAAAAATGTTTGGTGTTTTTTCGGGAATCGAGGAGTTGACGCACCTACCCACTACGCCACGGCGTCCACATCGGCGTCCATACACTTGTATAATACTACAATACAAAAGTCGACAAAATGTTTTGCTTTTGCCGTAAACAAATGAAAGTGCTAAGAAATAGGAAAGACCGCTTTTGATGCAACACGTAAATAAATAAGGGAATTAGGAGAAGACGCGTAAACGTTAACAAGTGGATTGACGTAATTATTTGGTTTATCATTGGGTACGTTTTCCAACATGTTACTCAAGCTTAAGCTGACCAGACGTCCTCTTTTAAGAGGACATGTCCTCTTTTTGTCTCATACAAAAATGTCCGGCATTCGATTCGAAGTATTTTGTCCTGAGTCCAAAAACTCCTGTTCCAGTTCCTTCATCAGTTCTTGATCCGTCTGTATACCATTTTATCGTGCTGCTGCTCAGTCTGTGGACCATGGATTCATTGCTCAAGTCCCTTTTCGTGCTAAGCTTACTGGTAAATTTCTTTTAGAAATTGAATTTCCTAATCACGTCATCCTTCGGAATGGCCATGAGTGGTAGCTTTTTGACTAGTGCGTCGAATTGTCTCGTTGTAATGCACCTGTCTTTTCCCTTTTCCCCTTCTTTTGCCATTCTTATGATTGTTTTGTTTGCACATTCTGCAATCACTAGATGTAAAGGAGTCAGCTCCAGTAGCACCTCCATGGCCGCAGTTGGGCAAGTTCTCATGGCTCCTGTAATGCAGAGGCATGTTAACCTTTGAACTTTGCTGAGTGTCTCCCTCGCGCTGATCAGATTGGTTCTCTTGGTCCATGCTATTGCACCATAGGTTATGTCCTCTTTTTGTCTAATGTAAAAAGAAGTGAGTCTTCAATTTTTATTTGAGACTGTCCTCCTTTGACTTTCTAGATTTGAATACATTATTTTTTAAGAATCGTTGAATGTCATCCGTACTGTTGTCATCGTTGTCCTCTGCCTGGGTCGCGAGCCTACTTAAGACTGACGAATTTAGCTTTGATGCGGATTCATGTGTCAGATGCCTACGGCTTTTTGCCTTCTGCATCGAACAAATCCACATCCAAATATTCGCGCCTTCATTGACAGAAAGTAGTCTGTTAAGTGACCTGTGAGTTCGCCACCAAAAATGTAAGCCGAAATTTCATCACTCCAATCCAAAAGTGGGCGCCATGGTGTAGTGGGTAGTTGTGTCGACTCCTACGCTCTTTTTTTTCACGGCTCCACCTCTTTCGAATCACTAACAATGCTCAAAGAGTATAACTATCTAAAAAAAAGCTTCTCAATCTCGCCGTTCGGAGTCGGCATTAAGCTGTAGGTCCCCTCCACTCGTGAGAGAACACAAGTGGTTGTTGAGAAGCTAGGCCCGGGTTCACCTCGGACTGTAGCGCCGCCATTTTTATTATTATAATCCAAACATCTTCTCAACTTTTTAAACCCTTTCAGTTCCTCAAATTTTCTGCGCATTAACAGTTTTCTTTTAATAGCCCCGCACACCTCCTTCGGATTACGTATCGTCAGCCCATGACAGTTAAAGAACAGCTCTTCAGACTCCCTACAAATCGATTTAAAGTTTCGTATCGCAGCTTCACTCGTCGATAGTCATCATCACCACCTTAGAATCCCTCGTTCTCATATGAAATCCTTCCTTCTTTCCCAAGCATTCCATAACAATAAACGCATTTAACTTTCCTAACTTATCGTTCGGGTTAATTGAATTTTCAAAGGCACATGTGTTTCCCATAAGCACACACCGCCACCACCGCACACCCGTCCAAAACCAAGGTAAACATAATTAAACGACTTCACACCTCTCCGCGCCGTGGGTTCTTCCAGGTTATTCTTTGTGCCGGTTTTTCTTTCCCCGTTTTTTGTTTACGCCTCGTCAGAAGGCGTATAAATGCCATAACACCGTATTGACAACTGAAAACATAAGCAAACGTCAACACAAAAAATTAAGTCTCACGCTGTCGTTGACGGGGGCTGGTGGGTGTTTGTGGGGGTGGCAAGGAAAAATCTCGCATATAATTGATTCCACGAACGCACTTCACTCTCGATCGCTTTCTCTCTCTCTCTCTCTCTAACGGTCTCTTCGTCCTTTGTGCCCGCCGTAAAATGCTTATCCCATTTGCATAAACACCTCACGCCCCCGCCTGGGGGGTGGTCCATAAAAAATAATGAAATGTTGATTTTTCCGAAAAATACATTACAAAATCACAAAATCACACTCCAGCTCCAACTGAACAACTCCGGTTCTGGTTCTGGTTCTCACTCAAAGTTCCACTTCCGCAGGGCGAGGGCGGCAGTAACCCTTTCCTCTGCCTCTGCCACCGCCGCCACCGACTGCCGACACCCTTGGTTAACGCATTTATGAGTTACTTCGTCTCGAGCGGCGGGTGGGGGTGGCAAAAAGTTTGACATTAAATGAAATAGTCACCTTTTGTTTGGCTCTGCAGATGATGATGATGATGGGGCTGCGCCGGTGTGAGTGGGTGCTTTGTAATTGAAAATCACAACTCATATAAAATTTTCTTCAGTCCACCCCCACCCCCCGCGACCGTTTTGACGTTCATTTTCAATTTTCCAAAGCACTATCGCTAAACGATGAACACTAGCAAACGTGCTGCTCGGCGGATGGTCCGGGGGTGGTGCTTCTCTCTCGAAAACCAAATCATCATCTTTGGCAGGGGTGCTTTGAATCAATTGTTTCTTCAGGAACAATGCGATATTATATGTGTGTTGTGCGCAAAACAAAACATTATTCCTCTCGTACGTAAGCAGATACGTGCCGTGCCCATTGTGTGCTCCCTTTGGGCGGCGATTGGGGAGGGACTGATGGCGGCGACGGTGGTGGTGGTTGTAACGATCTGGCAGTCGCCGTCACATCGACATGATACGCTTAAAAGCCGCCCGAAAAGGAAACGGCAAAGTTTCAATCAGATTGGAGAGCAGGAGCCTTCCTGCCAGTCGTCCCTTTTTCCCGTTTCTTCTCACACAAATCAAACCCATGTGTGTGTGTGTGTGTGGCAGCTGGAGCGGGGGGATGGGATGTGCGGATGTGTTCTTGTCTTTTTCATTTTTTGCCGCTTCTTCTGTGCTCAACTTTAGTTACAAATGTTCGGAGTTGTATGGATACATCCGTGGATGGATGCTGAATGGTGTAGGCCCGTACGGGGAGCGAGAGATAAAGGTCCCTCGTCCTGGTGCTGGGTGCTCGCTGTGAACGGCTGCCGGATTGAGGAGTTGTATCGCAGTGTTTTGTGTTCAACTTTTGTGCGATACGTGTACTCGTTCTCGTTCTCGTCCTCGTTCCCATTTTCGATCCCCTCGTCCGTGTGGTGAAGCAACAGGTACACCGTACTTGTATCATCATTTCACATTTGATATCTTTAAATCGTATCCTCTTGTGCGTGGTGGAGTTTTCACATCCTCACCCAACCGCCCAGAGACAGGCACACACTCACGGCCAAATCGAGTAGTCCCTGTGGGCGGGGGAGGGGTTTCTCGCAGGAAGGATGTTTTATTATATTAAATGTCTGTAAATCAGTTTTTCAATTGTTTCTTTGGTTTTGCCAATCCTTGGTTACAATGCGATTTCCTGGTGTACTTCGAAGTTGCCATTTAGCACACCGTTCCCTGGCGGAGGACGAACTGTGGTTAGTTGGCTTGCGCACGATGTGAAACAAACAATTGATGACTGGCTGGGGGGAGTTTTGAAGTTTGTTAGATTAGTTATCGTAGTTGCCGATGAGATGTTTTTAATTCTGTTACGAGTCGCTCTGTGGCTAGTGGAGTGTGTCTTTCGTCAAATTAAATCAAATAACGCAGGCAATGTGGCAAGACTTTCTTTTGAGATGGAGATTTGGCAGCACTGAAGTGTGGTTTTTCGGTGATGGTGAAATGTCACAGAATCACTTGTTATTTTGTACGATGAATCAAAGATCTATGTCTCGAACCATGCCGCCGAATGGAATTTAAAATTTCATTTTAATTTGCATTTCGAGGTTTCAATAAAATACAACATTTTATGCAGCTGGAGTTGTAGTACAGGGTGGCGCTCCAACTGCGATACAATGAGGAATTAAAATAACTTTTTTTTAATCAATGCAATTCATTTGTATTTTTTATTTATTTTTATTTTATTTTATTTTATTTTTTTTAGGTATACACATTTTTTGTTTTTGAAGATGATACTCAGTAAAGGACTACCATACTCATCCACGCATACATATGCGACACCTGATCAGAAAATTATTCATTGGGGCCTGAAGGGTTGAAGTCGGCATCGTCTCAATTATTGTTTAATTATAAACTTAGTTCTCTAAAAAAATTTTTTTATTTGTATTCTTAGCCTAACTTAACACTAACCTACATAACAGGCTTACGCCCGTCTACCCACTTACCTACCTACTTAGATAGGTAAGTGGGTAGACGGGCGTAAGCCACGCCTCACTTAGGTCCTTGTGGACCCATTGTGATGCCCAATTGGGGATTGGTGTCCATCCCCTTATAGCCCTTGCCGTACTCATTGACCCTCGTTGTGCCGAAGCCATCCCGATTTCTTTATGAACCTATAAAGAGAACTTAGAGATTTATTTCAAATTTCATGTAAGCCTGGGAAGAAATATTCTCCCAGTTTTCTATGACGCAACTGACAAAGACTAGGGCAGTGACAGAGGTAGTGAGGAGTATCCTCTCGTTCCTCCTCATTACCGCAGCCTCTACAAATGTTGTCGTTGGAGAATCCCATTTTCATGGCGTGGTTTCTAAGATGATTATGGCCAGTGAGAGCTCCAACCGCCATCATTAGAAACTCTTTGTCGCACTGAATGATTTTGTCGGTTTTTGCTCGATCGTATCTGGGCCATAATGCTTTAGTAGTCACACATATAGACATCCTGCGCCATCTACTGTTTGCCATTTCAATGATCTTTATATCCACCTATTTCCTCAGTTCTGAGAGGGGCGGTTGGATTCCATAAATTGCTTGTGACATTGACATCATTGACCCTGTTCTGGCAAATTCATCAGCTATCTCATTGCCGGCTATGTCCCTATGTCCTGGGACCTAGCACAGATTGATCGAGTGCTGTGAGCCAAGAGCCTTTAGATCTTCGCGACAGCTTGCGACTAGCTTGGACTTGATTTCTGTTGCGGATATAGCTTTCATGGCCGCCTGACTGTCAATAAGAATGGTAATATCAGCTGGTGGTATTGCCATCATTGATATCGTTTGGGCTGCTTGAAACACAGCGCCATAATCAGGGACTCTGATTGAGCAGTGCAAGCTTAACTCATCGGAAAAAATGCCCGCTCCTATGCCTGCTACCAACTGCTTTAACATCTTTAAATAACGGTTGACAGTTGTTTTTTATTTCTCGGAGGTTTTGAAACAGTACAACCGAGCACTCTGACTCAAAAACAAAGAGTTATCGGTGGGTTTTGAAAATTTGTTGAAGTCATATTACCAACTCCAAACCCTGTCTCATTCTTTCGTCAAATAACCAATGTTGCCACCAAGATTTTGCAAAGATTCACATGCCAAGAAACTTCTGAAGACTGTTTTCCAACTACGCCTCACGCATCCATAACATTGTCCAACAAGTCTCAACTCTCTTGGTGTCAAATTTTTCTACGGATTTCAATTTCCACAAAGTCTCCAACTATTTCCACGCCCGCCACATCCACCCTCTCATCCGACGTAAGCTCTACGATTCCGATAAATTGGAAAATATTACACAGTTCCCGAGGACAAGGGCAACCCGACACAAGACACGAAACGACACACTCGCCATGTCCATGAAGATAAATGTCCCCCCGAACGAGGACCTCACCAACCATCGCCTCCTTGACTCGCAAGGACGCACAAATTTCCCCAACAATGGGATCTGGAAACTTTCTAAATCAGCGAGCAAATTCGAAAACTTAAGACTCGCAATGATTTATAAACACATGTCCGCCGAGCTGGAAGCAGAAAGAATGTGCCGCCGCCAGCCAACCCTCTCGATCGGAGCCACCTGTCCACTTGTGACCACTGCTCCATCCGCAATCCAACGAAGGGAGTTGGAGCCGGAGAAAAATCATTCGCCAGCACACACATCTGTCGGAGGAGGCGTCGGGGGAATACACTCATCTTGTAATAGTTTTCCAGTCCGCCGCCACCTCGGTGTCTGTTGCTTCGGTTGGTTTAGTGCCTGCGCCGCACTAAAACTGGAAAAATTATGGCCGAAATGAGAATTTAATCGAAATACGTGTGGAAAATGAAAATTTGGTTGGTTCGCCGGCTGTGCTGAGGTGCACGGGCGAAATGTGAAAACCGTTCATGAATCTTTGAGGAAGTCATCGTCAGAAGATATCACCTCGGCTCCGTTTGGCAGCGCTGCCGCCGTCGCCGCCGGCACAGACTGAAGGCGTACAGTCGTACGTAGGACTGTGAAGGAGCATCGCATGGCTGCACGGGAGAAGGACACGGCACTGAGACATATTCCCAAATGATGCAGTTAAATTGTTTATTCTCTCAATGTTACGACAAGGATGCAAGGATGACGTTGGATGTCTTGCTCGCAATAGCCGGCTGGTGGCTGGGATGGCGTCCCTGCATCCACTCGGAAGTGCTACATAAAGACGGAATTATTATTTATCTTATCACGATGTTATTTACGTGGCCTCAAGGATAAAGTTTCTTTCCCGTTTTCTGGAATTTTTTCTCCTGTAATCTTCAGAGATGTGTCGTGAAATGAGAAGGCTGGCTTCTGTAGGACGTGGACTCCTGAAGGGCAGATCATAAAGTGGACTAGTTTCTTACGACTTTCAAAATCTTCAAGGAGAGTGGCTTAGAAAGGGTGTCTTAATCGATGCCATCAACTACAGTTTCAAGGAATGGGATACCTCTCATTGCGACGAACCCTTACCTCTCTAGTCTCACTCTAAATTCGCAGTAAAGCAGCTACTGTCGCTTCGTCACTATAAACGGGTCAAAACTTCTGCAACGCAAAACAATCGAAGAAACTACTAAAACCAGAGACGTGCCTCTTGAAATCGACAAAATTTAATAAAAATCTTCCAGTCTGGGCTGACTATTTCGACTTTATTCAATTCTCATAACAGCGGCGGAAGTGTCTTCCTTATTCCACGTCGAAAAATGAAAACACACTTGATCTCCCTCTAATCACTTCTACGACAGTGAGTCATTTAGCGCACTATACAACCAAAACATTTAGCGTTCATTCCCCAAAAAAACCCCAAGAACTAGCTCTCGACTGACACTCAACTGATTTTCTGTCATTCATCAAAGAGAACAGGTGGCACCAAAACAAGAAAGGAATAACAGTAGATTGCTCAAGACTGCGCACTTCTCTTGTTTACTGATTTAAGGCACACTCCCAAGTCGAGACGGCAACGTTTGATCTGTTCACAGTTTGAACAGTTTGAGCTTAGCATACAGAGTTAGAGCGATTATGAAAGAGCGGAGAGACTCCAATGCTAACAGGGTGTTAATTTCAATGTCAAGCTTATTTACACAAAAAGTGTGGTTAAGTTCACCCGAGTGAATGCGAAGACTTGAGGTTGCTTACCTCAGAAGTGCACCTATCATTGAAGACCACCTTTGTATAATGACAGACAGAGAGCTCCGCAAGGTCTTCATCCCCCAAAAGACTTTTGAGCTCAACCAGAGTAACATTCTTCAGGTAAAAACTCAAACAATTTCTTTATAATTCCCTAGCGGTAATGTGAAAACACAGAGTAGTCTTGCTGATAAAGAGCACATCAAAGGTTGTTGGCTCGGCGAAATCTAGAAAGAAGAATATATCTTCGTCATACACAAGATGTGACTTCAAGAAGCCAAGAAAGAAGCCGTATTTTCAGAAGCCGGGTGGGTTCTGCTTCCTTTGCGGATTAGAGAGAAATAAATCTCCTTACCAATAAGTTATTTTCTGTTGCATTGTTTAGTAGTTTCAGAGAACTAAAAAATAGAGATAGTCTTCACAGTCCTAGAAAAGAACCAGAATTCTGAAATCGACAGACACCACCTATTCGTTGACTTTAAGACCGCACATGCCAGCGTGCATAGGGACAAACTACACGACGCCATTTCTAGTTTTGACTTTCGTGCCACATTCCCAAGACTGCGCAGGATGATGATGGAGAATTGTCGCTGCTCCAACGTCGGCGAGGAGCTCAGCAAGCGGTTTAATGTCATACCGTCCGCTGTCATGAGACTTCTCATGCTGAAGAAGTTCGCACGAAAGCAACCAGTGATGGGACTAAAGAATTTTAAAGACCCAAAGTCTGTTCAACTGCTAGTTTACGCGGATGACATTGACGTGATTTATTGACGCGAACACAGCGAGCCGTCAATGATACGTTTGCTGGCACTGAAACGGAACCGGCTAAAATGGGTCTGGCGGTGAACGAGGGCAAAACCAAGTATATGCTGTCATCGAGAAAGGACGCACAACATCGACGACTTGGCCAGAACATCACCATAGGCAGCTATGGTAGACTTCGTCTACCTTGGCTCCGCAGTAAACAATACAAACAACATCAGTACCGAAATCAAACGCAGAATAACTCTTGCCAACCGCTGTTTTTTGGGCTCAAAAGGCAATTGAGTAGTAGAGCCCTCTCTCGCAAGAGCAAGCTGACTCTCTATAAGACCTTGATCATCCCAGTCCTGCTGTACGGCGCAGAGGCATGGACAATATCCCAAGCAGATAAACAATCTCTTGGTCTTTTCGAGAGAAAAGTTCTGCACGCGATATTTGGTCCTGCTTGCGTTGATGGCATTTGGAGGAGACGGTTCAACCATGAACTGTTTGGGCTGTACAGCGACATGAGTCTAGCCAGGGGTCTACGGATCCAACGCCTAAGATGGCTAGGCCATGTTGAGCGTATGGACAACTTAGCTCCGGCCCGAAGAGTCTTTGACTCTGAGCCTGTCCCACATGCAACAGAGGACATCCAAGTACAAGGTGGCGCACACAAGTCGAGGGGGACTTCGGGCGGCTTGGTGTGTGAAACTGGAGACAGCAGGCGAGAGATCGTGTTGGCTGGGAAGGCATGTTGGTTGAGGCCCAGGTCCACCTCAGACTGTAGCGCCCTAAGAAGAAGAAGAAGAAGAAGAAGAAGAGCAAAAAATAAATAAAAAATTCAGCGAAAGATCACTGTTCACGATCAAAGTTCGACTTAGAGAAAAGTTCGAGTAATTAGAGTTCAAGTTAGAGAAGTTCCACTGTACTTAGATCGTTTAGAATCTAGCTAAGACCAGATCATCCGCCAGATGTGGTACGTTGTGCCTCTCATCCATCAATTGTTCATTTTTTAAGTTGCCTCTTCTCGTAGCAGCAACTTGAGAAGTACCTAAATTGCTGTATTTCATAGTTAGAGGCAGGGTGTTTCAAAGAATGCAAAAAATGCATTCAAAAAGTGTATGCAAACTTCGATTCGTTTAGATAGAAAAACAATAGATATTTTAGAAATTTTCACTGACATTATGGTTGCCTTAAGGCCCTGGATAAAAAAGTGAACCTCAGCTGCCTATCATTTTTATATGAGGTCGTTTGTGCTGGACGCTGATCATAGAGATATTCAAGGCAATCCTTCAGTAGACGAATGAACATTGCCTCCTACACCAAATTACAACAACGTCGCCATGCCTTTAGCTGCTTACAATCTTTTGCAACGAGAGGCGCGAATTTCACTAAAGGTGCCTCTGTAATCAAAGCCAGTCCTTCCATCGATGATGGCTTTGAGTTAAGGGACAACTATAATAGCCGTTCGAAAACGTAAGCTTATGTCATAAGCTAAAATGTAACCAGAACATTGTCAAATTTCAAAGTATCCATGATTGCAAAATTCAGCTGTCATTTACACACGTAGAGAATGATTGATTTCACTCAAACTCAACTCAAAAAAACTTAACGAAACTGAACGAAGCGGTTTCTATGAAATTGCCTGGTTGAAGAGTTCAAAGTTCCTGTCAGGGAAGAATTGGGGTGCGGCGTGGTCTAGGTTTTTAGGTAAGAAGTTAGCTGAACTTTGAATAATTGAGTGTCCGTATTAAATACTGGACCACTGGAATGAGGCCTGATAATGTCCAAAGGTCATGAGTGCTAGTTGCCGGATGCTGAACAGATACCCGAACCTTCTACACAACACTCCTGGAAATGCCCGGCGGATTTTTTTCCCAAACCTTCATTCAGTTTTCTTTTTAGGCACCCATTACTGCAATTAAGTTTCCAAAAGACTTGGGCCATTCCAATGCTCTATGTATAAGCCGCGCAATAAGTGAACTTACTCTGCAGGACTGTTCGATAATGATAACTAGATCACGATGGACTAATCTTTCGGTCCCAATCGCAAACTATTCGATGACTGGAAGTTCCTAATGGAGACCTAAAAGATACTGGTCCCCACCACTCCATTCCACTCCACACTCTTCTGAAACTAAAACTAAAACCCATTCAAAGCGTGTTCCTCTCAAGCAGCGCAACAATCGCCATCAACGAAAGCACCCTCTCAACAAATTGGCTCCCATGCAAATGCCACCGCAACTAGTCTGAAGTGGAATGCCACTTCCATCAGCATCCTCCACGCCTCTCCATCCATCGACAACAATCAACTCGATCCCCATCATCCTCGAACACAAACAGTAATTATCCTTGAATAACGGAAATACGAAAAAACAAAAAAACACAAATTAATGCCACAGTTGCATCGATGACTTCGTGTAAATATTGAGCGGCAAACAGTATCCTGTCGGTCGGTGTAAACCAGATTAATGGACTATTGTCACATTGCCGCCCCTCGTCCACCCCATCGTCATTATCGCCATCAATCCCTCGCCCCCGTGCGCATCGATGCGATTGCGAATATGCGTTAATTATTTATTAATAAAAGATACGCGCCATTCAATTACCATAATGATTCGTTTAATTAAAAAATTCCCCGGGCATATGGGTCGATCGTAGGAAACTGAAGCCTCCACCTGTGATGGCTGTTTGTCGGTCGCTGCAGAAGTACCTGTTGTTCCTCGCCACCAGCGATGGCTCGACACCGTGCACACACGCACACCCCCTGCGCTTGCAGCGGCAGTCATGCATGATTCATTAAAGCAATTTGCTCCCACCCTCTCCAGCGGCGGCGGCCGAGAGTGGTGAAGTACCGTGCGTCGTCGTGTGCACTTAAATGGTGTTGTTGCAGCGTGGAGTTCTGCAGGCGTATTGGGCGCTAATCGCTGTGTCAACTCGGGTCAATGGGCTCGTCAACTGTGGCGGTGCATTAGAACGCAGCAAACTGTCATCTAATCTGAACCAGCAACCGCCACAGCCACGGCGAAGAAGGTCGCGCGTCGGAATTCCAGTTTCTCTCTTTGCACATCTCAGGCATTCACGCAACGTACGCGTGAGTCGTGTATTTTCCCCCAGAGCCCGCATGTAAACAAAAGCCACGCTACGGAGACGTCATCGAGCCAACGACACGTCACACTTGTGTGTGGTTTTACCCGCGACAACGCGCCGAGAAACTTCCAGAGACGCTGCGGCGAAACCCAACGTGAAATATATAAACCGAGCTCAGCCGCAGACCAGCCATCAGAGTGCGATCAGACACGATCAAGCAAAGTCCAACCGACGAACACAGTTTCTCCACCAACCAACCAACCAACTTCACCCAAAAAATACCGTCATCACCATGAACAGCAGACGTTTAGTTGCAGCCATCGCCCTGTGCACCGTGATCTGTGCGATTGGCGTGAGCCAGGCCAAGCCGCTGGATCTTTACGACGAGATGAGCGACCTACTGTACGAAATGGATCTGGACGACGCCGCCGCCGCCGCACCAAAGCAGTCGGTCCGCCTGCAGCCGGAGAGCTTCTGCAAAATGCCCGCCCGCAAGGGTGTGTGCCGGGCGCTGATTCCCCGCTGGAGCTACGATCCCGCTACAAAGGAGTGCCGCGAGTTCAAATTCGGCGGATGCGACGGGAACGCCAACAACTTCCCCACCTTCAAGCTGTGCATGCAGACCTGCCAAGGCTACTAGGCCGCCAGCCAAGTGTTGCCGAGTGAATTTTTTTGTTTTTTCGCTTTTTCCTTTCCATTTGTTGTGCGCGTGAGTGTTTTAATTTAAGGTCTGCTTGTGTGACAAGATTTTGTGATGATAATGTATTTATTGTTTAGTTGAATAAGTTACAAATGAATTAAAGATTTAAAACCAAAAACACACTTTTCTGATTTGCTGCTGTCAAGGGGAACTGCTTTATCGACTGGACTTTGAGTTGCCACGGGTGACGTATGTCTTTGGATTGAGTCGCGGATTTGGAGGGAAGCTCGACCGATGACTTCCGTATTCTCCAATCAGTTGTTATTTATGTCACGTTGTCAAAGATTCCGTTGAGTGCTTTTTCTAAATCTCGGTCTGTGCTTAGGTGATTGCCTTTTTTAACTGGATTCCCCGACGGAATGGGAAGACTTTCGAATTTTTTTTTAAATGTCACTTCTCGTCAATTAAGTGGGCTGTTTGATGATGGCGAATTTGAGGAATATTCGGTCGACCCTTTCGTGGATATCACGCCGTCGTCTATCAGTTAAAAGAAAACAATTCTTTAAACTCCAGAAGTTCAAGTTCTCTTCGCTTAAGCCGGTCGTGTTGAGGACGAGATTTGAAATCTGCTTCTTCTTACGGCGCTACAGTCCGGGTTGGACCTGGACCTCTACCGAAACAAACGACATATTTCACAGTGGATTGTCATAACCGCCTCTTGCGATAACCCTTTTATTTGGTTTCCTAACAACGACGCTAGAGTGGATAAGGTTAGATACGGATGGCAAGGCAATTTAGGCAAATTTTGATACCAGGCGCATCTTGTTTATCCGTTAAAGCGAATGGAATTAGTTTATAAAGCGATTAAGCAGATTCATGATGATTTTATGTTGAGGCGCTGATTATTTTCGGCTCTAGTCTTCGATCCTGAACCATTAGGACAATGCAACAGAGAACGTCCATGTCTAAGATGGCGCCCCTAACTGGAGAGGGACCTTAACCAACTTGGGTAGTGTTATTGGCGACAGCTTGCAAAAGATCGTGCTATCTGATGAGTTTTATTGGTTGAAGGTAGGCCTAAACGACGAACATGCTCGGCGAAAATGCTCGTTTGCGTTATCCCCTACATGGCGAACACCTTTGGCGAATATTCATTTCGTGCTGTTTCTTCAAACCGTCAACATGTGTAATAGGGAAGCGCAAGTGGTGAATTCCTCGATAAAATCGTGGGTGACTGTTGACATTTTGCTTAATCCGCGATAGGGCTACCTTTAGGCTCAGGTCCACCCCGGACTATAGCGCTACTAGAAGAAGAAGAAGTAAAAATAAATAAAAACTAAAAATGTCTCAAAGATCTCTCTATTTTAACACGAGATTACGAGGTCCCCTCACACTCGCTGTCAATCTAGGGAAAAGGCTAAACGAGTGTCACGATAATGAGTCTTTAAGGAGATCCCCTTGCAGATGTCAGCGCCTCTGTCGGGAGGTTGGAAGGAGAACAATTGAATACATTATGCCATTTCAATTTATTTACTTTGGCTACAATAAGGAAATGATTCGAGTCTATTTCAGCTCCTCGAAACCGTCGGACATCAATATATATATATATAATACTTGAAGACTGTCTGAGGTCGAACGCAATGTGATCAATCTAGTTGACGGTTTAATGATCTGGGGACCACTTGGTTGCTTTATGGATGCTGAGCTGTGGGAACCGCGTGGTAGCTACAGAGTCGTTGGCGTGGTACCACAAATGGCCTTTGGTGGCCTAAATAAGACTGCTGCCCTGCAGTCGGCCATCTTGACCTAACCTATCCTAACCTTCAGAGAGCTTTAGACCCCCGATAAAAGCCAGAAACGGGAGTCGGTTTCAGGACGTTGTACAATGGAGTCTCTGTTTACCGATGACGTTTACCCAGCTTTGCGTTAGAATCTTCGTCGAAGCTCGTGCATTGAATGTATGTTCTTTTTAAGTGTTCATAGACGTCTTTCTGGTGGGCGCCGTGGCGTGGGGGTAAGTGCATCGACTCCTACACTCGAGGTCTAAGGTTCGAATCTCGAAAAAGACACTTAACATTTTTTCACGGCTCCACCTCTTTCGAGTCACTGATAATGTTCAAAGAGTATCACTGTCTAGAAAAAGCTTCTCAATCTCGTAAAAAAAAAACTGTAGGTCCCCTCCACTCGTTACAGAACAATAGCACGCACAACACGAGTGTTTGCTGAGAAGCTAGGCCCAGGTCCACCTCGGACTGTAGAGCCGCCATTATTATTATTATTATTATAGACGTCTTCCTTGCTGTTATCATCCTAGTCCTCTGTGCGGGCGTGCGCCCAAATCGGGTTGATGTTACCGAATTTCTCCTTGATGCGGATTGTTATGAAACGCTCGCTTATGTACTTAAAACTTAAGACTATTTTACCTAAGTCTGCCTCGAACTACAAATTCGCGGCCAAATTAGCGCTGCCTTCCCCTCTGCAACAATCGCCGCTGTGTATATCGTAGTTTTTCATTTTCCTTTTTGACCGGCCCATCCCACCGAGCCTACGATTGCGCTAACGTCTGCTTTGTAGCGGTCTTTTTTTTGTTTACGTCCAAGGGTGTGGCAATCTTCGAAAAATACTAATAGCCCGTGCTATCAGCATGCACGATTCACAAGCCCAAGTATTCGATTTAGGGAATACGCCTACATACTAACCCACACCCTGCACTTTTCTACCACTCTCCCCGCGGAACTGCTGTTAGGTATTACTTCGCGGGGCTGGCAAGCAATTAATGCTACTCCTGTGCTTCAGCAGACTCTGTTGCTTTGTACCGGTCTAGGGCATCCGCAAGTTCATCGTCTGCACGTGGCCTGTTAAAGAACCTCACGTTCCACGTGCAGAATCGAAAGTTGCTGTCCTTTTTCCGTATGATGGGGTCGTCAACAGTACCTCCGTCAATGTACAAGGCAAGTCGTTGTTTCGGAACTCGAATTTGGTACGTGGTGATGAAGTTGGCACAATCGCCAACTCGAAGGTCCGATACACTTCTTTTTTTTTTTTCTTTTCGGAGGATTTTTGAAACACTACTGTAGCACTCAGACTCAAAACTGGTCTATTGTACTGCCAGATAGCAACCTACTCCAGTGCCGTTAATTTGATCCCAACAGCAAATGGTGACTGGATCAGATTCGATTTCACTGGGATATGAAACTGGGGCCCCTCTAACTTGGGACAGGCACTTAACCAACTGCGCCATCCAGTCGTTTACACTTATACGCTTACACTTCTTTAGTCCCGGGCAAAGGAGTCCGGCAGTATTCGGTGTCGGCACTGTCTTTGGTCCTACGAAAAAGGGACCATCCGTTGCCGTCCTTATTCCAGGGCCCCGATCTAAGCTTGAAAGAATATTTTTAGACCTAGTTTTTGAAATATGTTGGAGTAGCTCCAAAACGATTCTCCTCATCCTGTCCTCTTTAATAATATGTATTAATGAAAGCATATGCACATACTTATCTGATACGGTCGACGGACTTTTGGATCAAGTCCGAAATTGTGCGGTCTTAATTTCGCCTCTGTTCGTCAAAATTTCGAAATTCTTTCTCTCAAAGGAACTTAAGAATCAGACCCGTTGTCTTAATTTCTGTGCACATGTGCTTTACAGATCAAATTTCTCAAAGTTCACTTCATGAATTTTCATCTCAACATAACCCAAAACGATCTTTCCAAAGCATTTGTAACCATATGAAGGCAATTGCCATCCAGCAGGCAATATTCACAAGTCCTTCCTCTTTCCCTAAAAAGCAACGCAATCAAACCCGAAATGATCCAACCAACATCACCACACATGGACCGAAGGAGGTCACTAGGTTGGCTTTCTCTGTTAAGGTTACCGATGAGCTGAGTTATTGATGTCATTTCGATTCGTTGCATAATCAGCGGATACATAATAAAACGAAGAACATTCCAGAAAATCTCTTGCTGCAGATGAAGAAATTGTAAAATAAGTATGGTTTACGACTTTTAACGGATATTTTACATGAATAACCACTTCCGATTGACTCACATCGATGCGGTTTTAAAGAAGATGAGTGCACAAATTATGTAAAGTTTACATTGCGGAAGATCTTGGGAGAAGAACGATGCTCATCACCTTTTCTTTGATTTCCAAGCACACGAGGCATTCAGAGAGGTTAATGGTTCAGTTTCTAGATCATTTCCTTCAGCTTCAGCTCCTTCCTATTTGACATTCCTGTCAAACTGAGAATATGTCATAAACGACTGAACAGTTATTAGTGTACATATCAATTTTTCTTCGTCTTCATGCTTCAGTGTCGGTTGAACCCCCTCAAAGAATCCCCATCCATTTCGACTTCCTTCCCAACAGTCTTGTGCGTCATCTGCTGCATCATAAACCTCGAGTAAATCCCTCTCCGTTGTGATCAATCACGTCAAAATCTAGATAAAAAAAATAAAAAAATAAAAAAAGCCATGCTCTGTACACTGCCGGCAATGCAGTGCACTAACCAGAAAATTTCCCTCGACTACACTCCCACGTATCAGCTTCTGAATATCTTTGTTTCAAATCGAAAAAAAAATCCCCTAAAACATTCAATGGCCCCATGCCCATTGTCAAAACCATCAAAAGACTTTTACATTCACTGACACGAATTTCAGTGATGTTTTGATGCATTGTCGTCATCACTTTCGACAACGCAAACGGCCACCGTACTTAAATCAAATAACGCGAGGCTTCACAAATGAGCGGAAGTTCATTAAAACGCGTCTGCCTTGTCACCGATTGTGTTGTTCCAGCAACATCTTCGCTTATTGCCTTATTTTCATCATCAGCATCGCCATCGTCTGTCAGAGTGTCGTGTTAGAGATGATGTCGGTAAACAGGTTTTGCGTAACATCGCGGTGAAGTGCGAAAATTCGAAATGACTTCGACAGTAGCACACAGTGGCTGAGCGGTAGCACAGAGAGGAGCCCTATTTGCCAGAGTGTATTGAACCTCAGGCCGATGACGACGACGCTTAGGTAAGTCAGATGGAATCTGTTACGTCGCGCTCGCCGCAATCCCAATATCAATCAAAACAAACAGAGATCGTTTCACCACAAACTCTCCAGCAGGCAATGACAGTTATGCGGTCAGACTCTGATGGCGACTGCGCACGAAATGATTCAGTTTCTTGCACAAGTGTCCAGACCACGCTTCGACAATGGCCGTGCCCGTTGCGCATTCAGTAAACGGTTTCGTCACGGAACCGCAAATTGCATCTGCAGCCTGGATGCACATCGCGCAGAACTGCATTTTACTGCCGCACTCGACGTGACCGGAGTCACAAGAGTTGGGTTAGGCTCGCGGAAAAGGCACGAATCGCGTGGGATTCCCCAGCACTTGTCACCTCCAAAAGTGCATGGGATTTCCAAGAAGCGGTTTCTGTTTACCGAATTATCGAATGGACTCGCTGGGAGGCGTGTCCCAATTGGGTATTCCGCCAAACATGGATGTCAAGGCACTGCCGGCAGAGAAGAGCGACCATTTTTGTTTGTTTACCGGCTACGCCGAGTGGATTTCACTTTCAATTTGCGTCACACTCCATGAATCACCTGTGGACAAAGGTGCTGTGTCCCGGGGAGACGGCGGTGCAACCAGCGGACGTGGTAGTTCCATATTGACAGGTGGTGTCATTAATTATGACTGAAATCCGACATGGCAGCGACTGTGTGCTTGCCGACCCATTCGCTTCGAGTGAAGTGTGCCAACCCCTTTGTGCGGGCGGCTGCTGGAGCTAATTAATTGTAATTAATTTTATTTTTATAGGATGACGCGCTATAAATAGAGCCTGGCTAGAGCGCCAACCATTGCGAGGGCGAACGTAGGCGGTGTTGCTTAGATCGATTGGCAATAATTGGGTCGTTAGGTCGTTGAACACACTCGGCAAATGAACCGTAAGGAACTTGTTTTCGAACAACACTTTGGTTAGGTGTGGCTTGGGGCGGGGGGAAATATGATACACAGATGCAACGGTTTTCTGAGAAATGACTGACTGAGGTACGTTCTTTTGGGGAATAACCTTCAAGGAGAAAAATTAGGTTTCGTGTTTTTTGAAGCTCATTCCGTTTCCATGGAATTTTTTGCAGCAGAGTATAATCATGTGTAATGTCACGCAGAAAAGCAGAAGAGGACTTTAACCAACTCGTCGGCGCAGTAATGGCAGCTCCCAAAGGTAGATGCTGACTGTGGAGTCTTGTTGACTGAGGCTAAGATGCATCAAGCAGTAGCAGAGGTTCAATTTCTGAAAATTCGTTCTGCCTTGTCCTTTCTCACTTGTCGAGAGATTTAGACTAGTGGAGAAAATAGAACATATTTTGATTCCATTTCAAACAGAATACCTAAGAATTCGCTACATTCTCCCTAAGAACAAAAACTTAGCGTGGAGGTTTTTTGCACACAAAGAGCTCACTGACACAAGTCGGGGCTAAACAACTAACCAATTGATGCTTCATGAAACAGCTTAAAAAGAAGCACTCATGAGAACAAATAAATCTCAAAGACCGTCCGATTGTTGTTGTTACCGTTAAGTACGCAGTCCTTCAGACAAACTTGGAAATGACAATCTTAATTTAACAGCCGATTCATTTCTCAAACACAAAAAAACTCAATTTGTAGTGAAAAAAATCACGTAAATGTTTCAACATGTCTTGTTACGGGAGATTACGTTGATTTCCGTAAGAGAGTGCGTTGTTTCGAGAGATTACGTTGCTCTAATTGCTCTAATTTTTTAACGATCGTAAGATTGCCAGCATAACGCAGTATTTAGGCCTGTGTCATTATACTGCTTATGTTGAAAGGTAAATATCACCCCGCTGTAGCACCAACGCAATATAGTGGTTTAGGCATAATGCTTTTCTCCCAGCGTTGTCTGTCGGCTCCTCATTCTCAGACGAGTTCGAATGTTTTTGATAGCGGGTGGCATGCAAGTTTATGCCTCCCTTTATCTTTGTAGCATTTAAAAAGTCGTTGCGATGCTAAACGAACTGCAGTGTCTTAAAATGATGTCAAAGACTGTAAGCGCATCGAGTAAATTTTTGACAGAGATTTAAATATCTCTTTGGTAGCAAACTTTAAGATTCTAAAAGACTTGCACCAGCCTTACTTTCCTCGTCTTTACAGTCAACAAAAACTACCTTCCAGCCTTGACGATCCTGAGCACAGTTTATATAGAATCAAACTCTTCTTGCATTCAGGATGACTTGATTTGTACAACGGAGATTACGATTACTGTTCAAGCTCTCGTTATGGTCGAGCCAGCACAGAATTTGTACAAATGGTGGATTCTCTAAAACATAAGAGACAACACAATTAATTGTGCGCCATTGTAAAGTTGTCCGGTGAACCAAAGAAAGCGACAAGAACTAGGTCCATCCAGAGAAATTTAGATAAAGGATCAGTTCACTGATAACTTTATTCAAATCCCGGACTCTAAATAATGCCCTACGTCTGCTTCTGACTAGAACCGGGCATCTTCAAAGAAAGTGAATAAGAGTTTTCCCTCCATTTTTTTTCAAGCAGTCAGTACAGAATATGTGGGCGCCGTGGCGTAATGGGTAGGTGCATCGACTCCTACGTTCGATGTTGTCGGCTCGATTCCCGAAAAAACACCAAACATTTTTTCACAGCTCCACCTCTTTCGAGTAACTGGCAATGCTCAAAGAGTATAGCTGTCTAGAAAAAGCTTCTCAATCTCGCCGTTCGGAGTCGGCATTAAACTGTAGGTCCCCTCCACTCGTGGAAGAACAATAGCACGCACAACACGAGCATCCATCAACAAGATAATACATTTTAGCTGAGCTAAGCTGACAAACTGTGCTACCGACATAGTCTTAAACAGACGTTGTCATGTCTGGCGATTTTTTCGGTTTCGTAAATTCCTTGAATGTAACAGTGACCGGCAATCCTCATGAGATGAAATGCTGTCATCTTCTTAAGTGACAGGCAGACGGCATTTAAGAGCTTGATTATCTCTACAGATTATGATCTCCTTTCTATATTGAACTTAAGGCAACTCTACCTTGATCTACACTGTAATGGTTAAAAGAATGCAGTGATAAACAGATGTTATGATCCTTCTAAAAGAATTCAGAATCTTGGACAGATGAGACGTATTCATGAGAGCGGCGAATGATAACTTATGCTTATCCGTTTTGAACAATCTAATGTTTTCTCATGTAACATCTTCAACATCGTACTTACATTAAAAAAATGCAAAACTTCTGAACCAAATGTGATCAACAAAGTAGGATTCCGCAAAGAAAAGAAAAAAATATCTTTCCAGCTTTCTTTCCGATTCATAACAGAAAACTCTATAAGCTGCGTCCCCTGTTGTTACAAGGAACGAGTAAACTTTAATCATTTACCAGAAAACGCATCAGCCCAAGGCAAGTACGATTGTTGATGAAGACGTTATTCCTTATCCAAAGTAGCCCTTTATAGCAAAAGAACTGATATGACAGCACGTTGTATGTAGAAGATTAAAGTAAGTGATAGATTATAGAAGTTAAGATTGAAACCATAACAAATCAAATTTGATTTGTTTGTTCAGCTACATTTATCACTCTCCTAGATACTCGTAGGTTGGTACGAGTAGGTACATAAAAAGTGGCGGTGGACATACAGATCCTGTTTTCGCACTCAATTAGCGCCATGAAAACGCCGTTTTGGTACCACATCCTATGGGATATCTAATTTGTGAGATGGGGGTGAAAAGGAGTGTGTATTCACTCAGATTAGCCTAATTTTGAAACCACTTTGTGGAATTTATGAAGTCTAGCAGACTATGAATGCTTGCTTCTGAGAGATTATTAGGGGTGTTGAAGAAGGCTTTGCCCAGAGTGCGTTGTCTGACTCTAGCTAGAGTCGGACATTTGCACAGAAATTGCTCGGGGGTTTCTCGCCCAGTTTCCACCTGGCAGCTGCGGCAGTGCGAGTTGAATGGTATGCCTAGTCTTTCAGCTAGATACTCGTACTTCTGTCAAAATTTAACCCAGAGAATAATTTGTATGCAGCTCCAGAGCAGGTCGAACTGTTAACCTTCATATTTACTTCATAAGTGACAAACATTATCCAGAGCATAACATTTTAATGCTGTTCACACACGGCATAAGAATAAAAATAAGAGAGTGCCAAAACTAAAGATTATAAAAACAAAATTTCTAACGAAAAAATTGCAACCTTCTAAGTCACAAAATGTATTCAATTAATTTTGATTGCTGCTAACGGTAACTGGTATTTAGACCTGTCAATTCAACAAACTTTTAATGAAGTGAGCAAGGAATTTGTTTTAAAAAGCCTTCGAAAAGAGTGTAATTTCATCTTAACGTTGTTGAATTATTTTAGATTCCTCTCACACTAATGCCTCTTCAAGGCTGTAGATGACTTTTTAAGATTTCCTTTGGAAATATCTTCGTGCATTTGGATGTCATAGATTAGATAATACAGCAAAAGTAGTCTTTTAAATCTGTTTCACCACAAGCTTTAGTTAAATTTCGTTAATCGTCGACTAAAGGCACGTTTCTTAACCACACGGGTCGCTTATTTTATTTATTTAAACGTTTTTGGACATCTCTAGTAAAATGAGAAGATTGCGCAACTTTCCTCAAACCGATACACAAATTCATACACACATTTATGTAAAAAATTGAAAAGATCCATAAATTTGAGCTTCCAGTCTAGACTTCGCAAAAAGATGTGTACACTATTGTCATGAGCCCGCCATGAACCATGTTTTTTTTTCAAATTTTTCAAACTTTGCTTTAAAAATAATTAAAACAAATTATTCGTTTTGTTTTCGAATATACTTTATTTAACCTTTTTCTAAGCACGTGGATTCGTTAACGGAATCACATAAAACACTGTTAAATGCGTCTATTCAGTTCAGTCGATTCCATTTCATTCCTCTCTCTCTCTCTCGTCAAACCTTCCGAATTCAAAACAGGAAATCAGTTAGGCCTTACATCAGGTCTTGATTTTGTGGAAATTTGTAATAATTTGTTAACAAACCCAAAAAATATTTACACCGATGCACAAAAGGGAAAACTATTGAACAGAATTCGATTGTCTTTCGGTTTTTGAACTAACAACTTAAATAACAGCTCACATCCTTAAATTGACTATGAAAGCTTTTCGGGATATCTTTGCATATTTAATAATGATTTTCGTTGGACATGCCCATCGATGATTGTGAATTGACCAGGATTTAAACTTAGTGTGCACACAAACCAGTGTCATGAGATACCAAAGCTCTGACAACAGTAGAAGAAATAAAAGTTGCACTCGAGCAAAATAAGAATTTTCTTCTAGAGATTCATCTAAAATTCATCCAGGTGGACATCAACGCGTGTGTATACGTTTTTTCTTTGAAATAGACATTTTTATTCACACAGAGCGGATTTCCTTCGCACTCGAGCAACCTAGAGGTAGATGCTTTAATAACAATGTATTTTAATTGACTCTAATGGACCAGACGCCTATTTCAAGTGAGCGAAGCGGATTCAAGCGGCCACGGCAAACTCTCCAATTTGTAAGAGAAGACAACATTGTAGACTTTGATCTGACTAAAGGAGTTGATCAATCTATTTTAGTATGCCTGCAGAACCTGAATGACATCGGCTTGCAGTTGAGATTATTAGATTATTGGAAAGCGTGATTTTAGATTAATATCTATGCCTTATCAAAATCTAGAAATTCGTCTAAAGAAATACTCTTGATTAAATGTCCTTAGTAGTAAACTAGCTTTTCCTCTGGGGTCGTATATCTTTTTAAGTCGAAAAAGCTTGTAAAACTCTTCTTGCTAAAGTGAAAAAAAAACTAGACACCTATTTTTAAAGATAACAGTTATTTAGATCATCTTCGTGGGTAGGTTCGTTGACTCCTCCTAAGTCTAGGTTCGATTCTCGAAAAAACACGGTTTCTATGAGATTGGCCGCAATTTGCAAACCCAAAAGAGGTCTAAGGAAGTATGAACTTTAAGCGTTTTTAAGCCTATGCAAGACAACAACTGTTTATTTCTGAACAGTATTTTATTTCTGTGGGCGCCGTGGCGTAGTGGGTAGGTGCGTCGACTCCTACGCTCGAGATCTAAGGTTCAAATCACGAAAAAGCATCTAATATAACGGCTTCACCTCTTTTGAGTCACTGACAATGCTCAAAGAGTATAACTGTCTAGAAATAGCTCCTCAATCTCGCCGTTCAGAGTCGGCATTAAACTGTAGGTCCTCTCCACTCGTGAGAGAACAATAGCATGCATAGCACGAGTGGTTGCTGAGATGCTAGGCCCAAGTCTATCTCAGACTGTAGCGCCGCCATTGTTATTATTACTATTTTATTTCTGTTATTTTATTGCTGGTATTGCGGTAATTGCATCACCGTCAGATTCATCTTTGTTTCCCAATAATTCATTCCGAATATTCCATGTCTTTTATGATCATTTTCTAGCGTTAGAGATTGTATTTTTTAGTGATTCCACTTCATTATTTGGATGGTTTTATTCAAAGACTAATTACATCTCTTCTCCCACTCTAAACCCCTTCAACGTGATCTCAATAGATGCCCTGTTTGGTGTAAGAACTTTCTTCTCCCAAAAACGCCTGCAACCGGCTAGAAATTACTTCCTTTGCAATGAATTAATTCCTTCCGCCTATTCTCTGCGTGACCTCGGTGTAATCTGCGATCGGGAGCTTAACTTCCGTTCCCATATCGATAACTTAATTAACAGGGCTAATTCTGGCTTTGTTAAACGTTGATCAAGAGAATTGTCAAACCGCTATGTCACTAAATCCCTGTATGTCACCTTCGTCAGACTGATTCTTGAATATGCCAGTCTGGCCTGGTCCCCCTACTAACTTGTTAACTTCCAACGTGTATAAGCCGCCCAACACAGGTTCTTACGTTTTGCCATTCGCGATCTGAACTAGATCCTTACTCTGTATTGATATTCGAGAAGCACAAATATGCGAAAATCCTTGCGATTCTATTTCTAATCGGTACTCTGTATGAAAGTAGACTGACAGAATTAACTTATCCTCACTTATACGTCTCGAATCTCTTGAAAACCGTCGTGAAACTGCAGACTTATTCTTCCTCCACTGACTACTTACTGATCACACAGATTAGCCCCAGCTACTTGAACTCGTCTCCTTTAGCACAAATTCTACTACCTAAGGTCTACTTTCCTATTCCGCGTTAATTCACATCGTACTAATTATGGCTTCAACTTCCCTATTTCCAGAATGATACGCTAAACTAATAGCTTATTCGACTTCCATCTCTCAAAAACATACCCCCGAAACACAACAATGACAAGACGTATTGCATAAGCTCATGCAGCTCAATAAAAATCATTTATTTTCTGTTTTATTTCTAAGCAGGGTTTCATTTTTTATACATTTAAACATATATACGGGAGAAGTTCCAATAATAATCAATAATTGCAATAATTAAGAACACAAACAATAAAAATAAGTATTTCATTTGTTTTTTCATAAGGGTATGTGTCTCCGATTCGCCAGTTACATGTTTGTATGGTTATATTTTGGTTTTAATCATTATCTACTATGTTTTGGGTAGTTATCTGTTTGGATGGTCGAATGGAATTTCTTAGCTGATCGGTCGTAGCAAAATACATTTGATTCTCTTCTCTAACTTGTGTGCATGTATCGATAGATCCTCACCAACACTCTTATCCAAATCGAGAGCTCAGCAAAACTGCTGAGGGGAAACAATGGGACGTACACAAAACAATGCCGGCTATTGTTGCGAATAAATAAAGACGAACAGGTTTCAGATTTAAAAACGTTTTTTTCACTGCCATTTGAGGAGTGGGGGGACTGGTGTGCAGAGGGAGTGAATTATGGAGAAGGTGTGGGCGGACAAATTAAAACATGTATGGCATGTAGGGTGTGTGTATTTTTTGAATGTAGTAAAACATCAGTCCAATATCACTTGTTCATTCCGTTGGTTTTGAGAATGTTTTCTTTGTTTTTTTCTTTTATTCAGTTTTTTTCTTGTTTTCTGCTAGTTCGTCGCTGTATTTCCTCGTTTTTTCTCTCGGATTTGTCTGGCTAATATTAGCAATTTATGTCCGTCGTTACGCCTTTGATGCTCTCGGAATTGAAGTGCACGCAACCGTATTTGCAGACCAATGTCCAGACGTATGGAATGAAAAACTCTTCAGGGGCGTCCTCCTCGACGTATTTGAACTTGAGATCGGGAAATTTCTAAGCAAAGAGAGGTGTTCAAAAAAGGAAACATCTTCATCGGTCACTTTGACTTACCCTTAGACGATCACTGGACCATTGACTGGCACCTTTCGAAATCACTTCGTAGACTTCGTTCACTCCCAGTTCGCCGCGCTGATCCTGAACCCTCTGCAGGCGCGACGAGAAGAATCCTACAACCTGTTGGAAGAAGACACATCACACTGATCATCTCAGTCACACCATTCGACTGTCTGCCACTCACCATATCGATATTTTGGATAATGTCCTGGAAGGCATGATGACTGCGAAAAGCTTCGAAGACGCTTCGCTTGTAGAGCAACGTATAGACCAGGTTCGGGCAGTAGACCAACTGATTTGACAGGCAGGAGTTCAAAATCTCGAGTACCATTCGGAGGACCTCCTCAAGTACGGTGAGGTCTGCTAGCATATCCTCTGGGGTTGTGGAGACATTCACCGACACCGAACCGTTTACGGGTTCCTTTAGCTGAGCGTCAACACGGGAATGCTTTCGAGCGAGTGTCTCAAACAGGCTGATCAGTCGTTGCGCCACATACGGATGCAGTGACCGAAACTGGCCGGACATGTTCGCCAGAGCTGCCAAGCAGTTTGTATGCAAGTATTTATCCCTCATCTTCAGCATGTTGTATTGGATTGTTCGAATCACGACCAGGATCAGGAGGCCACCAAGTGATATCTCGGATATCGTTCGTTCTGTGTACCATCCAATGTTCTTCAGAATCTGCAAGGAATCAAAAGACTCAGCAAACAGCAGCAGGACACCACAGCAAAGGAACTTACAATCGTGTGAACACTCTTGTTGAACGTATCGTCCTCGCTCAGAATAAGCAGCACAATCAACGACATGTAGATGTGATGCGATGTACTATCCGGAGCATTGTACAAAGTCTGGAGAATGGGCACCACCAAGTGCTCCAGATCGTTCTGCAGCATCACGAAACGATAGAAACGTTCGTTTCGATGCAACAGCAAGTAGAGCAAAAGTGTAGCCTGATCGATGGTCACAATGCGACAGAGTGTGTCGTAGACTGCGGTAAAATCAATTTTAAACGTTGCCCCATCCTTGGGCGAGTCCTTCGAATCGGAACAACCAAACAAACTCGTTCTGTACGGATTGTTCTTCGTGGTGCAGTGATTTGTCAGTATAAGAACCAGTAGAAGACTCTGATTTGCTAATGGATAATGCTCGCGAAATTGCTGCGAAAGCTCAGCTCCGGCGGCGTTCGGCTTGAGGGCATCCTGACTCTTGCGAAATGTGAATATCGATATGAGCGACTCAGCAATACCGTAGACAAATGATCCAGAGTGTCCAGCACCGAACATTGTGGCGGGCACTTCAACCATGCGCGCGATGAAGTGCAGGAGGGCACTCATCAGCACGTTCGCGTGCTGACATTTGTAGATTGTTCTGGAAAAATGGAAGAAAAAGATAAGTTTACAAACGATTGCGGGGAAGAATGACAGAGGGACGTCGTTTGTAGCCAGTGTTCAATGACGACTGTTGCGCCATCTAGCAAAATCTGCAAAATGGTGGTCATATTGAACCTCAAATAAGCAAACCTAAGAACCACATCGTGCTCTTCCCCTAAAATTTAGTTAAATAGTAGGCAACATTCGCCAGAACGTTGATTGTAGCCAAAGTTCAACGACGACTGCAGCGATATCTAGAAAAATCTGCAAAATGGAGGTCGAATTTAACCTCAAATAACCTAAACTAGAAACCACACCGTGCTTATCCCCTAAAATCTAGATAAATGGTAGACAACCTCAGCGGGAACGTTGTTTGTAGCCAGAGTTCGACGACGACTATACAGCCATCTAGGTAAATCTACAAAATGGTGGTCATATTTAACCTTAAATAGCCTAACCTAAGAGACACATCGTGGTTATTCCCTAAAATCTAGAAAAATAAAACACAATCTTCGGCTGCTCCGCTCCGGTGCTGCTTATTGCGTTGAAGGGCAGCAAATGCGGACCTTTTTCTTGCCGCGCTACAGGCAGAGGTGGACCAGGGCCTCAACCAACAAGCCTCTCCAAACGATCTTCTGCCAGCTGTCGTCAATTGCGCACGGCAAGTTGGTCGAGGTCTCCCTCGACTCATGTGCGCCACCTTGGTCGTGAACGTCCTCTGCTGCGTTATCCCACTGGGTCTGAGCGGAAAATGCGAACAAATGCAGACCATAACCTCAAGAAGTCTCTTATTTGTTGGCCCTTGCTAGCTGCTCACATACACGTCACAGTCTGCACATGAAATCGATTTAAATGAACCCATTGAAGGCACCAGCGGTTACCTTGTCAAGAAACAAGTCTCTCACACATTTTGACGTCTGCAAACATCAAAAACAGTTTTTCTGTTGTTTTCCATATCGAACGACGCCTTATCGCACTCACTCACGACCGCATGATTCTGTATCTAGCCACCCAACTGACATAATCCATTCCCTATCATGCGTTGCTTCAATTAGTGCGTCCTCCTCGCACCCCCTCACAAAAATTGTTTCAAAATAAGACTGATAATGCCGGGTGACACATGCTCACTTATCAGTCGAGAAGAGGTGCAAACACTTTCTTACCTGAAGATGACAGACTTCTCCACTGGCTGTTGTGTGAACAAATGCACCGACAGCAGGGTGATGATTACATTGACAGCCTCCAAGTGAAGATGATACGTGAACTCCCTGCAACAAAAAAACACAAGTCATTCCACAGGCGAGTGTGCAAAACGAAGCAACAACTCACTTCACAGGGATAACAACAATCAGGTTAACAATGGCATCAAAGAAAGTCTCAAATTTGGAGCCATCCACTGCGACGATGGGATTAGTTTTCGATTTATCCGAAGAACTGGCCTCTTCCGTGGCCTCAACAGCAATCGCTGTGCTCTCGGATGGGGTTGCAGCGGTCTCTTCACCGTTGAGCACTTCCGGACTGGGCACCGCTTCGAAATGCTGCAACAATTGAAACTCCGACCCCGTCTCATTGATGTACTTCACCAAAGACCGAATAATGAACAGTGCATTGAACGTCTGCCATATGTGCATTGTGCTGCAAGAAAACAAAACCGATGATCATATGTCACCTCCGCACATCCGACGGACTCACCTCTCTTGATCGGATAACGACAGCAATTCGGTGACCTTGTCGAGAAACACCGAAATCAATGATCCGAAATTTCCCGTCTTCAGATTGTGATTCAAAAATTCCTGACATAGCGATTCCAAACGTGAATCCAAACTCAATTGCTCCTGGCTACAGACAAAACAAACAAAAATGTCAAACGGATGCGACTACATACGTGAATTGACAACAAACTGCCAACACAACACAAATCACTGAGACCGATCAAGAATTATGCATACAACCCACCTATTGGTTGGCGGCGTTATGTTGTAGTTGAGGATTCCATTCCAAAAGTTAGCATCATCGTATGGGATGTGAGCGCGACTGACGAACTTCTTTAGGTACTCATTTTGACTGAGATCTTCGTGTCGACTTACATTGATGCCCATTTTTTTGATGGAGTAATGTCGTCGTGTCTGCTGAGCCGGGTTCTTCGGTCGTTTTCACAATTTCATTTGATGTCAATGCGGAGACTAGATTTCCGATTGAATTCAAGATTTTCTGCTGTTTTTGGATTCGTTTGTTAGACACGGATTGAGCACATTTGTTGATGGTTGTGATTTGAGGAAAATTTAATCTGAGGCAATTTGATTTTCTTTAATCTTTTCTTCTGTTCTTCTGAGGGAGAGATATGCGGACGACAATAGAGATTTTGACACTTGAAACGTCATTGCACTGTAATGAGTTGTGAGAGTTTTTTGTGTCATGCAAGAGCGGATGCTTTCTGATGTACAGCGGCTGTTCTTGTCCTGGTTGCGTTTCATTCATGGGGTTTTGGGCACTTTGAAAAACGACGATATGAATAAAAGGAAACTTGAAAAAAATTTGTTTAAAAATTTTCAGATTAAATTTGTAAAAAATACAGTAATTTTTGGGCTCCATTTTGGATATCGACATATCTATTCGATTTTTTGCAAAACAGATAAAATCCGGATTTAAAATTTTGACAAAATGGCAGAAATTTTTTTTCCACATATACCAAAGTTTATTCTGCGTACCAGAATCACAAATCGATCACGACTTCTGTTAAGAATGAGGGGATTAGTCCGCAAATCATCGTTTGGCCGGACTGAAACCGTACTGATAATGATCTATCAGATTACTAACGAATGGTTTTAGGCGCTCACACAAGGCGGCAGAGAAGATCTTATAGGGGATGTTTAGGAGGCTTATCCCGCGATAATTGGCGCAGTCAAAGGATTCTCCTTTCTTATGTGTCGAGCGAACGATACTGAGATTCCACTCATACGGCATGCTTTCCTACCACCGTATAGAACAAATGAGCTGGTACATGCGCCCAATAAGATCTGCCCAAGATGATTTATAAATTTCCGCAGACAGATCATATGCCTACACAGTCCTTTGCACAGTCTTGTCTGCCTGGTATTAAGGCCTTGTAGCCAAATTCAAAGATTTTGGAGGGATCTTCAGTGTACTCGTACTGGATGGGGCATACGGAACATAAATTCCAGTCGTCGGCCATGTATTCGTCTTCCCAGCTTCTACAGATTATCTGGTGCATGCTCCACAAAAGAACATCGCCGCCAGCCTTGAAAAGCTCTGATGGCAAAGCAATTGACCTTACGACTTATTTTTCTTCAGCTTTTTGACAAAAATCGACACTTTTTCAATACTGGGCGGGAAAACTACTTCATGGACAGGAGGAGGGATTTCTTGATTATCTATCACTCTGTCCTGGTTGTGCTCATTAAGTAGTTGCTAGACGAGCTGCTTAAATACATCCATTTTGCCCTACGTTAACAATATTTCACTCACTATTTCGAAGAGTCTGCCTGTCTACCTTAAAGCCTGTTGCCAGACTTTTAGCTTTTTTATGAAAGACCCGTATTTTCTGTTTATCCCAAAACTCTTCGAAATCTTTGAATTGGGAGGTTGCGAAAAACCTTATCTTTTGTCTTAGAAGCTTCTTTTCCTTCCGTCGTCCAGCCCGATATGCCTGTTGCGCTGCCCTGGTTTTTCGCTGCAACGTTTTTTGATATGCCTCGTCGAACTATGCACATGCAGCAGTTTCCTTAGGGGCTGCCGGTGTGGACCGAAGCGCCCTCGTGATGCAAATACGCGCAGCCCTCTGGATTTTGTTTATCTTTTTAAAATTGTTTTTGCTTTTCGGTGTCCGCCATATGAGGACTGGTCTAACGATTGCTGTGTACATGCAGTCTGCCATGCTCGGTTGAAGTCCCTATTTTGGACCGAGGACCTTGCTGTATGGGTGACAACCGCCGCTTCGCTAATCCGGTGTTGAATGTTTGGTTTCCACGTTAATTGACTATCTAGTAGTACGCCTGAGTACTTATCCTGTCCAGTGAAGTATAATTCCTGCTCTTTCGATTCCAGTTTTTAGAATCTTCCCCGAACTCACCAGTCAGGCGCGTGATTTCTGTTTATACTTGGACTTCCCTCTGTAAATTCACAACCTAAATAAAACACAATCGTACACATCTCCAATTCAGGTGCATCTTTATTTTAAACATACTCTATTGTGCAATAAAAAGAACCTACTTAACAATTCTCTTTCTCTTCTTTCACTTCTTCAATTTAATGTACATCTCTTATATTCTTTGTTTGTGTGTGTGTATGCTGATGTAACAGTAATTTAGATTACGATCACAATTTAAAAAAAATAGAGTTTCGTTCCCTCCACTTGCCTTTGCGATGCACTAAGGCATTTCTCTCATCCTATCGCTCAGTTGAATAAGAAACTTTTTGTGTTTTCAAAACATTTATGCCATGGATACTGCCAATTGTGATACAAAACATTTATGCGTCCACTATGAAGCCAATTACAGTTAAAAATTTCAAAACTGCCCCCTTTTTCTCCAGGATCGTAGCTGAAATTTATAATTTCAGATCGAAACGAGAAGTGCACTCTGGCAAGGGGACACGCGCAAGCAAATTAAATTAAGAAAAATAAAGAGTGGATACAAAATTAGAGATAAATGCAAATTAAATGAATCTGGGATACCAATTTGTGTTATTTCCTCTTAAACTATGGAGTGTAAACATTTTGAGATAATCAGGATCACCCTGTGAGGTTTGGAACCTTACGAACAAACTAACTCTTACTAAATACACAGCGTTTTGTTGGTTTTGTTTTTTTTTCTTGTTTTAAATAAATATGAGAAGTAGATGGAATTCAGTTGAACTGCTCTGGCATTACGTAGGAGATGTCGTCCCATGGGTGGCGGTACAGACCCTGCTTGAGCCGCTTCTGATCCATGTAGTGGCCAATGAAACCTATGCTGCGACCGAGCACGAACAGCGAATTGATGGCACCGATGTCGATGTATTCTTGTGCTTCCTCACTGAAAACAAACCAAATTATCATTCGCTGAACAGACAGCACACCAAGCATTGAACTTTACCTTGTGAACGATCCACAGTTCCTGAGCATATCCACGAAGCTGGTGGCAATCACACCGTCGACGTTCAAAATCAGATTCGGCTTCTTGGTGGTGGTGATCTTCTCCACTTCTAGAGCGTACTTCAGCAACGGGCATGAGGGGAAGTTCTCCATGACGAATTCCTTGATGATCTTCACACGGACGTCCGGGTTGTTGATGGATTTCACACGGTGTCCAATGCCCATGATCAACTGGCCCTCCTTGCGCATCTGGTTGACAAATTCCATTGGATGGAGATTCGAGTCGTAAGCCTCTGAGAACTGTCTGGCAGCGCCGTCCAAAGCACCGCCGAATCGATCACCCTGCAAGCAAACTCATTGCACTAACCCATTCAAACCCACCCGACTAAGGAGAACTTACAATTGTGAGCAAACCGCTGACAACGGAGGACACCAAGTCCTTGCCGGCTCTCGCACAGACGATGGTGTTGTGTGCGCCGGACACAGCTGGGCCGTGGTCGGCTGTCACCATGAGGCACATTTCGAAGAACTTACAAACGTACGGTGGCAGACAGCGTTGGAACCACAGCAGCGAGATGACTCCACCGATACCAACGTCCTTGTTGAGCACTTCGCTGATGGGCATGCCGGCGTAGATCAGCTCCTGACCCCGCTCATCGCAAATCGATGTCATGAAACTTGCTGGCTTACGAATGAGACCCAGTTCGCTGGCCCATGAGTAGTCCATTGGGACAGTTGGTGGTGGCACTTCCTCCTTGGGTACGATGCGACCCGACTTCACCAACTCATTGTACACGTTGGCGATGAGGTCGCCCAGTGAATCAAAGGAGTCTGGCACGTAGGCGCCAGCCTCACGCAACGCCTTGTTCTTAGCAGTGGCAGTTTCGCGATCAGAATTTGCGCACGAACCAGCGTGGCCAAACTGAACTTCGGCGGTGAACATTCCAGCGCATGTGCCAATGCACCATGCGACCATTGGTTTGCTGATGCGCCCCTCTTTGAGTGCCTTGCACACGTCGTACTCCTCGGTTCCGCCAACTTCGCCCAGCAACACAATCAACTTGACCTCCGGGTCGGCTTGGTAGCGCAAGATGTGATCCATGAACGTGGTTCCAGGGTATCGATCGCCGCCAATGGCAACTCCCTCCAGCACTCCGTCGGTGGCTTTGGAGATGATGTTGTTCAACTCGTTTGACATTCCGCCGGAACGTGAAACGTAAGCCACACTGCCGGGCCGGTACAGTTTCGAGTGGAGAATGTTGTCGAGCATCCCTCCAGTGTTGCCGATCTTGAAGCACCCGGGCTTCACGCCTCCCACTGTCGCCGGACCGATGATGGCCACTCCCTTCTGATTGGCAGCCAGGATCATCTTTCGTGTCATGTTCTCCGGAATTCCCTCGGCGATAATCGCCACCGTGCGAATCTGGGGGAACTCAAGCACTTCCATGGTCGACTCGTAGGCCGACCGCAAAGATGCAAAGTTCACCAACACATCGACATTTTTGTGCTTATTGACGGCGTCGGACATCTTCTTGTACACCGGCACCATAATCTCTTTGTGGCCCCAGTAGAACTTCTGCTTGTGGTCGCCGGTGAATGGATACACCATCGCCACCACGGATGGCTCCTCACGTCTGCAAGTGAATGCATAGTAAAAATATTCCCCCACTTGTGGCGTCCCTTCTCTCATCTCTCACCTGCATATGAAATCGAAGTCGAGCATCGATTGCACAGCCCTTGTCTGCATTCCACAAACAATCGCGAATGTGTTGCTGGAGAAAAACTTCTTTGACAGACCGACGGCATTGCCATCCGACTCGTCATGTCTCGGACAATCTGCCGAGATAGGGGGGAGTTTAATCGAATGTTTCGGTGAACCTATATGTATACCAAATGCACACAAAATGGTCGCCAATATGTTTAGAATTGATTACAATTTGCATTTCCCAAAATCACATCCATATCATATGTAGTGTAGAATTGTATGTTTTGATTAAGCAGTGCGCGCACCATCGTCGTCATCATCGCACACAACACATCAAAACATCCAAGAGAAGATCAAGAGGAAATTGCAAGAGCAAGAGCGAGTAGTGGATGGAGTAAAGATGGATGCACGGGATGCGTTTGGGTTTGTGATTTGTGTTTCGATCGAAAGATGCAAATTTTGATTGTGAGTGGAGTGGTTTTGATAGGTTGCCAATGTATACATAGCACATGACGCGGACAAGACGGAACGGTAACATGACACAATTTCAACACGATGGTAGGGAATGTACACATGCCAAACATGAAATATAGTGAGAAAAAAATACAAAAAAGAAAAAGTTGCAAAATTATAATTTTCATACGAGCTATATGAATTAGAATTTGATATGCAACAACTTTGCAGGGAACGGGGTTCGGACAACATGCACCACCGTTCGCTGCAAAATTTAGTATGTGCGTGTGTTTAGGGGGAGAGTAGGGCAACCAATTGGGAGATGTACAAGTGGGACAAATATTTATTTTGACTACAGATCTATCAATTTACAAAAAAGCTAAAACAAGATACAGTATGGTTAGGGGCAGGACCTGGACATGCAGGGCAGCTGTTGATTACTCCTAACCTGGCGGGATGACAGCAATGCTCAGCTCAAGTTGACATACAGCTTTCAAGTGGCGCTCCCTGGATACCCTCTACAGCAACCGTTGAGGGGTGAATGAATGTATGCAAAGAAAGTTCAAGGCAAAAGGACGTAACTTTACCCTAATCAGACTAGCAGACATGCAGGGCTCTAACAACCCAACCCCGGAGAAATCTATGTTGTTGTGGAAGGCTCAGATACACGGGCGGAAACCCAACGATGACATGGCGCGAACAGGAGACATGATTTGTGCGAAAATCATTGCGGATTCAAACATAATTGAGCAAAATTTAGTGCTTAGTTGGTTAGGCCACAGCAAATGTAAAAACCCTACACATTCCGGCAACTCAGCAATTGGAAGATATCCTCACGAAGTACAAGGCAGATATTACTGCGAACCAGGGATAGGAACGCTCGATAGGAACAGGTGTAAGGAATGGAAGAGTGCGACATTTATACTCCTCAAATCCGCCAGGAAGAACTGTCCACAGAAAAGAAAATTGTGCATTTCCGAATCCGTTCGAAGTGTCGGTAATGTGAATCACGATTCACTGTGTTCTTAAGTCCGAACGGATCTGATCTCTTCATACAAAGTTGACATTTCAGATTCGCCCGAAAATCGTTGCGAATTCAAACATAATTGAGCAAAATTGAGTGTTTAGTTGGTTAGACCACAGCAAATTTAAGTTATTTTACTGTTTTGTACTTAATATTACTTAACAAACAAAATTATAGGAAGAAAACTACAAGCAAAGAGCAACTCAGTGGTAGCGAGGAAGTAAACAAATATCCCTAGAGCAATAGAGGCCAACATTTTGCAGATTCATACAAAAGTTGATTGAAAAACACCAGATGAAAAGGAACATCCTAAAACTGTGTTGTAGAATCTGCGAAAAGCGATGTCGATAAGTTGCATCCGGCAGATTTAATAGCACGAATGGATGAAATAGAATCGGACGAGTGAAGGGAATCATAGATCTCTCGGATTTAAGAATTGGGGTGATAACAACTGTCATAAAAGGCTGCACATATTGTGATTCTTGGTGGGAAAGCGGCTAATGTCAAAAGTCATCAATAAGTGGTCACCCTGCTGTAATTCGCATCCAAGGCAGATTCTAGAAGGTCAGCCTCATATGTGCACACGCCTTAAATGACGAGGCTAAAGACTCCATCAAAGAGAATTTTTATGATCTCTTGGACGGTGCCTTCGAAGCCTGTTAAGATCTTACTCGGAGACTTATTTGACGTGTTAAAGGATTTCCTTGACTATGATGGGGGTCTATGTAAAAAATTCGATTATCATCTGTTCTAAACTTTGTCAGTTTGCTGTCGCAGGTAAGTTCTCGAAACACATCAATCACACACTTGCCTTTGCAGCAGTCAGTCCTCTACGGACGTAAACTTGCTTTAAAAATTGATGCCGATTAGGGACAAATAATGTTTGTTTCTTATTGCCGACGAGTAGACTCTGCAGCTTGTAGACAGTTGATGTAGACAGTAAGAGATCCGAACACAAGTTTCGTGCTTTTCCTTCCCGACGGTCGACGGTCATTTCGCTTTCAAACAATTTGCTCGCGATTCGTTCACCTTTACTCGAGATGAATGCACGAATTTTTGACCGATGAGAGAGACCCCACGGTAAACAGACGTAAAAGCTAATAATAAAACTTACACGCAAGTCAAAGTTGAAATTTGATGTTGTCATTCAAGACCCCAAATGACATGAATGTGGTGAATAAACCATTAATTTCAGTTTCGTTGACGTAAGTCCTAGGCTTCTGACGTTATAATCGTTGCGTCTCATTGCGACTTAGCTCATAAATCATCACCTCGTCGATATTGGATGTCGTAGACATAAACGGCAGCAATGTCGACCGTAAAAATTTAACTGAGGTTTCGTTTAAATGCGGATATGTTGAGCTGCCTTGAGAGAAAATTTGGAAACAACTTTTACGCAAGGAACGTTTGTGTTGCACAATGAATGCGATCAGGATCGAAGTGGGTCACGGGTGACTTATACCGTTACAGTCACTATAGCCACTATAGCCTAACAATATCGTTACTTAAAGAGATACAGAATTTATGTCAAACGCCAAAGGGACAAGAGGACAAGAAGACAAGAAACATTGGAAAAATATCAAAAAAAAGACATCACACAATATGATCCAAAAACAAATAAAGCATCCCAGAGTTTGTTGAGTTGACAAAAAAAGCATTTCATGCGTGAAGCTCCAAGATAAAGCAAATAGAAAACAAGTTTATTGGTTGCCACACCCTTCACACAGTACGAAAACAAGAAAGCAATCATTTCTTACCATTCATTTCCAATTCACTAAAATCCGGTCCCTTGACGCCCTTGCCGTCGGTATTCGCCTGCTGTCCACCGGGAAGCAGGAAATTTGCGGTTGAAAACTCAACACTGCATGACTTGGGGATCGGTCGTTTGCCCAACGCCATGCCGCAGATTGCGGTCATGTGTGTTTCGGGACCGAAGACATACAATGGTATTCCCAAGGTGCTGCCAAGTTCACGCATCTTCCGCAGACCCTCCTGATAGTTGGGTCCAGCACGACGCACGAAGATGGAAACATTGTGCTCCATCAACTTTGCTTGGAACTCCCGAAGAGCAGTGATGATTCCTGAATGAGATTCCACTTAGAGCAGGCCACAGAATGATTCAAAAGAGATCTCACTTACCACTGAAGGTTGCTGCGACATTTGTGAAGTTGGCAATGCCTCCTCCGGTGATCAAGATCTTGCCATCGGGGTGCTTTGGTGACGATGTCATCAGATTCAGAATTGTCTTTGCGTACTCGTAGGTCTGCTGCTCAGATGGGGCGCCACTGTACTCGCCGTAGTTGGCCAATTCTGAGGCGCCACCCAGGTCGCAAATAGTATCGGAGTAGATGACACTGGCACCACCACCCGCAACCATTGTCCAAATCCTGCCATTCCTGTTCAAGATGGTCAGCTGCGAAAGAAAAAGATACTCACACAAATTCCCTTAACATTCACCACCAACAAACCTTCAAGGAAGCTCCACTCTTGGCATCCAAGTCAGCAATGTACGCCTCCTCTGGGAATGCATCCCGCCCGAATGGTGGAGGGTACTCAATATCACCCCACTTCGGACGGCAAATGAAGTCTGCCGTGGAGTCCAACTTCGCAGCCAAATCCAGGATATAAATGCTCTCATCCGTGACCACAAGGGGATTGATTTCCAGGTAAGTGAAGTACAAGTCCGAATAGAGCTGATAAAGCGCGTAAACAAACTTGGCGATGCGTTGTTTCTTGGCGGACACAACATTCGTCAATAATGCAGACTGGATCTCTTCAACGGACACCTTATGGTTAATGGGGATGTCCAACTTTAACGCCTTCGAGTCTACATCTCCAATATCCACTCCACCTTGGTGGTGGAACAATATCGTATCTGCTGTACGATGTGAGTAGATACAGACGTAGGCTTCTTCTTCCTAAAAATCATTCCATTTAATGTCATTCGACAGGGAAGAAAGTGGGGGTTTTGAGGCGACTTACATCTTTGTGCGGAATAAATGGTTCGATGATGAAGTTCTTTATCTTTCCGCAAGCCGCTCCAATTTGTTGGTCCTTGTTCATTCTTTCTTGAATCCATTCCTTGCATTCGTCAAGTGTTTTGTTAACCGCTATGAGACCCAATTTGCCGCGGCGCTTGATAAGTTGATCGGGCTTAACGACCAATTTCTGCAAAAATTAAGACAAAATTGAGGTTATGTAATTGTTGAGAATTGGTTGTCTTAAGTGTATGTGCGTTCAGTATACAATAACACAGAAAAAAGAGAACGACTTTTAAAAGAATTCATGAACCTTTGAATCTTTGGACGAGTACTTTGCACCTTCTTTAGAATTTCAGGGGGACTGAAAGATGATGTTTAGTGCACAACCAGTAGAAATGGAAAAGCAGAAGACGACGAATTAATGCACGTAGTAGACAAAAACGAGCGTGTCTTTACCTGGGTTCATATATCTTTTAGGATGGCGGCGGAAGATTTGCCAAACGGTGACACGCAGAGCTCGAGTCAGCAGGAGTCACTTCAAAATATTTTCGAGCCTAGGTCTAAGAGGATTCTTCCAAGGTTAGGTCGGAACCTTGGAAGAGAGACGGATGGTGAAGGAACTCTTTTCTTAATGCCAACGGCGGCGCACACAACCTGGTTACCGACGCTAGATACTCTCGGACCCTTTTGCCCGGGGGCTATAGAAATGGAACTCGCCTCTTAATTGTCGGTTGCTTTTTTTGTTTCTAATTTGCACGCACTCAAGGGTTATGACTTCCTTTTAAATGGTAAACACAGTACGGGCGTTGGGGTCTACTTCCTCACCACGTAAAAAACTCTTAGTTCAGAGACGACTAAGAGTCTCAGATATAGCCGGATCTACTTTTGACTACATTAGCAAACGAAAAAATTACAAAGACTTTCGGTTATACACGAGGCAGGTGATGTCCCTCAAAGGGACCAAACTTCTCTGTAGCTAGCACGCGGTTTCCACACCTCAACATCCATAAAGAGACTAGGCGGTCCCCTGATCAACGACGAATAAGCCAGAACGTCACAATAGGCAGCTATAACTTCGAGGTAGCCAAGAACTTCCTCCACCTCGACTACTCGGTAAGCAAAACGAACATCAGTTAATTTGAGATATCTCAAAAATTGTATTATTGGTTTAAATTATAATCAAGAAATTTGTGTATAAAATTCGTCATTCATATAGCTATCACGGGCGTGTTTGCAGCGGTCGATTCGTTGAACCCAATTGTCGAGGACTCGGCCACATACTTTGACGGAAACGGCTGCTAAAAAAGTCTAGAAATGTTAAATCCAGTGTGCGCCGTTAAATCCTCAATTTAGGCGGCCAACCGACAGAACCATTTTTGGAAATAAGACGTTCATCAATCTGGTTTTCAATAAGTCGATTGTTATACACGCTGCGGGGCTTGTAGCATCGTCTTGTTGAAACCACATTGAGGTCTAGTCCATGCAATTGACCGAAGAAATAACGTTGCAAAATGTCCCTGCAGCATCCGTATTAACTTTAACGAGACGGTCACTTTCATGAACGAAAAATAAAGGCCACCCGTCATGAAAAACCATATCATACAATTATTTCTTGTGGATGAAGTAGTGTTTTTGAGTGTCTTTACCTGACAAATAACGCATATTTTGTTGGTTGACGAAGCCGTCTAGCCAAAAATTAGCTGCAATCTTATAAGGGAGTATACCAAGTTCCATTCGCAAAATTCACCATAGCGAGATCTTAGCGATGCCCAATTCTTGAGAACGCGGTGGAATCGACTGATTTGGTACGTTTGCGACGGTACGATTGATCCACAACCCCTTAACTGTGGTATTCAATTGTAGTTCTCGCATTATTCGCTAGTCAAAATGGCCCCGGATCGGATATGTCATGTGGAAACTCGGGAAAAATCAAAAAAAAAACTGCCAAGCCTCAAACGACGTTTACCCACAGCAAAGTTCTGCTTCCTTATCGTACTCCACAAACACTCTTTTTTCATGAGAAATGCGAATCACGTGATTTTATCGAAACATTTTGTATTTGCTGTCAGCTTTTTTCACGCTACTGCCTGCGTGTAGGTCGAAAGTTTGGTGTTACGTTCTCAAGCTACTGCATGCCAACAAGTTCAATGTTCACATTAAACAAACTGAATGCCCGTTGGTAAGGCAATCGATGTAGATAGGTTTCACATGAAAAAATGTAATGTTTAATCATCACTTACATAAAGTAACTCTCAACACGCCTGAGCCCCATTCTCCTTAATCGAACTGAAGAACTTTGAAACTTTCATCAATCGCCACTTGCCAGTCGTGTTTATCGCCACATAAAAACCAAGGTCTGTCAAAGTCTGCTTCAATCACAAATGCAACGAACAATTAAGCCAAGTTAACCGCGCACATTGGGAATTATTAAACGTCGTGTTGCATACGAATTAGAGTGGATTTCTAAACAACAATACGTCGCTCCATTCTATTGATACATCGTCATTACACGGCTAAGAATTACGTATGCAAACAAATGCCGTTCACAAGTATTGTTGTTTCCCCTTCTAGAATAGCCCGAGATGCGCATTTCACACTATTTTTGTCCGAAATCGTTTCCAATCCGTGTGACACAAATTCCTTTTGAAAATTTTAAAGTGAATGGAAAAGTTCAACTGCCGCTTGATCGAAAAGTATGATAATCACTCACTCGACTCTGTTTCTACCCCAATGAAACCTGTGGAATTCTCGTATTTGTAAGTCAAATGAAGTACACACTTATCAGCTTCGTACGCCACCCTAAAAACAACTTAAATCGTACCGCCCTTCAATACAGTGAAGTGAGTGTATGCAACACAGACTCAGTCCTCAGCAAGCGAGAGAACAGCTTATGCAGCTATTGATCGGCATCGGCAAGTTCTGGTCAGGGACAATCAAGCACATGAATGAACAGGTTCACTTTCATCTCTTGGGTGTGACCTCTTTTGTCTTACGAGAAAGACAAACTTTTTCTCAATCCAGTCTATCAAACAAGATTTACTTGAATTCTGACGCCACGAGTGGACGCCGGATCTATTTTACAATCATCTAAAAAAATACTCGCAAAACTAACCTCAAAGGTCAGATGTTTCTGCCAAAATTACGAGCTTTCAGAAGTTTCTGTCAAAATTACGAGCTCAACAAAGCACACTTCTCGTTATTTTTAAACCAAATTTTATTGAAATGAGCGAGAGGAGGCTTGAAAAATGGATTGTACTTTGACACTCTACAGCGTGCTATTTGTTCGTGTCGCTGAAGGTTAAGCTCCGTTATTCTAACGTCAATACATTCACTCATTTGTTTGCGCCTGCAAGTGGAGAGCAATGTCAACTAGAGACTGAGACTAGTTGAGGTTTTAAATTCAATAAAATGCTGAAGTCAGAGTTGTAAACGCTCATATGGACTTGCGGGTCAAATAATCGGAAACTTGAACCACACTGGGCGCGTCATGAACATGCATTAATTGACTGAGTAACCTTAGAATTGTATTACAAGTAGAGCAATGCATTGTGTGGTATTTTCACTTGTGGATAACGGAAAAAAATGCGCTAAATGAGAGCTTATGCAAGAGGCGTCATGCATTTGGAAGAGTTTGCTATTCGTCAGAATTGTCAAACACAGTTAATAAAGGGTGATAATGATAGTTTTATTTTTAAGTATTTGTCGAAGTAAACAATGACATTCAGTTGTCATTTCAAGAAAAAAATTAAAAAAGGTAAAAATGTCGGAAACCCAGAGCGTGTGATTTTCCAAACAGTTGGAAGGGGATGAATTTTCGATGATCCAAACCATCGCTTCCAACCTTTTAAAAAATCATACAACCTCCTTCAAACATTTCTCCCTTCTTCTACATATTTAAGCGCCAACTAAAAGCCCAACTATAATTGGCATGAGCGAAAATGAGCAAATGTCACGCGCATGGGTGAGTGAGCGAATATACACACCCCAATAAGAGCGATTATAACGGAGTTCACGAACCATTCGGGATACTTCATTACGCACATGCGAATTTAACAGGTGTTACACTAACAAACAAATGTTTGGTTAAGCACGAGCTAGAACCGCACCGTGCATATGCGAATTTGAAAGATGACAAACACACAGAAATCCCAAAGTGGCATATTGTTCAACGACATTTTTTAATTGAAAGAAACAAAACACAGGAAGATATTCTGACAGATGGCTATGCACTCATATGTGCATTACGGCTAAGCGTGTGTTTTGTGCAAACATGAAGAAACATTTCGCTAAAATTTGACACTAGCTCCTGATCGCTCATGTATATTATAGTTGGGCATTAAGGTTCGCGATTTCATCATGCCTCATTTCAGACTTGCCGAACTGAACATTATTAAAAAATATTTTCGAAATTCAGCTCAGTTGTAAGTACGCCACGTGGATTCTGTCGTGACGTGTCGGTCGTCCCCATGGCTTCAGTGCAGTGCAGGCAAACCGTGGCACCGCGAAAGAGTCAGTCAGTCACTCTTTTGGACTTTAAACCAGACAGATATTGGTCCGAAATGAAGAAAACATAGCCGCCAAAGGGGCCAGTATCGAAGAAGACCCAGAAATATCGATTAGGCCGTCCATCAGCTGAATTTCTCGCTAGCGAGTCGACTCTGTCTATTTTGCGGTGGAATTTAAGCCTACATGCGTATTAGATCGTTCGTATAAGGACTCTGCGTCCGTGGGACAACGCAATAGAAGATGCGCACGAAACCGATGGCACACACACGTGTGCCTGTAGATTGTGCGACACTTTGAACAGAACTAATTTCAAGCCGAATTCCCAACAAAGGCTCCCTATTCGTTTTCAAATGCACGGGCAAATGTATATCGTGACAACAATCAAAAATATGGGCAATAATGCGCGCTGGGACAAAGGGAAGCATTGTGTAGTCGAAAGATTGCTTTACGATTGAAAAGCGGAAGACCCTAATAGCATTCCATCAGATAGCCGACACAAAACTGGCATATGAACTATAGAAATCAGTGAATGACGAGAATTAGGTTATCTCCGTTAAAGTACACAGAAGAACGTCTTACAGCACGAAGAGATGTACAAAAGTGAAAAGTTTAATTTGAAGGTTGTATCGGATAACGGAATGGAAGCGGAAGCAGATGAGACAGATAATGATTTCGATACTGACCCAGCAAACGATGGAAGCTCTTCATTCTAACCAAGAGAATGGAAGGTCACGTCGTCATTTACATGGTAATGGCCAGCGGCTGTGTTTTGTTGGAAACAACATTTACACTGCACAATGGGGCAGAATGGAACAAAATCTAGAATAAATTCGAAAATTGACGAATCGACCAAATATTCACATTGCGACAGATCTTAGAAAAGACACAGGAGCTTCAAGTTTATACCCACCATCGGCGCCGGGCTTTAAGTCTATCTACTCCATTTGGCGCCGAGGGGAAGCTAGAAACCATTTGGACTCAAAATTAAACTTGAAATTCACGGTAACCTTTCTTTACTCCACTTCTTATCTTCTGTTAACTCAAGAACATTTTATAGTGATTAAGATTGCTGGAAAATCCCTGAAATTCCCACTGGATAGTCACACTGAGCATCTGGAGTAGCATAAGCTCGTGTAATTAAAGCGAGGTTCAGTACAATCGCAGTTCACCAAGAAGCACAAAATGTGAACATTTCTTCAGTTTGCATTCGAAAGGGAACAACGCAAAAGGAAAATGTAGCTACATTGTTGTTTATTGCTGAAACGTTGAACAGCAGAATTGAAAGCAATATGATTTAGATTACGATCGGAATTTTCCTGCAGTTTGTATGATAAGAGTTTCAATGATAAGAGTGTTGTGATGGAAGAATCGTGTGAAGAAACATATGCATTCACATTCAAGGTTACGTTTAATGATTTTCAGGTTCAGTAGATGTTCTGATAAAGATGCTCTGGGCCTTTTCGAGAGAAAAATTCTGCATGCGATTTTTGATCCTATTTGCGTTGATGACAATTGGAGAAGATTCAACCACGAACTGTATGGGCTGTACAGCGACATGGGTCAACGTATCCGACATCCGAACTGAACCTGACCTTCAGCGTAGAACTCAACGCCCTTACCCACTACGGACAGTCAGCCTTTTTGTGCATGTTAATCATGCTACAGAGTGGGCGCCATGGCGTAGTGAGTAGGTCCGTCGACTCCTACACTCGAGGTCTAAGTTTCGAATTTCGAAAAAAAAAAACACCTAACATTTTTTCATGACTCCACCTCTTTCGATTCACTGACAATGCTCAAAGAGTATAATTGCTGACGGTCCGTTCGGCACGCTCCTCCACAGTCATCAAGGCCAAGTTGTCTTTTGTCTGCGATCTCTTGGTCTTTATACCGTAGGTTCGGTCTTCTTCTCCTTCTCGATTCGGTTTCTAAGGCTCTCTTAGCTGGAGCATTGGTGTTCGTAAGTTTGATGTATCGATGAATTTTTGTTTTCCGGACTATGTTCAGATCGACAACTCATAAAGTTCGCAGTTCCATTCGACTTCCTCGCAGATAAGACCAACTATTCGACATGGAATTTTTCAGTCGAAGGCACCAAGAATCAGCTCTGCAGTCCCACTTATCGTCCTGCTTTCAGCTTTATACACTAAGACTGGCAGTATTGAAGGTTTGTAGAGCAAGATTTTAGTCCTTCAAGAGTTGCAAGAGTTGCAAGAGTCCTTCAGGAGTTGCATTAGGATTTGTGAAGAAAAAAATCTTCTACAGTCGGGGTCAACATGAGCTTCCACCAAATTACCGTGCCATCTTACACCATCTTACGCCACCTTAATTGAGGTCCTCTTTGACTTGTTTATATCAATCGTCGTTCATCGCCTACCACACTGACTCAAATATCAAACGAACAACTCGTAAACCTACACCTAGTCACCTTAACAAATCAATGTTTTACCGATTATTGTCATCTACCTTTCCATTCGAGATTATCTTCAGATGATACAAATGTTTACGATGATGAGTAATGCTCTACAGCACATATCAGCACAGACCAACCTTGGATTAAAAATAAATCTCTTATCAGAGAAAGAATACGAGGCACTCGGCAAAAGAGAAATGCTTGCCAAAATATCGATATGGCCATGAACATCGATTAAATCGCAGTCATTTACCTCGATAAAGCGAAAGAGAAAGAACGGCCTGCTTAACTAATCAAATTGGCGGTGAAATTAGAATTCATCAGCACCAACAACAAGTTCCAGTTAATCTAATCAACGAAGAATTTTTGATCTTCTTCGGGTGGATAAAAATCATTGAAAATGACCAACATCTTGAAAGACCATCAACCTTAAAGCATGTAACGTAATGTGTGATCTTGCCACATCTCAGGTGAAAAAGAAAACAGACAGAAGATCTTAATGGGAGTCAACACGCAATTCGCGTTTGACGTGTGTTTTTCTTAGCTAACCGATGGTGTATTGTGAGTCGTTTATAATTGCAAAAATTGTTAAGGTAACGACTTTAGCGTTATCTAAACTGTCAGAGAGCATTGGCCTGTGCATCCAGGGTAGTTATTGATTGCTTCCATCCTGGTGAGAGGCCAGCAACGATCTCTGTAAATGCACGGGTCAGGTTGACATAGGACCTCATCGTGGCGCCCTCTGGATAGCCTCTACAGCAACCGCTTAGAGGTGATGTATGCAACGAAATAACGACAACGGCTTTCGGTTCCGCAACCCGGGAGGTGCGATGGGATGGGCCAATTAGAAAGAGTATGAAAATCTGCGACAGATACTCGGGAGATTGTTGCAAAGTGAGAAGACAGCGCTTGTTCGGATGCGGGTTTGTTTTCCAGGCAGTCTCAAGCTTTAAGTACGCAAGCGGGCGTCTCGAAACAACCCGCATCAAGGTGAAATCCAGCAACATCACTCTCCAACGGGGGAGAAAGATGATGATAGCAAGGATTACTTCCATGATCTCCTTAAAAAAAAACATACGATCATTGCTCTATCTATAACACCAAGAGATTTCAGCGCCAAGTGGGAAACACGTCCGAAAACGAACTCAGGCTGATGGACTTCGTGACGAGACGAAACTTCTCTGTAGCCAGTCTGCGATTCGCTCACCTTACAACGGGACCTGGCGGTCCCCAGATTAATAAACCGTAAACCAGATTGATCACATTGCTCTAGTATTGCTTGTAGTGGGTCGGAGACGACCAAAAACGAAGTATATACTGCCTTCAAAAATGGACACACACCACCGACGACTTGGAAAAAACGTTAACATAGAAAGATATACTTTCGAGTTAGTCAAAGACTTTGTCTGCCTGCCAAATAAACAATACGAATTCAAGTACCGAGATTACAGGCAGAATACCTCTTGTCAATCTCTGTTTATTTGGGCTCAAGACGCATCTAACTTGGTCTTCCTCTCGAAGGAGCAAGCTGACTTTACATAACACCTCGATCATTCCTATCCTGCTTTATGGCGTGGACACGGATAATCTCAAGTGCAGATGAAGAATGCCTATTTCTTTTCGAGAGAAAATTTATGCGTTTTCCTTCGAGGTTGGATTCGAAGACTTTCCGGGTCGGAGCATTGGTGTCTATATCCTCAACATGATCAAGTCATCTAAGACAAAAGGCTCGAATTCGTTCGACCAGGCCGATGTCGTTGTACAGCGTGTAAAGGCAGTCGTTCTGTCTCTCAAGGAAATATTTACACTCAGTAAACTGTCTAGGAAAAGATTCTCAATTTCGCCGTTCAGAGTCGGTATTAAACTGTAAGTCCCCTCCACTCGTGAGAGACCAAAAGCACAAGGGTTTGCTGTAGAAGCTACGCGCAAGTCCACCACGGACTGTAGCTCTACAATATTATTATTTATTGTACCCCCTTCACGTGATATTCGCTTTCGATGGAAAGAAAGCTGGCAACCATTTCACAATTTCACAGAAAAAATTAATCACAAATGTATTTCTGCAACAAAGAGAATGAGCAGCTGGTAAACAATGACATGAACAGCCATATGGCTTATTTAACTGTCTGCTTACAAGCGAAATTATCCAAAAGATAAACCAAGGAGTCCATTTCACTAGGTACGTGTATATCTTAACGAGTTTGTTTACTTGTCCAGTTCCTCTTGAATGAGAGATAGAAGAACCCCCCAAGCACATAACGCCTAATCAACTCTGGGTTATCGCCCTAGTTATAAATTGCCGAAAATCAAGTGACGTGAAGTTTCTTATCACGTGCCACTGACTCACCAGTTTGCATAAATTATAAATTCAATTAGAAAATAGATTGTTTTCACTGAAGCGAGCAAAAAAGTGGACTAAACTTTCAATAGAGAACAATTTCTGATTCGGTTCCATTACCTCTTTGGAGATTCTCCTCCTCGGGGGGTCTCGTTATCTCATTTCGGGGAAGTAAAAAAAACAAACAATTAGACAATTATTGCTTTATTGCCATCAACACAACTCCAAAGATTAAGACGCCTCCATACACAAGCAACCTCTAGTCTGTCTAAACACAAATTAAGGGCTTATCTGCGTGACTCTTACCACTTGAAGATCTGGCTAGCCGAATTTCAAGCTTATCTACATAGAATGTGACGCGTGCATGCTTTGGCCGGTGAGTTCTAGGTCAAGATCATGACATCGTTTGGTTAAAGACATCATTAGCAGTGAACTTGACTCGCAATTAGTTCAACTGAAGCACCGAACGAGGGAAGTGTTCTGATCGAATTGTTGGATTGAAATTGTGAAGTAAACAAATTTTTAACTGGAAAATGATTTGGCGTTGATACAAAATTTATACGCGCCCATTTAGTTGGATCAGCGGTTTTTCACACAGGGAAGGGGATTAAAACAAACGAAGATAGGATAAAATTCGAACGAGAACCATGTGGTGTTTGGTTCAGCTGTAAATTTCCCTGTATGATATTTGAGTGCACACATGTGTATGAATGAAGCCCCAATGAAGGCGAAATGTATTGATTGTTGCGCATTATAAACACATCCCCCGTGGCACATCGTGATTCCAACTAACAGCAGCTGGATGCTTGAATAAAGATAACACATCAATTTCAAACGAAGTTCATGCCCATCAGTTTGAAGAGGTAATAAATCAAAAAGGAGGAATATTTTACCGCTGATTCACATACCGCACTATACATCATACAAGCCCACTGATTGGTCTCATTTCGTTTACACAACTCACGTTATTCGGAGCCAAATCGAGCCACCTCACATGAGCAAAGTCATGGAACACGTCATAATTTGTGGAAAAAAAAGCGGACAAAAAAAATTGTCATCACCTCATCTAGCACATAAACAAGTTTAAATCGAAAGATTCACTTCGTGTGCCACTGTACCGCCTTCACCGTAGTCAGTTCATGCGATCAATGACGTATACACCGCACAGTCGCTCTCACCCATTACCCGCCCGCTCCATCTCGGCTGTTGTGTGTGCTGCGTTGCGTTGTCGTTAGTAATAATATTTATCTTCATGGCCTGATACTAGACTAGTCGTTCACGTTTGCTAGCTCGCACAGCACAACAACTACAGTTCTAACATGACTCGCCCCGACTTAGTAACACGACGGCACTATCGCATGCAATTTTATTACATTCCGAGTGGATTTGTGATTGAATTTCGGGCAACTACTTATCTTAAGTTAATTAATGCAGTTCGACTTACTGTTTCCTTCAGCCATGGATGGTTGTCCACCAGCTTTGATAGGTCGGTGTTCAAGTTGACGGTGGCAAACCGGCACGTGCTTGCGATATTTATACCCAAATGCCGGTTGAGTATATCCTTTCCAGTTGCTTCGTAAATTGCTTTTGCTGACATTTTCTATACCACTCGCTGTCTGAAAACGAAAAAGAGGAATGTTTATGAATAAATTCAGAAATATTTGCAAAAAATAAGTCATTGAAAGTGTGGATTAGAGAGGCAGCATACACCTTACCCTCTTGCCGAAGTTCGGTAAACTGACCACAAATTCATCCACACGGAAATAATGCGAGAAAGTTTCTTTCTGTCTGTTTGTTTGTTGTACGGCAAGTTAGTAGTAGTATCTGCTGTGTGAGGTTATAAGACAACGATGAGACAACTACGACGAAGGCGACGACGACGACGACGACCAGCGATGAAATGTATGGGGTTGCTTGTGAAAATCGGTATTCAGAAATATTTATAACGCGCGCAGCTGTGCACCGCAAGGAACACAAAATACGAAATGTACTCGCGGGGAAAAGGTTTTTTTTTCTTTCTTTTCTTCGTCTTTCAATTGTGTAGTCACTCACTAGTTGAACTTGTAAAGAAGAAAAGCTTTCGCACATTATCGCATGATGTTTATTTTTTTAGTTCTGTTTTGTGATATTGTCTCGCTTGCTCTTGCTAGCGGTTGGAGCTTGTTCAGACTAACAGGGTTACCATAACATTTTCGTGGTAAAAAAATGAATAAGTTCTTGTTTCTTTGAAGCGTTATAAGCTTAACGACTGAAACCACTTCGTGGAAACAAGTGAATGTCAAGGTTATACAATGGCAAACCAGCAAATCTGGCTTTAAAGTCGTAGGTATCTTTTAACAGACGTACATGATTGTGGACCAAAGAAAATTGACTAAAAATCGTTCAAATGCCAACAGGGTTGACAAGATTTTTGGTCCCAATCGTTTTTGTCCTGCTTTTGTGACAACAGTAAGGGGAATCCCTACACAAAAACTACACATATCTCGAAAATCGACTAAGAAACGGCGTCATCTTAAGTACGAAATACACGATATGAGTTGGTTGTTCCAACGGTTGGCAAATGATTCACACTTCAAGGGAACCACCGTCAGTTCTCAAAAAAGCCCGTCTATGAGCGTAAAGTTTCAATCTCGCCGTCCGAAGTCGGTATTAAGCTGTAGGTCCGTTCCACTCGTGAGAGAACAATAGCACGTGCAAGACTAGTGGTTGCTGAGGATCTGGGCCAGGGGCCACCTCGGACCATTATTATTATTATTATGGGCCTAAAGGACATAAGGGCTTATTATAGCCGTACAAAAACTTAAGCTTATGTCAATAGCAGCCGAATAGTGGTCATAATTGCTTATAGAAACTTAAGGAAAATTCCGCTATCAACTATATCTCGATTTAGATGGCTAGGTCATCTAGAGCGAATAGACACAAACGCTCCGGCTCGGAAAGTCTTCGATTCCAACCCCGATGGACAACGTGGTAGAGGAAGACCCGAGGCGTGCCCAGCTGGAACGAGACCCCAATCAGCTGGGTGTACGATACTGGAGGCGACTAGCTAGTTGGAAAGATATGTTGACTGAGGCCCAGGTCTACCCCGGACTGTAGCACTAAAGTAGAAGCAAGTAAGCAAAAATGAACAAACTTACCGAAAATCGACGAAGCGGTGCGTCAGTTCTTTACAAGTCTACGGACATTATAATTGGTCCTTTAGTGTAAAGAAAATGGCAATAGCTTACAATGATCAAGACCTATTTTAGGATTGGGTTCAGCAAGCAATAGACTGCATGGTCTGCGACGTACTGCTATGTGTTTTTATCAAGAGAACCCGAAATTCATACCAAAACTTTTCGCACCATAGTCTATGACATTAGGGCGGTTGGAAGCGCAATGACCCCAGCCGCAAATGGAAACAAAATTATGTTGTAAAGGACGCAAAATACACAATATTTGGTGAGAACTTGGGAGAGTACTGCTTTTATTGTGAATTCGTCAAGAAGTGGACGCCGCAACATGACCCTCTCCGCTATTTTGCGTGAACACATGAAACCTTTTGTCAGTCAGCCTGATAGGTTCATATGAGTGTGGTTTCAGGCCAGGGAAGTCCACAATAAACCAAACTACGGCAGATAATGAAAAAGAGCCAATAAATTCAGATCGTCGATTCCAAGGCCGCTTATGACAACGTGTAGAGACGAACTATACAGCGCCATGCCTTGTTTTGGCATTCCTGCCAAACTTATTAAATTGTGCATTACGATGGGAAAACTCTCGCTGCTGAATCAAGATCGATAACGAACTTCCCACACTTTTAATGTCAAAAATATTTTAAAAAACATGTGACTTTTTCAACACTATTCTGGAGAAGATCCAGCTCACTGACCAACAAGGGGACACAATCTTCCAAAAGTCCGTGCAATTGTTGGCATACACGGATTATACGACGCGAAAGAGATTTCAATCAAATTGGTGTGCGAAATTGGAGACAGCTACCCTTTAGCTAGCTGGAGAAGCATGTTGGTTGACGTCTAGGCCCACCACAGACTGTAGCACCATACAAAAAAAAAAAGAACTGGAATTTTGACTTCTCAATCTTCTTCTTCTGCTTCTTTATGGACTTCCCCTTTCTTTGAAAATTAAGATTTTTTACAGAGGGTGGAAATAAATTCTTGACGATATCGTTATGCTCAATTGTCTGGACTATAGTCGTGTAGGATTGTCTCATCCATTTCCTCATCGCATGCGTCTTCTTATTGTGGCGCTATTAGGTGAATCTGAGCCTCAACGAACAAGCTTCTCCAGCTTTCGCTAGCTGTCTTCAGCTGCGTACAACAAGTTGGTTAATGTCCCTCTCCCCTTGTGTGAGTCACCTTAAACGAAGAAATTAAAAAAAACTAAGAAGTTTCCCAGGGAATGATTCTCTTCACTTCATATTACTGCATCGAATCTTGTTCAGAAATCAATAAATCAAGGAACTGGTACTATGTACGCTTTTGGCATCAAAAATTACGCAGTCATATGATTATTGATCTGCCATGGCGTCAGGAATTGTTACGACAACGACAACTACGACGACAGCAATTCGAAGTGAATTTGTGTCTCCAATGAGAATATTGATCCATACATTCAAAATAGAATCAATAGATCTCGAATCAGAAACTGAACAAGACATCCTACCATCTTCGTCGTATGAACGACCATAAATTATGGTTATAGAAGTAAGAGTGTACCATTTCCGAACTCAAGAACGAGTAGCTGTTCTAGCGTCTTTAGTGTAGTTTGATGGGCAAATGCACGTCAGGTTCTCCTTCGCTAACGCTCACTTTTTGCAGTTTCTGCACATGACGGTAGAGATTAGTCAAAGTTTACGAACATGATGGTGAGATCACGAGATAATGGCCCGTAAAAATACCAACCAGCGTGCTGCAGTGGGTAATAACGTGGTTAAATGTTTTGGCTTTGTCGGTGTCGCAGCCTGGCCAAAAGATTTCAGTTATACGTTAGGAATTGCTCCTGTTTCATGTATTGTCACTCAGCATCAATTTCGTTGAAAAACAGGCAAATTGGAGCCTTTCCATTGGTTCATTAGAGATAACGATCCCTTGCTTAGTAAGTTCCTAAGCTTTTTCATTTTCTGAAATTCCTTCGTGTTTGGGAGTATGTGTATAGGGAGAATGTATTTCCACAAAGTATTTGTAGCTAGTTTTAGAAGTAGTGTATGGTCTTAAATTTTATTGTATTGCTTCGAGTGCGGTTTGACTCCACATATATGATAATGGGAGTAGTCAAGGTTGTTAGATAAGAGCATATTATGCATTTAAATAAAATGAATCTTGAATGCAAATGGTTAAAAAGGTGACCATCTATGATGGCGTATGCGTATTACATATTACGGTGGACGTATACAACAGAGCCCATCACAGCAGATCTTATGCAAGCTTAGCTAGTTATTGGTTTAACCTACTTCGAGATTCTCAACGATTTTATTGGAATATCTTAGAATATACCCGTAGACTATGTTGGCTCTAGACAAAAGACAGAGCTCTAATCACGTATGACGACAATCGTCTGATGTCTATGATATCGTCTGAACGATAATTTTTCTTCATGATATTCGTCTGAAAAGTTAGGTGATGAGAAAGAATCCTGGGAGGGAATTTTCAAGAGAATGAAACTTAGTAAGGCAAAGACAGGGCTCTCATCACGTAACATTTCAGACGACTATCGTCCAGACAATTGAGCTTAACGATATCGTCAAGCATTTATTTTAGCACTTGCAAAAAGTCTCAATTTTCAAAGAAAGGGGAAGTCCATAAAGTAGTACTTTCTCTATATCTGCGCGGTTGCAAGTACAACCCATTAAATTCACCTTCAGCAATTTCATTGTTATCACTAAACCATTTCACCCAAGTTGCTTGGGCTTAATATTATCTGAATTGCATTTGCACCTCTTCAGCTCGCGGGAATTCCCCAATTAATCTCTGGTTTTTCTTATCGTTCCACTCAAGCTTAGAAAAGACTTTGTTGAATATTCGTTGCATAACAACACACAAACAGCTTACATAACCAACCACACAAACTTCAAACTTTCTGCTCAACGGTTACATGTGCTTTATGCGATAGAAATCAGGTAAATCAAAATCAGCAAATCTGCTCTGCATAAACACTTGGTAACCCTACGCTCTTGAGTATTGAATTTTTGCACGCCAAATAAGAAATGTGTGCAAATTATTCGTGAAACAGAAAAATCAAATTCGTTTTCATGCCAAAAACTGACTAAAGTTTTAGGGAATTAAGTAACGGCAGGGAGTGAGACACTTTATTGCACCATGCACACAACACCATCACCGGGTATCATAATCGCTGACCAATTTAACGGCTGGAATAGCTCCACAAGCCGGAATTGCGTAAGAAATCTCCCAGCAGAGATACAGCGCAACGGTTGAAGAGAAAGTCATAAAACCAGCCGAACCGAGCGAGTATTTATGCCCAGAAATGAGCTAATCGTCACAATTTGTTATTGAAAAACAAAAAATAAAAAATAACCACACAAAAAAAAGAGAAAGTGATCAGACTTAAATCAATATGCAAAGTGTTAGCTGTGAGAAAACACACACGAATTTTCTTCCACTTCCTCTTTCCCCAGCATAAACATAATTTAATACGCACAACATTCCCACCAGCAGCACTTTTCCTGCCAAGTGTATACACACACATTCTGTTTTTCTGAATAGGATTGGTACTTACGTTGTCCTTCTTTGAATACGAAAAAAAAATAAACGAGGAAGCGGAGTCCGGCAAGGAATTAATTCGATGCGATGATGATGATGTCGGTAATGAAGATCCAAATGTGGGAGGGGCAACAGCAGTAATAGCAACGGCTGCTTTCCAAATTACACACGCAAATTGTTCCTTTTTTGTATTTGCGTGTTGGATTTGGCGGATGGACACTTTTTGTATTCCTGAATGGGTTCTCAGAAAAATGGCCAAGTAGTTCCTCACAAAGAAGTCTCACACAACATTACTAGAGGAAGCAAAAAGAATGACTGTCATTCTGCGGTTCACTGTCATGGATATTGGATTGTCAGAGTTGTTGGGCTAAAGTTTGTTTTCTAAACTTTTGAAAGTTTTAAAGGGGTGTTACATGGGTCGGTTGATGGTTGGTTAGATGATGCAAATTTTTCTGTCATATCTGTTTGGACCTGATAAAACTGAACGATGTTAACTTATATTTGCAATAGTTTTACGACCTATTTTTCAGTTTTGACTTCAAAAAGTTCGGGTCACATATTTTGGCAGAATAGAAAATGGCGACAAATTTAGGACTTTCGTGCTTAATGATTCAGAAATTTGCAACTTCATCTGCCTGCAAACCAAACGATTGTTAATGTTCCTCTATTCCGTCATAATTAAGGAACTTTTTTGCGATCTCTTCTTGTTATCTTCAACAGTCTAGGTCGATTCAATAACAAGACCCATGCGGAAAATTAAACAAGACAAAAAAAAGCCACAAAAAAAATTTTTCTGATTTTTGTTGAATCATTTAATTGTTTTTTCTTATCAGTTGAGGAGTTCATCATCACGTTGTTCTCCCGGATTTTCTGGTGATCTGAAAACTTCCAAACAAAAGAGGATGAAATTTGGCATTGGGAGTGGCGTATCCATACGAATTAGTTGGATAACAATAGAGATCCCTTAGAAAACTATAGTTTCCCCACTGATCGTCAGAACAAAACGATGGCCTTAGGAACTATACCAAAAGAATAATAATAATGGTGGCGCTACAGTTTAAGGTGGACTCATACAAAAAGCAATAAGCATTATCAATTGCTTTGTCTTCCACAGGCAATAAATTAATCAATATTCTGAGTTCAAGAAGTTCATTGAAAACCATGTGCTTGCGACATTTAGAACTTGAGTGATCCACTTTATCTTGGATTTTTTTTCAAGGCACCAAGTTGTCTGAGATTATATTGAAGAATGCTTAGATTCAACTTCAGTGCAACAGGTGGGTGTTCGATCCATCTGACATTTTAAAGGAAACTTTATTTCTTGCTTTGGCTAGAGCCTTCTAGTTTGAAAGTGTTTCTTGATCGCTGAGACTGCATTTATTCTTCTTCTGATGGCACTACAATCCGGGATGGATCTGTGCTTCAACCAACAAGTCGCTCCAGCTGGAACGATCTTTAGATAGCTGCCTCCAATTACACATGCCAAGTTGGTTGCACTTATGTGGGTATCCTTTTACGTCGTCCCACGGCCGCGGAGTCGAAGACTGGGATTGCATTTACTTGGTTAAAAAATGCTCTTGTCGAGAATAGGACTGAATTTTCAATACAATTTTGTTTTCGTTTGCCAATTGCCAATTCGACTGCCAATGAACCTGGACGTATTTTGTCTCTACAGTGTGATAGCCGTGTGAGTCTACATCGATTACCTCAACAATGCTCGTTCTTCTTATTTGTCTTTCCAATGCCTTTCTGGGTTACCCTGACAATTACTTATTAGTTCTTCTTGTTGTCCTTCTTTTCTCTATATAGTTGCCTCCCTCTAAGTCGAAATATCAAAATTAGTTCGAGTTAGAGGAAGTTCGACTTAGAGGAAATTGTTTTGTATGGAAAATTGAGGGAAATGCAAAAATAAATATGGAAAATTGAACTGCATTTGAAACTCCTTTATCCGGAACTCTAATACCCTCTTCTCCTTCAGCTGGCGCTACAGTCCGTGGTGGACCTGGGCCTCAGGCAACATGTTTCTTTCTCATGGACAGCATATACTTTGTCTTAACCTCATTCACCGCAAGACCCATTCTAGCCGCTTCCTCCTCGATGTTCACAAAAGACCACTGGGAACTCCAATAATTGGCAACATCTTATATCCAGCAATTAGACATTAGTTTGACATCTCACGGAGTGTGGGTTCTGTGGAATTATGAGAGATTCTTTAGAGTGTGGTAATCAAATCAAATCAATTCAATCTTATATCCGGCAACTCGTTTAGCAATTACTTTCTAAATATTTGCTCTATTATCCGGAGAAACTTTAATATCCGGAACAAAAATGTGTCGTTTTTTGTTAAAACCAAGGAGGAAATTTATTTTTCTTCAATAATTCTGTTTGAACCCCTAATAACTGGTTGAATCGATTATCCGGAATGTTCCGAGTATTTTATTATAATTTAATTTACTTCATTTTCTTGTTGGATTGTAAATTGCAATAATATGCTCAATGAACTTACGAATTACCAAGCACAAGACGACTGTAGACTTGGCAGGTTATCATAGAGCATAAAAATAGGTACATTTTTATGATGAAAATGATCCGAAATAAAAAAAAACCAAGTGATCCAAGTTACTGCAATCGAAAAATTTGGACCAAAAATCCTGTATTCACATATCCGATTGGGATACCGAGTGGTCTCAGACGCTTTATATTTCCCAAGACTTCATATTTCAAGAAAAGTTGGAATAAATCTATGGCTCTTCAAGTGTCAAAGGCTACTGTTCCACGGGACAGGGATTTTTTTGTTGTCAAAACTTGTTTGTCACTACTCTGAAAAATTGTTAAATCATTTTGGAATAATCCTCATATTTATAGTCCGTTAAAAACAAATAAAAATTATATAATCTATTTAAAGATTTCGTTATATTTTTTTTATCTATTATAATTTAAAAAAAAATGTGAACCACCCTCTACTGTTTTGTGCTATTCTCCTTCACACACTTTCCCATTCTCTAACCAAACAAGTTGTTTAGAAAACAACAACGAAAAAAAATACAATCAAAGTATACTTCACGAACAGGCTCACAGCTGTCAGAGATAAGGCATTTTGCGTCACCGCGAAAAATCAGCTTTAATTTCGAGTCGAACAGTGCTAATTAGTTGTTGAAGAGTTTGCGGAATCGGTTCGAAAGAAAAAAAAAACTCACAAAACGAAGGAAAAAAATAAAGAAAAGATAAATAAATCGAGGAAATTTCATTGGAATATCAAATATTTTAGTTCGTTTCTATAAATACACTAAACAGAAGGAAAAACCAACTGAAACAGTCTAGCGTGCGCAACAGGATCACAGTCTGCAATGACATTGGAATTTGCAATCAGACAAGCTATCAATGAAATTTATCTACTAACACAAGCCCTAAGCACAACCAAGTAGAGGAACACACAAGCCAACCACACGCGACAGAGAAAAAACCCACAGACATGCTGCTGGTAGCGTTATTTTGCCTCCTGCATAGTGCACTTATCGATTGTCAGCTGGACAAAGTCGATATTCATCACCGGAATCAGCGACAGCAGGATATTTATGTTGATAGCATGTCCATGGGTTCTGTAGACACTGCATCAGCAGATCAATCAGTTGATATCGCTTCCGAATTATATCACAGTTTGTCATTTCATCCGCCAAGCTTGGACTTTGGAGCTTGGTCCATTGGCACGGCTCAATCGCACGTGGTGACTCTAGTCAATAAGAATGAAAATCGGAGTGTTTATCTGAGCTCTGTATCGGGGAAGACGCCCGATTTTTATAGCTCATTTTTTCAAGATAAAGTCGTCCCCCCACAGGGGAACACTACATTTAATGTTGTTTTTCTGCCGCGTTCCTATGGGACTGTCGAGACGAATCTTCTCATTCATACATCGTTTGGACAGGCCAGGCTGTTGGTTAAGGGCGAGGGGAGAGAGTGTCCCTATCGTCTGAAGCCACTGGTAGGCATACGAGCACCATTAAATGCAACTCTTTCGCCAGAGATTCACATGTACAATCCTCACCCAAGGCCACTGCAGATTTTGGAGGTAAGTAGCAAGCTTCCGTGATGACCAGCATATCATATTTCAGCGTCTGATGGACTGTTTGTGTTTTCGCAGGTCTACAGCAGTGGAGGGCAGTTTCAATTGGAGCTACCTAGCGGTGGGCAAGAAGGTCCTCAGGACCTCTGGGAGATTCCACCGCACTCAACAAAGCCAGTCATACGCATACGGTTCATAGGCATGAACCCAGGCAACCACACCGCGTACATTCGAATGAAAATCGCCGGAGCCGACGACGACAGCCTGGGCGGCGACAACATCCTCGTTATCCCGGTGGAGTTTGAGATCTTCACCACATACGGGGTGTTCTCGCCCACGCCGGTGTTCGATTTCGGCCGCCTCACTACCAAAGACGAGTTGCGGACCTTCAAGGTGGAGCTGAAAAACTCTGGGAAGAGCAAAATAGACATAATCGACTATGAACTGCGGAACATCGAATTTCCCATCCGAATAGATAAAAACATCTCCGAACTGTCGTTGGATCCCAGTGGGTTCACTCAGAACGCCTTCATCAACGGGGAGTTGGTGGTAAAGTCAATATCACAAGAGAATCCCAAGGAGGTGATGGAGCTCGTCCTCTATGTGCGAGCGGAGGTGTTCAAAGGTGCCCTTGAGTTCAATAAAAACACGACAGAGTTCGTCACAAAATCACAGAACTTCACAAGTCCGGAGAGAAGTTTCTTCGTGCTCAACTCATTCACGCTGCCGCTGGCGGTGATGAATGTCACTGCTGAGAACGCTGTGTCCCCGGCCTTCCGATTGACGAACTTTGTCCCGGTGGTCCTTCTGCCTGGACAGTATCGGTCCATTTTCGAGATTAGTCTCCTTAACGAGACGGCGAACGTGGAGACATTTTTAACCATTACAACCAATGTGACAACATACCAGGTGCCGGTGGTGGTGTGCACTGGATTGCTGGACTTTTACACAGTTGACACGGACGACATGAATATGAAGAAAGCAGGCGCGGTGCTAGATCTCGGGGCGATTCCCTTCGGGGAGATGTCCCACTCGGGCTACATAATCGTGCAGAATCCGAATCCCGTTCCGTTGGAGGTGACTTCTTGGGATTTTGCCAGCCCTCAGGGCGTCTACTTTCACTTATTCTTCATGGGTTGTCTGAAGACCAAGAAGGAGGAGAACAAATTGCTGAGCGAGTCGAAATTTGAACTGTGCTTCAAGATTGGCATGAACGACGTGGCGGTGTATGAGATCGCCATACAGTCGTACCGCGCGAAGTCGTTGTCTGGGACTTTCAAGGTCGTTACCGAGCACGAGCAGATGCTGATTGCGGTGAACTTCGAAACGATCATGGGACGCTTAGAGATTGACCAGAGCAAGCTGCACTTCGACGATTGCTTTCCGGTGAGTTCCCGCCTCCTCAAGCATCTCGTGGCATTTCATCACTTTTTGTCTACTCTTTTTTCAGGGTAAACTATGCTCCGCGGAGATTTCCTTCCACTCGACCTTCATCAAGCCGATGAGGGTGAACTCGATTGTTTTCAGCGACTCGGGGCTGCAGTTCGAGGACAACGAGAAGGATGGCACATGGATCATTCCCAACACTGTGACCCACGTGGGAAAGATCTACTTCGATCCGAGATCCCTGTGCCAGACACGCTGCTACATCCCCTTCAACCAGACTCTGTCCCCGATATCCGCGCCGCTGGAGAGTCACCTGAACTTCGATGAGACTGAGCTGCGGCGTCGGACGGAAATATTCCGTCACTTCAAGTACTACCTGAAGACGATCACGTTCACTGTGAACACCAGCGAGGTGCGACTCTTCAAGTTCAACCTCACGGTGGATATAATTTGGCCGAAGTTGGTTAGCGGCGTCCAGACCCTGCCCACTGTGGAGATTGGCCAGGTGCATACGGCTCACATCGTCCTCAACAACCCCTCAGACGCGCCCTTGCTTGTTGATTTCTTCATCTCGAATCCCACCGTCTCCAAGAACACAAAGCTGTCGCTTCCACTGGAGGTGGTGGAGATCTGCTCGCACTGCTACTTGACAGATAAGCACGTGTTCAGCTTGATCGGGGTGCACAAGCCGCGCATTATACAGCCGAAGTCCAGCTACTCGGCGACGATCGAGTTCCTGGCCAAGGAGCCTGGGGTATTCTCGACGATCATGCACATCAGGAACAACCTGACGCTGTACGAGGCCGTTTGGGTGAGTGCCAAGGCGGTGCGGTCACAGTTTAAGTTCGCCAACAAGAAGCCGGGCTCCCAGACAGCTTTGAACTTTGATTTAACCGACAACCACATCAGCACGTGCATCAAGGCGAAGGGAGACGAGCCGACGGTGATCAGCACAAGGCGCACGTTTAGCGCGAGGAACACTGGAGAGGTGCCCATTTTGGTCGAGACGTTCATGATAGGCGACGAGTACTGCGAGGGCTACGGGTTCAATGTCGTGGACTGCCGGGGATTCGAACTTAAGTCGAACTCCTCGAAGAAGGTCGATATCACATTCACGCCGGATTTTACCTTGGGCAGGGTTGTGCGTCCGCTCATCATCAAGACGAACCTGTCATACCTAGTGAACTACACGCTGATGGCGTCGCTGACTCCTCCTTTGCTGGAGCACTGCTCGAAGTCCTTACAGCGCCCCTCCTGGGAGACGAGAATCAAACAAATCGCGATGTTCATGCTGGTAACAGCGTTCGTGATTGTCCTCATAGCGGGCCACCTGGACTCGGGCAAAGTGCTCACGGACCACGTGCAGAACATATCCAGAGACAAAGGGCCGCTGCAGCCGACCTTGAACTTGCGGAACATCGCCATGCAGGCGAGCTCCTACGACGACGGTCTGCTGCACTCGCCAGACGTCGCCAAGAACAGCCGGGTCGTGGGCAATAAAGGCGTCGGCATGATAAATCTACGGAAACGGACCAACAAGAAGGGCTGGGGCAACATGACGTCCACGCCGGTGATGAACAACAACTCCCACGACCGCTCATGGGCGCAGGAACTTGCCAAGCTCGGTATTCGTCCGAAGGAGGTAAACGGAGGGCCACCCCCCAATCCTCCTCGTGCTGCTGCACCAGCAACCAAACCGCAACCGGAAAAAGTGAAACCCAAAGGTTCCCCCAAAGATCAGGAAAAGGCGCCAATCCCGCAAAGCCCCTCGCCCGACACCAGTGTCGAACCAGAGAAACACTCGCCGCCGAAAGTGAACACGAAAGCCGATTGCAGTATCCAGGTCAACCAGGCCGACATTAAAAAGACACCCAAACAGAGTGCAAAGAAAACCAAAGCCATCTCTAGCCAAACCCAGACTGTGGCAGAACCTGCTCCCGTCGAGGCTTCACCAGCCAAAGAATCACCCGAGGTGAAGCCGGCGGCCGAAGACCGTCTGGCGTCCGGAAAGCGAACAAAGAGTCCCAAAACACTCAACAAGACTGAAACTACTGAGAAGAAGCCTGAACCAACCATAACCATTGTCAAGCAAGTGACAACTCCCGAGTCGTTGCCCAGCAACAACTCGGACAGTTCGTCCGGCAGTAAGCCCGCAAACGGAACCTCCACCCCTGTTGCTAGCGCTTACACCGGAAAGAAGTATGGCAAAACACCAGGACGTGAGCGCAAGAAGGAGCAACCCAGCAACAATAGTCACCAATCAAAGCGCTACGACCGAAAGGTCTCCAAATTCAAGCCAAATGCATTCCACTTCTCGTCGCCAGTCGGCAGTAGCGTTCCGGTCTCCATATGGGATCCGAATCAGCAAGCAAGTTTCTCAGACGTCGTGACAGCCGCGCAAACTGCATCAAGCTTTGCCGATGTCTCTCCCCTCGACTGCGAGGAGCCGCCAAGTGAATATCTCCCCCTGTACAACGGAAGCGACTGGAACGATGCCGACCTTAAGAACGACGAAACCTTCGGCGACAGCATGGTTGTGCCAACAACAGTTGGAAGCAGCGCCAACGGCTTGCACAAGATGAACTCTAACGAACTCGGTCCAATTGGAACGAAGCGCTCGCCATCGTCCACCCCCAACTGGGAACCCTTCACCAACTTGGACGTCCTCAAGCCGACCGTTTGCAACAACTCCAGCTTCTTCTCCAACACCATGCCCTCGTACATGTTCAGGGACACCACTCAGTACTTAGGTGAGTTTCTCTTCAAACACTCTCATCCACCTTTGCACAAATTCTTTAACGTTTGCCTTTTCAGGAACTGGCCACAACATCTACGACGAGGAATACTCCCCCGGACGCTTGCAGAATCAATGGAATTCAGGCAACGAGTACTTCGTGTCTCAGCCCCAACTCTCCGAATCTCAGAAGAACACGACAACTTGGTCAATGAATGCCGGTAGCAATGCTTCCGGCGGCGGTGCTGGCAGCAGCCAAACATGGGACCCCATGGGCTACAAGCAGGCCGCTAGCACCGCCCCGACCTGGCACAGCGCCACGGTTATCCGTCCACCACCGGGTCTGGAATTCTCCAAGCGTGACAGTCCAATCAACGCGTTGCAGGAGCAAATGTCTCCTCCACCGTTCGGTCAGCAGCAGTCCCAGCCGGAACCGGATCCTCCATTCAATCCTATCTTCAGTTCACTCAGTACAATTTGGTCTGATAATTGGAACAAAAACAAGAGCACCAACAACAACAGCAACAATAACAACAACAACAACAACAGCAGCGGCGGCGGCGGCAAGTAAACACCCACTCGACCCAGCACTAACAACAAAACACAAACACCTAACCCTTGCGCTCGCAATCCCCAACAAGAAGAGAGATTACCACATGATGAATTGGATTGTCTAGATGCTCAAATATCATTCGTAGATTTACCTACTCTAACTGTTATCTAATCATTGTGTCATATTAGTGGAAGCAAAATGAAAAAAATCCAAAAAAAATGAAATAACAAAGCTTTTCAAAAGCAAATGAAAAGAAAATACGGGTTTCCCTTTGATTGTGTGTAGTCACGTGTTTTTTGTTGGGTGTGGTACGGATGGTGGTGGGGAACAGGGGGCTGGGCAGCACGCAACAGTTGGCCTTGTGACGTTGTTTCGAGGGTAGATGCTTTTGGTGCGAATAGTACAATTACTAAAAAAAACTACTGGGGGCCTAGTACTTTCGACTGAGGATGGGGCCGATTCCCCTTGGAAATTGTTGCTAACGAGAGAGTACGGAGTGTAAGTATGTACCTGGGATTAACTCTCTTTTGGGATGGCGACGATTGAGCTGCTCTTTTACCGTTGCTGGTATGCCATCAGCTTCGGAAGTTTTGTTGTCTTTTAACTAGCTTATGACCCTTTGTACCTCTTCCTGGTAAAAGAAACCCAGTGGCGGTAGCAGAGGATTTCCTTCTCTCAATATTGGAGCCTCCAATTCTTCGCTAAGCAGACTACTTAGCAAATCATTAATTTGCATTTCCCATCAGTCCAGAATGCCTATAGGATCGGTTATCAGATTTCCTTCTCTGTCTTTACAATAAGTGGAACAAGGTGTATACTTCGTCAGAATATTTGGTAGAATTCCCGCGTCTGTTACGGTCTGTAAAGGAAGAGGGGCTTTCTACATCTTTTTATTTTCCAGATCCGATTCCCGATTGACGCGAGACTCTAGCAGCATTTTGAATGTTCGGAGACTCCGAGGAACCAACATTAATTCGAACCATTTCCTATGTGTAGCCAGAGGATTTTCCGGACACTGCGAAATTAACAAAATGCTGCGAGGGAATTTATTGTCGCACGGCTCCAATCACAGGAGATCGCCAGATAATTTTTCGATCGAGTCTACCTTATCTTCTTATAAAGTCCTATGCCACCAACATCAAGTGCAAAAGACAATACTGGTAATATTGCCATGAAGCCATCAGAAAAGCCGCAACTAGTGTGCTACGTTCCATTACAACATCAAGAAGAAACCCCTGGTTCGATGAAAACATGCGAGCACATGAAGCCAAGTAGGAAGCATACAAAGTGGTGCTGCAAAGAAGGACGAGGACTGCTTGCGAGCTCTACGGGCAGAAGAGAAGGAAAGAGCATTGGCTTTTCCGTAACAAAAAGATGAAACATGAGAAGGTCGCGACCGAGAAAATTATGCCAACAGGTAAGAACATTGTCAAATTCATAAGCCCGATAAGAGGCGCGTAAGGATATGGATGAAGCTACAGTCGGTGCTGAGAACATGGAAAGATCACATCTGCAGACAATATAACAGCGATGACGATCAAAATCCTGCAGTCAGGCAGAATAATTCTTCCAAAGCCGAAAGGTCTTAAAATTGGACAATTGAGAAGGGAAGAAGACGATTGAGTTGAGTTGAGTTTTTGAGGATAGTTGGTGTCTGTTGGAATGATGTTATACAATCCATCACTGTCCACGTTCTACATTTTTATGGGCAAGCAATAAACAAGTTTGAACAAATACAAAGTTGTGATTCAAAGTTAAATTCAAAGTGTTCATCAAGCAATAGGAATACAAAATGTCTATTGAATATGCGCTGATGCAGATAAAGTCCTAAATATTAAGCTTAGAAAAGACTTGGTACATACTTATATAAATCAACAAGATAAGAAAGATATATAATGCCTCCTTGGACTCTTTTAACACCAACTGCAAGAATTATTTGCGACTGGCTCTGGTACTCAATCTTCACTCAATAGAAAACTATTCGAATGAAAGCTTGTAACTACAATTTATTTAACTAGAAAAATAGAACACCAAGCTAAGCAAAACTAAATCGTATAAAAAGAAATAAAAAAACAGCATTTTTTAGTTGATCACTCTATGCACTGGGCTTCTCTTTGTATTCGATTATTTTTTTCTCTATTAAATCAGGAATCTCGACTGCCAACCATGGTGCCAGCTGCAACAGCGAATAGGTTAATTCAAACCCCCATCACATCATAAACTTCTACATACCCCCAATGCCATTGCATGTGCAATTCCAAATTTCGGCACATTCCTTGCCCAAAGTGGTTTAAAGTGATCCGTGAGGCATATCTTTCCACCTCGATACATTTTTGCAGTTTTACCATCTAATTCAGGTAGTGCGATTTCAGGGGAAGTTGCCGGATAAGTGACTGGAATCTAAAGTGATCAAGTATTGTGCTAAAAAGCAAAACCAGAACAGTCGCAGGTGTGATGACAACTTACATCGAATTCCACGTCAAATTCATACTTCAACAGGTTGTGCATGTACCAACACTTGCCGAACCACTTTGTGCCCTCTTTGTTTGATTCCAGACGAAACCAATCCGTCCCCGAATCTTTGTTGTTTTGAACATACTGAAAATGATTCAATTTCAAATGGTTTTGCTTGAGCCATTTTTTCTAATCGGATTGTACCTTTATGAGAGATTGGTATTCCTCTTTGAGACGTTGCACCCATAAATCCTTGTCTCTGGGACCAGCGCGCACTGTCAACAGTGGTATTCCACTTAGAGTTTTCTTCGTGTTTGCATCAACCATGATTTTTTTCAAGATTTCCCTTTAGTATTTTCTCTTTTCTAAAAAAGTTCACCGAAAAGGAATGTGATTTGTTTTGAAATTGAATCTAGAGAACTATACCAACAAGAAATAGATGACAGTTGACACGTTTGCATAGTGTGCAGAAAACAGAGATGGTCTATGAGGAACGATTTTAAGGGGTTTATACTTGTGCTTTAACAGTTTATTACTGTTATAATTTGTTAACATATAATCAAAATGCAGATGTATTTCAATAGTAAAATCAGAAACAGCAGGGTATAATATATAAGAGGTATATAAGAGCGTGAATTTAAATTTTTTGCTGCATATTTACACATTTTTATAATACTGTGATTTTTATCTTTTAAGATTCTAATTTGTGACGCTTCACTTTGTACAACCAGAAAGCATCTATGGCGAGATATTCAACTTCACAGCAGTTAGTTCCCCTCGTCTATCGAAAAATTGACATACTACCATATGTGTAGTTTTATGCACAGTTTCTTATTAGCCATCCACTAATTTTAGCTTTGAAGTAATGCAAAGCAGCTTATACGTACGCTACAAATACAAGCTGTCAATAAAATGTCAAGGGCTGTGTAGTCAAGTCTTCGCAGCTATTAAGGACTACTTTTGGGATTCTTCCCTTTTGCACTCAAAACTGCTACCAATACTTATTATTTTTGTTGTTTTTACAAAGAAAAAGAGATTAAAAAAAGCATTGTTTCGCCTCTGAACCAGTGGGACAACGCAACAGAGGACAGTTGCGTCTGAGGTGGTGCACTCATATGGAGAAGGACCTTAACTAATTTGGCATGCGCAATTGGCGACAACTAGCACAGCATTGTGCTAGCTGGAGAGGTTTCTTGGATGGGGTCCAGATCCACTTGAACTGAGGCGACATAATAAGAAGAAGAAGCTTTAATTACAACCAGAGGCTTGCTATTATTGTTAAATGATTGGAGGACCTGCAGTTTTATGTTGACTCCAAACGACAAATTTTGAAAAACTTTCCATGACAGTTATATATTTGAAGTATTTTCAGTCACGGTGCTGGAGGTGGTGCCATGAAATGAAAAATTTGTGGATGTCCCAATGAATTGATGGAGGTTCGAACCTGGGACTCTCTGTCTACGAGTCAGCACACTTTTTACACATTATGTCAGTAATTAACTAAGCTTCTTGGGTCCTTACTTGTCTACCATATTGTCACGTTCTTTGATTTTGCTTTTTGGTTTAAGAGCTTTTGACTTTAAGGCAACGGTTTGAAGACGACAAAGAAGACTGCTCTATTGCAAAAAGCAGGAACAAGCCTTAAGGAAACGTTAAACTGGCAACAAACTGGGCATGATCCAATGGAAGAGTCTTATCAAACAGGTAATGTCCCACCAGGTTTCGGAGACTAAATAAAAAAAGCAAACGAATGCTTTTTTTTATTTCCATGACAGTTATATATTTGAAGTATTTTCAGTCATGGTGCTGGAGGTGGTGCCATGAAATGAAAAATTTGTGGATGTCCCAATGAATTGATGGAGGTTCGAACCTGGGACTCTCTGTCTACGAGTCAGCACACTTTTTACACATTATGTCAGTAATTAACTAAGCTTCTTGGGTCCTTACTTGTCTACCACATTGTCACGTTCTTTGATTTTGATTTTGGTTTAAGAGCTTAGTTTCCAGGACAACGCTACAAAAAGCAGGAACAAGCCTTAAGGAAACGTTAAACTGGCACCAAACTGGGCATGATCCAATGGAACAGTCTTATCAAACAGGTAATGTCCCACCAGGTTTCGGAGACTAAATAAAAAAAGCAAACGAATGCTGTTCACCTAACGAAATAACTTTCTATTCTAGTCCTTGTCACCAAAAAGAAAGTGAATAAAACAAAATTTCTGATTTATTTTTACACGTGTTCATTTATCTACTTCAATATAATATATATAGCTAAAACATATGTTTCATTCATTTATTTATTTCATTTAGAAATAGCATTACTAATATATTTATGCATAATTTATAGCTTTATCACTTTACTTATATCAATTTTAACAAAATAATAGCATTAAAAATATCATTTAGCAAATTTATTCCACGCTGCTGCCCCCTGATGGCGTGGCTTTCTCAGTTTCTCAAAGGGTCCAAACTCTCCAGAGAGAAGTCATCAACAATTTTCGACTTCATCGAGCTCTGAAATGGGAATGAAAACTGTCACATGACATTCGAAACTGTCGCTGTCAAACTTACATCAAACACATTGGGCGCATTTACACTGAATGGCGTGGAGCCGAATAGATCCTGATGACCATTTGGAGTAACTGGGGTCCTTCTGGGACCGGCTTTAGGTGGCGGAGCCACTGAAATTCATTAAATTTACTCAAGTTTGACAGATGTCTCAAATCATTGAACTTACACAATGGGGGTGGACTTGTGTTCAGAATGCTACCGTTAAATTCTGTTCCCAAAAAGTTGTTATTGTTCAGTTTATCGTTGTTGTTCGTAAACAGCTGCTGGCCGTAGCTCTTCGGTGGCTCGAAGCCGAACAAGTCGTTGTTGATCTTACTGCCGCTGCCGTTGCTGCTCTCATGCTCCTCGGCGCGTGGATCGAAATCGCTATCAGAATCTGAATTCAACAGCAGCTCTCCCATTTTATTGTCGGACGTCTTGAAGACGTCAGTGATTTGGTTATGCAGATTACGTGGTGGCACCACTGGTAGCGATGGTTTATTATTATTGGAGGTCTCGATGAGGTTAACGCTCTCTGCAAATGAGAAAAACAGAAATAAATGATTGCTATCTGGGAGATATCAGATGGGATTATCTCACCACTCTCGTTGGTATTCGAATTGGAATTGGAACTGTTAATACTAGCAACTGGATTGCTGCACTCGCTTGGCACCTCGAGAATATCTTTGATTCCTAATCTACTCAGCATTCGATCTAGTTCGCTCTTTGACACAACGCTGGACAGTTCGGTTAGGCGTTGCTTGTAGATGCCTATTGTCTTTTCTAGTTCTTTGATTTGGGGTTGATCCTTAATGGTTGCGTTTCCTGTGCTGTTCACGTATTTTCTGAAAAAAGAAATCAAATGATTATTTATTCCCAAAAATTCTGATTTGATGATCAATAAAAGAAACTTGAGTCAAGACTTAACTCCATTGCCCGATATGTAGACCATTTTCAGTTAAGGCTTAGGTTCACGATTGTCTGTAGCGACACTAAAGAAAAGGGGGGAGATGGCCATTTGGCGCCTGTGTGCCATTGTAGTTGCCATTGTGTGAAAAACGGATCGAGACACGGAGTTACAATTTTCGTTGACGATGGCAGGCTTCAAAGTTTCCTTGCTAACTAGAAACTTCACTGTCTTGGGTTCTTTTTGCGACGTTACCAAAAGAAGGTTAATGGATCAATCTTCTTGACCCCTTCGACCATTTTACGTTCACTATAATATGGGCGCCGTGGCGTAGTGGGTAGGTGCGTCGACTCCTACGCTCGAGGTCTAAGGTTCGAATCTCGAAAAAACACCCAACATTTTTTCAGGGCTCCACCTCTTTCGAGTCACTGGCAATGCTTAAAACTGTCTAAAAAATCTTCTCAATCTCCCCGTTCGGAGTCGGCATTAAACTGTAGGTCCCCTACACTCGTGAGAGAACAATAGCCCGCACAACACGAGTGGTCGCTGAGAAGCTAGGCCCAGGTCCACCTCGGACTGTAGCGCCGCCATTATAATTGTTATTATTATAATAATCAACCTACTGAGCAAGTAATTTCAGCCACAGTGACAAAATTTTGTACCTATTTCTCGGTTGTGGACATGAAGCCACCTATGTAACTGTATGCGTAGGAAAATATTGCTGCTGTATCCGCCAGAGTTAATGAAGACCGTGATTTATTCAATCGTCGCCGTTGGGAAAAATTGGGATTATTTTATACGACCACGTGGGAGATTTAATGCAATGAGCTTGTTATAAAAAAGGTTCGTGCAAGAACTGAATCCGAACTACATGTGACTAGAGTCCGACCGAACATTCGGCTTCGGCTTCACTTCGGCCATCTTCGGCTAAAAATATCACCTTCGGCTTCGGCAAATGGGACCGAAGATTTTGCGGAAGCCGAATGTTGAATTTTCTGTTTTCTGTAAAAATAGAAGTTCCAAGGAACGGTGTGTTTTTTGTTTTGTTATTGTTGGATATTTTGTATTTTGAAAGTGCGATTGTTTACAGTTTTGGTAAACTATTAAATATGTAGTCTGTATGCATGCAATTTATTTGTACTGTTTTCAGGTAGAAAGAACATCAAAAATGGCAGCTAAAAATCCAATTTGGAGTTATTTCGTAAAAATTATGCGAAAGCAACCTGCAAAATATGTTCCAAATAGAGTCCGACCGAGCATTCGGCTTCGTCTTCGGCCGAAAAACTGGCATTCGGTCGGACTCTACATACCACAGCGCCGAATTTTCGGTGAGTGGTCCTTAGAAAAGCTTTTTTATCGAAAAATTGTCTTCAGACTAAGTTCACTTCTGTTTGAACATTTATCTTAATAAAGAAAACTGCCGTGCTTGGCCGAATGAGCAGCATCATGCAATATAATAGCTACAATGCACCCAGATGCTGTATATAATAATAATAATAATAATAATGGCGGCGCTACAGCCCGAGGTGGACCTGGGCCTAGTTTCTCAGCAACCACTCGTGTTGTGCATGCTATTGTTCTCTCACGAGTGTAGGGGACCTACAGTTTAATGCCGACTCCGAACGGCGAGATTGAGAAGCTTTTTCTAGTTGTACTCTTTGAGCATTGTCAGTGACTCGAAAGAGGTGGAGCCGCGAACAATTTTGTTTTGAAAAATTGTTGCTTGTGCTGGGATTTAAACCTAGACTGTAAAAGTCAAGTGCGTATGAGTCGACGCACAAATCCACACAGCCACGGTGCTGTATATGGTCCGGCGAAATAATTGGCCCGTATTTTCGAAGGTGACCGTGAGAACAACGTTACCGTTAATTGCGTTGCCGCTACCGTTCAATCATTTCGAAATTTTTGTTGCCCGAAATGTACGAGCTGAACCTATTCGTCGTGTGGCTGAACCTATTGGATGTAGGATTCTCATTCCTTTGGCATGGTTACTTAAGAGGTGACGGTGCTCTCCGAACGGAGAGACGTTTGCTGTTTGCGTCCAAAGTTGGGCGACCAGATCCTGTCTTGAACAGTCCCAAATAAAAATTCACATTTTTTTACATTAGAAAAGCACACAGGAATACGGTAAACAAACGGTGTATTTACTTTTAAACAGACGATTGTTAAAAAAAATAAATTGGGCAAGTGCGAGTTGAACTCGCACGGGGAAGGTTCCGTCGCATAATATTAATGGATGATTTCTGAATATCAAACAACGTTTCGAAACTATTTCAGTTGAATTTTCTTTTAACTTCAACCCAAATCAACTATTCATTACTACATTCATACACCCAACAAACAAGCATCCATACATGCATATCCACCTATATCTCTATCCAAGTTTATCCAACACAGAAAATCCATACCCAATCAGTGTTCATGCCTGCGGTGCGTGTGTACACTGCTGTTGGGCATTCAGGGGTTGAGATCGTTCTAAGATATAGCACTCATCAACGCATAGAGTGGTCGAACACAGCATGAAATTTATGTGTGAAAATGAATATAATTATCATTTTAAATCTACGATATCTCAAAATTTCAACATAAATCGATATTTTGATATTCATAATTTCTTAATGCTTACGCTCTTCAAAACTGCGTTTTCAGATCTTCGAAATTCGCATGTCGATGGTTGACCGTTTTTGGCCAATATCTCGAATACTATTAAGGCCAGACTACTTGAAATTATTTTAATTGAAAGTACTAAATGAGGCCAAGTTTTTGTGATTTTTCCAGATTTTTAAACACTTGGGTTTAGAAAAAATTTTGGAGCTCCATATTCTCCAAACGGTATTTTTCGATAAAAAAGTGTTGAAAGAAACCTCCACCTCATTTCAAAAGATCTGTCGATTGATATATATTTCGATAGGGTGCCACACCCAAATGGCCCCACTTTTTAAATTTGGGTGCAATGACATCTAGGCCTGAAGTACCTAATTCCCAAATTTCATGTCGATATCTTCACAAACTTCGGAGATAAAAAAGTGCGACAGACACGACGGACTGACGGACGGACACACCGAAATTATAAAGGTTCCGATTTTGTAGACAGAACCTTAAAAACGTAAAAGATGGCGTTGTGTTCTGAAGTGAATGAGTTTAGGTTCTAGTACATTTTGGCTCGTGTTTGCAACAGAAAGATGCAGAAAATTTCTAAATTAATAATAATAATAATATAATAATAATTACATGTTTTTTCAAAAAGATACCGGACATTTTTTTATGAGACAAAAAGAGGACATGTCGTCTTAAAAGAGGACGTCTAGGCTGACCAGACTTACCAGAACGTTGAAATTTGGACTTCTTAGAACATTGTTCTTATTTCATCATTTTCGACACTACTGACGGTATTCTGTCTCGGGATTAGGTCACCTCTCAAGCGTAAAATATTTTACCACGATCTCAGCCGTCTCCGTTTTAAATACGCAAATCACGCAAGTGTGTGCCCACCTCAACCAATCTGGCAGCGAAATTAAGGGCAGCTGGCAATGGATCGTGTTGGTTGGAGACGCTTGTTGATTGAGGCCCTGATTTGTAGCGTTATACACAGACTGAAAGAAGGAATGTAGACCAACGAACGCAGGAAGGGTGGTTAAAGTTGAACGATTTCACAAGCAGAAGTTATTTGTCCGCTTGTAATATTATTTACACCAGTTCTTGCTTAAAATTACGTTTGTTTTAACTGACGTCAGAAAATAAGACCTTATTATGTGTCTAGAAAGCATAAAGCCAACGGATGTGTGGAATGTGTTTTGCAATTGAATTTCAGGATGCTCACCATCGTCATCTGGGAAAATTGCTCAGTCGCAGACCCTCTAAAGGTCGTTTGCCTGATAAATAAGTAAGTACAGTCGACTCCCTCTAAGTCGAATTTTCACGGGATATCAAAATTAGTTCAAGTTAGAGGGAGGCGACTGTAATTTAAGCAGCCATGAGTACGCTTCCTGTCACAATCGAACACCACACAACAAATCACAATACCCGCTACTCGAAACCACAAACGATTCTTCTCCCGAAAGGTGCACTCTAAATATCAACTAAAGTTATGTACTCACTTGTAAGCCAAATCGAACGCCTGTCCAATGGTGAGTGTGATGTCCGAAGCCAGTTTACTCGAAATGAACACAAAACACTCGTGCTTCTCGTCCACTGCTGGCTCGTCGCCCTTGTGAAATCCATTGGCAGCGGGCGTCTTCGTTGGCGCTGCATTGGGGGCGTTTTTCGCAATAAAACTGAAGAACTTCTTCACCCCCTTCTCGTCCGCACAATACGAGATATTATACAGCGGGAACTGATGGAGAATTTTCTGAGTCCGAGGCTCCTGAATGGCCACTCCATCCACACTGATGGTGATCTCCACTTTCTTGAACTTCTCCTGCGTACCGTTCTCGGCCTTCTTCATCTCATGGGCGAACTGTAACTTCCGGATGGCATCCTTGACCACTTCAATGCCCTTCGGCTGATCAACGGGGGTGTTTCCAAAAAACTACACAAAAAGAGTGAGGGATTAGGTGAGAGTTTGAGGCGGGTAAAGAATGCAACTTACTTTGACTAGATAGACGACGTGTCCGTTCATCAGGGCGTCGGGACCATGGAGCCAGGTTCGCTTCCCATTCTTGCCGTCACCATTTTGGGCGTTGTTGCCGTTACTGTTGTTGTTGTTGTTTTGTTTATTCCAAAACATCAAAGTCGACATGTTGGAGGAAGGACGATGGACGCAAGGCTTTTCGGTGCTGCAGCTGCTTTAATACTTTTCCAAGTCTGCGAGTATTGCTGTCGACGTTGGATCTTTGTGGCAACAATGCGGTCTGTCGAGTCGGCGAGTCTGCAGATATATGGAACGAAACGGAGAGGCGTTGTGATTAGTTACAGAACGAGGCGCAGACAACTTCAGAGATAGACAATATTTGGTAGGCGTTGTTTGTCATCGCGATTACCGCTCCGGCGCGCACCAGCGAGTGACTAATTCGGTTGCGTATCTGTGAGATTGTTTGTTCACGAATTTAATGGGCGACTTATGGCTCACTGATACGTGGTCAATGTACGCCTCTTAATTCTGAAATCGGAGTCTTCGCGGAACGGTCACCAGAAAACAAAAGCAAAACACTTGTGATAACAACGTGATCTCGTGGTTTTTGGTTTTTTTTTCGAAAATTTCCGAATGATCTCGTCTAAGATTTCCGGAAATTCTTCTCAGAACTCTCGTCTTCTCAGAACAAAGAGATACAAGTTATCACTGAACCACAGCAGCAGTGCGACGCCTCCGTCCGCAGACTCACTGAGCGTAAAGTCGACTTATCGCTGAACTCTGTGTGTGTAAACAGTGTATCTCATCGCTGTCGTTGTCGTCGTCGTGCCCAGATAACGCCGAAGAATGCTGGTTCTAGAGAAGCTTGGGTAAATCAAGAATACAAACAGAAGTATCTCCAGTCGGCGTACATTTGTGAATTGTAACTGCGATGACAGCTCATGCAGTTTTTGGCCAAGATTAGCAGTGAATGGGGCGCTTAGCGGCGGACAGTAAGTGGCAGCCACTTGAGCTTGTATTTAAGCCGATAATTGAGACTCAAAACGTGTTTTTTTGCGATGAATTCGTGGAAGTGTTTTGTTGGGAAACCAAGAGGTTTCAGTGCGGAGTGCAGTGAAGTGTGATTTGCACTTAAAGCAGAGATAGTCAAGGTCGCGTGTGATCGTTATGCGGAAACGTATCGTAGGAGCGATCATCTTCGAACTACGGTGACTTTTGTAGATATTGCAATCGGTCTGACACAGCTTAGACGGACGTGATCGAGGGAGACATATTTTAAGGAGGGTTTAGTGCACATGTGCACACAGATAAGCAACTGCTGGACTTTGACTGATTCAATGTCAAATTCAGGTGGTTACACAAGTGATACGATTGTCATTTGCTCACGCAGAGCAGCAGTGAAGTCGAAATAGGCAGATGATTAGGCAGGCAGACAGGCAATGGACGATGTGGACTTGAATACACAACCAGTTTGGCCCACTTTGTGAAGACGGTGAGTGGGGTTGAGCATTTCTAGGGAATTAAGGCAATCGATTCGATTACAACTTCTGTCGTTAAGGTGGTGGTTGTTTACAAGCAGGCGAAAGGACAGGTGTTGAGTGAAGAAATCGCAAAGGGTATTGTTTCCGTTTTTCGGATTTAAGCACTTCGTGGTCTGGTAGGAATTCTGAAAAATGCTGTGACGTAAGAGGGAGCAATTCAACTAATTCTTTCAAAGTGAGTAAGATAAACGTTAAAGGATCTAGGCAGGGAGCCTCGCTGTCATGGTGTCAAATTCACTAGCCAATACTAGAGACCCGATCTTTAAAAGGTCTACGCGGATGACAACCACGAACACAGCCTGTCGAGAGTAAGATATTTACAGCAATTGAAGTGGAGACATTCAAAATATGTCTGGCAGTGTATGAGGACAAGATGAGCAAGAAGAACAATATGATGATATTAAATAAAAAGGACACGCATCATCGATGACTTGGGCAGAATTATAGTATGGGTAACTTCGAAGTAGGAAAGTCTATGTCTTCTACGAAAAAGTTCCATCAGCACCGACATCTTGGACAGTTCGTTACTATTGGCAGCTTTAACTTTGAGATGGGGAAAAACTTTGTCTACTGAAGCTCCGGAGTAGATTCAAACAATGACATCAGCGCAGAGATAAAACGAAGGATTACTTTTATCAATCGCTTTGTCTTTGGTCTTAAAAGACAATTGAAGAATAAAGTCCTCTCGGAGAAGAACCAAGATATCTCTATATGTGACCTTAATAGTTCCAATCCTGCTGTATGGCACAGAAACATGGACACTACACAAAACGAGGAGATTCTTGGTAATTTCGGGAGGAAGGTCCGTCGGATTATCTTCGCTCTCGTATACACTGATTGAAGATATATACACATCTCGTATACACTGTTTAAAGGAGCGGATTGATTAACGAACTCTAAGGGCTGTACAGCGACATCGACCTGATCAAACGAATTCGAGTCTGTCGTCCAAGACTCCTGTGGTGTACACAATAGGAAGAGGACCTAAGTCAGCTGAACTTACATATCTGGAGGCACCTAGCACAAAACGGTGCTAGATGGAGGCCTTACTGAGGCCCAGGTTCACCCTGGACTGTAGCGCCAGTCGAAGAAGAAGAATTGACTTTGTTTGTGAGAGAGTTCAGCTGGAGAGGTTTCCCAAGTCCACTCCACATAGAAGAAGGAAAAAATGAAGCATACAAAGAAGAAAAGGAAGGGTTAAAATTCTTGATTTCAGAAAACCGTCTACTGCCAAAGGCTGTAGGAAAAAAATAAGGCAAACGGACCAGTTTGCGTCGAACTTTGTTATCATTTTGAACGACTGGATGGTGCAGTTGGTTAAGTGCCTGTACTAAGTTGGAGGGGTCCCAGGTTCGAATCCCAGTGAAAGCAAAGTTAATACGCTTTTATCCGGTTCTTCAAATCTAGTCCAGTCACCATTGGGATCAAATTAACGGTATTATCACTGGAGCAGTCGATCACTGGTAGCAATCTGACTGTGGGTATCACAATGGACCAACATGGTGAATTCACTAGCAGCCCTAACCTAACCTGATGATAACATCTTGAATGTAAACGAAAAAACAAGGTTTTCTTTGAAGTGCTGAAGTAGTCTGAAAAGCATTAAATACTCAAAATTCAAAATTTGAATGATAATCAAGACAATTCTCAGTTGAATGAAAACAACAACAAAGAATGGATTCTTAGTCCTAAACCCATAAAGACAACGAAACAGAGGGTGGTCACTCCCTAGATTATGTGCACAAGTTGAAGGGGTCCTCAAACTATTCACACTTGAGGCAGCTTGTGGGCGCCGTGGCGTACTGGGTAGATGCGTCGACTCCTACGCTCGAGGACTTCAGTTCGAATCTCGAAAAAAAAACATGAAACATTTTTTCACGGCTCCACCTCTTTCGAGTCACTGACAATGTTCAAAGAGTATAACTGTCTAGAAAAAGCTTCTCAATCTCCCCGTTCGGAGTCGGCATTAAACTGTAGGTCCCTTCCACTCGTGAGAGAACAATAGCACGCACAACACGAGTGGTTGCTGAGAAACTAGGCCCAGGTCCACCTCGGACTGTAGCGCCGCCATTATTATTATTATTATTAAGTGGAGGAAGGTGGAGAAAAGCGGAGGCTAAACTGGACCCTTCATAAACTCTCCATTCATAAACTCTCCATGCGAAGACGGTGTCTGGTTCTAGGTTCACGTCAAAATGGTTGTCAATGCGGGCCAAAGACGGCACACATACGGCTGCCTTTCGAACCTTCGGACCCGGCAAAGTTTGTTGGAGATTGAGTTTCGATCAATGGAAACATTAAAATTTAATTCAGAAAAAAAAAACATAAAAGAGGACAATATACCGAAAAAGACTCTCATTACTTCAGTTTTCTTAATTTTCCGTATACGGCCATTTTATTTGGCCCTTAAGTTTAAGTGCAATAAACACCAACATTTGTATAGCTTGCCAATGCTACCATCCGACATTGTAACGGCTGTTAAACATCAAGAAACATAACGCCCATTCCCAAAGACATTTCTGGAGTGGTTGTTTTCGTTAAGCACCATTAGCCGAGGCGAGTATTCCTAATGTGGTATTCCCCATACCGGGGTCTGTCACAGTTCCATTTTGCCGAGTTTTTAAGAAATTTCGTTGAGAAGGGATTTCTGACTCAAACCTAAGTCTGGTTCACCTCTAAATAAACGAAATATCGATCGGCGATCTGATTTGCTCTCCGAGGGTCACTTTCTATCAGGAAGACTCGTGCATGTTTTCGATAAATAACGGCATTGTTTTTTGACAATTAATCTTTAAATAGATGCATTAAGCAATCAAATATCGTGTCACCAAAGGTATTGAATTGTCTTGGCTTAAAGACCGAGGCTTCACAAAATCAAAAACAACCCTTTGTTCAAATCACTCTTTCAAGACCATTCCCATACATCGTTTCCTACAACTCAATCGCTGGGAAGAAAAACAGCATTCGCTTGACAAGAAGGCGTCAAAACAGAAATTATGACAACTCTTGCATATGCACAAATATGCAAGTGACGTCTTACGTCACCCAAGCATCACATGCAACAGACAACTGCTGATGTAAACTCCGCCTTATTGGGCAGAGATACATCTGATTCGATGTTAATTAAGAAAAACCGATTAAAGCAGATGCTGAAATGGCAACCATTCCACAGAGGCGTGCTACGACAAGCACGACAAATGAATATCCGACTGTCAGAAGATTGAAGTGCAAAGAAAACTATTAATCGTCAAGATAGCACGGTAATTAATCTCCGCATCAGTTTATAAAAAGACTCCATTGCCGTTTAAGGTATTTATGTTATAATCCGGTCAATGCTTGAATTGATTATCGGCACTTGATTGCGCTTTGCTTCTGAGTTAAGGACAAGGCAACTCTGGCAATTCTCTGGTTTGGTGTGGTTCTTTGATGCTGACTTGAGATTTGAGATCCGTTCGTTTCAGATGCTTGACCATCATCATCATTTGCAGCGATAGATTAGAGGTTCTTCCAAGAAACGATTGACTGCAAGATTGTAAGGAGGAATTTCTTTGTTTGCCAAGTGGCGATCAGTAGAAGTGCTCATCAAACACAACATCTTTCGTGTGACCTTGTAGTTCAACTTTGAAAGTAGCTTCACATACTTTGTCTCGGTTGCTGATTCTCTGTGTTTCTTCAGGCGGTGTCACTTCAAAACACATTCAGTTGAATCTTATCGCTTTCTGTTTAATAAACACAAAATCCACCCTCCAGTTACAGGGAGGGAAATAAAAGTGTCGCCGTATCGATTTTGCTTGATCAGCCTTCATCGGACTCAGCGTTGGCTTATCAGGAGTATGCTACGCTTTAATCGCTCCATAAAACGCCAGGGGTGAGTCAATGACGTTGCTGATAAGTCTGAAGGAATGTGGAGCATTTGGGGTCAAAGAGATCTCATAATTTCGCAGTTAAAGCGTGGCTTTTGCGTTCGATTTGACAACTTTAACAATTGTGACGTTTTAGTGCGGTGAAGTATGGGAAATTAGTGACACTTGATTCGCAGACTGGTGTAATCGTTTTGAGATATTTTTTTTGTTTAGAATGGATTTTAGAGTGGCGTAGTGAGCGCGCTAATTCGAATCAACACACCAACTGTCACTGAGAGAGTATAACTGTTAGAGTGGTCGCCGCGACGTAGTGACGTAATGAGTACATCGATTTTTACAACAGAGCTACATGATTCAAATCTGAATCGACACACCAACTGTCAGTGACAATGTCCAACGAATATAACTGTTACGTAAAACTTCTCAAACCCAGCCGTTCGAAATTGACATAAAACTGTAGGTTCCCTCCACTCGTCTGAAATGAAAGAGCACGTACAACAAAGCAAGAAGTCTACAAAGCAACACTACATCGAACTATGAGAGCTGTTCAATCAGAAAAGAAGAGAAGAGATCGTGCTTCTCAGGAAGAAAAAGGAAGAGCGCGAAAAGCGCACGATCGAGGAGATGAAGAGGTGCAATGATGGCAGGGATGATGTTCGAAAGTTTTACCAGGGGGTAAAACTTTTATCGACTGGATATGAAAATTCAAAACTCAATCGATACGGAGAATCTGGAATGATTATTTCTGCAGACTGTTAAACGGCGATGAGGGCACAAATACCGCTGTCAGGCAGAATCTTCCACTTAACACAACGGACGATGATAGAAGAGAATTCCGTCCCCCGACCTAGACTAGGTCACAAGAAGAAGAAGAGGAAAAAGATATCTAGCAGAAAGTAGTATTTCGGGCTTTGTCACTGCATTGTTTCGGTTGAAGGTTAAACGTCTCTCAACGGTAGCACCAACGCAGTGTTGTGTTTCAGTCATAATATAGTGAAGGAGAAAAAACTAGAAAATATTGACTAGAAAATCTCTTTTTAGACGTTAACAAATTCAAATTCAAATTGCACAGTTAAAATAAATGAATGTTTCAAAGTCATGTGTGAAGCAGGATACCTCATAAGAACCTTCAAATATTTGTTTTACTAATTCTATGGGCGCCGTGGCGTAGTGGGTAGGTGCGTCGACTCCTACGCTCGAGGTCGTCAGTTCGATTCTCGAAAAAAAAACATCAAACATTTTTTTCACGGCTCCACCTCTTTCGAGTCACTGACAATGCTCAAAGAGTATAACTGTCTAGAAAAAAGCTTCTCAATCTCGCCGTTCGGAGTCGGCATTAAACTGTAGGTCCCATCCACTCGTGAGAGAACAATAGCACGCACAACACGAGTGGTTGCTGAGAAGCTAGGCCCAGGTCCACCTCGGACTGTAGCGCCGCCATTATTATTATTATTATAATTCTATCTCATTTCCAACTCTAAACTGCAACAAAACTATTTTAGTTTCAGGTTCTAAATTATCTGGGAAACACGACTTGCAAAATTATCTTTCCTAGAAAAAACCGCTTGCATCACAATAGACCTGTATGTGACCGCATCGAAAATGTGACAAGGTTCCCCATCAATTCCACTTCTCATGAATAATCTGTTGAGTTGCTAATTTTGCACGGTAAGTCGTCAGTCTACACGAAGAGTACTTCTTCAAAGATGGAGTTAATGGGATGCTTCATGTCGTGTCATTATTGCTTCCAACCGGTCAATAGCAGGTGAAGTGCTTGACACCCGGCTTGCTTCCGGCATGATCGCACAACACTTCACAACAACTGTCAATAGCACTCAATTTTGACTACTAATTCTGTGTAATTTGATATCAGCTGTTTTGAAGACGTGCCCATTACAACAATGAGTGAATTTTGTGGTGGATGGTGTTGATTTTGAGACCACGGTTAAGAACACACAATCAATCAAACAATCAAGCTACAAGCAAACGATCATTTCTCAGATGAAAAAAAACTTATTTTGACATGGGGAGTTCCCGGAAAACAAGTCGCGATAATCACGTGCCGTGATTTATTGCAGGATGCACGTCTTTAATGAAATGAAACACAAACAACTCGATAAGATTAAGCAGAAAAATTCAAGAAAAAAAATACCTAAACAAACAGAACTTTTACCGCAAAGTGTGGTTTGGGTTTGGTGTTGAAAAAAAAAAACAAAAACTTCTTGGTGCGGAGGTCTTTGGAAGAATTTTATTTCTTCTACTCACGATTTATTTAGAATTTTCTGATCCCTACTCGAACGCATACCGAACTACTGCCTTCTCGAACTGTTTGAAATGTTCTCTCACGAGTAGAGGAGACCTACAGTTTAATGCCGACTCCGAACGGCGAGATTGAGAAGCTTTTTCTAGACAGTTATACTCTTTGAGCATTGTCAGTGAGTCGAAAGAGGTGGAGCCGTGAAAAAATGTTTGATGTTTTTTTTCGAGATTCGAACCGACGACCTCGAGCGTAGGAGTCGACGCACCTACCCACTACGCCACGGCGCCGAACAAAAAATAAATGAACAAAAAATAAACGCATTTACGTCTTTCAAGTGAATCTTTTTTAAACACATTTATTTGCACTCTTTCGCAAATTAAAATATTCGAAGAATATTAAACAAATTCAATATTTCGAAGTACCACAGTGGCAACACTTATTAAAAAATCAAAGTCCAACGTTTGAAGATATGCTGTGACAAATAATCATTTATCAAATATTCAATTCAACAACTCGAGCAATTTATTCGAGTTCATCATCAGAAATCGTGTTCGGTTTGCCAGACGGTTTGTTCGTTGAGAGAAATTTATGACCAACATAATCGAGCAAAAAAACGTTATGTTTATCGTCGCGCTGAAAATTGTAGATGAATTGGTGTTGTTTCAGATGATTCAATTCATTTGTGTGTCATCGAACTGTTTAAGATCTCACTTCAGCAGCATTTGCAACGACTCGACATTTTTCAAATCCTACCTATAGGTTAATTAACAGTCCGAGGTCCTGTTGCGTTGTTTCATTGGCTCAGAGTCAAAGACTCTTGGGGCCGGATCTAAGTTGTCCATACGATCTACATGACCTAGCCATCTTAGCCGTTGGACGCCTGGCTAGACTCATGACGCTGTCCAGCCCATAAAGTTCGTGGTTGAACCTTGACTTTCTAGTGCACAAAAATTCAGAAACAACAACAACAACAAAATAAACAACGAAAACAATTTCAAATCAAACAGCTTTAAATTGCAGCAAGATGCCGAAAAGTTCAAAGTTCGACTACTCTATGCGTTGTGATGCATTCCAATTGTGGAACCTGTTTGCTATGGGTCATCTCTCAAAAGAACGTCTTAAGTCTGTCGAGTTGTTTATTTTCCGATAGAAGGCAACGCACGCAAATGATTGTATAGACCGAATAAATTATCTTAGCAAATGTTTAAAATGTAAGATTATCACGAGAAAGAATAAATTAATTTAAAAAATGTTGACGCATTCTTGGCTTATTAAAGTCAGAATTTATGTTGGTTGTTGGACTTTTCGGAATATCAAATGAAACGGATCTTGCCTTGACGTTGTTGATTATGAAGATGATGTTTTTTGATTGGGATTGGGTACGGTCATTGCTTACAGTCATTAACACCAAATTGCAACCATCACATGATCTTTATGCCCAAATCACAATATTGTGACGTTTCACTTCCAAAGCAATCAATTTAGTGATACAGCCTGAAATACTGTATTATTGTTGGTCTCTTACGTTTACTGAAAATTGAGAACACTGGGAGAAACGTCATATCAAGTAACGGCGCATTCTTTCACGCGCTTTGACATTTCTCCAACAAATTTCGAGAATTTTGTATGTGTTTTAGCAGTTGCTCATATTTTGCCAAAATTATTTAGTTGCTAATTTCTTTAGCAGTCACTTGAGAACTAGAATTGTCAATTCAAAGCATTTTTAAAGCAGTTCCTACGTAACACAAAAACGGTAGGACCAACGATGTATTATGATTTAGGCATTGTACCAACAAGAGGTTCTGGAACCAGGAGAACCGGATGCGAAGACATTTTTAACAGGACCTTTAGTGTGCAGGCACTTGATGTGGCGAACCATTTGTTGCCTCCTTTTGTACCGCTCGTTGAATTCGCTGCAATGTTGTCTTCACCATTCACCTTCCTAACAGAAAGGATCGAACAGAACAAAATTTTTTCTTTCAAAGGCACCAAAATGGACGGAGCTGGATGAACTTGAAGAACATAATAGTACTGTGAAGCTGAAGGCTGTAAGACCAATAATCAGCTAGGCGTCTGTAATGTCTCTTTGCACGAACTTCTGAAAATGCTCCGAGAGTTTTGAATTGAATTGAAGGTAATGGGGAGTGAATATAATAATATGCCCCGCACTGCGATCATAATATTATGTCCCTTTAATTATTCCGGAACTTGAGTGCTATCTTTAGAGATTTGATAAAGTCCCTAGGTGAAATGTTTTGGTACTCAATACCCATAAAAGTCGTCTTGTTCATCATTTTGATTCAGAATCCCGTTTAAGAAATATGAAACTCCAAATCAGTTATTCCAAAAGAAGAATGAGATGGGTTGTATTGGATTCCCAGGCTCATGTAAACACAATCCACGGTATTTGAAGTTTGAAACTGTCAAACGTCACAATATACATGACGTTATTCACAATAAAACAAAAAAATAAAACTTCTACCTGTAAATTCTGAAGATCTGTTTTCTAAATTAAATTTTGAATTCACTACTCGCTGTTCGAAAATGCTTTCGTCAAAAAAATATTTAAACGACAGAATCTTTGCCGCGTGAGTACAATCCGCACTTGCGGAGTTTATTTATATTTCATGCGCTGAACGGAAATTTGTTTTTTAATTTAATAAGGGAGCTGTTTTTTTTTTGTGGGCGCCGTGGCCGTGTGGGTTTGTGCGTCGATCCATACGCACTTGACTTTCACAGTCTAGGTTCAAATCCCACCACAAGCAACAATTTTTTCAAAACAAAATTGTTCGCGGCTCCACCTCTTTCGAGTCACTGACAATGCTCAAAGAGTATAACTGTCTAGAAAAAGCTATCAATCCTGCCGTTCGGAGTCGGCAATAAACTGTAGGTTCCCTCTACTCGTGAGAGAACAATAGCACGCACAACACGAGTGGTTGCTGAGAAGCTAGGCCCAGGTTCACCTCGAACTGTAGCGCCGCCATTATTATTATTATTATTAAGGGGGCTGTTTCTGTTTTATTTGTATTATTGACCAAGCCTTACGGAAAATTAAAATACGAATAATATCGTGTTCTTCTCTTCTTCATTTTGTGACGCTACAGTACGGGGTGGGTTTGGGCCTCAATCAACGAGACTTTACAGCTAGCACGATCTTTTGCTAGCGTCTATTGCACACGCCAAGTATGTTGATGTCCCTCTCCATTTGGGTGCGCCACCTAAGATGTGGACGTTGTGTTATTCTACTGGTTCAGTGTCGAATATTCTCCCCATGACCAAAGTTCTTTTAATTACCTTCAAATTCATGCATTTCCTCTTTAGGTCTATAAATCATATTCAATTAAAATGGTCTTTACATAATAACTCAAAAGTGTACGAAAATTTTTTTGAGACATTGTATATCCGTTTCAAATGACAGTTGAGCTGTAATTCATTCTTCCAAGAATTCAAGGTTCTCTCGCAAAAACACTTTTTTTTACATCTGAACGCAACGCACCTCAAAACAAACTGAGTCTGACAAGTTTAGACAAGTTTAAAAAATTCAACAAGTGTCATCAGGATGTTGAGGGCGATGCATAACAAGTAAGTAAAAATCGAACAGTTTTTTTGTCTCCTATGCGTGAACACTTCCGTTTGATCGGAAAGTCTTGGGAATTAAAAATTAACTGAAAATGTGTGTTAGCTTTTTCTGCAAACGCAATAATGATAAAAATATTGTGGCGCTACAATATGGGGTGGATTTGGGCCTAGCTTCTTAGTAACCAGCCGTATTGTGCATGCTCTTGTTTACTCACGAGTGGATGAGACCTACAGTTTGGCATTAAACTCCGAATGGCGAGAGTAGAATTTTCTAGACAGTTATACTCTTTGAGGCATTAAAATGTGGGTCACCTCCACTCGTGAGAGAACAATAGCACGCACAACACGAGTGGTTGCTGAGTAGCTAGGCCCAGATCCACCTCGGACTGTAGCGCCACCGATATTATTGTTATTGGCACTCTTTGAGCATTGTAAGTGACTGAAAAGAGGTGGAGACGCGAAATTTGAACATTATTATTTTTTGTCCTGGGAATTAAACCTAGGTTGAAAGTCAACTGCGTAAGAGTCGACGAACATACCCACTACGCCATGGCGCCCACTACTAAGTTGCTAAAAAATATCCAAAAATGGTATATTTTACTCAAATAATTGCTTAAATTTAAGCGGATTTTGCTGAAACTGTTATTTGCTTACCACATAACAATAATAAACTTGTTTGTTTAGTAGTGTCTTTGAAAATTAACATTTTTCTAATGATTTTCTTAGTTCATCGACTTAAATTGGCTATCACATGTCTCAAAAAAACACTCCAAAGCTGATGAAAATTATATCATCATTGCGAACATAATTATCGATTCCAAAACCACCGCACAGAAGACGACTTAATCAAAGGTTGAATTCCAAGTAAAAACGATAAACAAAATAGCACACAATCGAAGAATCGTAACCAGAAGCCCTACCACTTGCGGGGGAAGTTCTCTATGCAAAAAAGCAACAGAAACAAAAAAAAAAGAATTAACATTCCAAGAAGCATTTCACGCTCTATAAAGGCCAAGATTTACGACCCAAAGTGACTGTGCTGCGGTTAAGGAACTTTTGTACTCGCCAACCCATAAACACTCTCTTATCCCACACCGAAAAAAAAATAGAATGTGAAAGGTTTTGTATTTGTGTGCCTCTCTGTGGCATTAAAACCAAAAGATTTGTATCTCCAAACCCAGTTTCTTGCCTCATTCCACAAACAAAAAAGAGCAAGAAAAAGGAAAAGGTTACCTCAGCTCAGACCGTATTGCAAACAATCACGTTTCCCCATCCTATTTCAATTTTTCTGCTCGCAAGGTGGATGTGTGGTGGGCTTATGAAAATCACTTAATAAATTCCAATTAAACACCGCTTCCCATCCATCCTCACACCGGGCGCAGCAGATTTTTTTGCAATAAATCTCTAACCTACCGGAACAACACAAGACAACTCAGCAGAAGAGAAGCAATTTATTTAATTATTTTCTCCATTTTTTTATTTTTTTTGCAATTCAACTAGCAAATCGACATCTTTCGAGATACATACCAGCACTTTCAACACACGATCTAACAATGATCACCACCAGAGCTCGCGCCACATCCCTACTTGTGCACAAAACACAGAAAACAAAGCAACGGCAGCAAATGAAAACAAAAAATCAACGCAAAACCCGTTCGAGATACCTATACAACTTGTAAGATACCTGAGAACATCATCAGCATGATGTACCCATAGCTCGTATGCAAATATCGATTATTATTCGACGATAATTCCAATGCATCGTGAGATAAATTATAAATAAAAATTAGAGAGAAAAAATACAAACTGCATAATCATTTCGAAAATAGCGGTAGCGAGAGGAGGAGGGGAAAAGAGAGAGAAGAGATGAGAGCCACAACACAACAAAATCTTCAATTAAAATTCACGATTTCACGAGAATCAAATGAAAGGCACGTAAACGAGCTCAAAACACAAAGCACTACACCATCCACCAAGCCACCGTGACACGAACAGCAACAACAAAAGCAACAACAACAACAGCAGCAACAAAAAAGTGGCAAACTAGCAATTTTTGCTAATTTATTATGCAAACATTGCGCGATAGCCACCCAATAATACAGCCGACCCAGCAAACCAAGTCTAAGTGCCTAGACGCGCGATCGATCGCGCATTTGCTCGAGAAGAGAATTTTGCTCAGAACCCTGGCACTGATAGTCACCGCACTGAAAGCCCCGCTTTAGAATCGCGAATAAGAATGGAGAACAAAAATAAAACAACAAAACAAACCCAAAAAACACAACACAACAAACCTCCACTAATGGCTGCGATCTTCGAGACCGCACCATGTAGTAACTTGCGCGCGCCAGGTGGATTCGTTGTCGATGATCTCGAGACAGGTAATCCCCACGGTCTTTCACGACTTAAAATAGAAAAAAAATAGCAACAACGCCAGCATAAGTACGCAATTCAGCAAATCTGAGGTTTCTTTTTTTTCTGAGGGACGAGAAAATAGGTCAGAAACGATACCGAGTTTTCGAAAATTCACGAGAGTTTTTGAAAAATCACCAAGATTTATGGTGCAGTGGCCTCTAATCACTCGGAGTTGGCATGTAGTCCAGTCAGCGGGGAGAAAAGATCTAGAGCTCGCAGACATGAAGAGAAAGACGAGATCATTTCGTACGTATCGTGACGGATTGTGCGGATTTGATGGATAGACAACAACAGCAGCAACAAAAAAAAGTGAGATGGATGATCAGAGAGCTACTATGTTTCTTCACTTCCTTATTAACCACTTACGTTGGTCGAGTATATTGCACAGAGTGCGCTGGCAAGTACGACGAGCACGACGACGACGACGACGACGACAACGACAGCGGCGAGTACATACGAACGCGGACTCACTTACTTACTACTTAGCTCTGAATTTAGATCAACGGCAGTTGCTGTTTTTTTGTTGTTGTTGTTGTTGTTGTTGTCATTATTATCATTGGTGCTGGTAGCCACTGACAGAAGCACGAACAACAGCGGTCTTGTCATGCTTGTGGTGGTGATCGCCGAGACGACTGTGGTGGTTGGACGACCTATTAGACGATTTAATGACACTTTAGACGTACTAACTTCAAGAAATCACAACCAATTGTACACTTGAAAGCAGGCATAAGTCTCAGCGGAGGGGGGAGGGCAAAAACCAAGCAAGGAACACAGGAACAAGGAACTCTGAGTTGGCAGCACCTTCGCCAATGAGTGACCAGCGAGGTGCGCGATGACAAATTGTCGATCTCCACCGAGATGGAATCACTCGAGAAAATCATAGACTCAACAAAAATTAGCTCTGTTTTATTTACGCGATGGTTTTTGTTTGAGCAAAAAAAAAACAAAAAAAATAAGTAAAAAATTATGAAAGTTATATGAGATACATACATACAGAGACAGAGACGTCTGTTTCTATTCTATACGTACACACAAATCACTCAACTGCAGTCACCACACAGAGGTACATACATACGTACAAAAGGTTGAAAACACGATTTACGATACGATCGTACACTTAAGTATTTCTAAGCTGAGAACACAGATATTTTTGAAACGACAGAAAAAAAAAACAAAAATTGGAATATCCAAGAAAAAAAAGTAATAATTTTGCGATAATTTATTTTTTTGTTATTTTCGCTTACACACTACCGTATGTGTCAAGTACCTTTTTTGTTGTTGTTGTTTTTTGCGTTTTAGGTATTTTTTTATTTATTTTACTTTTTGTGTCGACTATTTTTATTATTTTGTTTTTTTTTTATTATTTTTTTGAAGCGAACAAACGAACACGAGCGAGAGAAAGAGATAAGGAATTCGGACTGAGCTCAGACGTTGAATTGGAAACTGCAACCAGATACCAGATTCATAACTCTCGAACTGATCAACTGGATTTGAGCTGTGAAAAGCTGAATCGGCTGGCTTATTATGTTTGTGCGAGTGATTTCTCGTTAGAGATGGGACAGTACGTATGCGTAATGAATGGTACTGAAATTGGTACTATTTTTTACTATTTATTCAGTACTTTTTCTGCTCTGAATGAATGAATGTATTTGTTCTTCAGTTCGAAAGAACATTTAAATTTAGATGAAACTGACATCGACAGTTTTTTTTGACGGTTATATCTAGCTATGGAGGGTTGATAAAAATAAAGATATTTCAAATTCGATTACAGTCTACATTTTTACACAGTAAAATATTAAAGTTTGATTCACTTTTGGAAGAGGGTAACATTTTTATGCAGGTTACCAACGGTCTAAATATAAAAAATGATTTCCCAATCTAGGTGCAAAACACTTTTTGAACACAAAAATGTTGCGGATAAAAAATGGTCTCGTTGAAGGCAGTCTATTTCTGCTCTGAAGTGTTTGAAAACAACAATTTTTCACGTTTATTTCGAAGTCACTTTAAACTTTTGAAGGTGTAAAAAAGCTTTTGTAACCAAAATTCACAAGTTTCTAAAGAGGAATCTATAAGATAAGGCCTTGGAAAAGGCAAATAAGAAATGGCTAAATGTAGTCAATGACGCAATCTCTGTTACAGACGTTAACCAAAAAGATATCATTACCAATAGTTAACCTTTAAAAGTCTTCGACTCAAATGTGGAGGGACAACGCTGTGCAATGGGCAACGCAATACGTCAACGACTACTGCAAAAGTTTCAAGGACGAAAATTATATATAATCTGCTTAACTGAAATGCTTTCTGAGATTCATAATTAAACCACTACGTCGGATAGCCGAATATTCGGGGGCCGGATATCAGTCCAAATTAAAAGTATAATAGTTTGGTAGTCTGATACTCAAATCAGATTGGTACAAAGTAAAACCAACTTAAACATGTTTTTTTCCTTCTCCTCCACAAAATATTCTTACTTTCTATACAGCAAAGTTTTTGGGACATTTTTGAAGAGGGTACGGAAGGCAAGCCAGATTGAGTTTTCTGCCAAAAAAAATATCGCCAACGAGCTTGACTTATATCTCAAAACAGTTTATTTTGAACGGAATAGTGGGCTTGGTGGTCAGTAAATGGAAGAGAGTACCCAATTTTGCTCAAATTTGCCAAAGTAAGAGACAAACGTAATAAATGATTACCCCTGAATGCAGAAAAACTAATTTTCATTCACCATAATTTGACTTTTGTAAACTTCCAATATTAAATTGTTTTTTTTATTTTGTTGTTTTTTACTGAAAAAACGACTATCTGGTATTCGGGCGGATATCAAAAGACTATTCGGCTCCGGCCAGATATTATAAAAGAAGCCGGATAGGCCGGATACCGAATTCTTGCCGGATATCCGTCACACCTCTAATCCGTAGACGCTTGGCTAAATACATGTCGCTGTACAGCTCATACAGTTCTTGGTTGAATCTTCTCCAATCGCCATCATGCAAACGGGATCGAAAATCGCATGCAGAAATTTTCTCTCAAAAAGACCAATGGCTTCTTTATCCGCTTTTTATATTTTGTTGGCTTTTAAGCCCCAAAAAGCAGCCGTTAGCGAAAGTTATTCTGAATTTGATGTTGTCGAGGTAAACGAAGTCGTTGACAACCTCGAAGTTAGAGCTGAAGTTAGATGTGGTGTCTTAGCTCGGCACAACAAATAAAAAAATAGATCAACAAGTTCAAAGGATGATCTAAACGATAGTTTGCATGACACAGTATGGATACAACTACTAGCAGTGGCGTACTATAAATCAATTCTGAACATACATCAGCTTTACAAGCTCGATGCCATCTACAGCTTCTTAAATGACAGAAGATTAACAATACCAACTCAACAAATTTACCAAATGTTTCGGAGACAGCAAGAATGCTAGGAAATCGCAAGATCCTGCAACGAGTATGGAAGTAAAAGGAACTAAGGCATAGGTTAAAGCAACATGCTAGAAACGGAAATACACGCATAAGCCTCCAGAAAGATCTGACGAAAAATAAGTTGCTCCAAAAAATGCAAAAACGCCTATATTGCAAAGTTTGAAAAATCATATTTTTTGGGGATTACAAAAGTTAGAATATCGTTAAGAAAAGTGTACAGCGCTGAAGAAAGACTATGTTGAAAAAAAAATTCAATTTTGAGAAAAAACAAGTATTTTTCAAAGTTAATAACTCATCGAACAGGCCCGTATGAAGCGAATTCATAGAGCGTCGCAATTTGTGCTCACGGAGTGAGTGGTTGAGGTCCTGGGAGATCCACTTGAGTGCACGATGGACCGTTCTTGATCTGAATACGATTTATCCTACTACCGACGTGTCTCCATATCAATTTTCCAACTTGAAATACAGTTTTGAATGTTTTATATTTATTAATTGGGCGCCATGGCGTAGTGGGTAGGTGCGTCGACTCCTACGCTCGAGGTCGTCAGTTCGAATCTCGAAAAAAAAACATCAAACATTTTTTCACGGCTCCACCTCTTTCGACTCACTGACAATGCTCAAAGAGTATAACTGTCTAGAAAAAAGCTTCTCAAACTCGCCGTTCGGAGTCGGCATTAAACTGTAGGTCCTCTCCGCTCGTGAGAGAACAATAGCACGCACAACACGAGTGGTTGCTGAGAAGCTAGGCCCAGGTCTACCTCGGACTGTAGCGCCGCCATTATTATATTATTATTATTATATTTATTAACATGCCCAAAGCCTACCGAAGACAACCTAGAAATCGTCTAAGTTATCCAGACCACTATCGTCTCTCAGCACAAAGCTCGCTGCAACTTTACATTTTGATACGATTCTGATCGAAAACAGAGCCAATTTTAGAGACAAATGAAGAGAACACTCCTGAAACAGCAGACTTTCCAAAATTCCACGCCGTATTGCGTAATTGTGCTAAACTACTGTTAAAGTAGATGAATACATGAAGACATCAACAAATTCCGTACACATTAGCAAAGAAACGACCTAACAGTACACTTTCAGTACCACACCACTCCGCTTTTAGTACGAATTACTCCCAAAAGTGCACATCTCCATACAAACCAGAGTTTGACAGATCAATTAAAACACCAACAATTCCCCGATTGAAACAGGTTTTCAGTTTCCCCAAGTGTGTGTGTATGATTTTCGCGTATGAACATACAAACACATGGACAACACCACCAGGTTTGAATCTATGCACACAAAGCGGCCCAAAAGTGTTTGTTTACAGCAAACGATCGCTTGTCAGCGAGTCCAACGGCCGATCCGGTGAGGCATTTGATTAGAGGGGCCGGGGCGCAGGCAGCCAGCAATCAGCAAGTGGTCGGTCGCACTCTCGGAAATACTGTGTGAGTATGACAGGTTTCGAACACTGGTACAATCTTTTCTCAATTTCTCGTTCATCTCGCACACCACACAACACCACACTCACAATGGAGGTGACAGAGAGAGACACTTGACGGTGGCAGCTGGTGAATCATCACCGGAGGAGATTCTCTTTCGGATGGCTCGGCTCGGCTCGCTTGACTCTTCTTTTTGGTGGTGGCTTATGAAATGATTTTGACACAATTATTATGTAAATCATTGACGAGGAAAATTAGGCGAAAACAGTTTCGGAAATTCAATTTACTCTAGCACACAGACGCACAGCACACACATGTGATGTGTCAATGTGACAGCTGACAGAAGGAACTAACAAAGCGACCTTACTTACACCGGCTTTGGCTTTGGAGACATTTTTCTCTTGTCACCGTTACTGTTGTGGAAAGTTTCACATTACAATTGAAATGCTAGATTGCGCAAAGTGTAATTGTCCATTATTTTATGTTTTCCTTTTTCGTTTATCAATTTCTTGTTACCTAATTTGTGAACAATAGTTACATTGGCACGGCCTGGTACAGTAACAATAAGCTACTCTCTGTGGCTGTGGCTGTGGCTGGCTGGCGGTGGTGAGCGGTTGCGTCTTTTTCTGTGCCTGGAGCGCGCGCACAGCGCTCCGATGGTGCATGGTGTGGGGCGACAGCGATGAAGAGACGAAGACAAAAACGAAGACGACGACGACGACAACGGCAGCGCCGAACGACGTTATCATTCATAATTTCTTTGGTTTTCTTCTCTTGTCTTCGCTGCGGACAGGGGAGTACAGCACGGGCTTTGAAAAATTAAACAAAAAATCAAAAAAAGCGAATGTGTGATGCAAGATGCTGGGGATGGGAAAATTCGTGTTTCTTTCGTGGAAAATCCACCTCAGCGCTTGGGTATGGGAACCTCAATTCAGAGGGTGTCTGTGCCTGATCCGTGCGAAAAAATTCAAGCTCGTCGCCGCGACTCGAGAAAGCTACCGACCGAGGGGTTTTGTATAATTTTGAGTTTCGTATCGTAAATCGTATTTCAGCGATTAGCGATGGGGCGTAAACCAAGATTAGCCCATGCATCTGTGAGCGTCGGGTTTTTGTGCCTGCCGTTGCCGTTTTATTGTCCAGACTTAATGGGGCATGGCTGCTCGGATGCAATGGAATGTGTTTCTGTTTAACGGGGCTGATGAAATGCCTGGGAGATGAGAATCCTGTTTTGACAGTGGGCCTTACAGAATGTGAACGAATTCTGATCGAGACTTTGAAGGTCGTTCTGATCAGGTGTCCGAGTGCGGGGTCAAGGCTGGAGAATAATTGAGACGCAGCAAATGCGGGTTTCTTCGATTCCATAGCGGGGTCGGTTTTCTCTTTTGCGCGTGTGACCGATTCGAAATAAATAAGTTCGGCACGCCGTACACGCTCAGCACGCCCGTGCCCACCTTATCGATGCCGGATTCGATTAATTTGTCGTGAAATGTTGCGAAAGGGATTGGGTGGCGGCGCGATGAGAAACAATGGAAAGTATTCATAAGCGGAGCAGACACGGTCTCTGAGAGAATTTCATGATTGCTTGCTTTGAAAGGCAGCATTGTGGAGGTATTAGAATCTTGCCAAATGCGGCCAAGGTATGACAGAGTGCTGTGGACGTTGACGTCATTTTTGCTAGTATGTCTTGTGTGCATGACTGTGCTTCTTTTGTATACAGTGGAGCAGATTTAGAATGTGCCCAAGAATGGGGGAATGCAACGAAATGTTGAAGGTGGCGAATATATTTATTTTGAGAGGTTATGTGACACAGTGTCTGCGCACAAGTCGTGTGATGTAAAAAGACTTGATACAGTCAGTCCAGATTTAACAACAGAAGTTCTGTTTGTCTGCAGCCACACTGGGTTTCTGCCGCCCGCAAGAGGCACAAAGTAGAGTTAGTGCGTAACAGATTCAAGAATGAAGGCGTGAAAACCAGATTGTTATGCGTCACGGGAATGTCCATGGGGGGCGAAAAGCAGACAAAGACAAAGGTTAGGTAAAAAATTCTGTGTGAAGCGTGTGCTTTGTCTGTATTTTTTTTAGCTCTTTAAGAACATCGACATAGTTGTCCAGATTAAGCCCATGAAAGGAATTTAGTTGGTGTGTTTAACATGTGCTCACTGGAGTCTTGACATTAAAGGTGACTCTGATGAGGGAATAACAGATGTACTCACAATAGATTGTAAATTAATCTCGGGGGGTGTTCAAAGAGTTGAATTAAGAGCTTTTAAGTAGCAGACTCCCTTCTACTTTACCACACAAAGCAAGGACATCTTTTGTTTACCATGAACGTAATTAGATGACGTCTGCAATTTGGGCATGTCACTTGCAAAATGCAAGATGTTACGTGATGCTACAACTCAAATAGTCAACAACAGATGACACCTCCAGAAACCCACCTCCACCTCCCAAACTAAATCCCAAACGATCCAAATATTCGATCTCCCTTGACAGATAAAAATTGGTATTTTGACAGCTGTCATTACGCGAAGACATGTAGTTATGATTAATGACCTCCGTAGCTGTCTGGACGAGGAGGAAGTTAAAAATGTTCTACACCTCCTCTGCACGGGCCCTACTCTGGCGTATCTTAGACGCCTCTTTTTCGACGTCACTTGTTACTTGGAGAGGTATCCACTGGTATTCTTTTGCGCTTCATAGAAAGCTCCAAATGGTATACCATAGTAGACAAATGAGTGAACGCATGGGTAACCTGGATGGCAGTACAGTGGCCCTTGACAGGTCTAGCCATTTTAACCTACATACCTACCTTACCATGAATATCATGAACCAGGAAGATGTACCTTTGCATAATAATAAGTCTTTGAGCTTCTATTGAAAGAATTTACGTCATAAACACCAATGGAGGAAAAAGACACACGTGCAAACTTGAATGATGACACGAAGGTGTCTTTCAGGCTTTGAATGAGCCCTTTAGGATGCTTTGGGATGACGAAAGATGTTCTTTTTAACATCAAAATCGTGACGCATGAGAACCACTGGACATAATTCATGGCATGAAAGGTAGGACATGATGTCTGAAATAAAATCTGACACAAATATTTCTCTTGCTGAGTAGGGGTGAAATCAACTTGTGTTATGCTCCTGTGATCAATAAAAATCATACCTTCAGTTGCCAGAAAAATTATCAAACATGTCATCAATCATATCCTCCGTCTTATTTTCAACGTTTCGAAAAAGGTGAATAATATTATTGTTTTTTGTTGTGTGAAGTCGTAAACTGGCAAATTGTAAACAAATAAACTCCTTCCTAGCTAGATACATCTGTTAACCCAAAGCATAATTTTTACGCAGCTCCAGAGCAGGTTAAATTGTTAACCGCCATATTCCCCTCATAATTGTCAAAAATAAGTCAAAAGATATAATTTTAACCACAAATCAGTCACATAAAGATGTTCAACTCATATCCTTGTTTGACCTGAACATTTTGGCAACTTTTTGTATTTTTATAGTCTGTAACTGATTTGTGATTTTAATGCAGTTCACACACGACCTATATTCACTTCATAAGTGTCAAAAATTGGCTAGGGGTTAATATTTTAAAGCAGTTTACAAACGGCCTAAAAGGCAATTGATAAAAATAAAATTGCTAACATCTAGTCTGAAATAATATAATAATATTAATAATAATAATGGTGGCGCTACAGTCCGAGGTGGACCTGGGCCTAGCTTTTCAGCAACCACTTGTGCGTGCTATTGTTCTTTGACGAGTGGAGGGGATCTACAGTTTAATGCCGACTCCGAACGGCGAGATTGAGAAGCTTTTTCTAGACAGTTATACTCTTTGAGCATTGTTAGTGATTCGAAAGAGGTGGAGCCGTGAAAAAAATTTTAGTTTTTTTTCGGGAATATTGCTAAATTACTGGATTAAATTATTTTAAACTTGTTGACACTTTACCGTTAACTTAAAAAAATAAAATCTAAAACAAATTTTTTTGCTTTTAGAGCTCGACCACTGTAAAAATGAAGAACACCTGGGAAGTAAAGTGTATTCTTTTTTTTCGCACAACACTGTAAAATAATAATAGAAGTGATGTCAGACTGTGTCTTTCCTCTAGTTGCAGGAAAGCCATTCTTAGTTGCATGCCGCTGGCTTTAAGTATACAGAATGACTGGGTGAAGCTAAGATGTGGTTAACTCTCAAGAGATATACAACAAGGCAAGTTTATGCGCAAAACCATATAACAGCATAAACAGAATGACATCATTTGACACCATCACAATTTCTGACAAAACTAAAAGCAGAATTTGTCAACGAAGTGAATTTGTTATCCATACTGTCTATGCACAAATGGAAACCGGCACACAAGCTAGAGCCTCCCAGATTTCAGCAGTTAACCTTCAGTCTTCTCGCGAGTTGATGAAAATGTCATCACGCAGCACTGACCGTAAAAAAATATGAAAATATAAAAATTTATTTTGTGGTTATTTAAAAAGTCAGCAAGCCATGGCTTTAGAACTACTGTACGGTTGAGATTAGTAGACCTTTAAAAATACTTTTTTTTATCTGAAATCTGAAGCGTTGTTCTTTTGATGTATTGAAAGAGTTGAGGATTCATCTCCTTCACCTGTCAAAAGTTAGTTAGAGGATACAATTTGAATGCAGCTTACACACGGCCTATATTCACCTCATAAGTGTTAAATTTGCCTGTGTTGTCCGACATTAGAGGGATAACCTTTATGCACTTCACTGGCTCCGACGAAAGGGTCAAACAAGCATTAGACTTAAAGGAGAATTATCCTCGAGAATATTTTTTTCGTACACTTTTCTCGAGATATGCAGGCAGCTGCTGCAGCTACATTTTTAGATGGTTAAGGAGATTGTCTACCTCGGGTAGAACAAGACGTCGGTTTTGGTGATTGGATCCGACGTAGAATCACCCTTAGCAACCGCTGATACTTCGGTTTGTCGAAACAACTCTTGATTTGAAGCACCAAAATCATGCTCTACAAAACCCTTATTCTCCCAGTCTTGCTTTGTGAAACCGAAAGCTGGACGATAAGCAGGAACGCAGAGCTGATTTTCAGTGCTTTTGAACAAATAAATTCTGTGTCGGATAATTGGTCCTGTTTGTAAAGTAGGCGAATGGAGGAGAAGACATAAACGCGAACTCTTAGAGGATGATACTGTACTAGGATATGGACAGTCCAGAAGTCACAATCTGTTGATTGAACTGCAGAGAGAAGAGTCTTCGAATCTGAGCCTCCTGGTTTGAGCTGAAGACCGAAACTCCGATAAGAAGATCAACCGATCGCGGATGAAAGATCTTGGACTGAAGCCTGGAAGCAGCTTGCTTAGGCCGTTAAGGATGGAATTGTACCAGTAGCTCAGGCTCAGACCCCCACGGTTCGCTGGTTTAAGATATAAGACAGTGGGTAAACTGACGTGGACCATATCAAAAGAACAGGATCAAATATTTCCCATGACCTTGGTCACTATTCTTGGAAAACCCACAAATAACTCAGTCTCTGATAAGAGCAACTCTTAACCGAAGCCACAAAACTGCAACAAAAATATCTTAACTGATAAATTGGCCGCAAATTCCCGGCATGAGTCACAATTAAGAGATAATGGAATATGGTTTAAAAATGAACGAAATACCTTAAGACGCAACGTCGTTTGAATCTTACACGTTAAGCTTCAAATTTCAGTCGAATACAGTAAGAAACACACATTTTAACATGACATACAGTAAATATGTCAGCACAGGGGTACTTTTCTGTCCTTTCATCTTAAATTCATTTCGAAGCAAAGCCTTTCAAAAAAAAACTGTTTATGTTTTTCATAAATTAAAAATTTCCCCTTTTTGTAATCTGTCACTTTGGCACGAATTGAAAAATTTAACACTTTTTTTTTAATTTACATTTTAAGTTGTTTGAACCGAATTTTTAATTTTGGACACCTTGCTGCTCTGAAACGACACGTGATTTTCATTATTGCTTGCAACTTGGTTTAGAACATAAAATTCTTGTCATGTCATGTTCGTTATTCTTAAAGTTTCTCGTTCACAGGATGTCGCCTTGCGCCAATTCTATTTCCGCCACTTTGCGTGTTCGCTTTTATACGATAAAATTCCAAAACGTAAATCAATTTCTGACACACTTCTGATCTAATTATTCTATTCTAAAAACTATAACACATTAAAAAAAACAAATCTTGGCACCAAACACTAAACTGCAAGTCTGTGGGACGACACTGAACATTTTAATTTGATTTGTTCCATTAACACAATCGTTGCCAAGGCACAAGTTCACCCGGCGCAACCCTCAAATATGAATATTAACGATGCACATATCGAAAGCAGGTCACTTCTCCGTTTCCACTTTCCCCCAATCCAATTATTCAATGAAACCCTTTACTAGCCCCGACTTCACTCAAATCAATAAATAAAATTGAATGGAATAAAATGCATTTAAAAATAAATTTATTGCGATATTTTACTCCAACGAACCCCTTACCCTTACCGTTTCAAGTCAACGACTAAATTTTTTGTTTGATTTTTGAAAGCCTCACCTAACCAACTGCCAGTGAAGAAAACAAACAGAACACGAAACTGAATTCACCACACCACACACAACTGACAACTCAACAGCCGTCATCAACCCAACGAACACACCCAATCGCATTTGTGAATCTCTGCTTTGTGCCAAAACAACAAACCATACAAAAAAAACTATTCCGAGCAACATATTTAACCGTTTATCGCATCGGCTCATCTTTTGTTAGCGTTTTTGATTTTTGCAAATTTCTCATTGAATAATTGATCACCGTTAGTCTGTGAGCTGTGTTTTTAAATATATGAAACAAAAGTTAGTCGCAAATTCAATCAAAAGTTTTTTCCGAGTTTCGCTGGAGGCAAACGAAGAGAAAAAAGGAATTCCAATTCGGTCAGAATGGGAGCTGTGCTGGCAAAGTTTAGAGTAAGTTCTTGTGGAAGATTTTCTTTTTGCTTTTGGAGTACGATTTGTGGTCTGTTTTATCGCCTGCGGGCTTTGGATTTTTGTTTTTCGGTTCTCCGGGTTCGAGTGGGGGTCGAGAGATCGTGGACTCATGGCGGATTTATGCAACATCCATCCACGAGCAAAGTTTCGGTTTCATAGTATAATCTGGACATTAATCATACGTGCGTCATTGTGCCGAATCGCGTAATCACTCGCATATCCATTCGCCACTGGACCACGGGCCTGGTTCCATTGTTTACCGCACCGCTTTGCAGTTGTGGTTATTTTTAGTTGATTCTATAAATAGAATCAAACAGAGCGTCCAACATATCTAACCTTGCGCATTGAGAGCCGGCGACAGCGGTGCCAGTGTGTAAATATTATGGATTCGCAAAGGGCAGCGCGTCGGCTGCATTGACCCTAATTCGAAATTCATCTGAATGCAAATTTTAGAATGGCCCGCACCGGTGGGGTGCTGCTTTGATACGTAAATGGGCGGGCCTATACATATGCATGGTGTCACCGAAAGGCAGCGAGCAATAAAACATGAAATTGTGTGATATCGTTTAATTTTCGTGTGTTTTTATCTGTTTCTGGGGCAAATAAAAGTTCATGGTATCGAACTGGGTTTCAGAGTCCATTTGAATGGAACTAGTGTGCCTTGTAATGCATTCATGGGCCCATTCGAAGAGTGAATTCGTTACAGTTGTGCATTTCGAGCATGGTTTGGGTGGGCAAGCTGGTTTTGATGCCTATTGCTCATCGCACGTACACGTCATTTTGAAAGTGGTTTGCCAGCAACAAAAACAGTTGATGTCTGAGCAATGCACCGCTCTCGGATGAAACCGAATTCCACTGTGCTTCTTTCAAATGAAAAATGAACACATTTAACGACTCCAACCTCATCGGTACGTGACGATGCATGGAAGAAACTAGAAAAATTGGGGATTAAATCATTTTCTTGGCCGGTTCGCCATTCAGTTGTTAACAGATTGCAAATAAATTGGTGGTAAATGAATTTGCATAGATCGTATTTTAAGACGTGGGCAGATAAAAATGTCTGTGATCTCATGTGGGAAAGTCATACGTCTACCAATTAGGCACTCAATTGCTTTCAATTCGCATCGCAGTCGGAATGGGCACTGTTTCATTTGAATATCGACGACATTCGCGATCATAAATATGCATGTACTTCGTTTGATTGCCCCTCATAATCGGATTTTGTGTTTTAATTGTGAAGTGGATGCGTTCACCAATCGTAGAAGTAGAGGTTTTGTATGGTTTCAGCTGATTTCGATGTCAACAAAAGAAACTCACTTGAACTTCATTGTCGATAGATAAGAACATTCTGTGATAATCTGGAAAAAATGTTTGGCAACAGAAATGAGATAAGATTTAACAATGAATGAGCATTTTTGAATATGTGACGATGGGTGCTGGAGGAACTGGGCCTAAGTCCACCTCGGACTGTGGTGCCTCCTGAAGAATAAGAAAATGTAGACAATTTAGGTAGGCAGGTTGGTGGTGAGTAGACGAGTAGAAGCCACGGTTCACTTAGGTCATTGAGGACCCACACAGACTAGGTCAGTGGCAGAGGTAATCATCGGTGTGTCCTATTTTCGTCGCACAGTTTTTAAGACGAATTTGACCAGTAAGGGCTCCAACTACCATCATCAACAATCTTCTGTCGTGGTGAAGGAGTTCGTTTGTTTGTTGCAGCTGGATCATATCCGGGACATAGTGGCTGAGTGTTCTTGCAGGTGGCATGGGTGCCTATCCTGCCATGGGTGCCTATCGGACAATGTTCGGTGAAAACTCCATCCGAATATCCTTGCGACTAATAACAGTAACTCCGACACATGCGAATCTCTCTGTATCTTCGTCAATGTCTTTAAATTTATGCCCTTCATTGCCGCCTGCCACCAGAATACACTTCCATAAGTAAGAATGCGCCTGAGAATAGCTGTATATATTATCCTGTGGATTTTCGAGTTTGGTCGCCACTTCCTAGCGACAATTCTAGCGCAGATGTTTAGAGCACGTGTAGTTTTCTTTAATTCTTTGGTTGACATTGAGCTTCCAATTTAATTTTTTGCCAAGAATGATACCTGGATCCAGACAGGTCTGGGAGGATCCTTCAACAACAAAAAGTGTAGACAATGTAACTCATACATATTTTGTTACGATTAGATGGCGAAATGAAACATTGGTGAGCACTTGTTTGTCCTATCTCATTTCTTTAGACTTTTCAGAAATCCTGTATGACG